>CM069140.1:65880428-66480428 GCA_035221665.1 Okamejei kenojei | reverse complement strand
CCGAGTTGGCGCCGACCAGCGATCCTTGTACATTGGTACTATCCCACACACTAGGGACAATTTACAACTTTTAACGAAACCGATTAACCTACAAAGCTATACGTCTGTGGAATGTGGGAGGAAATCAGGGCACCCGGGGAAAACCCATGCGGTCACAGGGAGAATGTACAAACTCCATACAGGCTGCACCCGTGGTCAGGATCGAACCCGGGTCTCAGGTGCTGTAAGCCGCGACTCTACTGTGCCACCCCTTGATGGGAGTAGAAAAACTATTTCTATACTGAAAACAAAATTAGCTACAAACAAATAAAGGCACGATACCACATCCTCTCAGATATCTTCCCTTAAGATGGAAACAACACAGCAACAAAACAAACACAACAAAACAGAATCAAAAAGGATATAATTGTAAATGCTTTTATTGTTACCCCTCTGCCACACCAATGAGGCCCCCGTGTACACAGGAGACCAATTTATTTTACTGCCTCTACACTAACTATTTGCATTGATATCCAGGTCTGCGATGAACAAGCAATTGTGACAACTTGGCTATTGAACTGTAACTGTGAATTGTCAGTCTCTGATACTCATTCTAAACACAGCTCCATCTCATTACCATAGCTCGCACATCTTCCAGGCTCCTTACTGTTCAGGCAACAAAAAAAAACCCCACTAAGATGATATATACATATTATTAGCATTTTACCCTGCAAGATCTTTCTATTAGTTTTACCAATTGATGCAATGATAAGAGGATTCCTCCTTCTTTTAATACTCCCTGCCTGGGTAAGAATGAGGCCGGGCTAACATTTTTTGCCTCGGTCCAGAGGACGGACATTCACTCACAGCTCGGCACAATCGGACAGGTCAATCAGTGCTCACATTGAGTTTAAAAGACATTTGGAAAAAAGCAACATGCTCCAGCATCTGAAAGATGTCACTGCCAAGAGGCCGCCAGGAGATCGACTGCTGCTGATCTGCCCTTAATGAGTCACTTGCACAGCGCTGATAAGGCCCAGAGATTTAAAGACGCGCCGACAACATTGAGCTGATACAGGTTCTTTTCTTCTCTTGACAGGCTGTCTGTCATTTCTATCAGTCATCACCAGGGCCGAGAATAGTGAGCTGAAACAATTGGGCACCATGTCTCCGCTCTGTTGAACAGGGACACTCGTCAGATAAGTGATCGAGCTGTGTGGTGAGGTCCAACAATTTGCCTTTGCGTTATGTCTCTCTCAAAGGCTACGATATCAATAGGGCAGACACTGCTTAAGATAAGTGAAAACACAATAAAGTTGGGGACAAACAGCATGCAAAAATAAAAGAATCCATGTTTCAGCCGCCCTTCCGAGTATGTCTTCCACAGGCTTAAGTATTTGTTTAAGTATTTATTAAAGAATGGATCGACTGAGCTTACATTCACTGGAATTTAGAAGGATGAGGGGGCATCTTATAGAAACATATACAAAATTCTTAAGGGATTTAACAGGCTAGATGCAGGAAAAATGTTCCCGATGTTGGGGGAGTCCAGAAGCAGGGGTCACAGTTTAAGAATAAGGGGTAGGCCATTTAGGACTGAGATGAGGAAAAACACCCAGAGAGTTGTGAATTTGTGGAATTCTCTACCACAGAAGGCAGTGGAGGCCCATTCACTGGGTGTTTTCAAGAGAGAGTTAGAGTTAGCTCTTAGGGCTAACGGAATCAAAGGATATTGGGAGAAAGCACAAACGGGGTACTGATTTAAGATGATCAGCCATGATCATTATGAATGGCGCTGCTGGCTCGAAGGGCCGAATGGCCCACTCCTGCACCTATTGTCTATGTATCTATGTATTTACTATTAAAGATTGTCGCCAAGCCAACAGAATATCCAACTGCAGTTAATTGTAGTGCTGCCAAGGAATTAGAAGGAATATACATTTTAAAGGGATGCTCTTGCTGGAAAACTAATCATCAGAATGGATGATTTAAAACGATTTAAGGGCTAAAATAATCAAATGTAGCACCTGGAGATTTAAGGACATGATCTCAATGGCATCGAGCAACCTCTCGTTAACTTGGCACACAAAGCTTAGTTCAAGTGAATACTTCAGTACAGACCTGTTCTAATTACGAGGATGTTGCCAGGACCCGAAGGTCTGAGCTATGGGGAGAGGTTGAGTAAGAATTTCACTGTTGTATCTGGGACATATGACAATAAAACACTCTGCCACTCTCTCTCTCTCGGAGTAGGCCTGGCCTCTAGTCCTTGGAGCGCAGAAGGCTGAGGGGTCAACATAAAATCATGTATAAAATCATGAGGGAAATAGATCAGGTAGATGCACCGAGTCTCTTGCCCGGAGTAGAGAAATCGTGGATTAGAGGACCTAGGTTTAAGGTGAAGGGGGAAAGATTTAATAGGAATCTGAGGGGTAACTTTTTCACACAAAGGTGGTGCCTGTATGGACCAAGTTGCCAGAGGATGTAGTTGAGGCAGGGACTATCCCAATGTTTAAGAAACAGTTAGATAGATACATGGATAGGGCAGCTTTGGAGGGATAAAGGCCAAACGCAGAAAGGTGGGACTAGAGTAGCTGGGACATATTGGACAGGGTGGGCAAGTTGGCTCGAAGTGCCTGTTTCCACGCTGTATTACTCTATGACCCGAGAGAGCCAATTGCTTTTCCTGTTTCATTGTGTTACATTTAAAATGTCTTCTTCAATATCCCTTGCATCCAAACTGGCATCTTCCCTCAGAACACAATAAATTAATCATAACTGGAGGAGGTGTGTAGCCCGTTAAACCTGCTGCGCCATTTAATGTGATGATGGTCAATCTTGTACCTTGCGTGCACTTTGCTATCAATTCTCTATAACTTCTTAGTGTGCACAAATATATTGATCACATCCTTGAATACAGTTGTTGAATGAAGGTCTGCAACCCTCCACTGCAAAGAGTTCTAAAGGATTAAGGATCTATGTGTAGACATTTTTCTTCTCTGTCGTAAGTGGTTGACCTACTGAGTTCCTTGGTTCTAGTTTCTGCAGTGGGATGGAGCCCCCCACAGTATCTGCTCTGTCAGAACCCTGTACTTATCTGACAAAATTAATTCTCCTGCTTCTAAACCGCACTGAGGGCCGGCCTGTTCTATCCAATTTCTACTATTTGGTACATCCCTCTGTGGGAAATATATTCCTAGCATCCACCAAAGTCCATTTGCGGATAATTAGAAAAAGATGATGCACGTGGAATTTAAAACGAAGAGGAGAATGGGCAATAAATGTTGCCCTTCCAAACAATGCTCTGATCCCCCCCAAAATAAGTGAGTGTAAAGAAAATTGAGGAACTATTCATTGTTTCAGTCCTTACTCATTGGGCCAAGAATCTATACTCTTGTATGTAGCTCATCTGTGGTTCTGCCATCTCCACTTCAAGCCGTCATAGAATCATAGAGTCAAACTGCATGGAAACAGGTCCTTTGGCTCAACTTGCCCACAGCAACCAACATGTCCCATTTCCACAAGTCATGATATGTAGTCAAAAATGCTGGAGAAACTCAGTGGGTGAGGCAGCATCTATGGAGCGAAGGAAATAGGCAATGTTTTGGGCCAAAACCTTGCCTATTTCCTTCGCTCCATAGATGCTGCCTCACCCGCTGAGTTTCTCCAGCATTTTTATCTACCTTCGAGTTTCCAGCATCTGCAGTTCCTTCTTAAACATGATATGTAGTCACCTGCCAACATTTGGCTCACATCCCTCTAAACCTGTCCTGTCCATGTACCTGTTTAAATGTGTGTTCTCTTAAAGTGTGTCACAAGTCTCTAATGTGCTATTATAGCCGGAGGGTGTCAAACAGAACATGTCAAATTATGCAAAACATTTAAAAAATGACCTCTTCCTTGTTTTTAAATAACTCAACATGCAAATTGATTTTTTTTTAAAAATGAATCAAGTTGCTTGCATTTGATCCATACTTTGTACTCTCTGGCAGCATGGTAGGGCAGCGGCAGAGTTGCTGCCTTACAGCACTTACAACAGGCTATGGTGTTTCGATCCAGGCTAAGGTGCTTGCCTGTATGGAGTTTGTACGTTCTCCCCGTGACCTGCGTGGGTTTTCTCCGAGAACTTCAATTTCCTCCCACACTCCTTAGACGTACGGGTTTGTAGGATAATTGGCTTGGTATGAATGTAAAAAATGTCCCTAGTGTAGGATAGTGTTAATGTGCGGGGATCGCTGGTCAGTGCGGACTCGGGGGGACTGTGTCTGCGCTGTATCTCTAAACTAAACTACCTTATAAGCAGAATTATCTTGAAGTTCATTCTGAAAATATCTGCTGCCCTGTTGGGCTAGGATCACAAACACTGTCACTTGAGTTTATTTTATCATGATCTCTGTGGTATTTAGTGGTTAGATGTTTGCCAGAGGTTGAGTAAAAAGCTTAGGAAGGAGGATGTCAAGTCCATTAATCACCTTTATAAAAAGTCATGGGGATGAAATGCCATCCGTGGGTTCCCACTGCAAGGTTCATTCAGGCAACTTACTGATTAGGTCATGCTGTCGTCCTATGCTCAGATAGCTAACAGTGGAAGGCAGCTACAACTTTAATCCTCAGATTGCTTGAGGCAGTACACGATATTGCTATGAAGACCACCGGCAGCTTTCAAACTGTGTTGAAGTCAACATTTGTAATTTCTTGCTCAGAAGCGATACGTTGTGAAAGGAATTGCATATTCGATCCTTACATTTCTTACAAATGCTGGGAAGAGCTGATTGCAATCAGTGGGGCATTGGTCTGCTCATATTAACTGTTTTGCAAATATTGGACAATAAATTCATGAACATGTACCTTCCTGATGAATTGGTTCCAGCCACTTCATTATAATAGTTTAGTTTAGTTCAACATTGTCACGTGTACCGAGTTACAGTGAAAAACTTTTGTTTGCCTGCTATCCAGTCAAAGAAAAGACTATACATGAATAAAATCCACATTGCACCCATAAAGGATCAAGGGTACAATATTCAGTGCAAAATATAACATTGAAGTCCGGATAAAGTCTGGTCAGAGGTCGTTCACAGGTCTCCAATTAGTTCAATGGTAGGTCAGGACCACACTCTAGCTGATGAGAGGACCGTTCAGTTGCCTGATAACTGCTGGGAAGAAACTGTCCCTGAATCTGAAGATATGTGTTTTCTAACCTCTATAACTCTCGCCTGATGGGAGAGGGGAGAAGAGGGAGTGACTGGGGTGAGGCAGGTCCTTGCTTACCCTGGTGGCCTTGCTGAGGCAGCGTGAAGTGTAGATGGAGTCAATGGAAGTGTGGCTGGTTTGTGTGATGGTCTGGGCTACGTCTGCAACTCTGCAATTTCTTGGGCTCTTACATGGAGGTGTTCCCAAACCAGGACTTGCAAATAGAAACGCAAGGTCAACTTTACATCTTGGATACTTTTTCTATTTTCCCAGGACATGACATTCATCTTTTGTATAATGAGGCTGATCCTGCATTTTGGAAGATTGAACAATAAGGGAACTGGGGAAAAGAATGTTCTTTAGCTATGGGAGAAAGTGACTGAGGGGGGGTGAACCTTATTAAAGAGGCAGGAAACATGTTGCCGATGTTGGGGGAGTCCAGAACCAGGGGACACAGTTTAAGAATAAGGAGTAAGCCCTTTAGAACGGAGACGAGGAAATACCTTTTCTCACAGAGAGTGGTGAGTCAGATTGTTTTTATAAGACGTGGTCTGCATTTATAAATCTATTACAAGGATAAGGTGCAAGAATACCTCAAAAAAGTACCGGTGTCGGGCCTTGGTAAAGGGGGAAGAAAAACTGTCGAGTTGGTAGATTCCTTTTGCGAGATATTGATAATAAAGTCATTGGCTTTTCTTTTTTCTTTCTCTATTTTTCCCTTTTTCTTTTTTCCTTTTTTTCCTCTCCAGGGTCTAGCTCTTAATTCTCGTTTCTAACTCTTCAAGGGTTTCCTTTCCCTCTGTCACGCTCTTGCACGTTCACATCTCTTTTTCACTCTTCTACTTTCTATGCTGCTATTTTTCTCTCTATTCTCTCTTTTCTAAAGCCTTAAAATAAAAAATAAAAATTAAGGGGTACAATGACTGTAATACAATACAAGGGATGTACACTGATGTAACTGACAGTACCGCTAATAAATAAAGATATTTTTAAAAAAAACAGAGAGTGGCGAGTCTGTGGAATTCTCTGCCTCAGAGGGCGGTGGAGGCCGGTTCTCTGAATGCTTTCAAGAGAGAGCTAGATAGAGCTCTTAAAAATAGCGGAGTCCGGGGATAATGGGGAGAAGGCAGGAACGGGGTACTGATTGGGGATGATCAGCCATGATCACATTGAATGGCGGTGCTGGCTCGAAGGGCCGAATGGCCTACTCCTGCACCTATTGTCTATTGTCTATTGTCTAAAGTATCTCATGTTCAGTTGATTGCCATAAACATAAGAACGATAAGGTACAGGGTACAATGATAAGCTTGTTTACAGCAGCATCCCAGTCCTGCAACACACAAAAACATACATTATATATAAATTCAACATAAATTGTGTAAGACAGTGCAAAGGAAAGTGTGCAAAACAAGACATTAGTGCAAAATCACTATTAGGAACAGACAAAATATGTAGGAAAGAATTGCAGATGCTGATTTAAATCGAAGATAGACACAAAATGCTCAGTGCGTAACTCAGTGGGACAGGCAGCATCTCTGGAGAGAAGGAATGGGCGATGTCCCCCAATAAACAGCTAACAATGGCCTGTTTTCTTTATCATCGTTAATTTTTTTGCATATCTTTCATTCATTGTTCTTTGTCTCTCTACATCATTATCTATATCTCTTGTTTCCCTTTCCCCTGTCTAGTCTAAAGAAGGGTCCCGATCCGAAACATCACCCATTCCATCCCTCCAGAGATGCTGCCTGTCCCGCTGAGTTACTCCAGCATTTTGTGTCTATCACTATAAGGATGCTAAAGGTAGTCAGTTATGTTCTGATGCTGAGGCACGTTTAGGGAACGTGAAGGTCGGTTCAAGAACCTGATGGTTGTAGCAAAGTAATGATTCCTCAATCTGTTGGTGTGGGACCTTCACGCCCGATGCGCGCAGTGAGAAGATGGCATCAAGTAGATGTTTTCACTGGTGAGGAGGTCTGTGCCCATGATGGTTATGATGTACAATATTCGCCATTCTCTGCAGCCTCTTGTGTTTCATGTGTGTTGGAATTCTTCCATGAATGAAACCAGTCAGGATACTTTCTAGAATGCATCTTTAGACTTTGGAGACACAGCGCTGAAACAGGCCCTTCAGCCCATTGGGTCCATGCGGACCAGCAACCGCCCCATACACTAGAACCATCCCACCCACTAGCGACAATTTCCAATTTTAGCAAATGTCAATTCACCTCCAAACCTTTTGGTCTTTGCAGTGTGGGAGGAACCCGAGCACCTGGAGAAAACCCACACAGTCACAAGGAGAACATAAAACTCCGTACGGACAGCACCCAAAGTCGGGATCGAAACCGGGTCCCTGGCATTGTAAGGTAGCAACTCTACTTCTATGCTACTGCTAGTCACCCAGAAGTCTGCAGTAGTGTTCGTTGACATGCTAAATCTCCTTTAACCTCTCTGAAAGTAGAGGCGTGCCTTCTTCACGATTACATCTGTCGGCTGGGATCCGAGATGTAACCCCCAAGAATTTAGAGCTGTTAACTCTCTCCACTGCCGACCCACCAATGGAAACTGGAATGTGGTCGCCTGACTTCCCCTTACTGAAGTCAATGATTAGTTTGACATAAAGATATTAAGCAGGAGAGAAATCTGGCAGAAGCAGAAAGCTCAAAGTAGGCGATCAAACTACAACAGTGACATACAGGTGTGAAGCAAGAAATGAAGACAGATGTCAGGAAGAATTTCTTCACAGAATGAGCAATCAATACTTGGAATGGACTTTGGAACTGAGATGGAGATGGAGACAAAAGCTTTGAATTCATTCACAAGCCGGAAGAAATTGTGAAGGAAGGAACTGCAGATGTTGGTTTAAACCGAAGATAGACTCAAAGCGATTTTCCAGACTGTCAAGTTTCCGGCAGTCGCCTGAAAAAACGGCAACTGGAACGTTGACTGTCAGACTGGAACACACACACAAACACATCGCTTCCTTCACCAGCCCATTATGCGGGCGGGGGACAGGGCAAGCGGGGGGAGCGCTGTCAAAAAAAGTCACACTGTGCATAGCCAAGGTGAAGCAGACACACATCGCAATGAACAGGAAGGTTGGCGCTGTAATTAAGATGGCTAAAGCACAGTGTACGGTATGTCCTTTAAAAGAGGGGGGACAGAGGGGGGAGAGAGCGGGGAGAAGGGGGGAGAAGGAGGGAGAAGGAGAGGAGACAACGTTTAAGAGGCCAGAGACACACAGCTGTAAGTTCGGCGACATTTAACGTTACCAGTCGGTTATCCTTGGTTCTAAAAATTACTGCTTAACTTTTTATTTCCCCAACGAGCCAATGAAATTCACCGGTCAGCACTGGCTACAACCTACGAGAACCTCAGGAACCTTCGATCTCCTGGCGACCCACCTACGGCACTAGAATTCTTGCCACTCTCCATGGCGGCTTCATTCTAGTTGTCGCTAAATTTTTAACATGTTGAAAAATTCACGGCGACCATAATGAGGCAGCGACTAGTTCCAGAATGCGGGAACTCCTCACGACCATGAAGGCGACTCCCTGGCAACCACCCGCGAACATGTAGCGACCATGTGGCGACTGGAGAGTCTCCTGCAGTCACAAAAAAAGTCTCAGAAGTGGGACAGGCCCATAACTCAGCATCTCTGGAGAGAAGGAATGGGTGACGTTTCTGGTCGAGACCTTTCTTCAGACTAGTCAGAGGAAAGGGAATCGAGAGATATAAATGATGATATAGATAATGAACAATTAATGAAAGATTTGCAAAAAAAGTAATGATGATAAAGGAAACAGGCCATTGTTAGCGGTTTGTTGAGTGAAAACGAGAAGCTGGTGCGACTTGGGTGGGGGAGGGATGGAGAGAGAGGGAATGCTGAGGTTACTTGAAGTTAGAGAAATCAATATTCATACCACTGGGTTGTAAGCTGCCCAAGCGAAATATGAGATGCTGTTCCTCCAATTTGCGTTTAGCCTCACTCTGACAATGGAGGAGATCTAGGAAAGAAAGGTCAGTGTAGGAATGAGAAGGGGAATTAAAGTGTTCAGCAACCGGCAGATCAGGTAGGTCCAGGTGAGCTACCAGGTAGGTCCAGGTGAGCTACCAGGTAGGTCCAGGTGAGCAAAGGTGTTCAGTGAAACGATCACCCAGTCTACGTTTGTGGTAGTTTTGAAACTGTGATCATTTTCCTTCCCAGAAGGTCAGGCAGCCTTCCTTGTCCTGGTTTGAACCTTGTTTTAGAAATCTGTAGAAGATAGTTTAAGGAATATTCAACAAAAACTTCCTATGGTAAAAGAGACAGAACATCAAAGCAATTGTCCATTTAAGCACGTCTTCCAGTTACTTATAAATTATGGTTCTGTTATGAAAAATTAAGTCATGCTTTATACATCCTTCTCTTTCTTCCATTGAAGTATAAAAAATGAATTCACAAGTAGAATTTCAAGAACATTGTGGTTCTTTGAGGATAAAGAACTGAGCCTTAAACATATCGCTCAAGGCTTCTCTCTGTTGGTTTGCTCCTGGACCTGACGAAGGTGGCCATTAATAGGTCTAGGCACCGGGCAGTCAGGAGTTCTGCCCGAGTCGACTGCCTGCTACTTGTCCAGCCCCAAGTCCGTGCCTGTATGTTCCTGGAGAGGGAGCACGCGGTGTCCACGGGGACTTTGGAGGTCTTCCACGAATGCTGGTCTCGAGAGCTTCGCGGATAGGGATGATATTGATGTAATTTGTTGAGTGATGTTTGCAAAATGCAGGGCAGTTTTGATCTTTGCAGTGCTTTGTAACTGTGAGTGTGCAATAGACGCTGCTTGTTAAGGAAAAAAAATCTATCAAAGCTTTAAACAGATATGCTGTGCAGCAAACTGTGCTGTTGTCAGCACCACAGACGAGAGGAATTTGAGGCATACAATAAACAGTCTTCGTAATCACCGGTGGAATATTTTTAATTCAACTTTTCATCTTATCTCATATGTGAGCGAACAGCTATTATCCACCAGAGAGAGTGACTGAAACAGCACAAACAGGTATTGGACATTGGTAGGCAATTGGCTGGTATCAATAGGTAACCAATGATGCAACTGGTTGTTTTAGAGATACAGCATGGACACAGGCCCTGCAGCCCACCGAGTCCATGTCGACCAGCAATGAACCTGTACACTAGTTCTATCCTAGGGATAATAAACCTGCATGCCTTTGGAATGTGGAAGGAAACCAGAGCACCAGGAGAGAACCCACCTGATCGCAGGGAGAACTACCAAATTCCATACGGGCAGCACCCATAGTCAGGATCGAACTGGGGTCTCTGGCGCTGCAAGTCAGCAACTCTACCGCTGAGCCACTGTGTTGCCCATTATGTTTGCAAGTAAATGCCTTGCATCAGTGTATATGCTTACAAATGGGCACAGCTTCAATCATTGCCTTTTTTAAAAGGATATTTCCTTGTTAAAGTGAAAGGATGTTGTTGGAATTAAAAGATAAATTGGTGTAAAGTCAAATAGCAGCTAACTACAATTTATCTGCAATAGAGGATGGGGAGGTGAGGAGTGAATTTATTGAGGTGTATAAAATCATGAAGGAAATAGATTGGGTAGATGCTCAGAGTCTCTTGCCCAGAGTAGGTGAATCGAGGACCAGAGGACATAGGTTTAAGGTGAAGAGTAAAGATTTCATAGGAATCTGAGGGACACAAAGGGTGGTGGGTGCATGGAACAAGCTGCCAGAGGAGGTAGTTGAGGCAGGGACTATCCCAACATCCCAAAGAGGTACATGGATAGAACAGGTTTGGAAGGATATAGACGAAACATGGACAGGTGGGACTAGGGTAGCTGGGACATGTTGGATGGGGTCGGCAAGTTAGGCTGAAGGGCCTATTTCCACACTGTATCACTGTATGACTCTGTGATATAAGATGCTAATTTGTTTCTTGAGATTTGAAACCATGTAAATCTGAGGAAAGTACTTAATATAACACCTTCTCCCCATTATATTAATGCTTTAATAAGCTGCCTCTCTTAATCTTTGAAAGGAGTGACAGACACTCGTTTCTGCTGGAGTATAACTGGAACACTTTTCAACATGAATCTGATTTGATTATTTTTATAATGTTGATGGAGAACTTAAGAATTTGCCTCTAAAATCAATGTCTGTTGTCTGGAACAGGACTTTCAAAGTAAAAAAAGCGATATTTGTTACAGCAACAAAGAAGAATCAATAGCTGGAAAAAGACTCTGACTAATTGTGACCAGTCATTGATTTCTTAAAATATTGCCTCTTGTCAAGTCAGGAAAGTGGAAATGCTTTTGTGTCAGAAGGGATTGTATTTTATTTGGCAAATTAACTACTTGGATTGAGAAGAAAGATTAGTTCTCACTCTTTGATTTTGGACTTATGTGTCTTTTCCAGGTTACTTTCACTGATATGACAATGTGGATGCTGTGAGACATGACACCCTGGTCTCCAAGATCTATTTCTGCAAAGACCTTTGTATTTTTTTTTATTTTTTATTGTTTTAAATCTTGCTGAGGGCTTTGACATTACAGGGAATAACTGAGGCCACATAATGTTCCATAACTTATTGAAATAGTAACATTCATTATTCAACATTTGCAGAATTTCCATTGAAGCAATACTGCTTTATTATGAGCTGATAGAGACATGCAGCACGGAAACAGGCCCTTCAGCCCAATTTGCCAAGATGACCAGATGCCCTGTCTAAACCAGTCCCATTTGACCGCATGTGGCCAACATCCCTCTAAACCTTGTGTGGGAAGGAACTGAAGATGCCCGTTTACACCGAAGATAGACACAAAATGCTGGAGTAACTCAGCGGGACAGGCAGCATCTCTGGAGAGAAGGAATGGGTGATGTTTCAAGGTCTCAAGAAGGGTCTCGAACCGAAACGTCACCATTCCTTCTCCCCAGAGATGCTGCCTGTCCCTCTGAGTTACTCCAGCACTTTATGTCTATCATCCCTCGAAACCTTTCCTATTTACGTACCTGTCCAGGGAGCATTTAAATGTCGTTATTATACCTGCCGCAACTACCTCCTGTGGCAGCACATTCCATATCCCCACCAAAAGTTGCCCATCAGGTTCCTATTAAATCTTTCCCCTCTCACCTTAAACCTATGTCCTCAGGTTCTTGATTCCCCTATCCTGGGTAAAAGACTTTGCGCATTCACCGTATCAATTCCCCACACGATCTTATCCACTTCTATGAGATCACCCTTTAGCCTTCTGCTCTCTGAGGAATAAAGCCTGAGCTTGCGCAATCTCTCCCTGTACCTCACGCCCTCGAGTCCAGGCAACATCCTCGTAAATCTTTTCTGCACCCTTTCCAGTTTATTGACATCCTTCCTGTAGCACAGTAACCAAAACTGAACACAATACTCTGTGTGTCTGAAGAAGGGTCTTGACCCAATATGTCACCCCTTCCTTCTCTCCAGAGATGCTGCCTGATCCGCTGAGTTAATGTAACATCGGTAATGTTTTATTATTAATGTTTAATGTTTTATGTGTCATTCGTAACTGTCATTGTATGTCATGTTGTCACTAGTGGGCGGAGCACCAAGTCAAATTCCTTGTATGTGAATAATTGGCCAATAAACGTATTCATTCATTACTCCAGATTTTTGTGTCTATCTTCGGTTTAAACCAGCATCTGCAGTTCCTTCCTACACAATACCCCAGATGTGGCCTCACCAAAGATAGGACTTAACATTGCAGCTGTACTAATGGGTCCAGGAGCATAATTCTTCATTCAGGTGAATTTTGACTGGTGTAACTCCTTGGTATGGAAATTGCCCAGTGTGGTTGATGGAAGAAACATTGGGTTCATATTTCATGTTAAGTACGCTGACCATTCTCTGCTCTTTAACATCAGTGACATTCTGCAAGTGGGTCCCAGTCCCTGGGTGGGCTTCAGGATGTATAGTCTTCTTGTCTTGACATTAAATTATGACTCACACCCATAAATAATATACTTAAGAATTTTGCAAGAATTCATCTTCCCTCCTCTCAAAACAAAAGTACCTGTTGATGTTGCTAATATATTTGAAACGCATTAAGTATTGGGTTTGAATTTTGCTTTTGGTATTAGAAATCCTTTTCTCTCAAAGAGTCAGAGAACCATGGAGTCATACAGCATGGACACAGGCCCTTCGGCCCAACTTGTCCATGCTGAGCAAGATGCCCCATCGAAAATAGTTCAATTTGCCCGCTTGGAGGCTCCATATCCCTCTAAAGGTTAGTTTAGTTTAGCTTGGCGATACAGTGCGGACACAGACCCTTCGGGCCACCAAGTCCGCACCAACCAGCGATCCCCACACATTAACACTATCCTACACACACACCTGGGACAATTTACATTTATACCAAGCCAATTAACTTACAAACCTGTATGTCTTTGGAGTGTGGGAGGAAACCGAAGATCTCGGAGAAAACCCACGTGGTCATGGGGAGAATGTACAAACTTCGTACAGTCAGCACCTGTAGTCGGGATTGAACCCAGCAACTCTACTGCTGCTCCACCGTGCCACCTTTAATTAATTCCGTCAGTTAATTTGCTTTTCTAGACTTTTGGCTATCATATTTACTTTTATGCTTTATTAGACTTTCGACCTTGCTGGGTAGATTTTGCACAAAAGCATCATCGTGTTTCCAACAGCGGCTCCTCCACATTGCTGTCATGCTTCACAGCACACAGTGCCTGGAAATTGAGATGTCACCTTTTTCAAAGGAAACGCCACCTTCCTGCTTTTCTAATTAACTTCTATTGTTGCTGTGTCTCCAGCCTCGAAGACTCGTGTGTTACTTTAGAGCTTGCTCGCCAGTTGTAAATGTGTTTTGCAGTAGCTCGATGCACTAAAATGATGCCTTGGGCACAATCAATAGTAGGCAAGTCCGGTTTATAGGTGGTGGGGATGGGAGGTTTCATCCGCTTCACACTTTTCCCAGACACTGCACCAGCCTTTCAATGAGGACATGAAACGATGCCTCTGCTGCAGCCACAGATCCTTTTATAATTGAAACCATAATTATTGCATGCAACATATCCAGCCTGTAAATGGATCACTTAGCTTTGCACTTGTAATGAATGTGTTTAATAAAATTGAGACTCTCAATTCTTGCAGACTATCAAATATATTTACCAAACGATCTAAGTCTGTTTGGTTACTAAACGTTGCCACAGGCAAAGGCCATAATTTCAATTTCTTTAATATCAACTTTGCCACAAAGTTGTATTGCGGGAGTGTAAATTATTGTAAAGCGTGCTGGGGAATTACATGCCATGCCCCTCTGAAAGATCGGGACTGCAGTCATGGAGAGAAATTAGATGAAATAAATTTACAGTAGCTTCATGGCAGAAATTCAGCTTATTGCACTATATTTTTTTTAATTCACTCTCAGGATGATGTGGATGCCTTGAACAGCATTAATTGAACATCCTCAAATGCCCTCGATCGGTGGTGGTTAGTTGGCAGCCAGAACCACAGGGATCTATTTTTTTTTGGCGTGCCTTGATTTTCTGGGTCAGCTAAGGTCAGCCTTGTTTGTTAATTCTCATCAATCCTCCCACACATAGTCTGATCGCATATTTATTCATTCGCGTGAACCCTGCCAGTTGGCATGCGCGTCAATCTTCAAAGCAGCGGTGTGAAATCACAAAAAACAACACTCAAAGTATTATAGTAAGATTATAACTCTAGTACTACCAGATGAGCTTCATGATATGAGGGTTGGGAGCGGTGGGCACGTAATCGCTCATCGTAACTCCTCATAAAATAAAGATCAAACTTCAAACTGGTAAGTTCTCGTTTAATCTTACTATTTTACTTCTGAGTCACGTGAGTGATTCCGTGAAGACTTTAAAGGTCTGTGATTTCATGCCGATCCAAATCCAGGCGTATCACACTGCAAGCAGTTGACTCAGGATGACTGAATTAGTAACAACATTGATTCATGATACTGTGTTTTTTTTAACATGTTTTTTAAAAATATATTTTTATTAGAGGTAAACAATAAATTGGCAAACACATATTATGGTAGAAACATTTCGTGTACATCAGTCATACATTATTAATATTATCAATTGAATCATTCTACCTCTAACAGTTTTTTTTTATATAGATTAAGAATAATAAAAAAGAGAGAGAAAAAAAATCATAAGGAATGGAATAATTTACCATTAATACATCATTGGAGATAAGATCAAGGAATATAGAGTATAACTTTTCATCTGATCCTGAGTCCAAGTTTCAGTTAGGTTCCCCTGCCGAACCAATCTACCCTTTCAAATAATCGATGAATGAAGACCATATTCTAACAAAAAGTTCTTGTTTGTCCATTAAGGCAAATCTGATTCTTTCCAGGTGTAGGGTCTCCGACATTTCCATAATCCACATTTTAATTGTGGGGGTTATAAGACCTTTCCAAAATTTTAATATTAATTTCTTCCCAATTATAATACTGTAATCTAGGAAATTTCTTTGGCTTGTTGTAAGTGTTAAACTTTGTTCTGATATTCCAAGTATTATTAGTTTTGAGTCCGGATCCAGTTTAGTATTAATAACTTCAGAAGTTATTCTAAAAATATCAATCCAGAAATGTTTAATTTTTATACAATTTGCAAAAGTATGTGTTAAGTTAGCCTCTGGATCTGACATTTATCGCAGATAGGAGAGACATGTGGAACGATTCTATTCAGTTTAACTTTTGAGTAATGTAATCTGTGTAATACGTTAAATTGTATTAAAGCATGTCTGGCATTTAACAAGCATTGATGTATATATTGTAAACTTTTGTCCCAAATATCTTTCATTATGGGTTGGCTTAATTCATTTTCCCATGTATGTCTATGTGATTCCATCAATGGAATCTCGCTATCTAAAAGGATATTATAAATATAAGTTGTTAGTTTTTCTGTATTTGGATGCTTATTCAAACATTCATCAAGGATTTCTGGTTCTCTACTCCTATAATCTTGTGTATTTGATTTAACATAATTAAATTATGATACTGATTAACATGTTCATGTTTTAATTAACAACTAACAAAATTTATATACAATAGCAACTCCGCTCTCCCAGGGAGAAACTATGAAACCATTTTTAACACAGAGTGGGCGAACACCCCGGATTCAACAAGTGACTTGTTGTAGAATCTCTGAAAAGTCGATTCATTTGACCATCCTGTGGCCGCGAGGATGTGGTCTAGAGGGACGTCCATTGCCCTCGCCCCTGATGTCGATGCTGCCCTGGTGGAGTGAGATTTAAAGTTTTGAGTATTAACTCCTGCACATCCCAGGACTTGCTTCAGCCATCGTGAGATGGCTCTTCATAACGTCAATGTAATGCTTCAAATGCTCCACTACACACAGGCGTGAATCTGCGGGATAAGCTGACAATACAAGCTTGAATCCTGACTCCCGTGGTCTGCTCTGTTTGAGTAAGTCATAGACGTGAAAAGTAACGTCATTTTGTGATGACACCATCCTGTCCAGATGCAGTTTGTGGAGAGTCTGAACCCTTTGCGCTGATGTAAGCACCATGAGCATGACCAATTTGAGGGTGATCCTTAGTAAGGTCAATGATGTGGCTGTTCCCTGGGATGTGACGGAGCACCTGAGTACCATGCTCACATCCCAGATTTGAGAGTACCTAGGCCTAGGAGGATTGGAATTAAACACACCCTTTATGAATCTTGATATTAACGGGTGGGATCCTAAAGGCTGGAGATCAGACCCTTGGCACAAGTATGCTGACAGGGCACTACTGGCACTGTTGATGGCACTGTAACTCAATCCTTCATTGGAGTGTAAGTGGGATAGGAATTCTAGCACATCTGTGTGTGATAAATGATGTTCCCATGTAAGCAAAATTCCTCCCATTTTCTGATATGGGAGAGGTATTGCCTTTTTGTGCTATCCCTCCAGGATGATGTGATGGTATCCACAGCCTGATTGGACAGTCCCAGACCCAGGTACGGCCTTTTTAAAATCTGCAAATCAATAAATTTACCAGATCATTCAATGGGTGTGGGTCCCCAGTCACAGGGTGCACCAATAAATTTACACATTTTGGAACCAACACAATAGGGTGCGTGGTTATTTCCGAAATGAGCGAAAACCCATGGCTGTGTAGGCCAGTCGGGCACTACGCTGTAAGTGCATGGGCCGATTGTAATGGTTTGCATGTATTCTCAGTGCCTGTACCTTTGCTCTCTGTAAATGCTGATAATGCAAACGTCCACATTGGGCTGTTGGAAAGGCTGCTACCAATTTACCAATTAAGCTCGCAACCTGTTTAATTGAAGATGATTTTCCCTTTAAGAGGTTGATACAACCTTCAATTAAATCTACTCTCTTGCCCTGGGGCAGTTACAGACATGTGATTGGAATCAACTGTGAAACCCAGATAGTCAATAATGTTAACAGGCACCAATTTCGATTTAACTGGGTGGACAATGAAACCTAGCCTCTGCACCATGAGTTGAACTGCTGAGACTGATAATTCAGCTTCGTCAAAGGTGTTTCCAATGATTAGAATATCATCTAAATAGGCCATGATTATATGGCCTTGTGATTGTAATAACCCAAGTACTGGTTTTAGCAATTTAGTACATAGGCGAGGGGCTGAGGTTAACCCATTAGGTAGAGCTCAAAACTGCCACAATTTTCCCATCCAGTTAATTTTCAAATATCTGCGATAGTCTTTATGAACAGGCACTGAATAATACGCATCTTGGAGATCGATACATTGCCATATAACACCCCCTGGAAAACAGATGTTGGCAGTAACAAAAGTTTCAATTTTTAAATGTTGATACTGCACAAACGGATGAAGTCCTGTTAAATCCAATATCATTCTACACCCACCATCCTTCTTTAGTCTAGGGAACACATTAGACACAAATTGATGGGTCTGAAAGACTGTTTTCTCAATTACTCCCTTAAGGCATAGTTTTGCTATTTCAGCTTGTATCATCAAATTCTCTTTTTCTGAGAAGATGATTGCCCGTTTCAGTTTGTGCTGGGTGGGTGGGCACAGGGTAGGAATAAATTCAATTTTAAACCCTTGAACGCTCTGCAGTATAAACACATGTGAGGTTATTTGACCCCGTTCTCCCAGAAAGCTATGTGACCTCCCTCCAACTGGTAGGCAATTCTCTCGCAATATGTTTCGACAGGTGCCAGACTAACCTACCTCCATGGTTACCCGTGCTCTTTGCCTGGTCCTGGGTTGTAAAGGCATGTTTCCCCTTGCTCCTGCTGGGGAGCACCAGTTGCGGGCATTAAATGGTCGGCTTGGTCCTTGCCCAGCCACGGTTTCCGCAAACACGCTTATAGGGGTATTGCTGTCGGTGAGTTCTGTTTGTTACTGGCGCCTTGATGAGCCCGACGGTCCAGCTCCTTTACCCTTTTGGCCAGGTCTTCTCCAAATAATAGATTTGGCGGCTGGACGGTGCCAGGCTTGCATAAGGCAGGAAACCTGGGATTAATGGTGAGGCGGATGGCGCTCTTTCTGAGACAATTAATCTCAAAGTGCACATTGCACATAAAAGCTAGGGCATCCTGCTGAACTTCAGTCAGTAGCCCACTATCCACCGACCTACCAAAAGCTGCTATTCCAGACGCCAAGAGCTTGAGTACCTGCTGCAGTTTAATCTCCTGCGCTCGGATGCTTGCCCCCATATGGCCCCAAATGGCATGATTAACTGTCGGCACCTTCAGCAGGATACAGTTCTCAGGGGTCTCATACATTTTGGCAGTAGTGTCCATAGCCTGCTCTTGGAGCTAGTGGGAAGCCAGGTAATTTATGCTGGCAGCCAGCTCCTCTCCAAGCGGCTCGCTAGAGTCTGTAAGGATGGCAAACCTGGCCGCCAGGAATGGGACCTCTGGCGCTTGCAGTTCGTCGCGTGGGGCAGCCTCTATTGCTGACCCCAGTGAGTCGGCATCAGATTCCATCTGACCCGGTATACTTTCCTCGTCCTGGAGGAAAATACTTGGCAGCCCGGCAGGTGCTGCTGGCGCGGGGTGTTGGAGAGGCCGGCGCTCTGGATGGAGCATCCTCTCCAACAGGAGCTCCATCCTGGATACCCGTTCTGTGGTATCCATTTCTAGGGTCGAACCCTCTCGGCCGGACTCGTCTGAGTCTATCGGCCGGACAGATTTTTGAGTAGCCTAACGCCCCTCCGGCGTAGGCACAGTGTTCTCCAACACCAAGTTTGTGGTCGTTGGTTTAACAACCAACGACTCCATTGATGAACTAGACGGCCGCCTGCTACCCGCACTCCCGTGGGGTTGAGACATTGTCGGCACGGCTCCGCTCGCTGTTCCGGATCTTTTCATATATGCACTTGTCCTCCCACAACAAGAATTACCATACGCAGAGACCTCGGAGAAGTTAAACACTTACCTGAGGCTTTTTAAACTTACCGCTGGAGAAGCGCTGCTCCTCCCAGCCGGTCGCTGCGCCATGCGTCAGACGTCATGACGCGCATGCCGACTGGCGGGGTTCTTCACGGAATCACTCACGTGACTCCGAAGTAAAACTAGATTTCAACTCCACACTGTGGGGTTTATTGTAAATAATGAGCCAAAGAGTTGGGGGAAGCTGGGGTCAGGGTAAGGGTTGCAGGGCAGGGGAGTTGGTTTAGTTTACTTAAGAGATACAACATAGAAACAGGCCCTATAGCCCACTGAGTCCACGTCGCCATCAATCACCCGTTCACCCTAGTTCTATGCAATCCCACTTTCCCTACACATGAGGGCAATTTACAGAGGGCCAATTAACCTACAAACCCACACATCTTTGGGATGTGGGAGGAAACCGGAACACCCAAAGGAAAACCACGCGGTTACAGGAAGAATGTGTAAACTCTCCACAGACAGCATCTGAGTTTGACCCATATCCCTCTTGAACATAGAGCATTTGTATTTATGTGTTTGTCTCTATGTGTCTATGAACATATATCTGCATATAAATGTCTGCATATGTGTACGCTAAGTTTGCACAATAGAGCCTGAGTTCTCAAAATCTTGGAACCCCTTGCCTTTGGACCAAGCCTTTGCCTTGTTAAGGCCAAGGGATAGTAGGTGTGCAACAGCCACCTATGGTAAACTAATCCACACACAAGCATCTTCCACGCTACAGAACTGGAGTGGATTTAAGTCATTCTGTCTTTCAAGCGGCTGCCGTCGAAGAGGAAGCAGAGGAAAAGAGGATAGAGTGGATATGGAAAGGACGCGTGAGAGTCTAGGAACAGAGGATATAGCCTCACAATAAAAGTACGCATCTTTAGAAAGGAGATGAGGAGGAATTTCTTTAGTCAGATGTCATGTCACAAGGTCATAAATAATCATAGAATCATAGAAAATAGGTGCAGGAGTAGGCCATTCGGCCCTTCGAGCCTGCACCGCCATTCAATATGATCACGGCTGATCATCCAACTCAGTATCCTGTACCTGCCTTCTCTCCATACCCCCTGATCCCTTTAGCCACAAGGGCCACATCTAACTCCCTTTTAAATATAGCCAATGAACTGGCCTCAACTACCTTCTGTGGCAGAGAATTCCACAGACTTACCACTCTCTGTGTGAAAAAAGATCTTCTCATCTTGGTCCTAAAAGACTTCCCCCTCATCCTTAAACTGTGACCCCTTGTTTTGGAGTTCCCCAACATCGGGAACAATCTTCCTGCATCTAGCCTGTCCAACCCCTTAAGAATTTTGTAAGCCTCTATAAGGTTCCCCCTCAATCTTCTAAATTCCAGCGATACTAGCCGAGTATCCAGTCTTTCTTCATATGGAAGTCCTGCCATCCCAGGAATCAGTCTGGTGAACCTTCTCTGTACTCCCTCTATGGCAAGAATGTCTTTCCTCAAAGCCTTTTGCTATGAATGCCAACATACCATTTGCTTTCTTCATAGCCTGCTGCACCTGCATGCCTACTTTCAATGCCAGCCAGTTCTCTATCCACATCAATACTGAACCCCCAATACCGTGTGCTTTAAGTTTGTATGCTAATCTCTTATGTGGGACCTTGTCGAAAGCCTTCTGAAAGTCCAGATATAACACATCCACAGGTTCTCCCTTATCCACTCTAACAGTTACATCCTCAAAAAATTCTATAAGATTCGTCAGACATGATTTACCTTTCATAAATCCATGCTGACTTTGTCCAATGATTTCACCGCTTTCCAAATGTGCTGCTATCCCATCTTTAATAACTGACTCTAGCATTTTCCCCACTACCGATGTTAGACTAATTGGTCTGTAATTCCCTGTTTTCTCTCTCCCTCCCTTTTTTAAAAATGGGGTTACATTAACTACCCTCCAATCCTCAGGAACTACTCCAGAATCTAAAGAGTTTTGAAAAGTTATCACTAATGCATCCACTATTTCTGGGGCTACTTCCTTAAGTACTCTGGGATGCAGCCCATCTGGCCCTGGGGATTTATCGGCCTTTATTCCATTCAATTTACCTAACACCACTTCCCGGTTAACCTGGATTTCACTCAGTTCCTCCATCTCATTTGACCCCCAGTCCCCTGCTATTTCCGGCAGATTATTTGTCTTCCTTAGTGAAGACAGAACCAAAGTAGTTATTCAATTGGTCTGCCATGTCCTTGTTCCCCATGATCAATTCACCAGTTTCTGACTGCAAGGGACCTACATTTGTTTTAACTAACCTTTTTCTCTTCACATATCTATAAAAACTTTTGCAGTCCGTTTTTATGTTCCATGCCAGTTTTCTTTCATAATCTATTTTCCCTTTCCTAATTAAGCACTTTGTCCTCCTCTGCTGGACTCTGCAGTGCTCTGGTAGGCTGCTTTTTCTGGCTAATTTGTATGCTTCATCTTTAGTTTTGATACTATCCCTGATTTCCCTTGTTATCCACGGATGCACTACCTTCCCTGATTTATTATTTTGCCAAACTGGGATGAACAATTGTTGTAGTTCATCCATGCAGTCTTTAAATGCCTTCCATTGCATATCCACCGTCAACCCTTTAAGAATCACTTGCCAGTCTATCTTGGCCAATTCACGTCTCATACCCTCAAAGTTACCTTTCTTTAAGTTCAGAACCCTTGTTTCTGAATTAACAATGTCACTCTCCATCCTAATGAGGAACTCAACCATATTATGGTCACTCTTGCCCAAGGGGCCACGCACAACAAGACTGCTAACTAACCCTTCCTCGTTACTCAGTACCCAGTCTAGATTAGCCTGCTCTCTCGTTGGTTCCTCTACATGTTGGTTTAGAAAACTATCCTGCATACATTCCAAGAAATCCTCTTCCTCAGCACCCCTGCAAATTTGATTCACCCAATCTATATGTAGATTGAACTCACCCATTATAACTGTTTTACCCTTGTTGCATGCATTTCTAATTTCAAGTTTGATGCCATCCCCAACTCCACTACTACTGTTAGGTGGCCTGTACACAACTCCCACTAGTGTTTTCTGCCCCTTAGTGTTTTGCAGCTCTACCCATATCGATTCCACATCCTTCAAGCTAATGTCCTTCCTTTCTATTGCATTAATCTCCTCTCTAACCAGCAACGCTACTCCACCTCCTTTTCCTTTCTGTCTATCCCTCCTGAATATTGAATATCCCTGGATGTTCAGCTCCCAGCCTTGGTCACCCTGGGGCCATGTCTCCGTGATCCCAACTATATCATATTCATTAATAACTATCTGCACATTCAACTCATACACCTTATTACGAATGCTCCTTGCATTGAGACACAAAGCCTTCAGGCTTGTTTTTACCACACTCTTACCCCTTATACAATTGTGTTGAAAAGTGGCCCTTTTTGATTTTTGCCCTGGATTTTTCTGCCTGCCACTTTTACTTTTCACCTTGCTACCTATTGCTTCTACCCTCATTTTACATCCCTCTGCCTCTCTGCTCATGCTCCCATCCCCCTGCCAAATTAGTTTAAATAGTAGAACTAGGCCATTCGGCCCATCAAGTCTACTCTGCCATTCAATCATGGCTGATCTATCTCTCCCTCCTAACCCCATTCTCCTGCCTTCTCCCCATAATCTCTGTCACCTGAGGGTTGTGAATCTGTGGAATTCATTACCACAGAAGGCTGTGGAGGAAAATTGGGTATTTCTAAAGGGGAACATTGGCAGGTTCGTGCATAGTAAAGGTGTCTGAGGTTATGGGGAGAATGGGGTGGAGAGGGAAAGATAGATCAGCCCTGATTGAATGACAGAGTAGACATGATCGGCTGAATGGCCTAATTCTGCTCCTATAACTTGTGAACTTATGAAGTAGGAGAAGAAATGTAACTTGACTATGAAAGCACAAATTCTATAAAGACGCTTATGTTGAATCAAAGTAAAAATAGGCAACAAATATATTCTATCGTAGGATGACAAAGTAATTAAATTTGATTTAACAATTTTAATGAATGATCTTCAAAGTTGTGATTGTGACTGAACCACAATATAAATAACACAATAGTGACCTTTGTGCCACTGTACCTTTGGTGAATAATTTCATTACAAAGATTAGGTGTGATAAGAGGAAAGGCATCATTGAAGGCTGTTGATGCTGATTGAATTAGTAACACACTGATGTCTTGATTGTAAATTAACTTTGTTAGAATTCCAGGCAATCTAGCATCTAGCTGTCACTGGCTGAAGACTGATGCAATGATGCAGTGGCAGATACATTCAAGAGCAGTTTACCTTCCAATTAACTCTGCATTCATGGATTTCTCCTGACAAACTTACACACAGATAACTTTGCACAGTTAAACCTGAATACAAATATTTCCTTTTCTCTCATTCCATATAGTCATAGCGTGGAAACAGGTCCTTCAGCCCAACTTGCCCGCACCGACCAACTTGCCCCATCTATATTAGTCCCACCTGCCTGCGTTTGGCCCTTATCCCCCTAAACCTGTCTAAATGTTTCTTAAACGTTGCGATAATACCTGGCTCAACTATCTTCTTTGGCAGCTCGTTCCATACACTCACCACCCATTTATGTGAAAAAGTTACCCCTCAGGTTCCTATTAAATCTTCCCCCCCCCCCCTCACCTATAACCTCTGTCCTCTGCTTTTCGATTTGAAATGCTAAAGCTCATGTATAATTCAACCTAATAAGAATACGACAAACATCAAGAGATATGACTACATATTAGAATATAAATTATAACTGAAAGATCTCTGCAAGGCCACATAAAGCAGTTTCTGAATTTTCCAGCGGCAGTCTGGGAAGGTATATATTTACTCAATCACAGGCTTAGACCTTGCTAGGGAGTAGATGAAACTTCAGGCATCTCTTCACATGTAAAGGCTCGAATCCTAGTTGGACTCTGGTGGCTATTTTCCACTTATACGTAATACAAAATTGGCCTGAGTTATTTATATCAATGGATAATTTGATCCAGGGGACACAAGGAAATGCAGATACTCAAATCTTGTGTGGAACAAAAAATGCTGGAGTAACTCAACGAGTTGGGCAGCATCTCTGGAGGACATGAATATCGCCTCCCGTTCATTGTCCATTGTTTACTGGCATTTAAATGTTTAAAGAAAGGTCCCGACACAAATCATTGCCTATCCATGTCCCCCAGAGATGCTGCCTGACCCACCTGCCAGACACACACTCAGGATATAGGGCACAAGTTACAAAAGGAGATAAAATTGGCATGTAAAAAAGGCAATGCTAAGGTGGTCATGTGAGATTTCAACATGGTAGACTGGGAATAACAGGTTGGTACTGGACCCCAAGAAAGGGGACTTCTTTAATCAGAGGTGCCTCCGAGATGGATTCTTAGAGCAGCTTGTAGTGGAGCCTACCAGGGAAAATGCAATTTTGGATTTAGTGTTATGTAATGAACCGGATTTGATTAGGGAACTCAAGGTAAATGAACTGTTAGGAGGTTGTGGCCACAATATGATAAATTTTAATCTGCAATTTGAGAGGGAGAAGATATTAAGGGCCTGTCCCACTTACGCAATTTTTTCGGCGACTGCAGGCACCCGTCATAGGTCGCCAAAAATTTTCAACATGTTGAAAATTCAGTGGCGACCAGAAAGATGCTACGACTCTTTGGGTGACTAGGAGACTACTCACGACCATACAGGTGGCACCCTGGCGACATGTCGTGGGGTGAAGCCTGTATGGTCATGAGTAGTCGCCCAAAGAGTCGTACCTTGTTCTGGTCGCCGCTGGAATTTCAATATGTTGAAAATTTTCAGCGACCTGTAACGACCTATGATGGGTGCCGGTAGTCGCCAAAAAAGTTGTGTAAGTGGGACAGGCCCTTTACTGGATGTGCTGGTATTGCAGCTGGGCAAAGGGGACTACTGCGGCATGAGAGAAGATATGGTCAAAGTTGACTGGAAAGGGACCCTAACAGGGATGGAACAGCAATGGCAGGAATTTCTTGGAATAATCCGGATGATGCAGGATCTTTTCATTCCCAAGAGGAAGAAATATTCTAGGGGGAGAAAGAGGCGACCGTGGCTGACAAGGGAAATGAAAGGATAGAATAAAACTAAAAGAGAAAGTGTATAACATAGCAAAGAATAGTGTGAAGCCAGAGGATTGGGAAGCTTTGAAAGAACAACAGAGGGAAACTAAAAAGGCAATATGGGGAGAAAAGATGATATAAGAAGGTAAGCCAGCCAGTAACATAAAAGAGAATAGCAAGAATATATATAAAGTTATATAAAGAGTAAGCAAGATTCAAGATTCAAGATTCAAGATTCGAGAGAGTTTATTGTCATGTGTCCCTGATAGGACAATGAAATTCTTGCTTTGCTTCAGCACAACAGAACATAGTAGGCATGACTACAGAACCGATCAGTGTGTCCATATACCATTATATAAGAGGCAAGAGTGGATGTTGGACCCCTGGAGAATGATGCGGGAGAAGTGATAATGGGGAAGAAAGAAATTGCAGAGGAGTTGAATAACCTTTTTTGCATCAGTCTTCACAGTCTAATCTGGCCCTCAACACCAGCAAAACCAAGGAACTGATTGTGGACTTTGGAAGGAGTAGGATGGGGACCCACAGTCCTGTTTATATCAACGGGTCGATGGTTGAAAGGGTCAAGAGCTTCAAACTCCTGGGCGTGCACATCTGTGAAAATCTTTCCTGGTCCGAGAACACAGATGCAATTATTAAGAAAGCTCATCAGCGCCTCTACTTCTTGAGAAGATTACGGAGAGCCAGCCTGTCAAGGAGGACTCTCTCTAACTTCTACAGGTGCACAGTAGAGAGCTTGCTGACCGGTTGCATCGTGGCTTGGTTCGGCAACTTGAGTGCCCTGGAGAGGAAAAGACTACAAAAAGTAGTAAACACTGCCCAGTCCATCATCGGCTCTGACCTTCCTTCCATTGATGGGATCTACCACAGTCGCTGCCTCAAAAAGGCTCTTTCTATCCCTCCCCCACCCAAGCCGCACCAGCTTCTCGTTTTCACCCAACAAACAGCCAACAATGGCCTGTTTCCTTTATCATCGTAACTTTTTGCATATCTTTCATTCATTGTTCTTTATCTTTCCACATCACCGTCTATATCTCTCGTTTCCCTTATCCCTAACCAGTCTGAAGAAGGGTCTTGACCCAAAACAACACTCTCTCCAGAGATGCTGCCTGTCCCGCTGAGTTACTCCAGCTTTTTGTGTCTATCTTCAGTTTAAACCAGCATCTGCAGTTCCTTCTTACACAGTGGGAACTATAGGCCATTTAGTCTGACTTCAGTGATTGGTGAGATTTTAAAGTCCATTATAAAGGATGAGGTTACGGAGGACATAGAAGTTCATGATAAAATAGGCCTAAGTCAGCATGGCTTGGTGAAGGGGAGGTCTTGCTTGACAAATTTGTTGGAATTCTTTGAAGAAGTAAATAGCAGGACAGACAAAGGAGAGTCAGTAGATGTTGTTCACTTAGATTTTCAGAAAGCCTTTGATAAGGTGCCACGTGTGAGGTCACTAAGGAAGACGAGAGCCCATGGCATCAAAAGGCAGATACTAGCATGGATAGAGGGTTGGCTGGATGGCAGAAGACAAAGAGTGGCAATAAAAGGGTATTTTTCTGGTTGGCTGCCAGTGACTAGTAGAGTTAAACATAGAAACATAGAAAATAGGTGCAGGAGGAGGCCATTCGGCCCTTTGAGCCAGCACTACCATGCATTGTGATCATGGCTGATCGTCCCCTATCAATAACCCGTGCCTGCCTTCTCCCCATATCCCTTGATTCCACTAGCTCCTAGAGCTCTGTCTAACTCTCTCTTAAATCCATCCAGTGACTTGGCAGAAAATTCCATAAATTCACAATTCTCTGGGTGAAAAAGTTTTTTCTCACCTCAGTCTTAAATGACATAGAAACATAGAAAATAGGTGCATGAGTAGGCCATTCGGCCCTTCGAGCCTGCACCGCCGTCCAATATGATCATGGCTGATCATCCAACTCAGTATCCTGTACCTGCCTTCTCTCCATACCCCCTGATCCCTTCAGCCACAAGGGCCACATCTAACTCCCTCTTAAATATAGCCAATGAACTGGCCTCAACTACCTTCTGTGGCAGAGAATTCCAGAGATTCACCACTCTGTGTGAAAAATGTTTTTCTCATCTCGGTCCTAAAAGATTTCCCCCTTATCTTTAAACTGTGACCCCTTGTTCTGGACTTCCCCAACATCGGGAACAATCTTCCTGCATCTAGCCTGTCCAACCCCTTAAGAATTTTGTAAGTTTCTATAAGATCCCCCTCAATCTTCTAAATTCTAGCGAGTACAAGCCGAGTCTATCCAGTCTTTCTTCATATGAAAGTCCTGCCATCCCAGGAATCAGCCTGGTGAACCTTCTCTGTACTCCCTCTATGGCAAGAATGTCTTTCCTCAGATTAGGAGACCAAAACTGTATGCAATACTCCAGGTGTGGTCTCACCAAGACCCTGTACAACTGCAGTAGAACCTCCCTGCACTTATACTCAAATCCTTTTGCTATGAATGCAAACATAACATTTGCTTTCTTCACTGTCTGCTGCACCTGCATGCCCACTTTCAATGACTGGTGTACCATGACACCCAGGTCTCATTGCATCTCCCCTTTTCCTAATCAGCCACCATTCAGATAATAGTCTACTTTCCTGTTTTTGCCACCAAAGTGGATAACCTCACATTTCCCACATTATACTGCATCTGCCATGCATTTGCCCACTCACCCAATCTATCCAATCACCTTGCACCCTCCTAGCATCCTCCTCACAGCTAACACTGCCCCCCAGATTCGTGTCATCCGCAAATCTCGAGATGTTGCATTCAATTCCCTCATCCATATCATTAATATATATTGTAAATAGCTGGGATCCCAGCACTGAGCCTTGCGGTACCCCACTAGTCACTGCCTGCTTTTCTGAAAAGGACCCGTTTACTCCTACTCTTAGCTTCCTGTCTGCCATTCAATTCTCTATCCACATCAATACTGAACCCCCAATACCGTGTGCTTTAAGTTTGCATACTAATCTCTTATGTGGGACCTTGTTGAAAGCCTCCTGAAAGTCCAGATATAACACATCCACTGGTTCTCCATTATCCACTCTACTAGTTACATCCTCGAAAAATTCTATAAAATTCGTCAGACATGATTTATCTTTGATAAATCCATGCTGACTTTGTCCAATGATTTCACCACTTTCCAAATGTGCTGCTATTCCATTTTTAATAACTGACTCTGGCAGGTTCCCCATATAGCAGATGTTAGACTAACTGGTCTGTAATTCCCCATTTTCTCTCTCCCTCCCTTTTTAAAAAGTGGGGTTACATTAGCTACCCTCCAATCCTCAGGAACTACTCCAGAATCTAAAGAGTTTTGAAAAATTATCACTAATGCATCCACTATTTCTGGGGCTACTTCCATAAGTACTCTGGGATGCAGCCCATCTGGCCCTGGGGATTTATCAGCCTTTAATCCATTCAATTTACCTAACACCACTTCCTGGCTAACCTGGATTTCACTCAGTTCCTCCATCTCATTTGACCCCCAGTCCCCTGCTATTTCCGGCAGATTATTTATGTCTTCCTTAGTGAAGACAGAACCAAAGTAGTTATTCAATTGGTCTGCCATGTCCTTGTTCCCCATGATCAATTCACCTTTTTTCTGACTGCAAGGGACCTACATTTGTTTTAACTAAGGGTACCCCAAGGGTCGATGCTGGAGTAGCTACTCTTTACGTTGTATGTTAATGATTTGGACGAGGGGATTGAAGGCTTTGTGGCCAAGTTTGCGGATGATACGAAAATAGGTGGAGGGGCAGGTAGTGTAGAGAATGCCAGGACTCTGCAGAAGGGCTTGGCCTGGTTGGGAAAGTGGGCACAGAAGTGGCAGATGGAATATAGTGCAGCAAAGTGTGGAGTCATGCATTTTGGTAGTAGGAATAAAGGCATAGACTATTTCCTAAATGGGGCGAGAATCTAGAAATAGGAGGTATAAAGGGACTTGGGAGTGTTGGTGCAGGATTCCCAAAATGTTAGCAAACGGGGTTGGCATCTGTATCATAAATATAATGTGTAATGGTGGATGTGCCCAATTACAACTTCTCTGAGAACTGTATCATGCGTCAAGCGGTTCCTGGAATGTTGCAATGTTGTTTGCTCCACATTGGGTCTTCTTCTGATGAGAAAAACAGTATTGGTAATACTGTTCTGACATTGTAAATTTTCTATGATTTAATAATTAATTTTGTTAATTTGAATTATGGACAATCTACCAGCATCATAGGAAGACATGCCGAGACAGATTTTTAAAATTATGCTGCATAATGTTTGTAGTCATAGAGTCATACGGCACGAAAACAGGCCCTTTGGCCCAACTTGCCCATGTTTGGCCCATATCCCCTGAACATTTCCTATTCACGTACTTGTCCAAATGTCTTTTAAATGTTACATTTTTAAATGTCTTTGCCTCAACTACGTCCTCCTGCAGCTCATTCCATATTCCCACCACCAAATCATTAAAAAGATCTTTGTCTTTTTAGTTGATAATGTTTTGTGGGTTTTAAGGCAATAATTTAGGTTTCAATTATTGAATATGCTTGGTTTGGACAGCTGACACACCCAGGATGTGGCTTTGCAGTCTATTAAAGGCTTTGGGAGAGATTTTGTGGGTGGTAGTTGCTTTGGCACAACCTCTTCACTTCATTGCATCCTTCAAAACCCTACTGCTGGACTCTGGGGTTATTATCTGTACCAGCAATATCTTCTTTTTGGATCCAGAGAGCTCAATCAATAGATTCCATCCAGAGAACCTGAGCCTCATATTGTTATGTTAGTAAACAAAAGTAGTTGTGTTAGGCTTGGAGACCAGCAATAGAATTTTAACACTAAAATACATTAGTTCTGAAGATTTATTCTGTTCATTTCATAGTTTTATTTTACAATTGATGTGGGGGCTTTTGGATGGTTAATGAGTGAGCGAGCTTCAAATTGCATTTTCTTTGCTTCTAATTCCACACTGTGGACGTTCACTGAATAATTTAATTATCTCGGGAAGGCTAAACAAAAGGAAAAATTTGTAATTAAAGCTAATAAAAATCAGTAAGCATGATATTGGCATGACAGTTTACCAGGTTATTATCTGTATTTATCATAAGACGTATAAACACATGGGAGAATTGAGAGTATCAACACTTCTGAAATATATCATTAAAGGATTGTATTATGGAATTCAGAAACACATTCGGTTCAATAGGTGAGTTACTTGGATCAATGATAATTTTGATTCCTTATATTGTTTCTGGAATATTCGTAAGTCGAAACATGGTTTGACAATGAGTTCTTTACAGCATTTAAACAATGTTTATTATTTACATTTATATTGCAGGATAGCAAAAGCCAATTCTGGTCAAGTCAATATTAATGCTTCAGCAGACCTTTCCTCATCTTTCTAACATCGATATAATTTTCTATTATTTTCTCCCTCATGTGTTTATACAGTTCACACTATCAACAGCTCTGTTATCTGCTTCAATTAGTCAATGTTTCTATATAACACTAATTCCCACTCTACCTACTCTGCGGTTAAAGTTAGTTTCACTTTTGGTTCGTAAGTTCATAACTGATAGGCCATTCGGCCCATCAAGTCTACTTTGCCATTCAATCATGGCTGATCTATCTCCACCTCCTAACCCCATTTTAGTACCTTCGCCCCACAACCCCTCACACCAGTACTAAACAAGATTCTCTCTATCTCTGCCTTAAAAATATCCATTGACATGGCCTCCACAATCTTCTGTGGCAAAGAATTCCACAGATTCACCATCCTCTGACTAACTAAATTCCTCCTCATCTCCTTCCTAAAGGAACGTCGTTTAATTCTGAGGCTATGACCTTTAACCATATAACCATATAACCATATAACAATTACAGCACGGAAACAGGCCCTCTCAGCCCTTCCAGTCCGTGCCGACCATTTGTTTAGTCGTCGACTCTCCCACTAGTGGAAACATCTTCTCCTCATCCACACTATCCAAGCCTTTCCCTATTCGGTATGAGGTCCCCTCTTATACTTCTGAACTCCAGCGAGTACAGGCCCAGTGCCATCAAACGTTCATGATATGTTAACCCACACATTCCTGGTCTCATTCTTGTAAACCACCTCTGGACCCTTTCCAGGGCCAGCACATCCTTCCTCAGATATGGTGCCCAAAATTGCTCACAATACTCCAAATGCGGCCTGATCAGCGCCTTATAGAGCCTCAGCTTTACATCCCTGTTTCGGTATTCTAGCCTCTTGAAATAAATGCTAGCATTCCGTTTGCATTCTTTACTACCGATTTGACTTACAGATGAACCTTTTGGGAATCCTGCACCAGCGTTCCCAAGTCCCTTTGCATCTCCGATTTCTGGATTTTCTCCTCATTTAGAAAATAGTCTATGCCTTTATTCCTACTACCAAAATGTTTGACTCCACACTTTGCTACATTATATGTCATCAGCCACTTCTTTGCACACTCTCCCAACCTATCCAAGACCTTCTGCAGAGTCCCTACTTTATCTGCACTAGCTGCCCCTCCACCTATTTTCGTATCATCTGCAAACTTTGCCACAAAGCCTTCAATCCCCTCATCAAATCATTAATATACAGTGTGAAGACACCAAGCCCCGCATAACTCCTCTAGAGAACAAACACTTCATTGCCAACCTGCTATCCATGCTAGTATCTGCCAGTTGATACCATGGGCTCTCATCTTCCTTAGCAGCCTCACATATGGACTTTATCAAAGGCTTTCTGAAAATCTAGGTAAACAACATCCACTGACTCTTTTTTTTAAAGAAGGAACTGCAGATGCTGGAGAATCGAGGGTACACAAAAAGCTGGAGAAACTCAGCGGGTGCAGCAGCATCTAAGGAGCGAAGGAGATAGGCGACGTTTCGGGTCGAGACCCGAGACCCTTCTTCAGACTGGTCAGGGATCAGGGAAACGAGAGATATAGACGGTGATGTGGAGAGATAAGGAACAATGAGTGAAAGATATGCAAAAAAGTATCGGTGATAAAGGGAACAAGCCATTGTAAGCTTGTCTCCCTCCCCCACCCCAGTCGCACCAGCTTCTCATTTTCACACCACAAACAGCTTACAATGGCTTGTTCCCTTTATCACCGATACTTTTTTGCATATCTTTCACTCATTGTTCCTTATCTCTCCACATCACCGTCTATATCTCTCGTTTCCCTGATCCCTGACCAGTCTGAAGAAGGGTCTCGACCCGAAACGTCGCCTATCTCCTTCGCTCCTTAGATGCTGCTGCACCCGCTGAGTTTCTCCAGCTTTTTGTGTACCATCCACTGACTCTCCTTTGTCTGTCCTACTATTTACTTCTTCAAAGAATTCTAGCAGATTCATCAGCCAAGATCTCCCCTTCACAAAACCATGCTGACTTTGGCCTATTTTATCATGAATAGCACTCAGTAACCTCATCCTTTATAATAGACCCAGCCTTCTGTGTTTCCAATGCCTTTCAATGTTATCTTCCTCTACATTGATGGAGACAAATGGAGTTTACATTTTGAACTCCAATTATTTTATAAATAAAGCTTAAAGTGATTGTATAGAATAGAGAGGTCTGGATATAATAGAATTGCACTTTAAGTTAAGGTATGACTGAATCTCAATTATGAATCTGTTGTAATTATGCAGTCCAATTTGGTTTTCTTTTAAATATCATTTCAACATTATTTATTGGAACGATCTGTTCACCAAATACTTTGCTGTGTTCTTTGAAGTGCACAGGCATCATACAATGATATAATCTAATGAGTTTCAATGAAGAATTCTAACTCTGATTGAAACCATGACTTCAAACAACATTAACAAAAGGGCATTGACGTCTTACAATCGTAAAATAATTAATGACATGAGCCACTAATCTTCATACAAATTGCATTCAGTTAATAGGTTATTTGCAAGGTTTTTGTCACAAGATATTGTCTATTGATGTGTCCTGGGTCTATATTGTTGATGTTGCAGTTCCACCTGTTTTTTCCAGGTACTTGCAAGTGGAGGAGGTGAGGAAACAGATACAGTTACAAGGCATTGAAAGTGTCATGCGCATTATAATAATGGTCAGTTATTGCACAGCAATATGAAGACAGGTGGAGTGACGGGTGGTGTGGACAAAGCAGTGACTCCACAGAAGGACTTGGCTTGATTAGGAAGGATGTTAATGGTTATGGGAGAAGGCAGGAGAATGGGGTGGAGAGTGAAAGATAGATCAGCCACTGTTGAATGGCAGAGTAGACTCGGTGGGCCGAATGGCCTAATTCTGCTCCTATGAGTTATGAACGAACTTGTGAGTACTTGAAATTAGGCCTTTCCATTGGGACTTGATGATTAAAGTCATCTATTAATATGTCAACACGAGAGACTGCAAATACTGGAATCTTGAGAAAACAAAACAAAGTGCTGGTGGAACTCAATTGGCAGGACATCTAGAAGTAAATAAACAGATAATGTTTTGGGTTGGGTCTCTCTTCTGACTGAAAAAGGGTCTCGACATGAAATGTTATCCGCCCATTTCCCTCCACAGATACTGCCTGGCTTGCTGAGTTCTTTAGTTTTTATGTTTTGATCTATGAATATGCCATATTTGATCTATGAATAGGCATAGTAGCAAATGATGAATGCTCCAAATTTCTACCACTTTCTTAAGTTTAGTTTAGTTTAGTTTAGTTGAGTGTAGGTTAGTGTAGATACAGTGTGGAAACATACCCTTCGGCCCACCGAGTCCACGCTGACTACCGATGCCCGCACACTAACTCTATCCCACACAAACCGAGGACAATTTACAATTTTAGCGAAACCAATTAACCTACAAACCTGTACGTGTTTGGAGTGTGGGTGGAAACTGGAACACTCAGAGAAAACCCACGCCGGTCATGGGGAGAACGCTCCATACAACCTCCATACAAACTGCACCTGTAGTCAGGCTCGAACCCGGGTCTCTGGCATTGTAACCCAACTGCTGCACCACCATGCTGCCCCCAAGGGTGAACATGGCTCGGACTTTCTTGACACCATGGACATATCGCCCATATTGACAACTTAATCTGCAAATAGCTCGTTCTAAGCTCCTCCCCCAGTCTAATTTCAGTCAATAAAATACTGAATCAAGCATTTGTGCAACTAAACTTTATTTTCGATAACACAACACAAATTCCCCTAAACAATGCCTAACCACTGCGGGGGTGATCCTTGTATCTGCTTGGCCAAGCCCTTCTAGCCTCGTGCAAGCAGGGGCACTCCAAAAGGTCACGCAGTCCCAAGCGTTCTTCCAGAAGATCGACATCAGACCTCATGGGAGCTCCTTTTTATAGGTCCCCGAGCCTTGAGGGGCTGAACCACATGGTGGTGGGCTCTAAACAGTCCAATAACAAATATCGATTAACACAGTACATGATAGCCCAGGGATGGGGAACCTTTTCATGTTGGAATGCCGTATTAAGTTAGCTGTAATCTAATAAGGCTTCTAAAGTGAACTAACCTTTTAATGACTTTGTTGTGACTGCTTTTTGTGGGAAAGCATTTCAATAATTTGTTTGCAACATGGAGTTACGCAGTTTATGCTGATCTTCTAGATTCATCATTTGTGACCTTACGGGCATCTTGATTTGGGTTAGGTAAGAGAATGTAGATTCGCAGCAATTATTGGTTGAAAAGTAAGAAAGCATTTTTCGTGCATGTTGCCGAAGACGTGGGTATTCTATTGCATTTTTCCTAGAGCTTTCTTAGTGTCAAATAAGGACTTTAAAATGTCATCTTCTGAGAGCTCAATCAATTCCACCTGTAGTTCTTTAGGAGCCTTCAACTAGTTGAGGTTGAAATGATAATTTGAGTGTGATGTCATGATTCTCAAAGTCAATGAATCTTTCATTGTATTCTTTAATTAATAAGTCTAGAACAGATGAGTATTTTTCAAATGATTCGTATGAATCCTCCTGCTCATCAATGACCTTGGCTAACTGGGGAAAATGTTCATCCGAAATTTCAGTTTGAAGAAGAAGAGTTTTGAAAAAAGATAGCTTTTTTTTCGAAATGCTTGGATTTTTTGCCACATATCATATGTAGACATAGTTTTACCTTGCAAAGAAACATTCAAATCATTTTGAGTTGACGTGATATCACACAGAAATGCAGTATTTCTGTAGAAATCTTCTTTCAATAATTCATATTACTGATCCTGTTCTTCATGAAATTTAACTATCTGTTCTCGCAAAGATAAAAAATTTGCTAACACCTGTCCGTGCGATAGCCAATGCACTTTACAGTGATACAGCAAATCCACCCTGAATGCCTCATCGTCCAACTTTAGCATATTACAAAACTGACGATGCCGTGTTGCATTTGCACGAATATAGTTAACAATACTTATAACTTGTTGCAAAGTGTCACTTAAAATAGTAGATTTGGCACAGAGATGTTGATGATGTAAGATACAATGAAATGAAATGAGAGCATCTGAATCTGATAATACCTTTTTTATCTGTGCAATAAACCCTTCACGTTTTCCTGCCATGGAAGGTGCACCATCTGTACATACACTCACTAGTCGGGGAGGATTATTTCGTTGAATCTTCTTTTACTCTTTGGTATTTTAAATACGTTCATTTTAAGATTAAAATAAAAATAATAAAAGATGAACAAAAACATATTAATAAAAATAAAAGGATTTGTTCTAAAACATTTGGATTCATTCAAAAGGTTGTACTTAAATGCCTGGGTTCCCCACCCTGTGATAGATAGTTCCCTAATCCAATAACACAGTAACTAATACAATGTATCTGACAAAGTTTCTAGATGGAGGTTAACAGAGATGAATTATGCAACATGTGCCTGGGGATTCAGGCAACCCAGACAAAGCTCAACATCTTAACCAATCAACAACTGTCCAAATAACACAAGGCGTAGCTATGGGCACACGCATGGGCCCCAGCTACGCTTGCCTCTTTGTTGGGTACGTCGAACAATCCTTGTTCTCGGCGTACCAGGGGCCCATCCCCGACCTCTACCTCCGTTACATCGACGACTGCTTTGGTGTCACCTCCTGCACCCACACACAACTGACTGACTTCATTCATTTCACCACCAACTTCCATCCGGCACTCAAATACACTTGGACCATTTCCGACATTTCCCTACCATTCCTTGACCTCACCATCTCTATTGCAGGTGATACGCTCCTGACCGACATCCACTACAAACCAACTGACTCCCACAGCTACCTGGACTACTCTTCCTCCCACCCTGCTTCCTGTAAGGACTCCATCCCCTATTCCCAATTCCTCCGTCTACGCCGCATCTGCTCCCAGGATGAGGTGTTCCACACCAGGTCATCACAAATGGCCTCATTCTTCAGAGAATGGGGATTCCCCTCCCCCATTATTGATGAGGCTCGCACCAGGGTCTCCTCCATACCCCGCAACACTGCCCTCGCTCCCCATTCCCCCACTCGCAAACAGGGCAGAAGTCCCCCTGGTCCTCACCTTTCACCCCACCAGCCGGCAAATACAACATATAGTCCTCCGCCAGTTTCGCCACCTCCAACGTGACCCCTCCACCCGCCACATCTTCCCATTTCCCCCCCTGTCTGCCTTCCGCAAAGACCGCTCCCTCCGCAACTCCCTTGTCAATTCTTCCCTCCCCTCCCGCTCTACCCTTTCCCCGGGCACTTTCCCTTGCAACCGCAAGAAATGCAACACTTGTCCCTTCACCTCCCCCCTCACTCCTTTCAGGGACCCAAGCAGTCCTTCCAGGTCCGACAGAGGTTCACCTGCACCTCCTCCAACCTCATCTACTGCATCCGCTGCTCCAGATGCCAGATGATCTATATCGGTGAGACCAAGCGGAGGCTTGGCGATCGCTTCGCCGAACACACCTCCGCTCGGTCCGCAATAACCAACCCGACTCCCTGGTGGCTCAGCACTTCAACTCCCCCTCGCATTCCGCATCCGACCTCTCGGTCCTGGGCCTCCTCCACGGCCAGAGTGAGCAAACACCGCAAGCTGGAGGAACAGCACCTCATATTCCGCTTGGGGAGTCTGCATCCTTTGGGCTTGAACATTGAATTTTCTCAATTCTGTTAACCCTTGCTGTCTCCTCCCCTTCCCACCTCTCCCTCAGCCCTCAGGCCCTGGCATTCCCTCTATCTCTATCTCCCTCCCCCACCCCAGTCGCACCAGCTTCTCATTTTCACACCACAAACAGCTTACAATGGCTTGTTCCCTTTATCATCGATACTTTTTTGCATATCTTTCATTCATTGTTCCTCATCTCTCCACATCACCGTCTATATCTCTCGTTTCCCTGATCCCTGACCAGTCTGAAGAAGGGTCTCGACCCGAAACATCGCCTATCTCCTTCGCTCCTTAGATGCTGCTGCACCCGCTGAGTTTCTCCAGCTTTTTGTGTACCCACTGTCCAAATAAAGCTTTGCAACATTATTTACACAATGTATATCTGGTTCGCAGTGACCCAATCAGTTCCATGCAATTTACACCTTATTGTAAGAAGCTGCAGATGTCCCATTCTTTCCCTACAGCTCTTATCTAGGCCACAGACAAACTGGCACAATTCAGCAGCTTGTTCCATTCTGCAAAAGGCACATTTAACTTGATCAAAATGGCCTTGCAGCACAGAAGCCTTTACTCAATTTTAATGTCTTGACTGCTCCAATTTAGCCAGGATGAACAAATCCACTTGATTGCGTTAGCCACTTTTTGCTGCACTCGCCTGTACTTGTTTACTTCAACCTCTGCACCTCTGCATGTAGATGTGTTTCCGAACTTCACTCCGAAAAAAATCTGGCTCCACAAATTTACACTGAAACTAAGACTTCATAACCAGAAGATATTTTCCATCCACCATATCAGGTTCCCCTAACATCTCGAAAACCTCAATCATGTCATTCCTTGCCTCTAAATTCTAGAAAATATATTGCATAATTAATCCTGATAATCTATCCCTCTGTTATTAAGACACAGGGAACAGCAGATGCTGGTTTACCAATCAAAAATACTGTGCTGGAGTAACTCAGCGCGTCTCTGGAGGACATGAGTAGGCTGGGACGGGATCATTGCCTATCCAAGCCTTCCAGAGATACTGCCTGGATTGAAGACATTTCGGGTCGGGACCCTTATTCAGAGTCATGTTTCAGGTTGGGACCTTTCTTTCTGACCAGAAACGTCGCCTGTCGTCCATTCCTTATTAGCGCACGTGTTTGAACAAGGGTCATAGAAACATGGAAACATAGGCGGGTCTCCTATCCATGTCCTCTGCAGATGCTGCCTACTCTGTTGTTTCGTTTAGTTTGGTTTAGTTTACTTTAGAGATACAGAGCGGAAACAGGCCCTTTGGCACACCGAGTCCACGCAGACCAGCGATCACACCTGCACACCAGCACAATCCTACACCCTCGCGACAATTCCAGAGGCCAATTAAGCTACAACCTGTACATCCTTGGGATGTGGGAGGAAACCAGAGCTCCTGGAGAAAACCCACACAGATCACGGGGACAACGAGGAAACTCCGTCACCGGTAGTTAAGAGCGAACCTGGGTCTCTCGTGCTGTAAGGCAGCAACTCTACCGCTGCACCACCGTGCCGCCCTTCTGTGGACCGTGCCGAGTTCTGCTTTTATTTGGTTAAAGACCTGCTTTGACTCTGTGAAGGTATAATGGCCAGAGCTCCTGATGTTGTGTAAAGAGGGCTTTGACTATCATCACTTTGATCTATTTGTATTACGTATGTAAAGGTTAGTAGTCCTCTCTGATTACTTTTCAAGCATGTCGGCATCATTTTAATGTGGAGCATGCTCCTGCCATTACATTGTGTATTTGCCACAGCCTGTTGTGGATGAATTTCCAGGCAAAAAAATACTCAGCAGTGCAGCCTTATTATAATCATCTCACTTCTGGTCGGAATAGGAAGACAATTTCCAAATAAATCAGATTTCATGTAACAATACTTGCCCTTGTCACTGAAGAAAAATGCAAAATAGTAGGAATAGTTGCCCCAGAGTTTAAATGCTCTTAAATGTTTGATAAATATTTATGCTCCTAATTTTGACAACGCCCAATTCTTTAGTAAAATTTTGGATACAATTTCAGAACTTAACCATCAAAATGTGATAATAGGGGGAGATTTGAATTGTGTTTTAGATCCATATTTGGATAAATCAGCAAAACAAAAAAGGACTAACATAAAATCTAAAACTAGTGAACTCCTAAATACATACATGAAAAATACTAATATAACAGATGTATGGAGGATCGCTAACCCAGTAGGTAGGGAATATTCATTTTATTCAACGGTACATAAAACATATTCATGTATTGATTATTTCTTAGTGGACACAAAACTAATTCAATATACATATAATTCTAAATATCATAATAGTATTATTTCTGATCATTCCCCGTTAACCTTGTCTTTAAAATTAGAAGGAATGCCTGATAAAAATTTGTTTTGGAGGTTTAACCACCAAATCTTAAACAACTCACAAGGTTGTACATATTTAAAAGAGCAGATGATATTCTTCTTTGAGACAAATGATACACCAGATATTTCACCCTCCTTATTATGGGAAACTTTTAAGGCATTTATTACAGGAACTATAATCTCATATCAAGCTTTCCAAAAGTAAAAAGAACAATTGCAGTTAGAACAAGAAATTAGTCAATTAGATTTAGAAAATGCTAAAGAACCAACTATAGATAAACATAATAAGATAACAATACTAAAATATAAATTAAATAAAATTTTATCGGTCAGAATAATAAGATTATTTCAAATTACAAAACAAGAAAATTTTGAATTTGGTGATAAACCTCATAAACTCCTAGCACGCCAACTGAAAAACGGGAAACAGAAAATACAATTACTAAAATTAAATCAGACAAAGGGGAATTACTAACACTACCTAAAGATATTAATAAAAGATTTGCTCTATTTTATCAAAATTTATATACATCGAAAACCTCTGCAAATAATACTCAAATTACAAATTTCTTAGACAATTGTAACCTTCCAAAATTAAATATGGTGGAACAAGAGGGATTAGGAGCTCAGATTACACTACAGGAAATAGAAGAAACAATAAGTTCGTTGAAGAATGGCAAAACGCCAGGACCAGATGGCTTTAGTAACGAATTCTATAAAAGATTCTATGAGATAATTTCTCCACATTTGCAAGATTTATATATATACGCTTTTAAAGAAAATAAACTACCAGAAACACTAGCTGTCAACTATTACACTAATACCAAAAAAGGATAAAGATCTAGAAGACCCAGGCTCATATAGAGCTATTGCACTCCTAAATACAGACCAGAAAATATTAGCAAAGACCCTAGCGAGAAGATTGAGTAAATATGTTAGTAAAATAATAAACCCGGACCAAACAGGGTTTATACCAAAGAGATACTCATTTAACAATTTGAGACGGCTGTCTAATATAATGTACTCACATAATACTGAAGAAGAACTAGCAACTATTTCTTATGGTGCAGAAAAAGCTTTCGATCAAGTAGATGGCAATATTTATTCAAAGTATTGGAAAAATTTAACATGGGAGATAACTTTATCTCATGGGTAAAATTATTATATGATAAGCCGACGGCTAGAATACTGACTAATAATATATTATCCCCGAAATTCCAATTAGCAAGGGGCAATAGGCAGGGGTGCGTGTTATCGCCCCTGCTATTTGCACTAGTGATAGAGCCTTTAGCTGAAAGTATAAGAAGTCATCTGAATATTCATGGATATAATACCAAACACTCAAATAATAAAATTTCATTATATGCAGACGACATATTATTATATATTACAAATTCGCAAATTAGCATACCAAATATACTAAATTTAATGGAGGAATTTGGTTCTTTTTCAGGGTATACAAAAGCGAAATTATGACGATAAATTTCACATCTGTTGAAATACAGAAAAATTTAAGTATTTGGGCATCCAAATTACTAGGAACTGTAAATCATTACTCAACGCAAACTATATGCCTTTATTAACTAAATTAAATGGGTTGATTAAATTTTGGAAAACACTGCCGGTGTCTTTAATAGGCAGAATAAATGCGATAAAAATGATCTTCTTACCACAAATATTGTACCTATTTCAATCAATACCAATATACTTACCTAAACAATTCTTTAACAATATAATATAACAATATAACAATTACAGCACGGAAACAGGCCCTCTCAGCCCTTCCAGTCCGTGCCGACCATTTGTCATCCCCTAGTCCCATCTACCTGCACTCAGACCATACCCCTCCATTCCCTTCCCGTCCATATACCTATCCACTTTACTTTTAAATGTTAAAATCAATCCTGCCTCCACCACCTCTGCTGGAAGCTCATTCCACACAGCCACCACCCTCTGAGTAAAGAAGTTCCCCCTCACGTTACCCCTAAACTTCCATCCCTTAATTCGCATGTGATGCCCTCTTGTTTGAATCTTCCCTACCCTCAATGGGAAAAGCTTATCCACGTCAACTCTGTCTATCCCTTTCATCATTTTAAAGACCTCAATCAAGTCCCCCCTTAACCTGCTGCACTCCAAAGAATAAAGACCTAACTTGTTCAACCTTTCTCTGTAACATAGTTGCTGGATCCCAGGCAACATTCTAGTAAATCTCCTCTGTACTCTCTATTTTGTTGACATCCTTCCTATAATTAGGCGACCAAAATTGTACACCATACTCCAGAATTGGTCTTACCAATGCCTTGTACAATTGTAACATTACTTCCCTACTCCTATATTCAATGCTCTGATTTATAAAGGCCAGCACACCAAAGGCTTTCTTTACCACCCCATCTACATGCGATTCCACCTTCAGGGAACTATGCACAGTTATTCCTAAATCTCTCTGTTCCACAGCATTCCTCAATTCCCTACCATTTACCATGTACGTCCTATTTTGATTTGTCCTGCCAAGATGTAGCACTTCACACTTATCAGCATTAAACTCCATCTTCCATCTTTCAGCCCACTTTTCCATATGGCCCAAATCTCTCTGTAGACTTTGAAAATCTATTTCTTTATCCACAACACCACCTATCTTAGTATCATCTGCATACTTACTTATCCAATTTTCCACCCCATCATCCAGATCATTGATGTACATGACTAACAACAGTGGACCCAACACAGATCCCTGAGGCACCCCACTGGTCACCGGCTTCCAACCTGACAAACAGCCATCCACCATTACTCTCGGACATCTCCCATTCAGCCACTTCAATCCATCTTGCTACTCCACCATTAACACCCAAAGATTGAACCTTCTTAACCAACCTTCCATGGGGAACCTTGTCAAAGGCCTTACTGAAATCCATATAGACAACATCCACTGCTTTACCCTCATCAATTTCCCTAGTAACCGCTTCAAAAAATTCAAGAAGGTTTGTCAAACATGACCTTCCAGGCACAAATCCATGTTGACTGTTCCTGATCAGACCCTGTTTATCCAGATGCTTATATATATTATCACTAAGTATCCTTTCCATTAATTTACCCACCACTGACGTCAAACTAACAGGTCTATAATTGCTAGGTTTATTCTTTGAACCCTTTTTAAACAATGGAACAACATGCGCAGTATGCCAATCCTCCGGCACTATTCCCATTTCTAATGACATTTGAAATATTTCTGTCATAGCTCCTGCTATTTCTACACTAACCTCCCTCAATGTCCTAGGGAATATCCTGTCAGGACCTGGAGACTTATCCACTTTTATATTTTTCAAAAGTGTCAGTACTTCCTCCTCTTTGAATCTCATAGTTTCCATAGCTACTCTACTTTTTTCCCTTAGTTCAATATCCTTCTCCTTGGTGAATACCGAAGAAATGAAATTGTTCAATATCTCCCCCATCTCTTTTGGCTCTGCAGATAGCTGTCCATTCTGTCTCTCTAATGGTCCAATTTTATCCCTCATTATCCTTTTGCTATTAATATAGCTGTAGAAACCCTTTGGATTTACTTTCACCTTTCTTGTCAAAGCAACCTCATATCTTCTTTCAGCCTTCCTAATTTATTTCTTAAGATTCTTACATTCTTTATACTCCTATAGCACCTCATTTACTCCATGCCTCCTATAATTATTGTAGATATCTCTCTTTTTTCGAAACAAGTGTCCAATTTCCCTTGTAAACCATGGCTCTTTCCAATTTTTACTATTTCCTTTCACCCTAACAGGGACATAAAGATTCTGTACTCTTACAATTTCCCCTTTAAATGTCCTCCATTTCTCTTCTACATCCTTCCCATAAAACAGAGTGTCCCAATTCACTCCTTTTAAATCCTTACGCATTCCCTCAAAGTTAGCCTTTCTCCAATCAAAAATCTCCACCCTAGGTCCAGTTCTGACTCTCTCCATAATTATATTGAATCTAATGGTATTGTGATCACTGGTCCCGAAGTGCTCACCAACGCATACCTCCGTCACCTAACCTGCCTCATTTCCTAACAGGAGGTCCAGCACTGCCCCTTCTCTGGTCGATACCTCTATGTACTGCTGCAAAAAACTATCCTGCACACATTTTACAAACTCCAAACCATCCAGCCCATTTCAGAATGTGTTTCCCAGTCTATTTTTGGAAAATTGAAATCTCCCACAATCACTACCTTGTGCTTACTACTAATATCTGCTATCTCCTTACATATTTGCTCTTCCAATTCTCGCTCCCCATTTGGCGGTCTATAATACACCCCTAAAAGTGTTGCTACACCGTTCCCACTTCTCAGTTCCACCCAAATAGCCTCCCTAGACGAGCCCTCTAATCTATCCTGCCAAAGCACTGCTGTAATATCCTCTCTGACAAGCAATGCAACACCTCCACCTCTGGTCCCTCCAATTCTATCACACCTGAGGCAACAAAATCCTGGAATATTTAGTTTCCAATCACAGCCGCCCTGCAACCATGTTTCACTGATTGCCACAACATCATATTTCCAGGTGTCAATCCAGGCTCTAAGTTCATCCACCTTTCTTACAATGCTCCTAGCTTTAAAATATACACATTTTAGAAACCCACCCTCCCTTATTCTCTGTCTATTATCTTTTTCCTCTTTCTCGCCTACATTTTGGGTCCGAGTGCTTCCCTTCTCTGCCTCTTGCCCCACACCCTGTCCCCTAGCCTCCTCTACCTGAGTCCCTCCCCCCCAGCCTTTCTAGTTTAAAGTCTCCCCAGTAGCCTTTGCAAATCTCCCTGCCAGGATATTGGTCCCCCTCGGGTTCAAGTGCAACCCGTCCTTTGTGTACAGATCATGCCTTCCCCAAAAGAGGTCCCAGTGATCAAGAAACTTGAATCCCTGCCCACTGCACCAGTCTCTCAGCCACGCATTTATCCTCCACCTTATTCCATTCCTACTCTCACTGTCACGCGGCACAGGCAGTAATCCTGAAATCGTTACCCTTTTGGTCCTTCTCCTTAACTTTCCCCCCAACTCCCTAAATTCTCCCTTCAGGACCTCATCTCTTTTTCTGCCTATGTCATTGGTACCTATATGTACCACAACATCAGGCTCCTCTCCCTCCATTTTCAGAATCTTTTGGACATGTTCCGACACATTCGAGACCCTGGCACCAGGGAGGCAAACTACCATCCGGGTCTCCCGACTGCGTCCACAGAATCGCCCATCCGACCCCCTAACTATAGAGTCGCCTATTGCAATTGCTCTCCTCTTTTTGCTACCCTTCTGAGCATCAGAACCGCACTCTGTGCTGGAGACCCGGCCGGTGTTGCTGTCCCCAGGTAGACTGTCCCCTCCAATCGTACTCAAACCCGAGTACCTATTTTCCAGTTGTACAGTCACAAGGGTACTCTCTAGCCCCTGCCTCTTGCCCTTCCCAACCGTGACCCACTTGTCTGCCTCCTGTGGTCTGGGAGTGACTACCTCCCTGTACCTCCCCACTCTCCCTGACCAGACGGAGGTCATCGAGCTGCTGCTCCAGGTTCCTAACACAGTCCTTTAGGAGCCCCATCTCGACACACCTGGCGCAGATGTGGATGTCTGGAGGGCTATCAGATTCCCTGACCTCCCACATCTGACATCCAGAACAGTACACTGCCCTGGCCTTCATACTCCCCCCTTACACAGGATACAATATCAACACAATACAAAGTACACAACAAACTGCTGGAATCTGACTGCCAATCAGCCAATCAGCTGCTTACCCTAGTCCACTTCCCACCAATTAGCGGCTTCCTCAAAAAAAACCACTTCTCCAAATGGAACGTTATGGATTTAGGCAAGCCCCGCGCTGGATTTTAAACCTTACCGGTCGGGTGTCGCTCCTCCTCCTCTTTCACTTCCAACGGCTCCCGTGGGCCTCTGAGGAAAACACGCCCCGCGCTTGATTTTAATCCTTACCGGTCGTGTGTCGCTCCTCCCCCTCCTTCACTTCCAACGGCTCCTGTGGGCCTCTAGTTATCTAGTTAATCTAGTTAAAAAACTAGATTCTGATATTATAAACTTCATATGGGATTATAAATCACACAGAATTAATAAAAAAACACTTGGGTAAATCTACAGAATCAGGGGGACTGACACTCCCTAACTTATTGTGTTATTATTGGGCAGTGAATATTAAAAATATTATCTACTGGTTGGACAGTTCTGCCCAACAGGTAGATTGGATGAGAATGGAGAAAGAGGATTGTTCCCCTTATAATATAGGAGCGATCCTTCTTTCCCCGATAAAACTGAACAATATAATATATAAGAAGAATCCAATTGTTCATAGTATAATACGAATTTGGAAACAAATAAAACTATCTTTAAAATTAAGAAAATTACCGCTTCTTTCTCCAATAGCTAATAATCCCTCATTCAAACCATCCATTATTGATAAAACGTTGATTCATTGGGAAAGAATAGGAATTAAAATGATGGGAGACATGTATGAAATGGGAAAACTTTTATCATTCCAACAATTACAACTAAAATATAATTTGAAAAGTAATCAATATTTGAAATAGCTTCAAATTCAAGATTATTTGAAAAAATATATACAAGGATATCAAACTTTAACCCCAGATTTATTGGAGGAAGGAATGAATAGAAAGGCAGAATCAAGCAATTTAATATCTTACTTATATAACATAATTCTAAATATAGAAACACCAACGACAGAGGCAATTAGAAGGGACTGGGAACAAGAGTTATTGATAAAAATTTTGAATGATAGATGGGATAAAAATTTATTATATGCAAACAAATGTTCAATGAATGTAAGACATAACCTAATTCAATTTAAAATTTTACATAGATTATATTATTCGAAAACTAGACTGAATAAAATATTTTCAAATGTTTCCCCCATCTGCAACAAATGTCTAATTCAAAATGCCACTATATCACATTCCTTTGTCTCTTGTACAAAACTATAAAATTTGGAATGAAATTTTTGGAATTTTTACAAAACTATTTAACACAAAATTGAACCCCAATACAGAACTGATTATCTTTGGATCAATGGAAGAGGGAAGTAAACTAACTATATTCCAAGAGGCTTTTCATAATTATGGTCTAATAACAGCAAAAAAACTTATACTGAAATTTTGGAAAAACGCACCCACACCAACATTCAAAACGTGGATTTCAAGCATGTCTGAAATGCTACATCTTGAAGAAATGAGATTCCTCCTACTAGGCAAAGTAGACCTATTCTTAAAGATTTGGTCTCCTTTCTTTTCTTTACTTTCTCCTTTTCTTTCAATCTTTTAACTTCTCATCTCTGCCCTTTATTTCTTTTGCTTTCTGTTCCTACTCGCTTGACTATCTATTCCGACACTCTTTATTTCTTTTTTCTCTCACTGTTCTTTTATTATTAGATCAAAAGTATGAAGTTATACAAGAATGGAAATTTGTATGTATGTATTAGATACTCAAGTACCACACTATTGTACTTACTTCTAACAAAAATAAACAACAAAAAAAAACAAAAAAAAAAATGCTCTTAAATGTGCTATGTCATATTGAGCAAAAAGCAGTAGAGATACCAAAACAGCGTTTCAGAGCAAATATGCGTAAGAAGGAACTGCATATGCTGCTTTATAAGGAAGATAGGTGCAAAAAGCTGGAGTAGCTCATCAGGTCAGGCAGCGTCCCTGGCGAAAAGGAATAGGTGATGATTCGGGTCGAGACCCTTCATCAGACTGAGAGTCAGGGAGGGGGGACAATGGAGGTATGGGAAGGTACAGAACAAAGCAGAGCCTGCATCGATGACTGAGGAAAGAATTCCACTCCATCAAGCACCAGCCACACCTCGGCAAATTAGTGAGATGTGGAGGAAAGAACTGCAGATGCTGCTTTAAATTGGAGATAGACACAAAATGCTGGAGTAACTCAGCAGGACAGGCAGCACCTCTGGAGAGAAGGAATGGGTGCCGTTTCGGGTCAAGACTGAACTGATACTGAAGAAGGGTCTTGATCCGAAACGTCACTGATTGCTTCACTCCAGAGATGCTGCCTGCCCCGCTGAGTTACTCCAGCATTTCGTGACTGTATACTGTAGGAAGGTTTGGCCCAGGCAAGGCCACTATATGCTGCTCTTGGTCTCTGGCATGTATGAGGAAAACGACTGTTCTTTCCAACTCCGCAAAATACTCATGATTTTACTCACAAAATAATCACGAAATACTCTGCCTTTTTTTGGGCTCATTTTTGCACCGACTTTAGCAGGGCTGAGCAGCGCAACCAAAGTTAGGACACCAGATTTGAAATAGGGTTGAATAGAACTTCAAAGATGAAGTACAATCATGCTCTGGCTCTGACAGCTGCCTGAAACGGGACAAATGCAAAATGCAAAAGGCTGCAGTGAGTTATTGAATACTCCCTGGAAGGTTCCCGGGATGCGCTGCGGAGTCGAATGAAGAAGGACACGGTGGGGCCCGCACAAAGAAAGACCCGGTGGGCTGCTGCGAAGGAAGACCCGACAGGGCGCCTGTGGCGACAGGCCTGGCTCGCTGCCGTGAAGAAGAACCCGGAAGCTGCCGAGCTCGGCTCTGAAGACGGAGAGTCGAAGAGGAGGGACCCACTGGCGACGGCGAACCCGAAGAACGGGCACGAATAACGGGGACCGGGTGTTTGCCTCCAGCACCTCCATGGTGCTCCAGATTCAGGGGCAGTTTCTTCCCAGCTGTTATCAGGCAACCGAACCATCCTACCACAACCAGAGAGCAGTGCTGAACTACTATCCACCTCATTGGTGACTCTCGGACTATCCTTGATCGGACTTTCGAAGGATGAGAGGGGATCTTATTGAAACATATAAGATTATTAAGGGTTTGTTCACGCTAGAGGCAGGAAACATGTTCCCGATTTTGGGGGAGTCTAGAACAAAGGGCCACAGATTAAGAATAAGGGGTAAGTCATTTAGAACGGAGATGAGGAAACACTTTTTCACGCAGAGAGTTGTGAGTCTGTGGAATTATCTCCGGTTCTCTGGATACTTTCAAGAGAGAGCTAGATCGTGCTCTTAAAGATAGCGGAGTCAGGGGATATGGGGAGAAGGCAGGAACGGGATGATCAGCCATGATCACATTGAAAGGCGGTGCTGGCTCGAAGGGCCGAATAGCTTTCTCCTGCACCTATTGTCTATTGTCTATTGAATTTGCTGGCTGAACCTTGCACTGAACGTTATTCCCACATCATGTATCTTGGCTCGATTGTAATCATGTATCGTCTTTTTGCTGACTGGTTAGCACGCGACAAAAGCTTTTCACTGTACCTTGGTACACGTGACAATAAACTAAGTTGAACTGAGGTCGGCTGCAGGAGACGCATCTGGAACACAGAGCTGGTCGGGCGAGGAGAGGGATGTCGGTTGGCGGGCCGAGTTGGTCGAGGGTGACGGAGGAGGCCCTACAGCAGCCTGGCACTTACCTGGATCGGGAACCGTTCCAGTACTTTGAGGACATTTTTTAAATGGCGCCAAAATATGGCGACTCGTGCATGCATATTTGTCTCTGTATATTCGCTGGAATTTAGAAGGATGAATCTCATAGAAACATATACAATTATTAAGTGATTGGACAGGGTAGATGTAGGAAAAATGTTTCCGATGTAGGGGGAGTCCAGAACCAGGGGTCACAGTTTAAGAATAAGGGGTAGGCCATTTAGGATTGAGATGAGGCAAAACTTTTTCACCCAGAGAGTTGTGAATCTGTGGAATTCTCTACCACAGAAGGCAGTGGAGGCCAATTCACTGGATGTTTTCAAGAGAGAGTTAGATATAGCTCTTAGGGCGAACAGAATCAATGGATATGGGGAGAAAACAGGAATGGGGGTACTGACTTTAGATAATCAGCTATGATCATATTGATTGGGCGGTACTGGCTCGAAGGGCCGAAGGGCCTTCTCCTGCACCTATTTTCTATGTTTCTATGTGTGAGCTATGCAAAAACATTTCACTGTGCAGTGCACATCTGATGATAGGGTGGAAGATTGCAACCTTCACGTGGTCCGCCCTGTTTCGACTAATGCAATCAACTCGACGTGCACAAATGAAATATCAAATAGAACAAGTTGTCCAACAACTTTAGGCTGTGCACGCCACATGAAAGAAGAAGATCTGATGATAAAGCACCATTGAACCATTGAATACCCCAAAAACCTGGGCTGTTTGACCACATCTTTTGCTGCAGCTAAAGTAATTATTGCTGCTCCCTCACTTCCATCCCATAAATGAATGCAGCAATGTTATATTTAGATCCTAATACAATCAAAGACAGTAAGATGAACTACAAGTGGTACGACATCAGAAAATTATAGTTCAGTTTATTAAGACAAGACAGCTCGTTAGGGATGTTGTGCATCAAGCTTGTACCATTGCCTAACTCTGAACGATGAAAGAACAATCCGATTTGTAACAAATAAATAAATACGATTTTCCTTTTAATTCTCAAAGGCCAGGAGAATGGATCATTCATTCCCCTCTGAACACTTTCAGTGAAATACATCCACATCGTCAACTGGTGCCGATGATGGCTGCCACGGTGTACTGCTCCTTGATGTTTTGTCTGTGTTTTTTCGTTTGTGTCGCCTGTGAAAATCCCTACAAAGATCATTTTCATGAGAGAGGAACTCATTAACATCAGATATTCGGTACCTCCAAACAGTGTTCCGGATTTCTCTGACTCGTTAGATTATTTGGCCATTCTTGTCGGCGGGGCTGTGGCTGTGTTCAAGGTCTTGAGATGGAGGTGGAACCGGGGGAAGCACTCTGGAGCGCTCGCCCGACTCCGGCGACGAGGATCACGCACACCGCTCCCGAGCATATTCCTTGCAAATCTACATTCTCTCGACAACAAAGTGGACGAACTGCAAATCCTGTGCTGAACAAACAAGGATTTCTCTCGATCTGCTGCCCTGTGCTTCACCAAGACCTGGCTGTGTGAGTCCACCCTGGATAATGGCTGGCTTCCAACAACACAGAGCGGACCGTGAAGTGGAGGCAGCGGGGAAATCAAGAGGCGGTGGAATATGCTTCTCTACTAACCAGGGCTGGTGCCACAACATTGCGGTACTGTCTAACTTCCGTTCTTTTTTTTTTTCTTTTTTTTTCCTTTTCCTCTCTTATATCTTTATTCACTCTTTGGCCACACTACTTTGGTAGTCTAGGGGTCCTATCTTTTCACTTTTCACTTTTTCCCTCTTGTTCTTTCTTCTCTTTTCCCTCATTTTCCGGTTAAAAGGTCAAAATTGAAGCTGTACAGTAATTGTATAATTTTACATGCCGAATGTTTTATTCTTGTACAATTGCTTCCAATAAAAATAATTTTAAAAAAAACAACAAAAAAAAACTTCTCCTAATCTGGAAACCTTTTTTTATAAATTGCAAACCCTTTTATTCTCCAAGGGAATTTACCTCTTTTATTCTCGCTGGAGTTTACATCCTCCCCCAAGCCTGTGTTCGTGCGGCGCAAACTCAACTCGCTGACCAGGCAATGAGAGTGACCTCCCGGACTCCATGGTCATTGTTTTGGGGGATTTTAACAAAGGTAACCGCAGCCGAGAGTTTCCAAAATACAGACAACATGTTACCTGCCCCACCAGGGGGGGGAGAGAACACTCGATCATTATTATACCACAATTAAGAACGCATATCACTTTGTTCCCCGTGCGGCTCTGGGACTCTCTGAGCATTGTTTAGTTCACCTTATTCCGACCTACAGGCAGAAACTAAAATCTGCTAAGCCTGTGGTCAGAACAATGAAAAGATGGACAAGCGAGGGCATTGAGAACCTACAATCCTGCATTGACCGCGCTGAATGGAATGTGTTCAGGGAAGCAACCACGAGCCTCGATGATAACACTGTGACATCACATGTCAGCTTTTGTGAGGACAGTTGCATTCCCACAAGGACCCGGATCAGGTTCAACAATGACAAGCCTTGGTTTACAGCAGAACTCAGACAGCTCCGCTAGTCTGAAGATGAGGCCTACAGGAGCGGGGATGCAGACCTCGACAGGCAGGCCAACTACAAGCTGAGAAGAGGAATCGGAGCTGCCAAGGAAAGGTACTCTGAGACGTTGAGGAGCAAGTTCTCAGCTAATGACTCATCTTCAGTGTGGAAGTGATTGCAGGACCAGACAATGTTTCCCCCTCTACCCTCAAGCTCTGTGCCGAACAACTGGCACCTGTCTTCACTGACATTTTCAGCCAGTCCCTGCAAACATGTACTGTTCCTGCCTGCTCCAAAGTCTCCACAATCGTTCCTGTACCCCAAAAGCCAAGGATTACTTGTCTTAATGACTACAGGCCTGTCACACTGACCTCTGTAATCACGAAGACCCTTGAAAGACTTGTGCTGGCCCACCTGAAAATATCACAAACTCCCTGCTGGACCCTCTGCAGTTTGCATATCGGGCCAATAGATCAGTGAATGACGCAGTCAACCTAGACCTGCACTTCATCCTCCAGCACCTAGAGCACTAGGGGACCTATGCACGGATTTTGTTTCTGTGTTTTAGCTCTGCATTCAACACCATTGTGCAGGAGCTACTACACTCCAAACTCTCCCAGTTGACTGTGCCTGAACCCCTCTGTCGGTGGATCACCAACTTGGTGACAGACAGGAAGCAGCATGTGAGGCTGGGAAAGCACATCTCGGACCCGCAGACCCTCAGGCTGCGTACTCTCCCCTCTCCTTTCCTCTCACTATACCAATGACTGCATCTCCACAGACACCTCTGTCAAGCTTCTGAAGTTTGTGGATGACACAACCCTGATTGGACTGTTCCAGGATGGGGAGGAATCTGCCTACAGACAGGAAGTTTCATAGCTAGCGTCTGGGTGCCGTCGAACAACCTGGAGCTCAATGCTCTTAAGACAGTGGACTTGATTGTAGACTTTAGGAGAGCTCCCCCCCACTCACCATCAACAACACCACAGTCACATCTGTGGAGTCATTTAAGTTCCTTGGAGCCATCATCTCCAGGGACCTTAAATGGGGGGCCACCATCGACCCCACAGTCAAAAAGGCACAACAGAGGATGTACTTCCTGAGGCAGCTGAGAAAATACAATCTGCCACAGGTAATGATGGTCCAGTTTTATACTGCCATCATAGAGTCAGTCCTCGCCTTCTCCATCATGGTCTGGTTTGGCTCAGCCACCAAGCACGACATCCGGAGGCTGCAATGCATCGTTCGATCAGCCGAGAAGGTTGTTGGCTGCAACCTTCCCCCCAACGATGAACTGTACACTGCAAGTGCCAGGAAGCGAGCGGGTAAGATCATCTCTGATCCCTCTCATCCTGGCTACATCTCTTTGAAGCACTTCCCTCTGGAAGGCGACTCCGACTCTCAAAGCCGCCACAACCAGACATGAAAACAACCAAAAGTCTGTAGCCTCCTTTTGCTCTGGTATTTTATTGCATTCTTCATATGTTTAAATTATAACGTTTCATTCTTAATTGTTTACTGTATATCGTGTTGTTACTTGCGAGCTTAGCACCAAGGCAAATTCCTTGTATGTATACATACTTGGTTAATAACATTTATTCAATTCAATATTCAACATTGCTTGACACAGAATTACGATCTAATTTTATCAATGGCAGCAGCATCTTAATTTAATAGGCTGATGAATGCCTGAGGCATTCATTTCAAAATTCCTTCTAAAGAACGGGATCAAATATCAATCTTACATTAGCTCCTGGTGGGGTGGCACTTTGACCCTGGGCCATTTACTACCCGATTCTGACAGCTCCCAGAGCTGGTGCGAGAATGCAGCTGTGACACAAAGCACGCAGATCGGAGGAGTCAATTTGTACATTATCAAAGGATATCCGGACCTTTGCACCCTTTCCATTGTCAGCGTAGACACATCGCTACACAGCCCCGGCCGACCCTTGGACTGTAATAGCTAACGTTTGCACCCGCAGGACTGCAGGCCTGCAATCCCAGTGCATGCGGTAGATGGCTGCAGAGGTCAATGCATCAAGCGGAGTTTTAGGATGATTAAAGGAGCTGTGACCGGTCCTGGTCATTCAGTAGCACTCGTGTTGAATGCATCATGTCACATTGACTGAGCAACAAATCTGACATTCCGTGGCCTCTATGCCCGTGCAGACATGTTTTGACACAGTGTATTTGAGTGCTAATAATGACATTATAGGATGTTGGAAAAGGATCTAATTCAGCATACACAAACGGCCGCACTGTCATCTCTTATTTTCCACACAACTGACATCAGATACTTGGGGCAGAATTTGCTTTCAGATTAAATTTCGGAGACACAAATCTTCGTGCTGTAATACGATAAGACCAGTGCAAATACTTTTGTTCCTTCTATCATCTTTCAATCAACCGAGAGAACGTTCACAAACTACATTGGGCAGATTTATTTTCAATGATTGATCATGAATCTTGCACAATGTAAAGAATTGTACAAACTAACTATCTAGTTCAAACAATTAATCTTCATCATTTATCCATCAGGGATATGAATCACTCATGCCATTGCCTCTAAGGTGAGTTCATTGTAGGATAAAAAGTACCACTTTCCAATCCTCTATTTTTGTCTACTTTTTAATAATTATTTTAATTGCAATTGATTTGTAGAATATCATTGCACTACATTTAACATTAATGAAGAAAACCGTGCAAATTGTTTGAAGAAGGGTCTCGACCCAAAACGTCACCTATTCATGTTCTCCAGGGATGCTGCCTGACCAGCTGAGTGACTCCAGCACTTTGTGTCCTTTTGTGTGCTAACCAGCATCTGCAGTTCTTTGCGTAGGAAGGAAATGCAGATGCTGCTTTATACCAAAGCTAGACATGAAGCGGTGGAGTAACTCAACGGGTCTGGCGGCAGCATCTCTGGAGAAAAGGAACAGGAGTCTATCTGCAGTTCTTTGTTTCTCCACAGATGCTGCCAGACCTAATGAGTTACTCCAGCTCTTTGTGTTTTACTCAAGATTCCAGCATCTGCAGTTTCTTGTGACACCAGAATCAATTTGCCATTAGCCCCCTTTTTGCAGTCGTGAATAAGGGAATTTAGTTAAAAAGAAAAAAATGTACTTGTTTTCTTCTGACAGGCATTCTAGACATGCCTCCTAGTTCTCGCGAATCTGCTCTCGAGTTGTCAAATTGTGTCAGTATACCACATGTGCCCCCTATATTGTGCAATAACTATGGTGATTCGGAACACCACGGGGGGCCCACATCATTTAAAACTCATCACAACAATATACAGATAAGCCAAGTGTCAGAGTCTTTATCTCCATTAATTTAAGATTAGTTTGTTGGCAAATGGCTTGTGGAGTGGCTCCCTGCCTAGGTAAGTGTTGAAAGGTGGAACAGAGAAAGAAGGTAATGGAAATAGTTGAACGTGATTTCAATGCACATCTTTGAACTGGGACATTAATTTAAAAATATGTTATGTATTTTCAAAGACAAGCTTGTTTTGGAGGTTATAATTTCTTGCTTCCAGACCCACTGGAGCTGTAATTTTAAGAACAAATAAAATCTAGTTGGTTCTTTCTAAGGCAAAATGCATTTATGATTCTGAGAGATTGCCTCAGGGTGTTATGAGAAACATGCACAATTCTATCTTATGACAACTATTATAAGAACAATTTGCATTGTGTAGCACCATTAACTTAATGAAATACCCCAGGGTTGTATTATCAGTCAAAATAATTTGATACCTGATCACTGAGAGTGATACGACAAATGATCAAAGACTCAGTCTTAGAGGCATCTTGTGAGATAGACACAAAACGCTGGAGTAACTCAGCGGGCCAGGCAGCATCTCTGGAGAGAAGGAATGGGTGACGTTTCGGGTTGGGACCCAACTTCGGAAACCGTCACCCATAGCCTCTCTCCTAGAGATGCTGCCTGTCCCGTTGAGTTACTCCAGCACTTTGTGTCTATCTTTGAGGTTAACCAGCATCTGCAGTTCCTTCCCACACGTGTTTTGATCTAGCTTCTTAAAGGAAAGATGGTTAGTAAGCAAGCAAACAATTAATTTGGGGAACGATTCCAGAGTTTAGAGCTAAGACCGGAGAGACACAGAATAGCTGGAGTAACTCAGCGGAACAGGCAGCATCTCTGGAGAGAAGGAATGGGTGACATTTTGGGTCAAGATTCTTCTTCAGAAAACATCACCCACTCCTTCGCTCCAGAGATTCTGCCTGTCCGGCTGAGTTATCCAGCTTTTTTGTGTCTCTCTTCAGTTTAAACCATCAATTGCAGTTCCTCCCTACACATTTAGAGCTAAGCTCACTGAAAGGGCAGTCACCAAACGTGAATTGTTAAAGTTAATGACAACACAAAAAAGTCAGATGTGGTCGATCTGGATTTGCAGTGTTCTCGTGATCATATCCAGCCATCGAACTAAAGAGGAAAACAAATCTTCAATGTAGCTGAAATACAGGGCAGCACAGTGGTGTGGCTAGAAGAGCCACTGCCTCACAATGCCAGAGATCCAGGTTTAATCCTGACATTGGGTTTGCACATTCTCTCTGTGACCATGTGCGTTTCCTCTGGGTACCCCAGCTTTCCGCTCGCATCCCAAAGATGTACAGGTGGGCAGGCTAATTGGTTCCCCCTTAGTGTGCAGGTGAGTGGTAGACTCTGGGGGGGTGGAGCCAATGGAGAATGTGGAGAGAATAAAAAAGGGAATTAAAGTAGCACTAACGTAAAGGGGTGGTGGGATGATGGGCCTGATTCCATGCAGTTTCTCTCTACGGTTCTGTGACAGGTAGCAGAGATTTAGCTATGTGGAGAGGGCACAGAAAAAGATAGGCTGGCCAATTAGATTAGTTTAGAGATACAGCATGGAAACAGGCCCTTCGGCCCACTGAGCCCGCGTCGACCATCAATCACCCGTTTACACTTGCTCGGTACTAACGCACTTTTTCATCCACTCCCTGGGGTCAAGGATAGAGCGTTCACGTCGCGGGGCCCTGTTTCCACCAATCTTTCCACCACCACACACAAGAAGCGCAAGACAGACACCATTGTACGCAGATGCCGAGAAGTGTGTTCAGCTCCGGCTGAACAACTTTTAATCTTGTGTGTGGACTCGATAAGAAGAAGCTCCCTACTCCACTCCCTGCACATATGGGGCAATTTTTGCAGAGGGCCAATTAGCCTACAGAGCCGCACGTCTTTGGGACGTGGGAGGAAACCGGAGCACCCGGAGAAAGCCCATGCGGTCACAGGGGGAAGGTACAAACTTTTCACAGACAGCACCCATAGTCAGGATCGAACCTGGGTCTCTGGCGTTGTAAGGCAGCAGCTCTACCGCTGCACCCCTGTGCCTCTGCCATGCACTGGAAAAGAGGAATGGCTGAGGGTTTCATCACAAGCAGAGATGAAAGAAGAGGATTATATTAAGGAGCTGGTGTGTAAATAAAAACACAGGTCTGAGCCAAACAAATTTCTGCCTCAGACTTCAGATAATTTTCAGAATGGGAATGGTAGCTGATTTGTGGTGCGGGGAAGTGGGGGGGTAGCGGGGTTAAATCACTACCATTAGACTCCCCACTTTTTGTCGTTACACATCTCAGAGGAGAAGTCAAATGCACAGATCTATGGAGCAAAGAGCTCAGATGGCTGTAAGCTTTAACAACTACTGCAGGGTGAACATAGAACTCGGTGCTGACCTGAATCTGACGAGATGAAATTCTCCTCGCAATCATTTCTTCCTGGCTTCGGATGGTGTGGTGGGTTAAACTAATGGTATTTTTCTGCCTCTGGGTTCTTGGTTTTAATCTAGCCATGGCTGATTGAATTAAAGTCCCTTTTCTGGACTGTATCGATTCAACCCTGTGGGAGGTTGATTTCACAGCACAAAGCTGCCTACAATTCAATACTAGCTGGCAGTTTAATTCAGATGGGGTACTAGAATGGATGCAGTGTGGCTTGGAAATGTACAAGTGGACCTGGAAGAGTTACTATTCCTTTGTCTTAAGGCACAGTAATCTCCTATATTTCTTTAGATTAGTTTTCACAAGCCACCTCCTACCCCCTTCCCTTCTTGCTTCTGGTTGCTATGCCACAGTAAATCTCTGAGGCACATTAGTAAGGCCCATTCGTAGGAGCTTTATTCACTGTAAAACCAGCTGAATGTGCGTGCAACAGCCGATGCATTTGGTCTTCCCCATCCAAAAAGAGAGTTAAAATGTTTAGGAAGGAACTGCAGATTCTGGTTTATGCCGAAAATAGACACAAAATGCTGGAGTAACTCAGCGGGACAGGCAGCATCTCTGAGTCTAGGGAAGGGTCTTGAACTGGAACGTCACCTTTTCCCATTCTCCAGAGATGCTGCCTGACCCACTGAGTTACTCCAGCATTTTGTGTCCATCTTCAATCAAAATGTTTAGTTTACTTTAGTTCATTGCCATGTGTACTGAGGCACAGTGAAGATCTTTCTGTTTTTTGTTGCATGCTAACCAGTCAGCGGGAAGACGATACACTGTAAATGGCTCGATTGTAATCATGTATTGTGTTTCTGCTGACTGCCCTCTCTCTCCATCCCTCCACCTTCCCAGTCCTCCGACCAGTCTGACAGATCTTGTTTACATTTTGTCTCTATTTGCTTTGTTGTTACCTTCTCCCAGCTAACAATGATCCTACATTTACCTTGATCTCCATTCCATTTGTCTCGTTTTCACACCTTACACTTCCTTATCTTTGTGTCTCCCTCTCCCCTGACTCAGTCTGAAGAAGGGTCTCAACCCGAAACGTCACCCATTCCTTCTATCCAGAGATGCTGCCTGTCCCGCTGAGTTACTCCAGCTTTTTGTGTCGTTCCATGGAGGTCTACAAGTGGATACAAAGGGGCTGGATTTTCAGAAGGTTTCTTTCGCATTCTTTCCTACAGTGGAGGATATGTGGGAGCCCAAGAGAGATATCTCCATAGACAATCAAATGTTCTACAGATACAGTAAAGACAGATTAAGACACTCAGGCACAAAGTATAACTATTTTCCAACAGATGTTATTCAGTTAATGAGAAGATACATATTGACTCTGGAGTTTTGCTGATGTTGCTTCAGTTTGTGGATCACAATGTACTTTCTGATTCTATTTTGGATTAGTTTTAGTTTAGTTTAGAGATACAAATGGAAACTGGCCCTTTTGCCCACCAGGTCCACGCTGACCTTCAATCACCCCGTTCATGGTAAGTCTATCTTATCCCAATTTCTCATCCACTCCCGACACACTAGTGTGGGGGGGGGGGGGCACTTTACAGAGACCAATTAACCTACAAACCCGCACGTCTTTGGGATGTGGGAGGATACCGGAGCACCCGGAGAAAACCCTCGCGGCCCCAGGGAGAACGTGCAAACTCCAAACACACAGCACTCGAGGTCAGGATCAAACCCGGGTTTCTGGTGCTGTGAGGCTGATGCTCCGATTACTTTTCAGATGTAGAGCTGTTGGATTACATTTACAGAACGTCTTACGCTGTGCACTATTCATATTTAGATTCAGAAAAATTGCAGGATTATGCTTTGTAAAGTCACTTTGCAGAAATAGTATATAATTTGTGTATTCCCTGGGGACTGGTACTATGGGTGTGCTATGTTTTTCAAAAGCTGAATTCTTTTGATTTTCCTTGTTTTTTGTTGATGTAGTGAGAAGGAAACATAATATAAATCTTTGATAGAGAGTGTTGATTTGTTTTCTTTCATTATAAGTTCACTCCAGGGGATGTTTGGGATCGTGATGTTTTCTCGGGGAGATCACTACTGATGTTCATGTGCAAGAAAGTCTCTGGCTTCTGCAAAAGCTTTGAAGACAGGACTAGTATGCTGGTAGCTAGGGCACCATTCTGTGTAGAGTTTAGCAGCTTAAAGGTTCACCGGTAAGGAGGCGTAACGGTAGATCTACTGCCGTACGCGCCAGAAATCCTGCTTCAATCCTGACAACGGGTGCTTGTCTGTACGGAGTTTGTACGTTCTCCCCGTGACCTGCGTAGGTTTTCTCCGCTATCTTCGGTTTCCTCCCACAATCATGCAGGTTTGCAGGTAACTTTGTTTGGTATAAATGTAAAATTGTCCCCAGTCCCCGCACTAGGATAGTGTTAGTGTGCGGGGATCGCTAGCCGGTGTGGACCCGGTGGGCCAAAGGGCCTGTTTCCACACTGTATCTTTAAACTAAACAAACGTAAACTAATGAATTCTAGGCAGCATCAAATTCCTACAGAAATGCAGAAACAAGAGTCAACAATCAAGTATATTTAATTGCTATGGGAACGGGACAATAAAATTCCTACTTGCTATTGCTTTTACAGACTCATTAGTGCAAAAACACAAAAACTAAACTAATACAATATGGTAGCACAGTAGCGCAGCAGTAGACTTGCTGCCTTCCACCGCCAGAAACCAGGGTTCGATCCTGACTATGGTGCTCTCTGTAAGGAGTTTGTCCGTTCTTCCTGTGACGTCCGGGTGCTCCGGTTTCCTCCCACACTCCACAGATGTAGAGGTTTGTAGGTTAATTGGCTTGGTTTATCTGTAAATTGTCCCTAGTGTGTGTTTTGGACAATGTTGTGTGTGGTGATCGCTGGTTGGCGCAGACTCAGTGGGCCAAAGGGTGTAGCTGTAAACTAAACTAAACCAAAAATAAATGATCAATAATATTAGGTAACCAGACCATAATATTATTACAAGGCAAAATACGTGGAGCAATCCTTCACCAAAGACCATGGTCATCCGAATTATTGACTGGAGATCAGGAGCTGAAACAGGCTCTTCAGCCCACAAGTCCGCACCGACCAGCGATCCCCGCACATTAACACTATCCTACACACACTAGGGACAATTTACACTTATACCAAGCCAATTAGCCTACAAACCTGTACGTCTTTGCAGTGTGGGGGGAAACCAAAGATCTCGGAGAAAAGCCACACACGTCGCGGGGAGAACATACAAACTCGGTACAGACAGCACCCATTGTCGGGCTCGAACCCGGGTCTCCGGCGCTGCAAGCGCTGTACGGCAGCAACTCTACCGCTGTGCCAGTTTTATTCACTCCTGGGGATGTTTGTGAGGCTTGTTTATTTCCAGATGGGGTTTATTCTTGCTGCTGAAAAAGTTTTCACTTTTTGCAAAGTTGTGTTGAGGTTAAGAGCGAGTGTTCACTGAAAAGCCAAGGCCCAAAATGGTGTTGGGGGAAAAACAATCAACGTTGCAGACTGAACAACCTACTCTGGATACTTCTGATAGGCGTTACCAGCACTAAAGCTCTCATCAACAAGGCACCCGGTCACCTCTTGAACCAAATGTGCGGTAGCTGTGATTTTGGAACAGGTTTGTCTCACGTACCACCTTAACAAAAAGCACACAGCCACACTAAATTTTGCAGAAAGATGCTCAAATCTGTTGCATTTTGCTTGCACTAAACGGTATCCCCTTAGCTATTCTCTAGTTTAGCTATTCAGTCCAAAGCATCCACCCGCCTTGATCTAACAATCTTCAACGTTTGCCTCCTCCTGAAAATCAACAATGTCAGAAAAAGGAAGCAGATTAGGAAGGACTGATGCCCAGCAAACTCAACAAAGGAGAATAAGGTGTGGGGGGGGGGGGGGGGTTGATGGGGATATATGAGAGAACATGCGATTGATGTAGGTGTTTGTTGATGGTTTTGTAGTTTAGTTTAGAGATACAGCACGGAAACAGGCCCTTCGGCCCACCGAGTCTGCACCGACCAGCGATCCCTGCATATTAACACTATCCTAAACACATTAGGGACAATTTACATTTACACCAAGCCAATTAACTTACAAGTACGTCTTTGGAAGTGTGGGAGGAAACCCATAAGATCATCAATGGTGACATAATGATATCAATGGTGTTTTGCATTGTAGGGATGCAAAGAATTGAACACTATGTAATATCTGTGATGCTTGAGAGTGTGCTTATCCATTTTATCCATTTAGTATTGAGGCTAGATTGCTTTCTGGTGTTCTAGCAAACATTATTAGTTTAGTTTATTGTCACATGTACCGAGGTACAGTGAAAAGCTGTATGTTGCATGCTAACCAGTCATGGGAAAGACTACATGATTACAATCAAGCTGTCTGCAGTGCATAGATACATGATGAAGGGAATAATGTTTATTTTTACAAGATCAAGTCCAGTAAAGTCCAATTGAAGACCTTTAATGAAATAGATGGTAGCTCAGAACCACTCTCTAATTATTGATAGGGTGGTTCAGTTGTATGAATTATTGTATGAATATATGGGATCCTTTGATCAAATTGATCTATTCCCTTCCCATCGCTCACAGGTGAAAAATGGTTCCGCATTTGCTACATGGCGTCTTCAAATAACTCCATTGACCTGAATGTTAGCAAAACACTAGACTAAGTGGGACACGTTGTGTCCCTGTTACACAGGAGGCTTGATCCCCCAACGCAATATTCCACCACTCACCCATAGCCCCCAACTGCACAGGCACAGCTCATTTCCCCTCATCCCTAGCACTCTTCACCCTCCCTCTTCTTTCCCCTCTCCTTCTCCCCTCACCCAATATCTCCCTCACCTCTCTCTCCTCCTTTCCCTTACCCTCAGTCACACCCTCCCTCCCTCCATAACTCATCTCCCCTCCCTACCCACCTCCTCTCACCCTAGCCTCACCTCCCCCACTCTCCCTCCCTCGTCGAGGTTGCTGCTCCTCTCCCTTCTTGCGTGCCCTGGAGGAGCATCAGCCGTTGGCGCCCTTAGAGTCAGGCCTTGGATCGGCCTGGAAGCACGAGCAGCTACGGCCGCACCGGCGTGTGGGCGGGGGGGGGGGGGGGGCAGTGCTCAGAGAAAAGACGGGGGTAGGGGCAGGAGCCAGCGAGGGGGACCAGAGGGGAAGGGGCTGGAGTTGTGGGGTGTTGCGATGCATTGGGACTCACAGTGGGCGCTGGACACGCGGACCGTGACAGGAGACCAATCCACACGGCGCTGACTGGCAGGAGAGGAGATTGATCTGCGCACGCGCGGTTTTTACAGTTTTTAAACCTCACTAACTTTTACAATATACTACTGATCGGAACGAAACTTGATGCAATCGCAGCACAAGAGAAAGGTGAGTGATCTGATGAAAATCGTAGTGCTATCGCGTACCATTTTTGCACAAATAGAAAAACCGCGCAAACCGGAAGAGCACAAGATCAGAGTTTTAGATATGTATAGATAGATTATAAATAGCAGAACATTGCCAATCTCAGTGTTTAATTTAGAGATATAGCGCGGAAACAGGCCAAATGAGTCCGCACCAAACAGCAATCCCGCACATTAACACCATTCCACACACGCACGCACTAGGGACAATTTACAAGTTACACTTATACCAGTCAATTAACCTACAAACCTGTTCCGTCTTTGGAGTGTGAGAGGAAACCGAAGATCGCGGAGAAAACCCACGCGGCCATGGGGAGAACGTACAAACCCGGTACAGACAGCACCCGTAGTTGGGATTGAACCCTGGTCTCAGGCGCTGCAAGTGCTGTCAGGCAGCTACTCTGCCGTTGAGCCACCGTGCTCGCCATGAAGATAAGGGTGGAGGTAAGAGAGGTCCTGTGACTATTAACTTCCCGTTCAACATTCTCAATAACTTCCAGAATGAATGCTTCTCCAGAGCTGTCCTGCTGCTGTAACTTTTGGTAGATATTGTGGGGAAACACTGTCATAGAGTCATGGAGTGATACAGTGTGGAAACAGGCCCTGGGCCCAACTTGCCCACAACAGCCAAAATGTCCCATCTACACTAGTCCCACCTGCCTGCGTTTGTTCCATCTCCCTCCAAACGTATCCTATCCATATAAGTGCACATCGTCACTGTCATAGTCTGGCAAAAGATTCAAGATTCAAGATTCAAGAGAGTTTATTGTCATGTGTCCCAGATAGGACAATGAAATTCCTGCTTTGCTTCAACACAGCAGAATATTGTAGGCATAAATAAATACAGAACAGAACAGATCAGTGTGACCATATACCAATTGCCAGCGGCTCTGAAGAAATCACTGTCAAATGTTTTTCTATGAATGTATTATATTTGATATTAGCATGCTGGAATGTCCCACATCAACAACATTGTTCTGTCACCTACACTTGAAACTGTGCTTTTCTCTTTATGCTTTTCTTAGTGGATCTTATGTTGATATTTACCTTTTTGCCTCTGGTGTCTTTTTGCTCAAAGAGTTACGACTGATTTGTAGTGATAATAGACACACAAAATGCTGGAGTAACGCAATGGGACAGGCAGCATCACTGGAGAGAAGGGTCTCGACCTGAAACGCCACCTATACCTTCTCTCCAGAGACACCGACTGCCCCGCTGAGTTACTCCGGCATTCTGCCTCTATCTTCGGTGTGAACCGGCATCTGCAGTTCCTTCCCACACATTTCGTCTGATTTGGAGTTAAACTTTCCCAAAATCCAGGCTTCTGCTGGGAATTATTTCGAATGAGCTATAAAATACCCTTGTGGTTGCACAGCAATTGGAAGATACAAAAGTAAAAACATTGTGCTCACAATAAACGATAACTAGTTTTACAGCATTTTGCTGCCTTTTACCATCTGTACACTGTGGACAGCTCGATTGCAATCATGTTTAGTCTAGTTTAGGAAGGAACTGCAGATGCTGGTTTAAACCGAAGATAGATAGACACAAAAACTTAACGGGACAGGCAGCATCTCTGGAGAGAAGGAATGGGTGACCAGCTTTTTGTGTCTATCTTAAGAATAAAAGGCAACCTTGAGTCTATTGTATTGCAGAATTTGAGCAGAGTATATACTTACGAGTAGCAAACTGAAAAAAGAACCAAATATCAATCAGGCTTCCATTAATTTTTAATGCTTGAACTACCTACTGTACATTGTTGTTAGACCAATATCCAGTCTGACTATGCACTAGTCCCCTGAAAAGCAACCCATCACTCCACTTTCTTAACTGCCTCTGCGTCTAATACCATCAGGAAGCCTTCAAGGAAGAATCCCATTTTCTAAATAATTTTATTGCTCACAAGTGCTTTCGTTTCCTTCTCTGATGCCATTTGCGGGATGACAGCAGCTTAATCGCCCAAATGGATCCAAGGCAGGCCCTTAACTGCTGATTGCTGTTCAAAAGTTTGGGCGAAGGTTCCTTTCCTTTTTCGTTATTTCTCTCGCGAGTGGCAAAGAATGCCAGTTAGAAAACTGGAACGCACTTGAACGGCGCGATATCCACATTGCATGCGGCCGGCTGTTAGGCAAAGCAGATATTGATGAAGCACATCAATGTGTGGTCTGATATGGCAGCTTTATTGGGAGGACGAGAGGACAGATTGCAACTGTCTGGGATTCCTCTGGTTAGTGCAATAAAGCCAGCAATAGGCTGGGAACAGCTGCAGCTCAGCTTCTCAGTGCAGTGGAGATATAAAAGTAGTGTTGTTTATGGGCCACTCGGGTTTCATTCCATCCTGCAAGTTTTCATTCCATCTCCACTACTTAACTTAGCATCGCAACAAAAAGGCACGCAATAACAGCTTAAATGACGAGTTACAATATTTATTGATCCCCAGTGCTCCTCCTTCCCCACCGTGTGACATTTTATAATGCATTATTGAACACGTCAATAATTTGGGCAGTAATTTCAACATTTTAAAAAGTGCATTCACATCACTCGAATCAGGGAAGGAAGTATTAAACCTCAACGAACGAGCCAAGTAATTGTTCTGCATGCAATGGTATAATCGTTGCACAAGGAGTAGAAGCATATGAAGATCATAATGAATTATAAATTAAGCTATGGCAATATCGGGATTGAGGTAAATATTATTTTCTTCTGCTAAGCCACGGCAAGTCATCATCTTTATGTTAAAATCAAGTATCATTCTGTCTATTGCCTTAGATTCCTATTATATTAAATAGTCCAGAAATAGAATCTCTTCACTGTCGGGTGGCACAGTGGTGCAGTGGCAGAGTTGCTGCCTCACAGCGCCAGAGACCCAGGTTCGATCCTGGCTACGGGTGTTGTCTCTATGGAGTTTGTACGTTCTCCCCATGACCACGTGTGTTTTCCCTGGGTGCTCCGGTTTCCTCTCACATTCCAAAGATGTACAGGTTTGTAAGCTAATTGGCTTTGGTAAAGATTGTAAATTGTCCCCAGTGTGTCGGATAGCGCTGGTGTATGGGGATCGCTGGTCGGTGCAGACACGTTGGGCCGAAGGGCCTGATTCCGCGCTGTATCACTAAACAAAAATATGTGCCAAGCTACGTTTGTGCTGCATGCAACAGTATAATACTTGCACAAGGAGTAGAAGCATATTAAACATATGACATATCGTAATAAATTATGTTAAACTGTGGCAATATTGGGATTGAGGTGAATACTTTCTTTTGCTAAGCCATGCCAAGTCATGATCTTTCTGTTAATATCAAGCACCATTCTGTCTGATCCCTTAGATTCCTACCATATTAAATAGTCTAAAAATAGAATCCCATCACATATAGTTTCACTGCTTATTAAAATTCAACATTGTCAAATTTGTTGGAGGAGTTTGTTGATTTCTTTCACGAGAATTACACCAGCAATTGGACCAAGGTATGCATTTAACTCATGTACCTGTTATTAGTTTTAACTTGCTTTTAATTACCTTTCAGTTTCCAAAGCAACCATGCAGTACTAATATAAATTTAATATTTTATTGTGTGGAAATTTTTTACACCAAAGTACCATGGATTGTAATATCGCAGAGTTAGTGTTAATACTTTATGGGTGATATTAATGATATGTAACTTAGATGTTATACACCCTTAAAGGAGTTTTTCCAGAACTCCAATTAAGACCTTTTTCATCAGCTTTATTTTCGAGTGCATTTTCCGTGACTTTGTACCATTATTGTTAATCACTAATCAGTTTAGCTTTCCACATTATGAAAAGGAATTGGAAGGAGCAGTGAAAAAGCGGTAAATGCATTTCCAAATGTGATACAGGAACAGAAGATTATAGCTATCAGTAAGTAACTACCGAAGACACTGGTGATAATGTCTCCCAAAGTGAGAAGGCACATGAGTGACCTGACAGGAACATTGAGTGTTATTTTGACTTTTGATAGTTTAGTTTAGTTTAGAGATTCAGCCCACCGAGTCCGCACCAACCAGCGATCCCCGCACACTAACAATATCCTACACACACTGGGGACAATTTTACATTTATACCAAGCCAATTGGCCTACACAACCTGTAGGTCTTTGGAGTGTGGGGGGGAAACCGAAGGTCTCGGAGAAAACCTGCGCGGATCACGGTGACAACGTACAAATTCCGTACAGACGGCACCCGTAGTCAGGATCGAACCTGGGTCTCCGGCGCTGTGAGGCAGCAACTCTACCACTGCGCCACCGTGTCGCACGATAGGTTGGCTATGGAGTCAGTATATCTACTCGTGAAGGACCTTAAACATAATAATAATAATAATAATAATAATAATAATAATAATAATAATAATAAAATCCAATCACCTTTTCAAGAGAGACAATGGACAACAGACAATAGACAATAGGTGCAGGAGTAGGCCATTCGGCCCTTCAAGCCAGCACCGCCATTCACTGTGATCGTGGCTGATCATCCACAATCAGTACCCCGTTCCTGCCTTCTCCCCATATTCCTTGACTCCACTATCTTTAAGAGCTCTATCTTTAAGAGCTTCCCCATCCAGAGAGTAATGAAAATATAAACTTACCATATAGCATTGCTGAGGTGATTTATTTTCCCCACGCTTGGGTAGCTGGAAAAAAACACAAGGATCTGCTGATCAAGGATGCAAGAAGGAACTTGGAGAGTGAACAATCATGGCACTATAGTTTCCCTGATCCCTGACCAGTCTGAAGAAGGGTCTCGACCCGAAATGTCGCCTATCTCCTTCGCTCCTTAGATGCTGCTGCACCCGCTGAGTTTCTCCAGCCTTCTGTGTACCCTCGATTCTCCAGCATCTGCAATTCCTTCATGGCACTATAGTCATTGAGTCATATAACATGGAAACAGGCCCTTCAGCCCAACTTGCCCAAGCCAATCAAGATGCCCCATCCACACGAGTCCCACCTGGCAGTGTTCGGTCCATATCCCTCGAAACCTATCCTATCCATGTACCTGTGTAAATATATTTTTTATGTTATTATAGTTCTTCCCTCAACTACCTCCTCTGGTAGCTCGCTCCATATATGCACCACACTCTGTGTGAAAGGTTGCCCCTTGGGATCCTTTTAAATCCGTCCCCTGTGTCATCTGGATCTCGATTCCCCTTCTCTGGGTAAAGAGCTCTGTGCATTCACACTATATCTATTCCCCTCATGATTTTATACACTGTTGGGTTGAAAGTCCTCTATGTTATTTGACTGAAATTTGCATCAAACGCCATTTGACCGTGATGAGAAAGTAAATTTGCCAATGTTTTCGACGCAGGAGGCAGGTCAAAATGATTTTCCTTTGCATAGACTTCATGCCTCATACAAGGACCTACAGTTAGACTTTGGACTTTAGAAATACAGTGCAGAAACAGGCCCTTTAGCCCTTTAGCCCACCAAGTCCACGCCGACCAGCGATCACCCCGTACATTAACACTATCCTGCACACTAGGGACAATTCACAATTTTACTGAGGCCAATTAACCTACAAACCTGTACGTCTTTGGAGCGTAAGATGAAACCGGAGCACCCAGAGAATATCCACGCAGTCACAGGGAGAACGTACAAACTCCGTACAGACAGCATCCATGGTACCATAAGGAAGCAGCCCCGCTGTGCCACTCTGAGGCCCTGGGTTCTGTCATTTGATTTTATTTCTAACTGTTTTTTCGCACTAATGTCTTGATTTTTTTTGGCATAGTCATTTTTCTTTATACTGCCTGCAGAATTTTAATGTGTGACTTATTATGATTTAATGTTTTGTGTGTTGTCTGAGTCTATGTGCCTGTGATGCTGCCGCAGGTAAGATTTTCCAGCAAGATCCAATATCTCACCATACTTGTGCATTTGACAATAAACTCAACTTGATTCGACTCTTACACAAATTCGTGTCTCATCCAAGTCTGGCCTCAATTCTGCTTGTCCATTGACCCAATTGTAGTTAAAAAAATGTCAGTCTGTCAATCTCTGCCTTCAATATATCCAGTGACTTTGCATTAATAGCTATCTGGTAGAGAACGGCAGAGTATCACGGCCCTCTTGATTTCTGTATTAAATAGGCAGCATCTTTTGGGTATAAATTGTGGCCTCATTTCAAAACACCCTACGAGGAAATATCTTTTTAGCATCCAGCCTTTAAATCCCCATCAGAATTGTATCGGTATTATTCCATGCAAATAATAGATACCTTGTTGGCATAAGATGGACACAAAAAGCTGGAGTAACTCAGCGGGACAGGCAGCATCTCTGGAGAGAAGGAATGGGTGACGTTTCGGGTCGAGACCCTTCTTCAGAAGTCTTCTCCAAGTCTCATCCAGTAGCGACAGTAGCATCTAAATTAATTGAGATGATTTTGGTGGGGAACACTGTGCTGAACGTTTTGCCTTCCACCTTGGTTGTGGAACCATTGTGCTCAACTTTTTCATTATCTTGCATTGTCCAAATAGTTCACAGTCTCAGTCCTCAAGGGCTGTATTGTGATAGCCATTGCCTCCTCTATTGTCAGAGTGAGCCAAAATGCAAATTGGAGGAACACCATCTCATATTTCACTTGGGAAGCTTACAGACCAGTGGTAGGACTATTGATTTATCTCACTTCAGGTAGCCCCGGCATTCTCTCTCTCTCTCGCTATCCCTCCCCCACCCAATTGCACCAGCTTCTCGTTTTCACACTACAAACAGCTAACAATGGCCTGTTCATCGTTACTTTTTTGCATATCTTTCATTCACTGTTCTTTACCTCTCCACATCACCGTCTATATCTCTAGTTTCCCTGATCCCTAATCATTGGAAGAAGGTTCTCGACTCAAATTGTCACCCATTCCTTCTCGCCAGAAATACCGTCTGTCCCGCTGAGTTACTCCAGCTTTTTATATATATCTTGTGGTAATCACTGTCCATTTGATATTCTAAACCCAGGCTGCTCAAGGTGGATGGGCCTCTGTTTTGAAATATCTCACTCGGTTGCACGTTACTGGTGTGTTTACCACTGTGCTCCACAGATGCACCTTAACATGTTGTATCCTCTGCAGTAAGTTATGAGTTCATAAGTTATAGCAGCAGAATTAGGCCATTCAGCCCATCAAGTCTACTCCGTTATTCAAACTTGGCTGATCTATCTTTTCCTCTCAACTCCATTCTCCTGCCTTCTCCCCATTACCCCTGACACCCTTACTGATCAAGAATCTGACACTCTCCACCTTAAAAATATCCATTGACTTGTCTGTGGCAATGAATTTTACAGATTCACCACCCTCAGACTAAAGATATTCTCCCTCTTCTCGTTTTGTAAAGGTCCTAGACTTTCCACTAGTGGAAACATCTTCTCCACATTAGGTACATCTTCTGCTGGGTATGTCCTTCCCACTGTAATGCAATGTTGTCTTAACCTCCCTGCGGTGAAGTTAATCTGACTGGGAGATAACTAAACAGTTAAGACTACAAATCTATGGTTTAATGTTCTCCCTGTGTCATGGTATGTGTATTTGCGTTTAGTATTACCACCTGGCACTACAGTTCTTGTGGTGGAAATATCACTTTTCCATTCACCACCTTATCATTTCACCACAGACCTTGCCTGTATATCTCTCTATTTGGCACACTGTTTTGGGATCCATTGATCCAGCTGAGTTTCCTCTGCTTGGGAAGACCCTGTAATCATCTCCTCATTCACACGTTAAGCTTCACACTCCTCTTCGGATTGCATTAAACTCCACTGCCTTAAACTTGCATTAAACCTCACCACACTTAAAGGCCTGTCTCACTGTACGAGCTAATTCAAGAGTTCTCCCGAGTTTCCCCCGATTCGAACTCGGAGAATTACGGTAATAGCCGCTGGTAGGTACTCAGGGCTCTCGTGGACATTTTTCAGCATATTGAAAAAACTTCACGAGCTTACCATGTTTCCCCAGTACTTGCCGTTAGCGTTACGAGCCGCTAAGAGATGTCCCGAGCTCCGACGTACTTGCTACGTACATTCTACCTACTTACCACGAGTTTGATTTTTTTTAAACTCGGGAGAGCTCTTGGGTAAACTCGTACAGTGGGACAGGCCCTTTACTCATGTGGTGCTCTCATCTCTAGTTAAATCTCCCCTTACTTGATATTTTTTACTTTATTTCTCACGGTGCTAAACCATTGGACCCACAGAAAACATTTCCAATTAATATCCAATTAATTGTTATCTTGCTGTTTGAAGCTACTTGTCCTTTCATTGCACTCTGTTTAGGATGTGCAGTTATTGTGATGGACGTTTATCGTTAGATGTTTGGGGCATGCTTTGACGGGGAAGACCATGAAGGAGATTGCAAAGGAGTAATGTGATCTAGTGGTCTAGATTAGTTTAGTGTCATATGCACAAAGATGCAATGAATTTTCAGCTTCGTATGAAACCCATAAAGTAAACAGTATACGTTGTGATGATCGATGCAACAAATATAAAACAGGAGAATGGTGCACACATTGCAATGAAAAATATAGTGCAAATAAAAAATAATAACGTCCAATAACGGAATAATGTAATGAGGCAGCGTTAAGAGTAAGAGTACAGAATGTTGGAGCACTTCTGGGAAGAGGGGATGAAAGAGATGATTTCATTCCTCTATAATCTGATTGCAATGGGAAAGAAGCTGTTCTTAAAGTTGAATGTCCAGGATTTCATGGTCCCGATTCTTCTTCCAACAACCAAACTATCTCCCTCTTTCTGCAGAAAATAGGCACAAAATGCCGGAGTAACTCAGCGGGACAGGCAACATCTCTGGAGAGAAGGAATGGGTGACGTTTCCGGTCGAGACCCTTCCTCAGGCTAAATTTCTCCTGGTGACTCGAGTGTCTGGTGCTGCAAGCGCTGTAAGGCAGCAACTTAACCGCTGCATCACCGTGCCGCCCACATGTTGTAGGAGATACATGCGACTGCAGGTGCTGGAATTGTCTGCAAAAACACAAAGTGCAGGAGGAAGTAGGCAAGTCAGGTGGCATCTGTGGAGGGAATGGACAGACAACTTTTTGGAATGTTCTTTAGTCTTAATCAGTCCGACCCGAAATGTTGTCTATCCATTCCCTCCGCAGATGCTGCCTGACCCGCTGAGTTACTCCTGCGCAAAGGTGTTTAAGGCAAAGTTGTTGCTGCCTGTTTATGAACACACCCTTAATCTGAGCATTCTCATGGAGCCTTCCCTCGACTTTTTCCGTATTGTATCTTCATCTGCACTGTGGCCTTAACGTCTTGGAGCTGGCGGTCCCTTTGTTATGGATTAACTACGGGAGCTCCAACCGCAGGAGCTTCGACCTCCCCGATCGCGGGTGCCTCGATCACCCTGTTGCGGGAGCTTCGACCGCCCCGACTGTGGATGTTTCGATTGCCCGGCCGCAGGAGAAAAGGAGGAAGAAGGAAAAAGTTGTTTGCCTTCCATCACATTGGGGAATGTGAGGTCGCCAAAAAAACAAGATGGACATGCGGCCTGCGCTGGTGGGGACTCAGTGCCGTGAGTGCAGTGATCTCGGCGTTTGCGGAGACATCGCACCATGAGGACATCCCGGAGTCTAGAGCGAACGTGGATGGCTTTCTCACTGTTCGGGCGGATGTAATTTGTCGGTAGATGTTTGGGGCATGTTTTGACGGGAATGTCCATGAAGGAGATTGCAAAGGAGTAAACATCACAGAAATCTAAATTTGAAGCCATTATTCCATTAATGTCTGTGAGTTGTTCTGTAACCCTCTGTAATTCTAAAATGACGTTCACATAATTTACAGTCTCAATATCTTCCTGAACTTTGGCAAATTATTTCTCTAAAGGTTTCCTCTTAACAATCTCCTTAAAATCCATCTTTGGTTTAAGACTGAAACGAAGCAGGCAGCAGGTATATCAAGGAACTGCAGATGATGGTTTCTCAGAGAACTGAAGAGGGTTCCCACCTGGAATGTCACCATCCTTTTTCTCCGGGTATGCTGCCTGACCCACTGAGTTACTCCAGCACTTTGTGTCTATCAGCAGGAATTTCATGTAGGAACTGCATACAAATCTAGTTATTTCTCTCCTAAAACATTTCATATTGTACATGCTTATGCGCACACGCACACACACATGCACATGCACACACACATGCGCACACACACACATGCACACACACACACATGCACACACACACACATGCACACAGACACATGCACACACACACACACACACACACATGTCTAAACCATTCTTCAGACTCAGGGGAGCCGCTTGGAGACACAGAGATAAGGAAGGGTAAGGTGTGGAAAGGAGACATTAATGGCCCTGTCTCACTGTGCGAGTTGACCCACGAGGTACCCCGAGTGACAGACTCGTGGCTGTGCACGAGACTGCAAGTTTATGATCAAGTGTGTAATACGAGTTCCCACGGGTATGTCATTGCTGCGATGTTCCTAGTTCCTCTCCCGAGTTAGCAAGTTCCTCTCCCGTTACTCTTGAGCCAACCGTGAATGAAGGTATGTTTTAATAAAGCAACAATGTTAAAATACATCTCCATCCTGTGGTTTTGAGTTATTTCAGCGCGGATGGGAAAATGCGCATCCTCCAGTAACCAAGCATTTCTTGTTGTTTTATGTTTTTAAATACTTTTTTGCAATGGATCTCTATTTTAAATAATTTTAAAAAAGGAAGCAGCCCGGGTGACTGACATTGAGCGGCCGCCAGGACCCGACAGCAGACACACACACACACACACACACACACACACACACACACACACACACACACACACACACACACACACACACACACACACACACACACACACACAGAGATACACACAGACAGCAGCTGGCCACCACTTCAGAGGAATGAAGCAGCTCGGGTGACTGAGCGGCCGCCGGGACCCGACAGTACACACACACACACACACACACAGATAGACAGAGAGGGAGAGAGAGAGACACACACACACACACACACACACACACACACACACACACACACACACACACACACACACACAGAGAGAGATACACACAGACAGCAGCTGGTCACCACTTCAGAGGAATGAGGCAGCTCGGGTGACTTTGAGCGGCCACCGGGACCCGACATCAGACACACACACAGATACACACAGATAGACAGAGAGGGAGAGAGAGAGACACACACACACACATAGAGAGAGAGATACACACAGACAGCAGCTGGCCACCACTTCAGAGGAATGAGGCAGCTCGGGTGACTTTGAGCGGCCACCGGGACCCGACAGTACACACACACACAGATACACACAGATAGACAGAGAGGGAGAGAGAGAGAGACACACACACACACACACACACACACACACACACACACACACACACACACACACACACACACACACACACACACACAGAGATACACACAGACAGCAGCTGGCCACCACTTCAGAGGAATTAAGCAGCTCGGGTGACTGAGCGGCCGCCGGGACCCGACAGTACACACACACACACACACACACACACACACACAGATAGACAGAGAGGGAGAGAGAGACACACACACACACACACACACACACACACACACACACACACACACACAGCAGCTGGCCACCACTTCAGAGGAATCAAGCAGCTCGGGTGACTTTGAGCGGCCACCGGGACCCGACAGCAGACACACACACAGATACAAACAGATAGACAGAGAGGGAGAGAGACACACACACACACACACACACAGATACACACAGATAGACAGAGAGGGAGAGAGAGAGACACACACACACACATACACACACACACACACATAGAGAGAGAGATACACACAGACAACAGCTGGCCACCACTTCAGAGGAATCAAGCAGCTCGGGTGACTTTGAGCGGCCACCGGGACCCGACATCAGACACACACACAGATACACACAGATAGACAGAGAGGGAGAGAGAGAGACACACACACACAACTCAGCGGACCAGGCAGCATCTCTGGAGAGAAGGAATAGAGTCGAGACCCTTCTTCAGACTTACCCGAAATGCCACCCATTCCTTCGCTCCAGAGATGCAGCCTGTCCCGCCGAGTTACTCCAGCATTGTGTGTGTCTATCTCCGGTGTGAACCAGCATCTGCAGTTCCTTCCCAATCCCACACTCTCGGCCCCGGGGGGGTGGATGGACCATCACACGTGGACACATCCCACCCACCGCCCCAGACTTGCCCCTTCGGCAGGTCTTTAAGCCGTTCATTGAGACAGAGTGAAGCCACGGGGCAGGCGCCTCAGTAATAAAGGACAAGTGGCAGAAAGGCCGAAGATAGACACAAAATGCTGGAGTAACTCGCGGGACAGGCTGCATCTCTGGAGCGAAGGAATGGGTGGCATTTCGGGTAAGTCTGAAGAAGGGTCTCGACTCTATTCCTTCTCTCCAGAGATGCTGCCTGGTCCGCTGAGTTACTCCAGCATTTTGTGTCTATCTTTGGTTCAGTCTTTACTCGAGCAAAAGAACAGATTATTAAAGTTCCCACGGTAGACTCACGAGACACTAAGGTAAACGCACGGGGCCACTACGTTATTACAACGAGTTTAAATGTTTCCATTTTTAACTTGAACAGGTAATTTGACTCGTGGAAAAAATCAAACATGTTTGATTTTTTTCACGAGTTAACAAGTTTCCCGAGTACCTGCCGTTAGCGCAACGAGTCGATAAGTTGCTCGTGCGAGTTCCGACGTTCCCGCTACGTGATCACCACGAGTGAAAACTCGGGTCACTCGTGGGCCAACTCGCACAGTGAGACAGGGGTTTTAGTTTAAAGGTAGACAAAAGTGCTGGAGAAACTCAGTGGGTGCGGCAGCATCTATGGAGCGAAGGAACTAGGCAACGTTTCGGGCTAAAACCCTTCTTCAAACTGATGTAGGTGGGGGGGGGGGGGGGGTAGAAGAAAGGAAGAGGAGGATCCGGAGGGCTGAGAGCTGAGAAGGGGAGGAAACAATAAGTGCTACCGGAAATTGGAGAAGTCAATGTTCATGCCGCTGGGGTATAAACTGCCCAAGCGAAATACGAGGTGCTGCTCCTCCAGTTTCCGGTGGCTCCTCCTCTTCCTTTCTTCTTCCTGCCCCCCCCTCACTCCCCCCCCCCCCCCCTCCACCCTACATCAGTCTGAAGAAGGGTCTTGGCCTGAATCGTTGCCTATTTCCTTCGCTCCATAGATGCTGCCTCACCCGCTGAGTTTCTCCAGCACTTTTGTCTACCTTCGATTTTCCCGCATCTGCAGATCCTCCTTGAACATTTGAAATTGAGTTTAGTTTAGTTTAGAGGTACAGCATGGAAACAGGCCCTTCGGCCCACCGAGTCCACGCTGACCAGCGATCCCCACACACTAACACTATCCTACACACACTAGGAACAATTTACAATTATATCAAGCTAATTAACTTACAAAACCTGTACTTCTTTGGAGTGTGGGAGGTTACCGCAAGTCTCGGAGAAAGCTCACGTGGTCACGGGGAGAACGCACAAACTTTGTACAGACAAGCACCCGTAGTCAGGATCGAACCTGGGTCTATGGCGCTGTAAGGCAGCAACTCTACCATTGGACCATCGTGCCGCCCACCATTTGCATGGTATTAATTCTGGCTGATAACATATATGCCAGACTAACCTTTACATCTATCCACTTATCTAGCTTTCTATCCATTGTGCATTTATCAAATTTTCTTTTGAAAGTTTGCATGTGAAATGGGGTTTACCAACATAAACTGAGGTTCAGTTTGTCTGCATGATGTCAAGTCCATGGATGAATTTTCCAGACAATAGATAATTACCAAATGAAAATGAAGATAGACACAAAAAGCCGGAGTAACTCAGTGGGACAGGCAGCATCTCTGGAAAGAAGGAATGGGTGACGTTTCGGGTCGAGACCCTTCTTTCATTTACCAAATTAATTTTACATTTCAATAGATGGAATCATTATGAATGAAATAATGCAATGGAATAGAGGGGTCAGCGTGATCGCGATGCAAGTCTAAATATAATCAGTGAGTTCAAACCATGTCATTGTTCTAAGAGTCTAGCAAAACATGTGAATAATGTACCATTGGACCATTGCATTAAAAAAATACCATTCAATTGCATTATTAGTGAATTCAAAACACAATGAGAATTATTCTCTGCAAGGAGGAAGTGCACAAAAAAGGGATTAACACTGGTGACCCATCGGGTGGATACCTCTTATTGAATTAAAGCAAGCAAATTGGACCTTATTGTCTAATACGAGAGAGCTGGCAGCTCCCCTGCTGTAAACCAGGGAGACAGGAGAACAAAACAAATCACTAACTGAAATAGACACAGGACGAATGCCCTGAATGTTTCCCAGTTGAAAACCGGCTAGCACAAATTTTAATCCCAAAGTTTTGAAAGTGCTTTTGGCTGTTAGTTATTACTTCATGTCTCGTTGTTATTAGAAGTGTTATTATTATGTTTTTATTTAAGCGATGCCAGTGTTCAAACTGGCCATCTATGTGCTCTAGGCACTTAGTGTGAGCTTTGCAATATGACACCCAGCTTCTTGAGTCTTTGAATCAAGGTTATGCTATCATTACTTCATGACCGGATAATCTTTGTAATTTCCTCCTCTGCGGCAAGGGAAAATACACAGTAGCTTTTCTTAAATGTATTTTTCCCTTTAACCATACAGGCACATTGATTATGAGGCAAATATTCTTGAGACAATGGGTAATTAAAAATAAACACAAAGAGAGAAGTGGATGAAAGTGCGTGATGCCACCATGGGAACGGTCTTGTCAAAAACAGCAACATCTGTGGGCAAATGCTCCAGAGTACTCTATGACAGCAGATCTAGAGACAGTGCAAAGGCCCGATAGAACTGATAACATGAGAAAGCAAGTAAAGCCTCACAGCCTCAGATAGTATACTGGGATTTAAAAAATCAATGTTTTTGCATGTTTACAATCTCTTGAAGCTATTGACGAAAGCTATTTGAGTTAAAGAGACATACAGTACAGGAAAAAAAAGTATCTATCCATCTATCCATCTATCCATCTATCCATCTACCCATCTATCCATCTACCCGTCTACCCATCCATCCATCCCTCCCTCCCTCCCCTTCGGTCCAACTTGCTCATGCCAACTAAGGTGCCCAAGTACCCCACACATAATTTACACATACAGTTTTCTAAACGATAGATAACTGTGCAAAATGACAAGATATTAGTGCAAAACACAATTGGAACATTGTGTGTGCAATGCAAAACAAAGAATTTCACTGTGACATGTCGCATGTGATAACAAAGTATCCATCAATCAATAAAATAAAAGCAAGGCCATGGTAGAGCAAGAAGTGGTCTGCAGCATTCTAGTGTTGAGAATTCTTGTGCCAGCTGCTTCAAGAGTCCGATAGCATCGTAGAGCTATAGAGTCATACAGCACGGAAATAGGCCCTTCGGCCCAACTTGCCCATGCTGACCAAAATGTCCTATCTACACTAGTCCCACCAGGCTGCGTTTGGTCCCTATCCCTCAAAACCATTCCTATCCTTGCATTTGTCCAAATGTATTTTAAATGTTGTTAGAAACATGGAAACATAGAAAATAGGTGCAGGAGTAGGCCATTCGGCCCTTCGAGCCTGCACCGCCATTCAATATGATCATGGCTGATCATCCAACTCAGTATCCTGTACCTGCCTTCTCTCCATACCCCCTGATCCCTTCAGCCACAAGGGCCACATCTAACTCTCTCTTAAATATAGCCAATTAACTGGCCTCAATTACCTTATGTGGCAGAGAATTCCACAGATTCACCACTCTCTGTGTGAAAAATGATTTTCTCATCTCTCCTAAAAGACTTCCCCCTTATCCTTAAACGGTGAGCTTTTGTTCTGGAGTTCCCCAACATCGGGAACAATCTTCCTGCATCTAGCCTGTCCAACTCCTTAAGAATTTTGTAAATCTCTATAAGATCCCCCCTCAATCGTCTAAATTCCAGCGAGTACAAGCCGAGTCTATCCAGTCTTTCTTCATATGGAAGTCGTACCATCCCAGGAATCAGTCTGGTGAACCTTCTCTGTGCTCCCTCTATGGCAAGAATGTCTTTCCTCAGATTAGGAGACCAAAACTACTTTCAATGACTGGTGTACCATGACACCCAGGTCTCGCCGCATCTCCCCTTTTCCTAATCGGTCACCATTCAAATAATAGTCTACCCTCCTGTTTTTGCCACCAAAGTGGATAACCTCACATTTATCCACATTATACTGCATCTGCCATGCATTTGCCCACTCACCCAACCTTTCCAAGTCACCTTGCAGCCTCCAAGCATCCTCCTCACAGCTAATGCTGCCCCCCAGCTTTGTGTCATCTGCAAACTTGGAGATGTTGCATTCAATTCCCTCATCCAGATTATTAATATATATTGTAAATAGCTGGGGTCCCAGCACTGAGCCTTGCGGTACCCCACTAGTCACTGTCTGCCATTCTGAAAATGACCCGTTTACTCCTACTCTTTGCTTCCTGTCTGTCAGCCAGTTCTCTATCCACATCAATACTGAACCCCCAATACTGTGTGCTTTCGGTTTGTATACTAATCTCTTGTGTGGGACTTTGTCGAAAGCCTTCTGAAAGTCCAGATATAACATCCACAGGTCCTCCCTTATCCACTCTACTTGTTACATCCACAAAAAACTCTATAAGATTCGTCAGACTGATTTTCCTTTCATAAATCCATGCTGACTTTGTCCAATGATTTCACCACTTTCCAAATAGTACCTGCCTCAACTATCTCCTCTATCAGTTCATTCCATAATAAATCATTGTTGATTTCAGAAGATCCTCTGAATTATTTTCTTCAGCAACGAATATGCAAAGTTAGAAATCTTGCCGAGTAATTTAGGTTTGAAGTCATTGAGTCACACAGCGTGAAAACAGGCCCTTCTTCAGCCCAACTTGCTCATACCGACCAACATGTCCCATTTACACTGGCCCCACCTGCCTGTGTCTGGCCCTTATCCCTCCAAACTTACCCGATTTCTGTGCAAAAACAAATGTCACCATTTCTATGAAAAATATACAAGTGGAAATGTTAGGATTCCAGGTTTCAATCCAAGATTAATAAAGCAAACTCTTTTAGAAAAAGAAACTGTACCTGAACATAGCAGATGGATAACAGGTCTCATTCTGCTACATATCGACCAACAGATGGGATAAGAGTTAAGCCCCATTTTATTTAATTTTACAGATGCCGTATGAGTTTTATGAATTTTGATTCACATCAATTCCACCTTTACAGTACAGGATGTTATCTTTGTTTTTTATACCAGTTATTAAAGGCCATCTGTCACTGTCTCTAAGGGCATTGGATGCAGTGATTACATATCTGTTGATGTTGATCCATGACTACAAATACTAATGAATACATTATATACTTTTGAGACAAAACACTTCCAATCCTTTCTTTGAAGCATATTCATTCGGCCAAATATAATTGCATAAGTGCTTTCTAATTTTAGTAAAATGTTTTCTCAATGACTAAAAAAGGTAACTTTCAGATTGTACATTGCGTACTTTTGTGGATTAATCCCAAGTGTCCAGGCATCATTGGAAAGTCCAACATTTATGCTCCTTCATGAAGTGCCCTTGAGAAGAAAGTGGCAAACAGTCTTCATGAAGCAGTGTAGCACGTAGTTAAGGTACTCCCTCAGTTATGTAGGAAGTTGTGGGATTTGACAATTATAAAGTAAGTGTAATATATTTTACGGTAGACAAAAATGCTGGAGAAACTGAGCGGGTGAGGCAGCATCTATGGAGCGAAGGAAATAGGCAACGTTTCGGGCCGAAACCCTTCTTCAGACTGATGTGAGGGTGGGGGGGAGGGAGAAAGAGTGGAAGAGGTGGAGCCAGAGGGCTGAGGGAGAGCTGAGAAGGGGAGGAGATAGTAAGGACTACCTGAAATTAGAGATTGGTGGCCCTTATTAGTGAAATTAGTAGTCCTTACTATCTCCTCCCCTTCTCAGCTCTCCCTCAGCCCTCTGGCTCCACCTCTTCCTCTCCTCTTGTCAATGTCCTCCAATGCTGCTCCTTCTCAGTGCAGGGAAATGCAATCCATGCGCTCGGAGGGTAAAGGTGAGAAATGGTAATATTTATTGAAGATTACGCAATGGCAAGTGTACTTCCAACACGTTATGGATTTGTACTCCTAATTCTATTCCTATCACGTATGATCTTATGACAATCAGGCAGATGGGGCTAGTGTAGATGGGGCATGTTGGTTGGCATGGGCAAGTTGCGATGAAGGGCCTGTTTCCACATTTTATGACTCCCTAATTAACCGAGCCCCTCGCCAAGCTAATATTGGCATCTACTTGTCAAACTGGACAACTGCCCAAGGATGTTCTGTTCAAAATAAAAGCAGGACAAATGCATTCCAGCCGTGTTGATCGCATTTAAGAAGCTAAGGAGTGACTGATTTAGCATTGAGCATCCAGACTGTGGATCTTGTATATCAGACCGTTTAGTAACCATTGTGATTGCCTGGCTCGTCCAGTTGGGAATATAATCAGCATTAAGCTATAGAAAATTGCCAGCGCTTGGTTTGTTGACGCAAATCAATGCAAAAGGAAAGTACAGGCACCTCTCATTTTCCATGCGCTTGATTTACGCATTATTAGAATAACGTGCTTGTCTAATTACTACTGAAGTTTCATTTACACGCCTCTATTTTCAGAATAACATGCTCAAATTTATACCTAGCACCCCATGTGACAGCTTAGCCACATATGGTGCCTGGCATATGTTTGATGTACAAGCTGCTTTCCAAGCACGTAGCCCCAATGTAAATCGTGCGGTGTCTTGGTATTAGACGGTATCTATTACCTGGAGAAGGTTGTCTAGTTTAGTTTAGCGAAGCAGCGCAGAAGCAGACCCTTCGGCCCACCGAGTCCGCGCTGACCAACGATCCCCACCATCCCAAAATAGGGACAATTTTGACGTTTATACCAAGCTAATTAACCTACAAACCTGTACGTCTTTGGAGCTTGGGAGGAAACCAAAGTTCTCAGAGAAAACCATTGCAGGTCACGGGGAGAACGTGCAAACTCCATGCAGACGAGTGCCCATTGCCAGGATCGACGCGGGGTCTCTGGAACTGTAAGCTCTGTAAGGCAGCAACTCTACCTCTGCGCCACCGTGCCACCCCCAGTTATCCAGTAGATACATGGTGTAAATGTTACTTACCACTGTGTAATCTTCAACAGATATTTCCATTCCTGCCCTTTTAACGGAAGGAAGATCCATGATGAAGCAGTTGGAGGTGGCTGGACTTAGAGCACTGTTGTGGAAAACCCCTGCAGTGTGTCCCTTGTGTGAGGTCCACAAACTGACCTCCACCAACTACAAACCTCTTTCTTTGCGCAACTTGAATGCCAGATAATGGAATGTTTCCCCTTTGTTGTCCATTAACCTCAGCTTTATTAGGGCTCAATGATGCCGTGATTGATTAATTGACGCTTTGATGTCAGAGTTGTCACTCCCGTCTTTACATCTGGAATTCATCGCTCCTGTTCATATTTGAACAGAGGCGGTAATGCAGTCCAGAGTGGAGTGAAGCTGTCAGAATCTAAGCAGAGCATCAGAAAGCAGGTTATTGGTGAGGAAGTGTTGACACTATTTGACAACACGATGGCGATGATTGAGAATAGATTGATGGGAGAGTAATTAACTGGGATGCATTTGTCCTGCTTTTATTTTGAACAGAACATCCTTGGGCATTTGTCCAGTTTGACAAGCTGATGCCAATATTATTGCTTTACAGGAACAGCTTGGCGAGGGGCTCGGTTAATTAGAGAGTCATAGAGTGTAGAAACTGGCCCTTCAACCCCCCTTGCCCATGCCGACCAATATGCCCCATCCACTAGCCCCATCTACCTGATTTTCATAAGATCATAAGTGATAGGAGTAGAATTAGGCCATTCGATCAATAATAATAATAATAATAATAATAAATACTTTATTGATCCCCTCAGGGAAATTCAGATGTCCAGAAGCCCCCTACCAACAAACCCACACATTCAAAATGAACGCAGACAGAAAATACATAAAATACAATGTGGACACTACCTGAGAGCAATAAATACTTAAAACCACACTAAAACACTAAATAAAACTCGGATCCAAGTCCTTGTCCTTGTCCTTGACAAAAACTAAACAAAACACTAAACAAAACACACTAAAACACGAAAACACTGAACAAAGCTCGGAGTTACATGGACTTGCTGCCTCTCAGTTCGGTGCATGCTCAGTAAGAAAGTCATCAAGTCTGCTCTGCCATTCAAACATGGCCGATCCATCTCTCGCTCCTAACCCCATTCTCCTGCATTTCCCCCATAGCCTCTGACACCCGTACTTATCAACTGCCCCATAGTCTGAAGAAGGGTCTCGACCTGAAACGTCGCCTATCTCCTTCGCTCCTTAGATGCTGCTGCACCCGCTGAGTTTCTCCAGCCTTTTGTCTACCCCCTGCCCCATATCCTTGTTCACCTTTCCTATCCACGTACCTCTCCAAATGTTTTTAAACTTTGCGATAGTACCTGCCTCAGCCACCTTCTCCATTGGCTTGTTCCATACACCTACCACCCTTCGTGTAAAAAAGTTCTGGAGCAAAAGTTTGAAGGACAACCAGAAGGAGCCTTATGGGAGGCCTTAGTTGTCTGATGTCTCCCATTAGCTCAGCTAACGTTTGGTATTGTACGGTGCTGGTGACTGCTGATAACAGGATCTGTTTGCATGAATATTTTATAACACCTTTAAATCTATATCTGATTGTCTTCCATAAACCTAGGCAATTTTCAGCAATCAGCAATAATGTAAAGTTACTTGGGCCCAGAGCCAAAGCACTGAGCATAACTCTCTCCCCAAGCTCATCACATCAGCCTCAAGGGATTCCCAGATTTAGCACCGTTAACTATTCATGGTCCTCTTGTGACCTGCTTTGGGTTTGCCTGAAGGAATTTACTTTGGATGGGAGTCAGGATGAGCACTTTACTCATTTATTGGTGGATGTGCTAATCATGCCGTGAGGTACTGGAATAGACGGCATCACCGCTCACATGGCCTCCTCAGAAAATGACTGTGGAAAGGCAATTATCATTGGTTAGAATACGTTGCTGCTTGTAAATGCAGCCTTCTGAGTAATCTACCCATCGCATAATCCATCCTGCCTCAGTCTCTTCCTTTAGTTTTATAAATAGTTTAACATGATCATCATTTTCAAAATTATAATTTGTGCATCCAGAAATTTGAAATAAATAAACAATAATCTTAAAAAAAAAAGACAATAGAAATGAGTTGCAAAAGTATAATGGCGTCATGAAGTCATAAAGCATGGAAACAGACTCTTTGGCCCAACTTGCTCAAACTGACCAACATGTCCATCTGTCCAGTCCCACCTTTTTGCGTTTGGGCCATATCCCTCTACATCTATCCTATCCATGTACCTGTCTAAAGCACATTTAAATGTCATTATAGTACCTGCCTCAATTACCTTTTCTGGCAGCTCATTCCACATACTCACCTCTCTCTGTGTGGAAGTTGCCTCTCAGGTTCCTATTACATCTTTCCCCTCTCACCTTAAACCTTTGTCCTCTGCTTCTTGATTCAACTTACTATGGGTAAAAAACTCGGTGCATTCACCCTGTCTATTGTACAGGACCCTAGTGAGACCACACCTGGAGTATTGTGTGCAGTTTGGGTCTCCAAATTTGAGGAAGGACATACTTGCTATTGAGGGAGTGCAGCGTAGGTTCCCCAGGTTAACTCCCGGGAAGGCGGGACTGTCATATGTTGATAGAATGGACCGGCCGGGCTTGTATACTCTGGAGTTTAGAAGGATGAGAGGGGATCTTATTGAAACCTCTAAGATTATTAAGAGTTTGGACACGCAAGAGGCAGGAAACATGTTCCTGATGTTGGGGGAGTCCAGAACCATGGGCCACTGTTTAAGAATAACTTCCACACGCAGAGAGTGGTGGGTATGTGGAACGAGCAGCCAGAAAAGGTAGTTGAGGCAGGTACTATAACGACATTTAAAAGTCCTCTAGACAGGTACATGGATAGGAAAGATGTGGAAGGATATGGCCCTAATTTAGAACGGAGATGAGGAAAAACTTTTTCACACCGAGAGTTGTGAGTTTGTGGAATTCTCTGCCTCAGAAGGTGCTGGCCGGTTCTCTGGATGCTTTCAAGAGAGAGTTAGATAGAGCTCTTAAAGATAGCGGAGTGAGGGGATATGGGGAGAAGGTAGGAACGGGTAGTGAATGGGGATGATCAGCCATGATCACAATGAATGGCGGTGCTGGCTCAAAGGGCCAAATGGCCTACTCCAGCACCTATTGTCTATTGTCCCCTCATGGTCTTACACACTTCTATAAGATGACCACTCAGTCTTCTGCGCTCCAATAAATAAAGTACTCTTCTCTGTAGCTCAGGCTCTTAAGCCTTGGCAATATCCTCGTAAATCTTCTCTATGCTCTTTCCAGCTTAACAACATCCTTCCCATAGCACTTAACAACAAAAAAGGTGCTATAGCACGTACACAAAACTTTAATATTTATGTTTAAAACACATTTAAGTGGGTATTTGTACAATGTACAGGAATAAAGTATTTCATTAATATAATCCTACAAAGTGGGAGAGCACCACTGGTAAGACATGAAGTAACGCATAGAAATGTTTAGTGCATCACAGCAGACACTTACTGTTGAAACAATATGGAGTGAGATAAGTGATGGGACAACAACTCAGTAATTAGTAACTGCTAGCGTCCAACGCAGGGTAAATAAGCCATTAGAGAACTGTTTAGGTAGATAAAGAAAGCTGCAAATTACATTAATTACACGAGTCTTCAACATGCCAAAGAGATTTAGTCTGATTAAGCAGATGGACTAAAAATGGCAGATGGGTTGAAAGGTGGCAGATGGATTTTAATGAAAAATGCCTGAAAGGTCCACATGTTAAGTAGGAGTTGGGTTTGGGCGAGATTATTGATCAAAGTAACTGGCAAATGTGAAGCAGGTGGTCAGAAGGCAGAAATGAGTTGAGGAATGCAACTGTATCGCTGCAGCTTGTGAGTCAGAACAGGATGTGTTGGCGATGAGACTAATTCCAGACAATCCTTCGTACTTTTTGCCATTAACTCAAAACGATTTGAACTGCTTTGAAAGGAGTGACCAGGTAAGGTTCTAGGCCAGCACATTTCTTCATTAGGATAAAGGTATCAACAGGAGATATGATTAAAATATATAGATTAATTAATATCATATATAAATATACATGTATCATCACTCACCACCCTGATACACAAAGGGTGGTAAATGCTCGGAAGGAGAGGCTGAAGTAGACATGTTAGTGGCATTTAAAAGACTTTTGGATAGGCATATGGATATGCAGGGAATGGAGGAATATGGGTGATGTGTAGGTGAATAGGTAGGTGAATCTTGGCATCATGGTCAGCGCAGTCATTGTGGGCGGAAGGGGCTGTTCTTGTGCCGCACCGTTCTGTTCTCAATGTAGGTAAAGATGATGTAAGCACATGTCACTGATGAGCAAATTTTCTTCTAAATTGCACTTTGTTATGTTAATACCAACATAAAATGCCACTTTTGTTTGAATAATTTATAATAGGCCACAACTTTTAACGTAGAACAGAGCAGCACAGGAACAGGCCCTTTGGCCCACAGTGTCAGTGCCGACCATGACGCCTAGCTCAACTGATCTCATCTGCTTGCACATTATCCATGTCCCTCTATTCCCTGCACTTGCATATATACCTTTCTAAAAGCCTCTTAAATGCTACGACTGTGTCAGCCTCCACCACCACCCCTGGCCCACACTACTACCCTCTGTGTGAAAGAACTTGCCCTGCAAATCTCCATTAAACTTTCTCCCTCTTACCTTATGGTCATCTATATATTACTAAAACTCTCATCTTGATCACTTCCTGTCTGCGTTGTAATTAAATTTGTGCAAAAACGATCCCCCATAGTGCTATTTTTTGCCACCTTACTCACCATCTCCTCTGCTGCAAGTCAAATAAGTTTTGTTCCGATCGATGAAATAGTACAAAGGTTATGAAGGTTTTGAAGGTTCCCCCTCCCCCTCCCCCACCCTCCCTCCCCCACCACCCTCCCCCACACCCCCTCTCCCCATCCCCCCTCCCCACACCCCCCATTCCCCACCCCCACTCCCTCCCCCACCCCTCTCCCCCACACCCCCCCTCCCCCACATCGATCTCAACTATGGTTGCTGTCTGCACGGAGTTTGTACGTTATTCCCTTGACCGCGTGGGTTTTCTCAGAAGATCTTTGGTCTCCTCCCACACTCCAAAGACGTACAATTGGCTTTGTGTATGTGTAAATTTCCCTCGTGTGTGCAGGATCGTGTTAATGTGCGGCGGTCGCTGGCCGGTGTGGACTTGGTGGGCCGATGGGCCTGTTTCCGTGCTGCATCTCTAAACTAAAACTAAACTATTTTATGATTCACTTTAAGAAGCTGATTTTCTGGAATTGCTGGTCTGAACATGCAAGCAATTACCACAGCCAAGAAAAATGGAATCCTAATTGGAATTTGAAATTTCACCCCAAATAGTTTATGCAGTTTATTTTAATCGTAAGTGTTATTTTGTGCTGCTACTCCTGTTGAAAGGATCTAAGAATATTAAATCTTATTACATTGATATAGTGCATTTGGGCATTTCATGAACAATTTTATGAGTTTTTCAACTACATGATAGTATAATGATTTGTTGAATTGTTAATGAACTATTAAAATTAAAGCTCTATAATTATTGGCAAGGAGAATTTTGAAGCTTGATTTGTCTATTAGCAAAATTAATCTGATAGCAGTTTATATACTAATAACTTTACAGACAGAAGATTTGCTGCTTTAAATATTGACTTTTCTGCCATTATCTTTCTCCTATCTCTTCCCGAAACATATACCAACATGCATCATGTCATTTGCATTTAAATAACACCTTATTGCAAGTGCTGTACCTACAATTAAATATTTCAAAGTGAGTGATTTCTTTTATGCAACAATATATCAGCCATACTCTTCTCAAGATTTCATAAATAACAGTGAAATGAATGACTAGTTAATATGCTTTTAATTGTCCAAAATCAAAATTTTGCAGATGCTAAAAACCTGAAATTCTAGTTTCAACCTGGTGACATTCCAAAAAAAGGGTGGGGTAATTAATATTTTTTATAATTGTTGGAGTATGATGGAAATTCTCAACAAGTTTCACTGCATCAATACAAAGAAGCAAAGTTAACATAGAAACATAGAAACATAGAAATTAGGTGCAGGAGTAGGCCATTCAGCCCTTCGAGCCTGCACCGCCATTCAATATGATCATGGCTGATCATCCAACTCAGTATCCCGTACCTGCCTTCTCTCCATACCCTCTGATCCCCTTAGCCACAAGGGCCACATCCAACTCACTCTTAAATATAGCCAATGAACTGGCCTCAACTACCCTCTGTGGCAGAGAGTTCCAGAGACTCACCACTCTCTGTGTGAAAAAATCTAAGTTTTCCACGATGTGAAGGAAGTTGATCAAACTTCAGAAGAACACCTTGTCGTGGTGTCGTGGTGCAGGATCTTTAACATCTAGTCAACAGGAACGTTGGTTTAACATCTCAGCCAAAAGGTATAATACTGGCAACAATGTAGTATTATTGCAAATCAGAGTGTCATTCGAAATTTGAATTTAGACTTTAGAGATTTAGCTCAGAAACAGGCACTTTGGCCCACCGAACACCCCAAACACCAACACTATCCTACACACCAGGGACAATTAAATTTTTTTTACCAAAGATGAATAACCTAGAAACCTGTACGTCTTCAGAGTGTGGGAGGAAACTGGAGTACCCGGAGAAAACCCACGTGGTCACAGGGAGAACGTGCAAACTCCGTACAGACAGCACCAGTGGTCAGGATCGAACCCGGGTCTCTGCCGCTGTAAGGCAGCAACTCTACCGCTGTCGCACAGCCATACATTATTCACTTAATCTGTAAATTATGGTTTGAACCCTCTCTAGGTGATGGGTCACAGCTGTAATCTGCCATGGATCCAGGAATTTAATAGACTTTGCTCTTCCTTTTAACATAGATGCAATAAATAGATTGGATAATAGGTTCAGGACTTGAGAAAACAGAGGGATTAGACTACCACAGGACCATAATGCACAAATTACAGAAAGTAGAAAATTGACAGCAGGCCATTATAGCCTACAAAATCATATTTTAAAAGAGGTTTTTATAGGTATCACGTTGACAATTTAAAAAAAATACTTCAGCACAAGAGATTTCTGTTCCTTGTCCAAACAAGAAGGCTTGATCCACCTGCTATATTGAAAACAAACTCATCATTCTAATAAGCAGACCGGTCCAATACATCTGCTTGGTCCAATGCTCCAAATTGGATAATTTCAATGAGTTGATTGCACTTAATGACTTGGATGGATGTGACCAACTTCAAGCAGATGTTGCAAATAGCAAATGACTCAATTTTATAAGCAAACTGCGGACAAAATGGAATCATAATCAACTACCATCCAAACCAAATAGTGTATATTTGGAGTAAGGACTTTTGAGAAGCCCCTTAATAATTTTAAAATGCATTACATTGATACAATTTCGAGAAGCATTTTAGCATCAAATCTCAAAAGAATGATCTTGGCTATAGCTTTTCCTTTCATTTGTCTTTTCAATATTCAATCAGTGCAAGGGGAATAGCTATTACGGTGTTTCTGCATGTCTGTGTTTTTTGTGATTAAGTCTAATCTCTTTCAAACTTTCACAATTGTTTCATGCTGATTTGTTGTAGATGCAACAGGAAAATGATTAAAAAGTGAGACAATTCATGGCTTCATTTGTTTTAACAGCTGGGCATAATGTAATGTTATATCTGCAGTTTTAGTGGCAATTCTAATTTCACCCTGATATCCGGCCAATCTTCCTTTCCTCCTCCAGATGCTGCCTTTCACTCTAACATTCTGGGAGGATTCCCATTAGTGGCTATTCCACTGAACAGCCCAGAAAGAGCTGTTGGAACAAATATCTCTATTAATGTTGAGATTAACCAAATGAGTCTAGTGTTACCACTTATCCCGCTGTCATTTTGTATCTGGGAACAAGAAGAGTTTCTTGACTCCTTCGGTTGCTGTCCTCTCAAAACGATCAGCAATGTTTCACAACCACCTTTTGAATTCTTCATATGCTTCAGAGTGTAGCTCATGTGTCCCAAGCAATTTGTAGGAAAGAAATGCAGATGTTGGTTTACACCGAAGATAGACACAAAATGCTGGAATAACTCAGCCGGACAGGCAGCGTCCCTGGAGGAAAGAAATGGGTGACTTTTCGGGTCAAGACTGCCTGTCCCGCTAAGTTACTCCAGCATTTTGTGTCTATCTTCGTTGTAAACCAGCATCTGCAGTTTCTTCCTACACATTTCATCTGCCTCACTGCTAAAGCTCTTCAAGGTATGCCTACATTGAAGAAGTTCTCCTACTCTCGCTGACGAGCTGCTTTTCCTCCCTGAGTCTGAAGAAGGGTCTCGACCCGAAACATCACCCATTCCTTCTCTCCAGAGATGCTGCCTGTCCAGCTGAGTTAGTCCAGCATTTTCTGTCTATCCAAGGAATTTGTAGACCTCTATGCCATTCTGAAGCTATCTTACTGCAACACTAACGAGAAAGCTTTGATGTTAAGTTTCTGCTTCAATGGCCCTTTCTAATTTTACCTTGATATCCTTTCCTTAGAGTGGCACATTGGAACAGCTAGTAGAGCTGCTGGCTCAGAGCCTCAAAGACCCGGGTTCGATCCTGGCCTCAGGTGCTGCCTGTGTGGAGTTTGCATGTTCTCCCTATGACTGCGTGAGTTTCCTCCTACATCCCAAAGACGTACAGGTTTGCAGATTCATTGGTCTCTGTAAATTGCCCTCATGTGTAGGCAGTGGATGATTGGTGGTTGGCGTGGACTCAGTGGGCCGAAGGGCATGTTTCCATGCTGTATCTTTCAATCAATCAATCGATCTCTAATTCAAATTTAAATGTACTTCTTATATTCATTGCATTCCTATTCCCTGCTAGATCTGTCAGTCTATCGATACTTACACTCGTTACTTGATTTGCCTTTTATCTATACAACTAAAAGTCTTATCTTGAACACTTCCTGTCTACATTGTTAATTGATTTTAGAAAAAAACGTTACCTTATATCACTATGATTTTTGGTCATCTTACTCACAGTCCTCCTCCGCTGCAGCAGTCCCAAGGGTTTTTCAGATTGCTGAAAAATAAAAAAGCTATGAATGTTTAAACAATCTTGAACTCAGCTGATTGATCCTCTCGCCTGCCAATCAGCATGATGAAGGTAACACCCCTTTCGGGGGTGGGGGGGGGGGCAGGAGTAAAAAGCCCCAGATGCCAGACATCAGTCAGTCACTCAGGATGATCGTGAGGGAGAGTCCACAACTGTGATTTTAAGCTGTGAATAAACTGAACTGTGAGTCTGCAATGTACTTGCAATAAATTATGTGTTAGTCCTAAATGGAAGTGCAATGAGTTGTTTGGTCTGCCCTGTGCTTTTGATTTTGCTTTGCCTTTGCTTTGCTTGACCTGAAATGAAAGCAAATGGATTGTATATTGTTGGCTGGCCCCGCCTTTCCCTGTGCTGTTGCTTTTGCTTTGCCTTTGCTTTGCTTGACCTGACCTGAAATGAAGTGAAATTGATTGTATTGTTGGCTGGCCTCGCCTGCCCTGTGCTTGACTTGACTTGACTTGAAATGGATTGACTTGACTTGAAATGGTTTGACTTGACTTGACTTTCAAGTCATTCTATTCTTCCCAATCTGTTGCTGTTCTTATTACTCACACTTTTAATGCCCTGCTATGGTTATATTAATTCAATTCCTGATCCGGTAATGATAATGCATCTTAATGAGAACTCTGTGCGTATTTGTGTGACGTTAGCCATTTGTGTGACATTGCTGGGAAATTGACAGCGTATGTTTTCATGCTCTACATGATTGATTTGAGGTGTAAAATTGATTCCTCTACACAAATGTGACATTATTAAGCTCGCATGCTAGAGGGAGGTGCAGTAGTAGAGTTGCTGTCTTACAGTGCCAAAGATCCAGGTTCAATCCTGACTATGGGTGTTATCTGTACAGAGTTTGTACGCACCACTCCCTGTGGCCACGTAGGTTTTATCCGGGAGCTCTGTTTTCCTCCCACATTCCGCGTGCAGGTTTGTAGGTTAATTGGCTTGTGTAAATTGTCCCTAGTGTGTAGGATAGAACAGGTAAGGAGATAGCTATATGTAAGGAGATAGCAGATATTAGTAGTAAGCACAAGGTAGTGATTGTGGGAGATTTCAATTTCCCAAAAATAGACTGGGAAACACATTCTGTAAATGGGCTGGATGGTTTGGAGTTTGTAAAATGTGTGCAGGATAGTTTTTTGCAGCAGTACATAGAGGTACCGACCAGAGAAGGGGCAGTGCTGGACCTCCTGTTAGGAAATGAGGCAGGACAGGTGACGGAGGTATGCGTTGGTGAGCACTTCGGGACCAGTGATCACAATACCATTAGTTTCAATATAATTATGGAGCGAGTCAGAACAGGACCTAGAGTGGAGATTTTTGATAGGAGAAAGGCTAACTTTGAGGGAATGCGTGAGGATTTTAAAGGAGTGAATTGGGACACTTTGTTTCATGGGAAGGATGTAGAAGAGAAATGGAGGACATTTAAAGGGGAAATTGTAAGAGTACAGAATCTTTATGTCCCTGTTAGGTTGAAAGGAAATAGTAAAAATTGGAAAGAGCCATGGTTTTCAAGGGAAATTGGACACTTGTTTCGAAAAAAGAGAGATATCTACAATAATTATAGGAGGCATGGAGTAAATGAGGTGCTAGAGGAGCATAAAGAATGTAAAAAGAATCTTAAGAAAGAAATTAGGAAGGCTAAAAGAAGATATGAGGTTGCTTTGGCAAGAAAGGTGAAAGTAAATCCAAAGGGTTTCTACAGCTATATTAATAGCAAAAGGATAACGAGGGATAAAATTAGACCATTAGAGAACCAGAATGGACAGCTATCTGCAGAGCCAAAAGAGATGGGGGAGATATTGAACAATTTCTTTTCTTCGGTATTCACCAAGGAGAAGGATATTGAACTCTGTGAGGTAAGGGAAAAAAGTAGAGTAGCTATGGAAACTATGAGATTCAAAGAGGAGGAAGTACTGACACTTTTGAAAAATATAAAGGTGGATAAGTCTCCAGGTCCTGACAGGATATTCCCTAGGACATTGAGGGAAGTTAGTGTAGAAATAGCAGGAGCTATGACAGAAATATTTTAAATGTCATTAGAAACGGGAATAGTGCCGGAGGATTGGCGTACTGCGCATGTTGTTCCATTGTTTAAAAAGGGTTCAAAGAATAAACCTAGCAATTATAGACCTATTAGTTTGACGTCAGTGGTGGGCAAATTAACGGAAAGGATACTTAGAGATAATATATATAAGCATCTGGATAAACAGGGTCTGATCAGGAACAGTCAACATGGATTTGTGCCTGGAAGGTCATGTTTGACAAACCTTCTTGAATTTTTTAAAGCGGTAACTAGGGAAATTGATGAGGGTAAAGCAGTGGATGTTGTCTATATGGATTTCAGTAAGGCCTTTGACAAGGTTCCCCATGGAAGGTTGGTTCAGAAGGTTCAATCTTTGGGTGTTAATGGCGGAGTAGCAAGATGGATTCAACAGTGACTGAATGGGAGATGTCAGAGAGTAATGGTGGATGGCTGTTTGTCAGGTTGGAAGCCGGTGACCAGTGGGGTGCCTCAGGGATCTGTGTTGGGTCCACTGTTGTTTGTCATGTACATCAATGATCTGGATGATGGGGTAGAAAATTGGATAAGTAAGTATGCAGATGATACTAAGATAGGTGGTATTGTGGATAATGAAGTAGATTCTCAAAGTCTACAGAGAGATTTGGGCCATTTGGAAAAGTGGGCTGAAAGATGGCAGATGGAGTTTAATGCTGATAAGTGTGAAGTGCTACATCTTGGCAGGACAAATCAAAATAGGACGTACATGGTAAATGGTAGGGAATTGAGGAATGCTGTGGAACAGAGGGATCTAGGAATAACTGTGCATAGTTCCCTGAAGGTGGAATCGCATGTAGATAGGGTGGTAAAGAAAGCCTTTGGTGTGCTGGCCTTTATAAATCAGAGCATTGAATATAGGAGTAGGGAAGTAATGTTAAAATTGTACAAGGCATTGGTAAGACCAATTCTGGAGTATGGTCTACAATTTTGGTCGCCTAGTTATAGGAAGGATGTCAACAAAATAGAGAGAGTACAGAGGAGATTTACTAGAATGTTGCCAGGGTTCCAGCAACTATGTTACAGAGAAAGGTTGAACAAGTTAGGTCTTTATTCTTTGGAGAGCAGAAGGTTAAGGGGTGACTTGATTGAGGTCTTTAAAATGATGAAAGGGATAGACAGAGTTGACGTGGATAAGCTTTTCCCATTGAGGGTAGGGAAGATTCAAACAAGAGGGCATGACATGAGAATTAAGGGACAGAAGTTTAGGGGTAACGTGAGGGGGAACCTCTTTACTCAGAGGGTGGTGGCTGTGTGGAATGAGCTTCCAGCAGAGGTGGTGGATGCAGGATCGATTTTAACATTTAAAAGTAAAGTGGATAGGTATATGGACGTGAAGGGAATGGAGGGGTATGGTCTGAGTGCAGGTAGATGGGACTAGGGGAAAACAAATGGTCGGCACGGACTGGAAGGGCCGAGAGGGCCTGTCTCCGTGCTGTAATTGTTTGTTGTTAATTGTTATATGGTTTTTGGTGATTGCTGGCCAGCGCAGATTCGTTAGACTGAAGGGCCTGTTTCCGTGTTGCATCTCTAAACCTAAAACTAAACTAAATGAAGCGATGTGGAATCATGTGCTACTGCGTATGAAATGCCACTGTGTGAAATACTGAGCACATGCTAATCGGTGAACTACCCATGTTTCATGTTGCCTCTAGGAAACGGTGCAGCCTCCATGAAAAACTTGGGCATTCGCACAAGGAAACACGAAAAAGCCACCGTCACATCTGTGGAGTCTTTTAAGTTCCTGATCCATTAATTTTATCAATGATGCTTTTATTCTCACACGTGCGAAGTGCAAACGCACAGTGAAATTATTTTCACATAAACAGTCCAGTAGAGGCATTGCAATACCTAAGCACTTTCCCGATTTGCAAATTGTACAGAAATAGTGGGGTCAAGGAAAGAGCGTTCACGTCGTGGCCCTGTTTTCACCAATCGTTCCACCACTATGCACAAGAAGCATAAGACAGACACCATTGTATGCAGACGCCGAGAAGTGCGTTCAGCCATGGCTGAACATCTTGTGTGTGGACTTAATAAGAATAAGAAGATAGAAATGGTCTACTGATCCACCATACCAGAAACATTTGGCACCATTTCCTGAGTACAGTCCATGCTCTAGATATCATGAGCAGTGCCAATTCCAGACGAGCCCCAGGCTACTACGATCCTCCAGCCGTCACCTTCCCTTGGACGTGCGGGTCGACCTGCGAACCGATGTCCTAATCCTCGCCCTTCCACCTTTGCAGCCGACCTGGAAGGTGCGGTTAGCCAGACCCTGGTTCCCTCTACTCTCCCTTGCTCCTTGCCAGTCATGTTCGTTGTTGTCGCTGGCTCCATCCTCCATTTAGTCTTCGGGGGACGAACTCAGATCATCTCGGCGAGATGCCCCTTCCAGGCTGCGGTACACTGGGGTCTCTGAGCAGGGGGCGGCTCGGCAACTACCCCCTGTACACTACGGTCCGCCAGTCAGCGAGACCCTTTGAGATCCTCTAACAAATGTGGAGATGATTTCATGCTTTGATAACACAGTGAGGCTGAAATCTCAGGACGAGCATAGCTTATGCATAATGTGTCTTGCCCGAAAGGCAATCCCGTGCTATCCCACTGGGTATCATTGGTTTCCATGTGATCCCCACTTAAATGCACATTTCTATCAATGGTAGAATTTCTCATCATCACATTGAGTTGAAATTAAATTATTTTCCTTTCACATATTAAAGGCGAAAATCAGCATAGGTGAATTTGCTACTTTATAACAAGAGGAATCGAATATAGGAGCAAAGAGGTCCTTCTGCAGTTGTACAGAGCCCTAGTGAGACCACACCTGGAGTATTGTGTGCAGTTTTGGTTCCCTAATTTGAAGAAAGACATTCTTGCTATTGAGGGAGTGCAGCGTAGGTTTACAAGGTTAATTCCCGGGATGGCGGGACTGTCATATGCTGAGAGAATGGAGCAGCTGGGCTTGTACACTCTGGAGTTTAGAAGGATGAGAGGAGATCTCATTGAAACATATAAGATTGTTAAGGGCTTGGACACACTAGAGGCAGGAAACATGTTCCCGATGTTGGGGGAGTCTAGAACCAGGGGCCACAGTTTAAGAATAAGGAGTAAGCCATTGAGAACGGAGACAAGGAAACACTTTTTCTCACAGAGAGTGGTGAGTTTGTGGATTTCTCTGCCTCAGAGGGCGGTGGAGGCAGGTTCTCTTGATGCTTTCAAGAGAGAGCTAGATAGGGCTCTTAAAAATAGCGTAGTCCGGAGATATGGGGAGTAGGCAGGAACGGGGTACTGATTGGGGATGATCAGCCATGATCACATTGAATGGCGGTGCTGGCTCGAAGGGCCAAATGGCCTACTCCTGCACCTATTGTCTATTGTCTATTGTCTACAGTAACCAAATCTCTGACACACTGTGCCTTTGTGGCCCAATGTCGTTTGTGATTGAAATGGGAGTCATTTTTGCCTCCCATTGAATTGTGTATCTTTGGAGTTTTTTAATTCAAGGCTGAGGTGGGTGGAGTTTTCTGATGTCAAGAAACTCAAGGTTTATGTGAATTGTGCAGAAACCTTTGTGTTAATGCTGATGATCAGATCAGCCACGATCTCAGAAACCCATCACAAAAAAAATAGATAAGGAATGAGCAAATAAACAATCAAACCTTTTTATTAAAACAATTATTTAGAAGAGATTCTTGGATAAAATATACCGAATCAATTATGATTTTATCATGGATGAAGCACTTCCTATTTCTTATTTGTAAAAGTCTAATCTATTAATTGCCAACTTAAACAAATGAGTATCTTTCATATTAAAAGTAGACATAAAAGCTGGAGAAACTCAGCCGGTGAGACCGCATCTACGGAGCGAAGGATTAGGCGACGTTTCGGGTCATGACTGATGTCGGGGGGGGGGGGGGGGGGGGGGACGGAGGCGGGAAAAAGAATGGAAAAGGTTTTATCGGACTTTATTTTGCACTAAACATTATACCCTTTATCCTTTATCTGCACACTGTGGATTTTCTGTAAACTTGTGCAGTCTTTCCGCTGACTGGATAGCACACAACAAAATGCTTTTTACTCGGTACATATGACAATAATAAACTAAACTAGACATAGTTTGAATTGGCACAAAAATGTGATATAATAGTAACATTGAGAGCAGCTATTAATGAAAGGATGGCATCCTCTTCATTTTAACCATATAACCATATAACAATTACAGCACGGAGACAGGCCCTCTCGGCCCTTCCAGTCCGTGCCGACCATTTGTTTTCCCCTAGTCCCATCTCCGTTCTTAATTTAAAATCCCTGAGAATGATGAGAAATGAAAGGTCACTCAGCTAAAGAGCAAGCATACAAATAAATGTCCAATATTGTGGAAAAGTGACCTGCCCTTTTGTCTGGTTGTCACTGGCTGATATATTAAATAGAGAAGTAAATTCTGACTTTAGGTTGATTTTAGGTTTCTGCCACAATGGCCTGTTCCAATTTTCTCTTATCATCTCTAATTCAACTTTACATTTAGTTCTTGCATTAGTTGCGTTCCTTTTCCCTGCAAACTGTGTCAGTCTATTTCTACTGACTGAGATCGGTTGAACTGACTTTCAGTGAAGTCGAACTGACATAAAGGCCTTATTCTGCATTGCATTTGCAATGCTTCTGACAAATGCCCAGTTATTAAAACACAACTTTAATGTAATTCTCTTCTTCCCAATCTATTGCTGATCTTATTACTCACACTTTTAATGCCCTGCTATGGTAACATATCTATTCAGTTCCTAAATGTGGAAACCGGTAATGATAATGAATCTTAATGAGGAGTCTGTGCGTATACTGTATGTGTGACGTTGGCCATTTGTGTGACTTTGCAGAGAGTGTCTAGGGAACACTGTGAGAAGGGTACAGATACATAGACAATAGGTGCAGGAATAGGCTATTTGGCCCTTCGAGCCAGCTTCGCCATTCAATGTGATCATGGCTGATCATATTGAACATATTTCTATGTTTCAATGTGATCATGGCTGAGGGTAGTTGAGGCCAGTTCATTGGCTATATTTAAGAGTGAGTTGGATGTGGCCCTTGTGGCTAAGGGGATCAGAGGGTATGGAGAGAAGGCAGGTACGGGATACTGAGTTGGATGATCAGCCATGATCATATTGAATGGCGGTGCAGGCTCGAAGGGCTGAATGGCCTACTCCTGCACCTAATTTCTATATTTCTATGTTTCTATCCACAATCAGCACCCTGTTCCTGCCTTCTCCCCATATCCCTTGATTCCGCTAGCCCTAAGAGCTCTATCTAACTCTCTTTTGAATGCATCCAGTGAATTGGCCTCCACTGCCTTCTGAGGAAGAGAATTCCACAAATTCACTACCTCTGGGTAAAAAAGTTTTTCCTCATCTCCGTTCTAAATGGCCTCCCCCTTAATCTAAATTGTGGCCCCTGGTTCTGGACTCCCTAAACATCGGGAACACATTTCCTGCATCTAGCGTGTCCAATCCCTTAATAATTTTATATGTTGGCCAAGATCGACTGGCAATTGATTCTTGAAGGGTTGACGGTGGATATGCAATGGAAGGCATTTAAAGGCTGCATGGATGAACTACAACAATTGTTCATCCCAGTATGGCAAAAGAATAAATCAGGGAAGGTGGCGCATCCGTGGATAACGAGGGAAATCAGGGATAGTGTCAAAGAAAAAGATGAAGCGTACAAATTAGCCAGAAAAAGCAGCCTACCAGAGAACTGGGAGAAATTCAGAGACCAGCAGAGGAGGACAAAGGGCTTAATTAGGAAAGGGAAAATGGAGTATGAAAGAAAACTGGCAGGAAACATAAAAACTGACTGCAAAATTTTTTATCGATATGTGAAGCGCAAAAGATTAGTTAAAACAAATGTAGACCAATTGAATAACTACTTTGGTTCTGTCTTCACTAAGGAAGACATTAATAATTTGCCGGAAATAGCAGGGGTCAAATGAGATGGAGGAAATGAGTGAAATCCTGGTTAGCCGGAAAGTGGTGTTAGGTAAATTGAATGGATTAAAGGCCGATAAATCACCAGGGCCAGATAGGCTGCATCCCAGGGTACTTAAGGAAGTAGCCCCAGAAATAGCAGATGCCTTAGTGATAATTTTTCAAAACACTTTAGATTCCGGAGTAGTTCCTGAGGATTGGAGGGTAGCTAATGTAACCCCACTTTTTAAAAAGGGAGGGAGAGAGGAAACGGGGAATTACAGACCAGTGAGTCTAACATCGGTAGTGGGGAAACTGCTAGAGTCAGTTATTAAAGATGGGACAGCAGCGCATTTGGAAAGTGGTGAAATCATTGGACAAAGTCAGCATGGATTTACGAAGGGTAAATCATGTCTGACGAATCTTATTGAATTTTTTGAGGATGTAACTAGTAGAGTGGATAAGGGAGAAGCAGTGGATTTGTTGTATCTGGACTTTCAGAAGGCTTTCGACAAGGTCGCACACAAGAGATTGGTATACAAACTTAAAGCACACGGTATTGGTGGTTCAGTATTGATGTGGATAGAGAACTGGCTGGCAGACAGGAAGCAAAGAGTAGGAGTGAACGGGTCCTTTTCAGGATGTCAGACAGTGACTAGTGGGGTGCCGCAAGGCTCAGTGCTGGGACCCCAGCTATTTACAATATACATTAATGATTTGGACGAGGGAATTAAATGCAACATCTCGAAGTTTGCGGATGACACGAAGCTGAAGGGTAGTGTTAGGTGTGAGGAGGATGCTAGGAGGCTGCAGGATGACTTGGATAGACTGGGTGAGTGGGCAAATGCATGGCAGATGCAGTATAATGTGGATAAATGTGAGGTTATCCACTTTGGTGGCAAAAACAGGAAGGTAGACTATTATTTGAATGGTGACCAATTAGGAAAAGGGAAGATGCAGCGAGACCTGGGTGTCATGGTACACCAGTCATTGAAAGTAGGCATGCAGGTGCAGCAGGCTGTGAAGAAAGCAAATGTTGTCATTCATAGCAAAAGGATTTGAGTACAAGAGCAGGGAGGTTCTACTGCAGTTGTATAGAGTCTTGGTGAGGCCACGCCTGGAGTATTGCGTACAGTTTTGGTCTCCTAATCTGAGGAAAGACATTCTTGCCATAGAGGGAGTACAGAGAAGGTTCACCAGACTGATTCCTGGGATGGCACGACTTCCATATGAAGAAAGACTGGATAGACTCGGCTTGTACTCGCTGGAATTTAGAAGATTGAGGGGTGATCTCATAGAGACTTACAAAATTCTTAAGGGGTTGGACAGGCTAGATGCAGGAAGATTGTTCCCGATGTTGGGGAAGTCCAGGACAAGGGGTCACAGTTTAAGGATAAGGGGGAAGTCTTTTAGGACCGAGATGAGAAAATCGTTTTTCACACAGAGAGTGGTGAATCTGTGGAATTCTCTGCCACAGAAGGTAGTTGAGGCCAGTTCATTGGCTATATTTAAGAGGGAGTTAGATGTGGCCCTTGTGGCTGAAGGGATCAGGAGGTATGGAGAGAAGGCAGGTACAGGATATTGAGTTGGATGATCAGCCAAGATCATATTGAATGGCAGTGCAGGCTCGAAGGGCCGAATGGCCTGCTCCTGCACCTAATTTCTATGTTTCTATGTTTCTATGTTTCTATGTTTCTATGTTTCTATGTTTATATAAGATATCCTCTCATCCTTCTAAATTCCAGTGAATACTAGCCCTGTCGCTCCATTCTTTCATCATATGACAGTCCCACCTTCCCGGGAATTAACCTGGTGAACGTACACTGCACTCCCTCAATGGCAAGAATGTCCTTCCTCAAATTATGGGACCAAAACTGCACACAATACTCCAGGTGTGGTCTCACTAGGGCTCTGTACAACTGCAGAAGGACCTCTTTGCTCCTATATTTGATTCCTCTTGTTATAAAGGCCAACGTGCCATTCGCTTTCTTCACTGCCTATTGTACCTGCATGCTTACTTTCAGTGACTGATGTACAAGGACACCCAGGTCTCGTTGTACTTCCCCTTTTCCTAACCTGACATAATTCAGATAATAATAGTAGTTCAGCACTCCCCACTGCACAACCCAAACTGTGGGGTAATTTAGAAAAGACTGGGGCAATACTGGAGGGAAAGGATACAAAAGAGTGTGATGTAGTGATTTGGAAAAGAGGATATGAAGAGGGATAAAGAGGAGAACAGTCACAAAAGTGTCCATATTTCTGTCTGCATAATTAAGTGTGTTCTAACAGAGCCTATCTTTCTTTTTTTGTTGAGCTGCAGATACATTTTAAGGTCTACTGTTTTTGGCCCACCTTGACCTATGAGAGATTTAAATAGATACTTAGTAAAGCATTTGTACAAAAACACATGATCTAAAGGTCTATCTCGTAATTGTGCTCTGGGTGCATTCATTCAATTGCACTGGAGGCCATTTCCCACCCAACATAACTGTTCATATATTGTCCCATACAATGGGGGACATTGGCTCATTTGATATCTGTAAAAACATGACAATTAAACAGAAATCAAAATGAAATTAAAAGCAGAAGCCGTTGGAAGATTCAGCCTCTGCCATTTTCTGTTTTTGTGCGTTTTGATTATTTCTCATCTTTTTCGAACTATATAGTTGATACGAGCCGATGCCGCTGAGAATGAAGGGTCCCAGCGGGGGATGCGACGAGAATGAAGAGGGGCCGGGCTTGGGGGACCGCCAAGGACAAGTAGGGACCCAGAAGGCCCCAGGTTTGCTGCTGCGAGAATACAACACTGTACTAAGAGCTTTTGCAACTGTCGGCACCAGAAACATGGCGACTCTTTACCTGTACCAAGGTACATGTGGAAATAAAGTATCATTGAGATGCGCTAGAAGATGCACTAGAGGGAGTTAGATGTGGCCCTTGTGGCTAAAGGGATCAGGGGGTATGGAGAGAAGGCAGGTGCAGGATACTGAGTTGGATGATCAGCCATGATCATATTGAATGGCGGTGCAGGCTCGAAGGGCCGAATGGCCTACTCCTGCACCTATTTTCTATGATTCTATGATTCTAACTGGACATTTGCTCTCCTGTAACTTTAACAAGTACCTCAGTCACTCTTGTGAGACTAGTTGGTTAGTCTGTGATGACTTGTAGTCATTGCTGGAGACCCAAAGAGTGATGGCAGAGTCAATGGTAGAGGCTGATTGCTAGGAGCTACAGATATAGTCTATCTACTGAGCTTCAGTAAAGCTGCAAATGGTACAGAAAAGATTTACAAGAATGTTGCCTGGACTTGAGGCTCTAACCTATAGGGTATATGGAGAGGTTGAATAGGCTAAGACTCTATTCCTTGGAGTGCAGGAAGGTGAGGGGTGATCTTATCGAGGTGTATAAAATCATGAGAGGAATAGATCGGGCGAACGCACAGTCTCTTGCCCAGAGTAGGTGAATCAAGGGCCAGAGTGCATACTGTAGGTTTAAGATGAAGGGAATAGGAATCTGAGGGGTAACGTTTTCACACAAAGGGTGGTGGGTGAATGGAACAAGCTGCCGGAGGAGGGAGTTGAGGCTGGGACTATCGCGATGTTTAAGAAACAATTAGACAGGTACATGATTAGTACACGTTTAGAGGGAAGATAGACACAAAAAGCTGGAGTAACTCAGCGGGAGAGGCAGCATCTCTGGAGAGCAGGAATGGGTGACGTTTTGGGTCGAGACCTTTATACCGAAGAAAACAATAGAAGTCAAAACGTCGTCCATTCCTTCTCTCTAGAGATGCTGCCTGTCCCGCTGAGTTACTCCAGCTTTTTGTGTCTATCTTTGGTTTAAATCAGCATCTGCAGTTCCTTCTTACTCAGGCTTAGAGGGATTTGGACCAAACACAGTCTGGTCGGACTAGTGTAGTTGGGATGTTGGGTGGTGTGGGAAAGTTGGGCTAAGGGCTTGTTTCAATGCCGTATCAGTCTCTGGATCTATGACTATATAATGCAGCCCTCCGAGAACCTGGGTTGCTTAAGATTCCAGCCCTAGTCTAAGATGTTATTGCTTTTCTGCTGTCTATTTATTTAAACAAAATTTTGCTTCTGGCAGAAATTCTGAGCTTGTGATATTTTTATTTGGTTGTGCTGATCAAACTGGGTAAATCTGGATTTTCCCCATGTGCTTGTCAGAATTTAGACTTGTTTTTGAGATAAACTACAGAGCTGGGAGTTTTGATTGCCGTCTGGCCTAAGCAAACATTCCACCAAGTTTAATTTAGGAATAATCGCTGGTTCTTTATCATCCAGCAAGATTTATTTTTCGGAACGCCATTTGGTGTTTGACGGAAGATTGTTTACATTCATTTCCTATTTTCAGAATCACTTTCACATTTTCTAACGCAGGCACCATAATCTTTCCCCTTTCCATTATTGTCTTAATATCAAAAAAGTACAGCGAGAGATAATAGATAGCATCTGTAATAAAACCAAGGCCCCTGCCTTCACTGCAGGGAGGGAAAATAATGCCATCTGAATATTTATGTATCAGAGATCCCTGATCAGCTCCTTGCTCTTTATCTGTCCTTTCCCACCCCCCCCCCCACCCTCCCCCAGCCCCCCACCCCCCACTCTCACCCCCCTTGAACTATTTCTAATGTCATTTATATACATGACGAAAGCTTAGGGATAGCAAAGAGCCCCATAATCTGTGCAGCCTGATTTATATCAACATGAATTTCAGAGCACTAGTAGAGATTATTTTTGATGAAGATGATTTCCTCATGAAAATAAAAACAATAAATATGATAAATTGGCATAGTCCCTTATTAGTTTCAGTTTTTCCAGGACGAAATAATTAATTGTAAATGCAATGTATTGATTTAAGATGCTGGCATCCCATGTACATATAGCTCTCATTTTCAGATGAGAAAAGGTATCCAGTAATAAATGAAGCCAAGAAGATAACATTTGTGTGATTAATGCACTGTGCTGTGATTTTAAATCATTCATTCTGCTTTCGAGGATGCTCTTTGACTTTGTTTTAAGTTAAGACTGAACCTTTGTAAATATTCAGCATCTTTGACCGACACACTATATCGTTCGGACCGCAAATTGAATGCCGAAAGAATGTGCCCTTTTATTAAACTGTGCTTAATGGAAAGTTCATCATTCCGTTTTATTTTCCCCCTCGAAAATAGCTCGTGGTGATACTTGCACATGATGGGCTTTTAAGCTCGTCAAGGCCTTGTCCAATTTTCTTACAGCAAAACAGCCAACAGCATTGGGATGGAGCATAATGTGTACAGGAGCAGATTGACTATGTAAGCTCTTTTATTACACAGATTTTGTTTCTATATCCATGTTTACCATCACCTTGTTTGAACTCCTTTCGTACTGCTTGAGGTCATTGTGACCCGGAGTTTCATCAGCATCTAAGTGGCAAATCAATCCCGATTTAATTTTTTTTTCTCCCTGTAAATCAGATGAGACCATTTGCGTTTCCCTTGGCAACCAATTTTCAGTAAGTTGTATACTTGTGTTATTGTTCAATCATTTGTCGTTGTACATTGAATGTCTGATAAGGATTTCCTGTTTGGGGTTTTTTTTCACAGTAATCCGTTAGTGGAAAATGTTCACAGTACAATTACTTAAATAGGTTTAAATATTGGGGAAACATTTCCTTTAGATTGGCCTGCTTAACACACAGCTCCTTTTATTGTCGTCCTCTGGTAAAGTTGCTTATCACAAACCACACATGTTTTAGTGTCACTCCCGATACTGGTATAAGAATGGCAAAGTACTGTCTGGTATCTGATCTGCTCCTGGCGACACTACACAAATAACTTCAAACCTCAAACCTCTGCTGTAGTTTTGTTTAAGATTCAGCTTTGCAACAGCACACACTCTTTAATATTGGATAATTCGCAGTCATAGAGTCTTACAGTGTGGAAACAGGCCCTTCGGTCCAACTTACCCACACCGGCCAACAAGTCCCAACTGCACCAATCCCACCTGCCTGTATTTGGCCCATATCCCTCTAAATGTGTTCTATCCATGTACTGTTTCAATAGTACATGCCTCAACTACCTCCTCCTGTAGCTCATTCCATATACCTAGCGTGAAAAGGTTATCCCTCAGGTTGCTATTAAATCTTTCCCCCTCACATTAAACCCAAGTCCTTTGGTCCTCGAATCCTGCGCTCTGGCCAAGAGACTCTGTGCGTCTACTCGATCTATTCCTCTCATGATTTTCCTACACCTCCATAAGATCACCCACCCCTCATCCTCTTGTGCTCCAAGGAATAGAGTCCTAGCCTGCTCAACTTCTCCCTACAGCTCAGGCCCTCGAGTCCTGGCAACATCCTCATTATCCTATAACTTAACAGGTCCCACCTTTGACATATCTGTATCACTTCAGCAAAGGAATCACTGACTCCTTGAAATAATGTAAGTCAGTTGGGGAATGAAACGTTGGCATTATTTCTGTAAACCTGACTACTTGAAGCTGATTTTTGTTTTACATCGATTTTGCCTAATTTGTGGACGTATTCAATTCCAATACAGTTCCATTCAGTTTAGTTTATAGTCACATGTACCGAGGTACAGCGATAAGCTTTTGTTGCGTGCTAACCAGTCGGCAGAAAGACAATACATGAGTACAATCGAACCATTTACACTGTATAGATACATGATAAGGGAATATGGTTTAGTGCAAGGTAAAGTCCAGCAAAGTCCGATCAGGGATAGTCGGAGGGTCATCAAAGAGGTAGATAGTCGTTCACTGCTCTCTGGTTGTGATTCTGGTACAGCTTGCCCCACCAGATGATAATAACAGGAGATACACAAAATGCTGGAGCAACTCAGTGGGACAGGCAGCATCTCTGGAGAGAAGGATGGGGTGACGTTTCGGGTCGAGACCCTTCTTCAGACTGATGTCAGGGGAGTGGGAGTTACATAGATAAGGAAGTGTAAGGTGTGATAACAGGACATGGGGAATAGTGATCAAAATGTAGAATAGGTCATTGTTAGTTAGGAGAAGGTAACACCAAAGCAAATGTAGTCTGAGACAGTAAGACTGGTCGGAGAACTGGGAAGGGATGGAGAGAGAAGGAAAGTAAAAGGTTACTTGAAGTTAGAGAAGTCAATGTTTTTACCACCCAAGCTGCCCAAGCGAAATGTGAGGTGCTGTTCCTCCAATTTGCATTGGGCCTCACTCTGACAATAGAGGAGGCCCAGGACAGAAAGATCAGTATGGGAATGGGAAGGGGAGTTTAAGTGTTTAGCAACCGTTTTATAATAACAAGAGACAAGTGTAACCACAATACAAAATTCACACCATACTTTGCAGTGGTTGCAGGGTGAGTTCAAAGATGCTAAAAGCATGAATAGCTTTTCATTTTGCAATGACATAACAGATTCAAAAAGCAATATAACAAATGCTGTTACAAATCTTCAGAAGCAGTTTGGGTTTATCTGGAAGTGAATTACTTTGTCTATGAAATAAAGTGCAAGATGGTATTCGAATGACATGTGGCAGAGTGCTGTGGGAACAGTGATAAACTTAGAACATGATTTAACATTGGAGTCATAGAACTGGGAAACGGGCTTGTTGGCCCAACTAGGTCCAACCAAGGTGCTTCCTGTGCTCATCCCCTTTGCTGGCATTTTTACCCATATCCCTGTACACCTTTCCTATCTATGAATGGTTCCAAATGTCTTTTAAACATTGTAATTCCTCTGGCAGCTTGTTCACATATCTACTACACGTTACGTGGAAAAGATCCCCCTTTTAATTCCCTTTGAAACTTTCTTTCTTCCCTCACCTTAAACCTATGCCCTTTAGTTTCAGACTCGCTTACCTTGGGGGAGACGGGTGCCCTTTCACCTTATCTGTGCCCCTCATGATTTTATAAACCTCTACTCAGTCACCCCTAACAACATACAGTGGCCATTTGGCTTGTTTTGTGTGTCATTAATGATGGCATGTGTCTTTAAATTTTAGACTGCCCGTTATATTGTGGGTTGGATTTATGACGTATTTTAGAGTGTGTTTGGAGCTAAGTTTCTTGCGCAGAAGCCTAGTTTTTAGTTTAGTTTCGGACCAACATGGGGAAGGTTTACCCTTTGACCATGCGAAGTGTATCGGAGACACGAGGAGTTTTCTAATCTTTAAAGCAATATGTTGGAGTTCGATGAAGATTATAGTGAAGAAGTTTGGATGTACCATTGTTTTTTCATCAACAATAAAGAATCTATTAATCAAAAGACTGTGTTATGAAAATGTATCTGTGAAGAAGCTCTGAAGGTCTCTGATGGAGAGCTCGGATGCGTATAAGGGTATTTTCCTTAACCATGTAGTCCACTTAGCGGCTAGAGGGAGTAATCTCTTGAACAATATAAAAATCTGCCGCTACAGCCCAGTTTCCTTCACTCGAGGAAAACAGCCCCAACCTCTCTGGTCTCTCCTTGTTACAAAAGCCCTCCAATCCTGACAACATCCTTGTGAATCTTATCTACATCCACTTGTTTAATCTCATCTATTCTGTATTACAGTGACCAGAATTGCAAGTAATATTCCAAGTGTGGTCTCATCAACGTCCAATTCAACAGTAACATGATGCCATAACTCTTGTATTCAATGTCCTACTTGATAATAGTGAGGTTTCTTCATCATCTGAATACCAGTGTCATCACTTTCATAGATCTGTGACTTGTACGTCTCAGTCTGTTCTATAGCACCCTCCAGATCCCTTAGGGACCTCATTGAAACATGCAGAATATTGAATGGCTTGGATAGAGTGGATGTGGAGAGGATGCTTCCACTAGTGGCAGAGTCTAGGACTAGAGTTCATAGCCTTAGAATTAAAGGACTTTTTTTTAGGAAGATGAGGAATTTCTTTAGTCAGAGGGTGTGGAGGCCGTCAGTGGATATATTTAAGGCAGAGGTAGATAGATTCTTGATTAGTACAGGTGTCAGAGGTTATGGGGAGAAGGCAGGAGAATGGGGTTAGGAGGGAGAGATAGATCAGGCATGATTGAATGGCAGAGTAGAATTGATGGGCCAAAGTGACCTTAGATCTATTGTGTAAATCTTGCCCTAGTTTAACTAACCAAAATTCATCACTGCACACGACTCGGGGTGAGTAAAATTAATTTTCCCATTCCTTTGCCTACTTTCCCTGTTGATCTAGATCCTGTTGAAACCTTGGACAACCTTCTTCACTGTTTAGTGTCCTGTAAATTTTCTAATCATGCCAAGCACGTTCTCATCCAAATCGTTTTAATTTACAACAAACACCAGAGGATCAATCACCAATTCCTGCAGCACACTACTGGTCCCAGGCCTCCAATCTAATAAACCCCACACTACCACACTCTGTCCCCGATTACCAAGCCAATTTTATGTGCAATTGCTCACCTTGGATCCCATGTGATATCTTAGTCACAGAGTCATACAGCATGGAAACAGGCCATTCGGCCCAAACTGCCCTCATCTACACTAGTCCCACCTGCCCATGGTCCATAACCCTCTGAACCTATCCTATCCATCCATATATCTCTCCAAATGTCTCTTAAATGTTAAATCTAACCTGATCGACCAGTGTACTAAGTGGGACCTTGTCAAAAGTCCTGTTGAAGTCCATGTAGACAACGTCTACTGCCCCGGCTTATCAGTTTCAGTTTAGGTCATTGACACATGCTTTTTGTTACGTGCTAACCAGTCAGCAGAAAGACAATACACGATTACAATCGAGCCATACACTGTGTACAGATACGCAATAAGGGAACAACGTTTAGTGCAAGGTAGAGCCAGCAAAGTCCGATCAAGGATAGTCCGAGGGTCACCAAAGAGGTCGATAGTAGTTCAGCACTGCTCTATAGTTGTGGTAGGATGATTCAGTTGCCTGATAGCAGCTGGGAAGAAACTGTCCTTGAATTTGGAGGTGTGCGTTTATCACACTTCTATACCTTTTTCCTGATGGAACAGGGGAGAACAGAGAGTGGCAAGGGTGCGACTTGTCCTTGATTATGCTGCTGCCTTGCCGAGGCATCGTGAGGTAAAATGGAGTCAACAACTCGGGAAACATAATTTCGCAAACAGAAACCCAAGTTAACTATCCCTAATCAGTCCTTGTTTTTTTCCAAATTCATGTTGTTCTCGTCACTCTGAAGACCCTCCAACATCTCGCATACACCATTGGTATTTACCTCACCAGTCAGTATTCCTTGTTGCAGTGGAGCCTTTATAAGGACAAATTCAAAATCTCTGACCTTGAGTTCCCTATCCAGATGTAAGGGTTCAGTTTAGTTTGCAGATACAGAGTGGAAGCAGGCACTTTGGCCCACTGAGTCTGCACCGACCAGCGATCCCTGCATGTAAACCCTATCCTTCACACACACCAGGACAATTTACTCTTATACCACGCCAATTAACCTACAAACCTGGACATCTTTGGAGTGTGGGAGGAAACCGAAGATCTCGGAGAAAACCCATGTGGTCACGAGGAGAACGTACAAACTCCTTACAGACAGCACTCGTAGTCGGGATCGAACACGGGTCTCCGGCGCTACAAGCGTTTCCAAAGTAAAGCAAGGATTGAAGTTCAATCAGCAGCTGAAAATGGACTGAACTTCCTTTAATCCATCTTAAACCATGGCAATGGTCCACTCTGCACAATCTTGTATATCTGTTCATTTCTTCCACCATCAGAAATAGATCACAGGACATGTTTTTTTCAGCTAAGATCAATAACATTCAAAGTGGTTTACAATCCAGTGATTTTCAAAGGCACACTTATGAAGGAATCAAAGGACAAAGGACAAAGGACATTTATTGTCACATTCACCAAATGGTGTAGTGAAATTTGTAAGACATAACATTAAAGGATTTAACATAAAACATAAAAAAACATCCCCCCACAATGGTTCCCATTATGTGGGAAGGCACAAAGTCCAGGCCCCATCCCCAGTTCACCCACAGTCGGGCCTATTGAGGCCCCACAGTCGCCGCTATGGGGGCCGATGCTCCAGGCCCTTCTTCGCCGGGTGATGGTGCTCCGGCGACGGGAGAACCCTCTCAGCGGCTCGGGGTGCCTGTAACGGTCGCTTCCTTGCTGGAGACCGCAGCTTCCGATGCCAACAGGCCTCGCTGCGATCTGATGGAGCTCCACAACTGGCGATCTCGTCGAGAGATCCCAGGCACCCGATTTAAATTTCAGCGCCGCCGCCCGTGGCCGGCCGCCCCACAGTCCCGCAGCTCCACGATGTTCACCTGCAGTCTTCAGCTCACCGGAGCTCCAGCGCGGCGACCCAGGCAAGGCATCGCCCGCTCCGCTCCACGATGCTGCCGAAGCCGTGGCTCTGGGCGGTCCCCTCAGGAAACGCCGCTCCAGGCCCGCTGATAGGCCGCGAGGACGGGTCGACGGTGCAGCCCGGAGAAAAGCTGCCCCTCCGACCAGGTAGGGACTCTAGAAAGCAGTTTTCCCCTTCCCCTCCCCCACCCCCACATAAAAAAGGCTAGGACTCCGAAAAACAGAAAAACTCAACTAACTGAAAACAAAAAAAAAGAGAGAAAATACGGACAGCTACAGGCTGGGCAGCCATACCCGTACAGGACGGTGCCCCAGTGGGACAAATCTAAGGTCAGGTTTATATTTTCAATATATCCGAAACAGTTGATGAAGGAAAGGCATGAAATGCATCTACACATTAACATTTCACTGCAGCATTCAATCTGTTTCTTAATCAGGTGCCACCACCTGATCTAAAAGTCCATTAATCACGCAAAATAATTTTCTCTCAATAAGTCCAAATTAAAGTTAATTAGTTATAGGAAAAATGGTCCTGATGTTGGGGAAGTCCAGACCCAGGAGTCACATATTAAGAATAAGGGGTAGGCCATTTAGGATTGAGATGAGGAAAAACATTTTCACCCAGAGAGTTGTGAATCTGTGGAATTCTCTGCCACAGAAGACAGTGGAGGCAAATTCACTGGATATTTTCAAGAGAGAGTTATATTTAGCTCTGAGAGCTAAAGGAATCAAGGGATACGGGGAAAAAATCAGGAACGGGGTACTGATGTTATAACCATAACCATATAACAATTACAGCACGGAAACAGGCCCTCTCGGCCCTTCCAGTCCGAGCCGACCATTTGTTTTCCCCTAGTCCCATCTACCTGCACTCAGACCATACCCCTCCATTCCCTTCACGTCCATATACCTATCCATTTTACTCTTAAATGTTAAAATCGATCCTGCCTCCACCACTTCTGCTGGAAGCTGATTCCACACAGCCACCACCCTCTGAGTAAAGAAGTTCCCCCTCACGTTACCCCCCCGAAACCTCTGTCCCTTAATTCTCATGTCATGCCCTCTTGTTTGAATCTTCCCTACCCCAATGGGAAAAACGTATCCACGTCAACTCTGTCTATCCCTTTCATCATTTTAAAGACCTCAATCAAGTCCCCCCTTAACCTTCTGCGCTCCAAAGAATAAAGACCTAACTTGTTCAACCTTTCTCTGTAACATAGTTGCTGGAACCCTGGCAACATTCTAGTAAACCTCCTCTGTACTCTCTATTTTGTTGACATCCTTCCTATAACTAGGCGACCAAAATTGTACACCATACTCCAGAATTGGTCTTACCAATGCCTTGTACAATTTTAACATTACTTCCCTACTCCTATATTCAATGCTCTGATTTATAAAGGCCAGCACACCAAAGGATTTCTTTACCACCCTATCTACATGCGATTCCACCTTCAGGGAACTATGCACAGTTATTCCTAGATCCCTCTGTTCCACAGCATTCCTCAATTCCCTACCATTTACCATGTACGTCCTATTTTGATTTGTCCTGCCAAGATGTAGCACTTCACACTTATCAGCATTAAACTCCATCTGCCATCTTTCAGCCCACTTTTCCAAATGGCCCAAATCTCTCTGTAGACTTTGAAAATCTACTTCATTATCCACAACACCACCTATCTTAGTATCATCTGCATACTTACTTATCCAATTTTCCACCCCATCATCCAGATCATTGATGTACATGACAAACAACAGTGGACCCAACACAGATCCCTGAGGCACCCCACTGGTCACCGGCTTCCAACCTGACAAACAGCCATCCACCATTACTCTCTGACATCTCCCATTTAGCCACTGTTGAATTCATCTTGCTACTCCGCCATTAACACCCAAAGATTGAACCTTCTTAACCAACCTTCCATGGGGAACCTTGTCAAAGGCCTTACTGAAATCCATATAGACAACATCCACTGCTTTACCCTCATCAATTTCCCTAGTTACCGCTTCAAAAACTTCAAGAAGGTTTGTCAAACATGACCTTCCAGGCACAAATCCATGTTGACTGTTCCTGATCAGACCCTGTTTATCCAGATGCTTATATATATTATCTCTAAGTATCCTTTCCATTAATTTGCCCACCACTGACGTCAAACTAATAGGTCTATAATTGCTAGGTTTATTCTTTGAACCCTTTTTAAACAATGGAACAACATGCGCAGTACGCCAATCCTCCGGCACTATTCCCGTTTCTAATGACATTTGAAATATTTCTGTCATAGCTCCTGCTATTTTCTACACTAACTTCCCTCAATGTCCTAGGGAATATCCTGTCAGGACCTGGAGACTTATCCACTTTTATATTTTTCAAAAGTGTCAGTACTTCCTCCTCTTTGAATCTCATAGTTCCCATAGCTACTCTACTTTTTCCCCTTAACTCACAGAGTTCAATATCCTTCTCCTTGGTGAATACCGAAGAAAAGAAATTGTTCAATATCTCCCCCATCTCTTTTGGCTCTGCAGATAGCTGTCCATTCTGGTTCTCTAATGGTCCAATTTTATCCCTCGTTATCCTTTTGCTATTAATATAGCCGTAGAAACCCTTTGGGTTTACTTTCACCTTTCTTGCCAAAGCAACCTCATATCTTCTTTTAGCCTTCCTAATTTCTTTCTTAAGATACTTTTTACATTCTTTATACTCCTCTAGCACCTCATTTACTCCATGCCTCCTATAATTATTGTAGATATCTCTCTTTTTCGAAACAAGTGTCCAATTTCCCTCGAAAACCATGGCTCTTTCCAATTTTTTACTATTTCCTTTCAACCTAACAGGGACATAAAGATTCTGTACTCTTACAATTTCCCCTTTAAATGTCCTCCATTTCTCTTCTACATCCTTCCCATGAAACAAAGTGTCCCAATTCACTCCTTTAAAATCCTTACGCATTCCCTCAAAGTTAGCCTTTCTCCAATCAAAAATCTCCACCCTAGGTCCAGTTCTGACTCTCTCCATAATTATATTGAAACTAATGGTATTGTGATCACTGGTCCCGAAGTGCTCACCAACGCATACTTCCGTCACCTGACCTGCCTCATTTCCTAACAGGAGGTCCAGCACTGCCCCTTCTCTGGTCGATACCTCTATGTACTGCTGCAAAAAACTATCCTGCACACATTTTACAAACTCCAAACCATCCAGCCCATTTACAGAATGTGTTTCCCAGTCTATTTTTGGAAAATTGAAATCTCCCACAATCACTACCTTGTGCTTACTACTAATATCTGCTATCTCCTTACATATTTGCTCTTCCAATTCACGCTCCCCATTTGGCGGTCTATAATACACCCCTAAAAGTGTTGCTACACCGTTCCCACTTCTCAGTTCCACCCAAATAGCCTCCCTAGACGAGCCCTCTAATCTATCCTGCCAAAGCACTGCTGTAATATCTTCTCTGACAAGCAATACAACACCTCCCCCTCTGGTCCCTCCAATTCTATCACACCTGAAGCAATGTTAGATGATCAGCCATGATCATATTGAATGGCAGTGCTGGCTCGAAGGGCCGAATGGAGTCCCTTGGACTATCCTTGATCGGACTTTGCTGGCTTTACCTTGCACTAAATGTTATTTCCTTATCATGTATCTACTGTAAACTGCAAATGGTTCGATTGTGATCATGTATTGTCTTTCCGCTGACTGGTTAGCAACAGAAGCATTTCACTGTATCTCGGAACATGTGACCATAAACTAAACTGAACTAAAAACGAAGGTGGGACTAGTGTAGCTGGGACATGATGGTTAGTGTAGGCAAGATGGGTCGAAGGGCTCGCTTCCACGCTGTATAACTATGACACCACAAACAATCCTTTTCAGCTTATTTTTCACCTTAAACATTTTCGGCTTATTAAAAGTTATTTTCCTGCCTTACCTCCTCATTTCTGAACAGTTCTGTGACTCTCTAGTCAGTTGGGATCTATGGAATGATCAACAACCCCATCGATATCTAACTTTGCTACCAGATTCAATAACCTTCCGTTTCTCCATATCAAATTCCACCATTTTACCCACTCACTTAACTTGTGTAAATCTTTTTGCAGACTTTCTCTTCTTGCTTCCTGAACTAGCTTTGTCTTGCCAGGATACACTACAATTAGTAACCCATCTAGACTAATAATATAGTAGCTAAGAACCTGGCATTTGTCTACTAGTCATCCCAGTTTCTACCCTCAGTCCATAGTAGTATGTTAGTCCAAAGTCCAAGATCACCTCCCTGAGCCACACAGTTTAAAATGGTGCCCCAAACATACCGATCCTCACAAGATCCCAGGAATGAGTAGGTTAACATATCATGAGCGTTTGGTGGCTCTGGACCTGTACTTGCTGGAGTTTAGAAGAATGAGGGAGGATCTCATTGAAATGTACAGAGAGTCAAAAGAGTTTATTGTCATGTGTCCCCCGACAGGACAATTAAATTCTTTCTTTGCTTAGCACAACAGAACAGATCAGTGTGTCTATATACCATTATATACTTAAATACACACATGAATGAATAAATTGATAAAGTGCAAATAACAGATAAAGTGGTATTAATGTTCAGAGTTTTGTCCGAGCCACGTTTAATAGCCTATTATATGATCTTATGATCTTATGATCTTATGATCTAAGAGAGACGCAAAAAGCTGGAGTAACTTGACGGGCCAGAGAGCATTTCTGGAGAACATGAATAGGTGATGTTTCGGGTCAGAACCCTTTCTGCAGACGTCTGAATAAGGGTTCCAACCCAAAAGGTCACCTATTCCATTTCTCCAGAGTGCTGTCTGAGCTACTGAGTTACTCCAGCATTTTGTGTCTATCTTCGGCATAAACCAGCATCTGCAGGTCTTTCCTACACAAAGAACTGCAGATGCTGGTTAATACACAAAAGGATACAAAGTGCTGGAGTGACTCAGCAGGTCAGGCGGCATGTCTACAGGACATGGATAGGTGACATTTCGGCCTGAAAAGAAGGATCTGATGCCTGACCCGCTGAGTTACCTCAGCATTTTGTGTCTATCTTCGGTATAATCCAGCATAGAAACATAGAAAAATGGGTGCAGTAGGCTATTCGGCCCATCGAGCCTGATCATGGCTGATCATCTAAAATCAATACCGCGTTCCTGCTTATCTCTTGATTCCTTTAGCCCTAAGAGCTAAATCTGCAGTTCCTTCCTACACAAAGTACCACTCCTCACAGTTTGTAATCATAAACAAATCTCACCTCCGTGCATTAATTTGCCAAACCCGGGTAACATGTGAAGAGATTTCGTGCTAAGTGCGGCATTCGTTAATATTCGTACCTCGAGAATGCTGTCAGGACATCCCAAGTAAGTGTTGAGCGCAGAGGGGAATGGGGGATTTTACCTGCTCTCGGCCTGGGCGGTACGCAGCGGACACTGAGGCCCGGTGCACTAACTGCTGTGAGTGCCTGAGGACCATTAGGTTTAATGCCTGTGGCAGACCTGTCCGTTGGTTGCCCACATGGCTTGGTAACAGCTGTGGCTTTCGGTGACAGCTGGCCTGCAGGGGGAAGAGCAGAGATGCTCCGGGAAGTGATTATTTTGTAGAGCTGATTGTCGAGACAAGGCTTTACACAGGGTTCACGGTGAAAGCACGGTTGCAGGTGTGAAAATATTGTCAACTGACAAAATCCAGCTCGCGGATTAGAGAGGGCTGCTTGTGCATAGTGCGCAGGTTAATTGAAGATTTGAATATTTCCCTTTATAGCTCATCTCTCTAATTAAGGACTGTTTCATCCCTGGACGTGTTCTCGCTACCGTGCCCTCGCTGTGAGCGTCCTTGTCAGAGAATCCCGAGCCTGTGAAAATTTTGTTTGTGAGCGGAATTAGTGTATGAAACAGAACCTGCCTTTCGTTTGATGATGCTGGAATAATATTTGCATATCCCCACCTGCGCTGAGTAATAAGTACCTGCCACACATCAGTATTATGAATTTTGTTCAGCTAACAAAACCACAGGGGAAATTATACCTCAGACATTCCAGAATAATTGATGCTAAGCTCTTAGTGCCATCCAGTTATTCTGCCTGAAGTGTTTCAATGGCAGCAGCAGCAGTTTAATGAGTTTGGCTGCACATTCAAAGGAGACTAATTTACGCTGAAGTTCTACTGGCATTGCCATTTGTTTAAGAAACGCTTCAACTTGTTAACTGCCAGGCCTCCATTAGCAGTTTTTTTGCAAGGAATAATGTAATGTCGCGCGCTGGACCTAAACAACAGCACATCAATGTTGTCCTAATAATCACGAAGGATTCAATATTGCATCTTCACAACTGCCAAATCAAACTCCAAATCACAATGAACTCCCAAGGATGTATTTTTAATGTCATGCCAAGCAATATTTACACGGCACCTTATGGAAAAGGGAGCAGGGCGGCAAACTGTAAACCGTTGCATGACAGTAAATATTTTTGTCATAAGGTATTGGTTCAGCAGCTTGCAAGTTTGATGTCTTAAGACAACCGCAAAGCAAAGGGACGTGACAATTAGCTCTTGGAGAAATCTATTTTAACGACAGAACAAATGCAATCTTGACACCGAGCAGCACGAGGTGAATAGCATATGTTTATCAAGCAAGGAAAAGCGCGATAAAATCTATTTTGTTATTTTAATCAATGGAAGATTTGCTGTAAGCAATTTTATAGCTGCCGTCTTTTCAGCATATATCTGAACTAATGGGCACGATAATTAAACTGCAGCATACCAAAGCCCTCATGTGCTTAGGGGTCATGTTGTAAAACTCAGCGGAATTGCCTTCAGGAATTCACACGACAACTTTCCTTTTTTCTTCGGCATTTCTATGTCAGACAAACAAGCAAATTAAAATTCAACAAACATAATTCTATTAGCACTGAAAAAAACAGAGAGCTGGGTATTGCAGTTCAAGTACCTTCCACATTGTACCAGCCCACTGGACCTGACACTTCTCAAATTATATGCAGCCTTCAATCTGGGCGGCTGGTTTTCAGCCCAATGTTATAAAAATAGCAGCTCATATTCAACCACTTTCTTTCAGGATGCTCACAGTTTAAACTGATGGCCTGTAAATGAAAGGCAAGTTTTAACAGAATTCGCAGACACGTCAGGTGAACAGAGCTATTGCGGCAATAAAGAAATCCAATGTATGTGGAGCAGTGACACAGAGGTAGAGTTGCTGCCCAACAGCGCCAGAGACCCGGGTTCAATCCTGACTTTGGGTGCTGCCTGTACGAAGTTTTGTGTTCTCTCTGTGAAAGTGTGGGTTTTCCCCGGGTGTTCCGGTTTCCTCCCACACTCCAAAGGCATACAGGTATGTTGGTTCATTGACTTTGCTAAAATTGTAAATTGTCGCAAGTGGGTGGGATAGTTTCAGTGTACGGGGTGATTGCTGGTCGGCATGGACTCAGTGGGCTGAAGGGCCTGTTTCCGTACTGTATCCTTAAAGTCTAAAGTCTAAAGATGCTTCAGGTGAGCAGAGCCATTGTGACAAAAGATAATCACAATAATACTTTATTAGCCAAGTATGTTTTGAAACATACGAGGAATTTCATTTGACAAGTCAGTCATACAAATAAAAAGCAACAGAATACATAAAACACATTTTAACATAAACATCCACCACAGTGACTCCTCCACATTCCTCACTGTGATGGAAGGTGAAAAAAAAAAGTTCAATTTCTTCCCTGTTTGCTCTCCCAAGGTCTCCCCGTGGCTCAGCACTTCAACTCCCCCTCCCATTCCGAATCCGACCTTTCTGTCCTGGGCCTCCTCCATGGCCAGAGTGAGTCCCACCATAAATTGGAGGAGCAGCACCTCATATTTCACTTGGGTAGTTTACACCCCAGCAGTATGAACATTGACCTCCAATTTCAGGTAGTCCTTGCTTTCTCCCTCCTTTCCCTCCCCTTCCCAGCTCTCCCTCAGTCTACTGTCTCCACCTCTTCCTTTCTTATTTCCGCCCTCCCCACCCCCACATCAGTCTGAAGAAGGTTCTCAACCTGAAACGCCACCTATTCCTTCGCTCCATAGATGCTGCTTCACCCGTTGAGTTTCTCCAGCCTTTTTGTCTATCTTCGATTTTTCCAGCATCTGCAGTTCTTTCTTAAACATTTCAAGTGGATAGGTATATGGACGGGAAGGGAATGGAGGGGTATGGTCTGAGTGCAGGTAGATGGGACTAGGGGAAATCAAATGGTCGGCACGGACTGGAAGGGCCGAGAGGGCCTGTTTCCGTGCTGTAATTGTTATATGGTTATATGGTTATTTATTATACTCATTGTGTTTTGAATTAAACTTTTGTGTATATGCCTTCAAATTGTATGTTTTAAAGAATAGAGAACATAGAACATAAAAAAGTTTTTCACTGTACCTCAGTACACGTGACAATAAACTAAACTAACTAACGACACAGGAACAGACCCACAACGTCTGTCCCGAAAATCTTGCCAAGGTGAACTAATCACACGCATGTGATCCATATCCCTCCATTCCCTGCCTACGCACGTGCCTATCTAAAAGATGCTGATATGCCACTATAATTTCTGATCTCTTCAAACCCACTGGAAGTGCATTCGTCATCTATCATTCTCTGTGACAAGAAAACATGTCCTGCTCATCTCCGTTAAACTGTTCTCCTCTCGCCTCAAAGCTAAGACCTCTAGTCTTTGACATTTCCACCCAGTGAAAAAGGTTCTGACCTTCTACCCAGTCAATGCCTCTCAAACATATACACAATTACAATCAAGAATGTCCACAGTGTACAGACACAGGAGTAAGGGTGGAGTGAGTAGACACAAAATGCTGGAGTAACTCAGCGGGACAGGCATCATGTCTGAAGAGAAGCAATGGGTGATGTTTCGAGTTGAGACCCTTCAATAGAGGATTAAAAGAATTGTAGATTGGTTACTTCTTACTAACCACTTGTAGTGCTCTATGAGTATAAGCTCCGCATACTATGTGGTTTATATTATCAGAATTTAGTACATATGGTTAGTCTGAGTAGCTGTTAAGCTTGCTGTAACACCATGCTGAAGTACACTGTGAGTAGACTTTAATAAACATGTTGTACCCTGACATGCGTATGACTGGCTTTAATACAAGATTGGAGTGATTGCAATGTATGACGGCAGATCCACTTCCGGGACCGGCATTCAGAGAGTCGCCTACCTTGGGCGACATGTTGGACAGTTTATTTTTGGTTTACTTCTAGCAGTAAACCAAAAACTTCTAGGTGTGTTAAAGAGAAGCAAGAATTTCATTTCCTATCAGGGACAGGTGACAATAAACTCTCTTGATCTTGAACAGTTTATGTTTTGATTCCAGCATCTGCAGTCTCTTCCATCTCAATCGAACCTCCCTGAACATCCTTTGTTCAAATAAAAATAGTCCCATTTCCCTCTGCATTCTTTTAAGGGCTTTCAAGTCATTCCTAAAACAAAGTGACGAGAACTGAATGCAATACTCGTAATACAACTAGAGCAGTTCTACATAACCTCCCTGCTCTTGTACTCAGTACCTCTACTAATGAAGTCCAAGGTTCTTTATGGTTTGCTAACAACTCTTTAATATGACACTAAAGTGGATGGTATCGTAGATAACAAAGATGTTTATCCTGCTGATCAGTTGGGCAAGTGAGCAAGTGAGGAAAGGTTAATGGAGTTCAATGCAGATAAGTGTGAGGTGTTGCATTTTCGGAAGTCAAACAAGGGCAAGATCTTTGCAGTGAATGCAGGGCCTTTGGGAGTGTTATACCGCAGCGGGATCTAGGAGTGCACGTGCAACGTTCCTTGAAAGTGGCATCACAGGTAGATAGGGTGGTCAGGAAGGCTTTCGGTACATTGGCCTTCATCAGTCAGGGTACTGGATATAGAAGCTTGGATGCTATGTTACAGTTGTGCATTATGTTTTTGAGGCCACATTTTTGAGTATTGTGTTCAGTTTTGGTCACCCTGGTACATAAAGAAATGTCATTAAAAGCTGGAAAAGGTGCAGAGGCAATTAACGAGGATGGTGCCAGGACTTGAAGGCCTGGGCTATAGGGAGAGGTTGGTAAGCTGGGACTTCATTCCTTGTAATGTAGGAGGATGAGGGATGAACTTAGAGAGGTGTGTAAGATCACAGGGGAATCGAAAAGGGTTGATGCACCGAGTCTTTTACCCATTGTAGGGGAATCAAGAACCAGAGTATAAAGTTTTAAGATGAGAGAGGAAAGATTTAATAAGAACTTGAAGGGTGGCATTTTCACACAGAGGGTGGTGGGTATATGGAACAAGCTGCCAGAAGAAGTAGTTGAGGCAGGTACTATAACAATATTTAAAAGACATTTGGACAGGTACGTTCAGGTTCAAGTTCACATGCACCAATTAAGGTACAGTGATATTTGAGTTACCATGCAGCCATACAAGTAAAACAAAACTGCAATACACAATAATAATTTTATCATAAACATCCACCACAGTGGAATCAACATTCCTCACTGCGATGGAAGGCGATAAAGTTCAGTCATCTTCCTCCTTTGTTCACTCGTGGTGGTCGGGGCGTTGAACCCTCAGCACTGCCTCTGCCGACGGCCCGATGTTCAAGGCCTCTCGTCGGGATGATGGAAACTCCGGCGTCGGGACGGAACGGAAACACTCTGCGGCACGCAGCTCCCGAGTTGGCCTTTTCTTACCGGAGACCGTGGCTTCATGGTGTTAAAGTCCACAGGTCCCGCGGTCGAAGCACTTCCACAGAGCTCCTCGGCAAAGGATCGCCAGTTCCGCGATGGTTAGTCCGCACCGTGCTTGCGGTTTGAAGCCCCAGGCCGGTCTCCGGGTAAGGCCGCACCAATCCAGTTGTTAGGCCGCGGGGAGGGGACGGAGCAGTGACACGGAGAAAGATCACATCTCCGTTGAGGTAAGTGACTGAAAACGGTTTCCCCCTATTCCTCCCCCCCTTACCCCCCTCATAAAAACATACCGAGAAACATTAAAACATACATTTTAGACACACTAAAAATAACAAAAAAGTCAAAATAACACACAAGCTGTTTGCGAGGCTGCCATCTCGGCGTCACCCGATGACGAAAGGTTTTGAGGGGCAAGGACCAAATGCAAGCAGATGCGACTACTGTAGATGGAGCATCTTGGTCGGCATGGGCAAGTTGGGCTGAAGGGCCTGTTTCCATGTTGCATGACTCCATGACACTATGTCCCACAACATTGAAAGACATATGCACACGAGACTCCAGGATCCTTTGTCACTGCATAATATTTGGAACTCTGCCATTACGTCTATATTGCCTCCCCCCACATCTCCTGCCAGAAATGAATAATTTCACATGTCTCTTTATTAAATTCCACCTGCCACCTGTTTGCACATTCTGCTGGCCTTTCTATGTCCTGCTTCAGTAGATTAGATTTATCCTCACTGTTTGCTGTACCTCCAAGTTTGGTATCACAGCAAATATTGAAATCTTACTCAGTTTTCAATTATTTTTTATCTCTGTGTATATATATATATATATATATATATATATATAATATATATATATATATATATATAATAGTCTTGGCACTGATCCTTGTCATCCATCCTCCTGTCTGAACAACAGCCAACACTGCTTTCTGTTCTTAAGCCACTTTTTCCCCAGCTAGCTAACTGTGAGCTCTCTATTACACGAGGCTTAATTTTGTTAGCCAAAGTTTTGTGTGCTACTTTGTCAGACCCTTTCATAAAATCCATGCTGACAACATCCACGGCTTTCTGTTTATTAACCTTTTTCTGTTACTCTATCAAAACATTTAATTTGGTTTGTCAAACACCATGCGCCTTACACAAACTGTGCTGGCTCTTCTTAATTAACTCAAACCTGCTTTTGTGCCTGTTAATGAAAAAAACAAACTGCTGGAAGAACTCAGTGGGTCAGGCAGCACCTGTGGAGGCTTGGGGATGGTCGACTTTTTGGGTCAAAACCCATCACTGGGTCTCATCCAGCATCTGAGGTCTCCTGCGTCTCCAATGTGCTTGTTTATTTTTTATTTATGTGCCTGGTTATTTTCAATACGGGGAGAAAAGATGAGGTACGAAAGTAAGCTAGCCAAGAATATAAAGCAGGATACTAAAAGCTTCTTTAGGTATGTGAAGAGGAAAAAAATAGTTAAGACCAAAGTTGGACCCTTGAAGACCGAAAAAGGTGAATTTATTATGGGGAACAAGGAAATGGCAAATGAGTTGAACAGGTACTTTGGATCTGTCTTCACTAAGGAGGACACAAACAATCTTCCTGATATAGTAGTGGCCAGAGGATCTGGGGTGACGGAGGAACTAAAGGAAATCCACACTAGGCAGGAAATGGTGTTGGATAGACTGATAGGACTGAAGGCTGATAAATCCACAGGGCCTGATGGTCTGCATCCTAGGGTACTTAAGGAAGTGGCTCTAGAAATTGTGGATGTATTGGTGATAATTTTCCAATGTTCTATAGACTCAGGATCAGTTCCTGTGGATTGGAGGGTAGCTAATTCTATCCCACTTTTTAAGAAAGGCGGGATAGAGAAAACAGGGAATTATAGACCAGTTAGCCTGACATCGGTGGTGGGGAAGATGCTGGAGTCAATTATAAAAGATGAGATAACCGAACATTTGGATAGCAGTAACAAGATCGGTTCGAGTCAGCATGGATTTATGAAGGGGAAATCATGCTTGACTAATCTGGAATTTTTTAAAGATGTAACTAGAAAAATGGATAAGGGAGAGCCAGTGGATGTAGTGTACCTGGACTTTCAGAAAACATTTGATAAGGTCCCACATAGGAGATTAGTGGGCAAAATTAGGGCACATGGTATTGGGGGTAGAGTGCTGGCATGGATAGAGAAGTGGTTGGCAGACAGGAAACAAAGAGTAGGGATTAACGGGTCCTTTTCAGAATGGCAGACAGTGACTAGTGGGGTACCGCAAGGCTCGGTGCTGGGACCGCAGCTATTTACAATATACATCAAAGATTTGGATGAAGGGATGCAAAGTAACAATAGCAAATTTGCAGATGACACAAAGCTAGGTGTGAGTGTGAAATGTGAGGAGGATGCTATGAGAATGCAGGGTGACATAGACAGGTTGGGGGAGTGGGCTGATGCATGGCAGATTAAGTTTAATGTGGATTATGAGGCCCACAGGAGCCGTTGGAAGAGGAGGAGGGGGAGGAGCGACACCCGACTGGTAAGGTTTAAAATCAAGCGCGGGGCTTGTTTTTTCAGAGGCCCACCGGAGCCGTTGGAAGAGGAGGAGGGGGAGGAGCGACACCCAACCGGTAAAGTTTAAAATCAAGCGCGGGGCTTGTTTTTGCCTAAATCCATAACATTCCATTTGGAGAAGTGGGTTTTTTTTGAGGAAGCCGCTGATTGGTGGGAAGTGGACTAGGGAAAGCAGCTGATTGGCAGTCAGATTCCAGCAGTTTGTTGTGTACTTTGTATTGTGTTGATATTGTATCCTGTATAAGGGTTTGAGTATGAAGGCCAGGGCAGTGTACTGTTCTGGATGTCAGATGTGGGAGGTCAGGGAATCTGATAGCCCTCCAGACATCCACATCTGCGCCAGGTGTGTTGAGATGGGGCTCCTAAAGGACTGTGTTAGGAACCTGGAGCAGCAGCTCGATGACCTCCGTCTGGTCAGGGAGAGTGAGGAGGTCATAGTGAGGAGCTACAGGGAGGTAGTCACTCCCAGACCACAGGAGGCAGACACGTGGGTCACAGTTAGGAAGGGCAAGGGGCAGAGGCAGGGGCTAGAGAGTACCCCTGTGACCGTACACCTGGAAAATAGGTACTCGGGTTTTAGTACGATTGGAGGGGACAGCCTAGCTGGGGGCAGCAACAGCGGCCGGGCCTCCGGCACAGAGACCGGCCCTGATGCTCAGAAGGGTAGCATAAAGAGGAGGACAATTGTAATAGGGGACTCTATAGTTAGGGGGTCGGATAGGCGATTCTGTGGACGCAGTCGGGAGACCCGGATGGTAGTTTGCCTCCCTGGTGCCAGGGTCTCGCATGTGTCAGAACGTATCCAAAAGATCCTGATAAGGGAGGGAGAGGAGCCTGATGTTGTGGTACACATAGGTACCAATGACATAGGCAGAAAAAGTGACGAGGTCCTGAAGGGAGAATTTAGGGAGTTGGGGGGAAAGTTAAGGAGAAGGACCAAAAGGGTAACGATTTCAGGATTACTGCCTGTGCCGCGTGACAGTGAGAGTAGGAATGAAATGAGGTGGAGGCTAAATGCGTGGCTGAGGGACTGGTGCAGTGGGCAGGGATTCAAGTTTCTTGATCACTGGGAGCTCTTTTGGGGAAGGCATGATCTGTACACAAAGGACGGGTTGCACTTGAACCCGAGGGAGGACCAATATCCTGGCAGGGAGATTTGCAAAGGCTACTGGGGAGACTTTAAACTAGAAAGGCTGGGGGGAGGGACTCGGGTAGAGGGGGCTAGGGGTCAGGGTGTGGGCAAGAGGCAGAGAAGGGAAGCACTCAGGACCCAAAATGTAGGTGAGAAAGATGAAAAAGATAATAGACAGAGAATAAGGGATGGTGGGTTTCTAAAATGTGTATATTTTAATGCTAGGAGCATTGTAAGTAAGGTGGATGAACTTAGAGCCTGGATTGACACCTGGAAATATGATGTTGTGGCAATCAGTGAAACATGGTTGCAGGAGGGCTGTGATTGGAAACTAAATATTCCAGGATTTCGTTGCTTCAGGTGTGATAGAATTGGAGGGACCAGAGGGGGAGGTGTTGCATTGCTTGTCAGAGAATATATTACAGCAGTGCTTTGGCAGGATAAATTAGAGGGCTCGTCTAGGGAGGCTATTTGGGTGGAACTGAGAAGTGGGAATGGTGCAGCAACACTTTTAGGGGTGTATTATAAACCGCCAAATGGGGAGCGATAATTGGAAGAGCAAATATGTAAGGAGATAGCAGATATTAGTAGTAAGCACAAGGTAGTGATTGTGGGAGATTTCAATTTTCCAAAAATAGACTGGGAAACGCATTCTGTAAATGGGCTGGATGGTTTGGAGTTTGTAAAATGTGTGCAGGATAGTTTTTTGCAGCAGTACATAGAGGTATCGACCAGAGAAAGGGCAGTGCTGGACCTCCTGTTAGGAAATGAGGCAGGTCAGGTGACGGAGGTATGCGTTGGTGAGCACTTCGGGACCAGTGATCACAATACCATTAGTTTCAATATAATTATGGAGAGAGTCAGAACTAGACCTAGGGTGGAGATTTTTGATTGGAGAAAGGCTAACTTTGAGGGAATGCGCAAGGATTTTAAAGGAGTGAATTGGGACACTTTGTTTCATGGGACGGATGTAGAAGAGAAATGGAGGACATTTAAAGGGGAAATTGTAAGAGTACAGAATCTTTATGTCCCTGTTAGGTTGAAAGGAAATAGTAAAAATTGGAAAGAGCCATAGTTTTCAAGGGAAATTGGACACTTGTTTCGAAAAAAAAGAGATATCTACAATAATTATAGGAGGCATGGAGTAAATGAGGTGCTAGAGGAGTATAAAGAATGTAAAAAGAATCTTAAGAAAGAAATTAGGAAGGCTAAAAGAAGATATGAGGTTGCTTTGACAAGAAAGGTGAAAGTAAACCCAAAGGGTTTCTACAGCTATATTAATAGCAAAAGGATAACGAGGGATATTGGACCATTAGAGAACCAGAATGGACAGCTATCTGCAGAGCCAAAAGAGATGGGGGAGATATTGAACAATTTATTTTCTTCGGTATTCACCAAGGAGAAGGATATTGAACTCTGTGAGTTAAGGGGAAAAAGTAGAGTAGCTATGGAAACTATGAGATTCAAAGAGGAGGAAGTACTGACACTTTTGAAAAATATAAAAGTGGATAAGTCTCCAGGTCCTGACAGGATATTCCCTAGGACATTGAGGGAAGTTAGTGTAGAAATAGCAGGAGCTATGACAGAAATATTTCAAATGTCATTAGAAACGGGAATAGTGCCGGAGGATTGGCGTACGGCGCATGTTGTTCCATTGTTTAAAGAGGGTTCAAAGAATAAACCTAGCAATTACAGATCTATTAGTTTGACGTCAGTAGTGGGCACATTAATGGAAAGGATACTTAGAGATAATATATATAAGCATCTGGATAAACAGGGTCTGATCAGGAACAGTCAACATGCATTTGTGCCTGGAAGGTCATGTTTGACAAACCTTCTTGAATTTTTTGAAGAGGTAACTAGGGAAATTGATGAGGGTAAAGCAGTGGATGTTGTCTACATGGATTTCAGTAAGGCCTTTGACAAGGTTCCCCATGGAAGATTGGTTAAGAAGGTTCAATCTTTGGGTGTTAATGGCGGAGTAGCAAGATGGATTCAACAGTGGCTGAATGGGAGATGTCAGAGAGTAATGGTGGATGGCTGTTTGTCAGGTTGGAAGCCGGTGACCAGTGGGGTGCCTCAGGGATCTGTGTTGGGTCCACTGTTGTTTGTCATGTACATCAATGATCTGGATGATGGGGTGGAAAATTGGATAAGTAAGTATGCAGATGATACTAAGATAGGTGGTGTTGTGGATAATGAAGTAGATTTTCAAAGTCTACAGAGAGATTTGGGCCATTTGGAAAAGTGGGCTGAAAGATGGCAGATGGAGTTTAATGCTGTTAAGTGTGAAGTGCTACAACTTGGCAAGACAAATCAAAATAGGACGTACATGGTAAATGGTAGGGAATTGAGGAATGCTGTGGAACAGAGGGATCTAGGAATAACTGTGCATAGTTCCCTGAAGGTGGAATCGCATGTAGATAGGGTGGTAAAGAAAGCCTTTGGTGTGCTGGCCTTTATAAATCAGAGCATTGAATATAGGAGTAGGGAAGTAATGTTAAAATTGTACAAGGCATTGGTAAGACCAATTTTACTTCGGAGTCACGTGAGTGACTACGTGAATAGAAGCCCGTACAGCCGTTGGTGCGTCATGACGTCAGATGCTGGTGCAGTCGGCCGGTTGGAGCAGCAGCGCTCCTCCGAGCGGTAAGTTTAAACCGCGGGTTACACGAAGAGCTGGAGAATTTAGCGGGTGCAGCAGCATCTAAGGAGCGAAGGAGATGGGCGACGTTGCGGGTCGAGACCCTTCTTCATACTTCACCCTCGATTCTCCAGCATTTGCAGTTCTTCGTTAAACAAGTTTAAAGAGGTAAGGTTTTTAAAAATTTTTACCGCATGTTCAATTTCTGCGACGGTTTGGGTAGAGAATGTTGCAGAAAGGGAAGAAGGTGTCGGCGAGGCGCTCCGGGGGTAGAAAGGAAAAGTGGCAGGAGAGTGTTGAGGATGGAGGCCCGTCTGGTACACCTGGTCCGGTGCTGGCTACACAGCCAGTGGTTGCGGACCCACTGCCGGGGGGCAGTGGAGGCTTGCCAGTAGGGCGGAAGGCCACTGGCAAGTCTCTGTGGCCCGTAGATGAGTCGGGCCTGGAGGTTATACCCTCCATAGGAGAGTCCGTTTGCTCACGGCTCTCCCACGTCGAGATTCTATTTCAAAAGAATGCTCGACAGGAACCAGCTCCGTGGGGAGGAGTGGTGCCCAAGCCAGGCTGATGGAGAGCTTGTGCTAGCAGCACCTGATTCAGGGCTGCAGAACTATCCTGCCTGTGAGGAGGATGTTCTATCAGGGCAGTTTGCTGACACTGTTTCTATGCTGGGGGAGAGCAGTAAAGGTGTTCGGTTGGAGGTAATTCCGAACATTGCTGGGAAGTTTGCTGAGTGTAGAGAGGCAGGAAAGGCGATTGATGTAGAATTGGCCGAAGCCATTCAGTATATGCTCTCCCATCAGTTACAGGAGCTAGCTATGGATGAAGTAGCAAAGAACTATAAAGCTCCTGTTAATTGTGATCTCCTGAAGGTACCGGTGGTTAATCACCAAATTTGCATAGATGGGTTTGCCTGCTAGGGCCCAGGAGATGAAGTTTTAAAAAAGTGCTTAAACTGTTGTCAGCAGGTATTACAGCTGTGGTGAAAGTTATTGATACAAATGATATGGTTGAAGCACACCAGGATGAACTGGGACTCCTTTGTAATGCATTTTGAAATTAATAATATCGGGAGGGCCGCTATTAGGCCAGTGCTAACCCGAATTTGGCGAGTTGTGCAAACCGACCAGTGTACCACCACGAAATCTGTTGTTTGGTGGTAACCTTGCAAAAAGGGTCAAAGACTATTATGAGGTTGTTATAACCATGGCCCTCATTACGCCAGCTGGAAGCAAGGCAAAAAAGGTTCTCTACAAGAAGTCGAGGACAACAAGGCCGCAAGGAAAGATGCTGGTAAGGAATATAACATTGACAGACGATGAATTAACAGATGTTCCTGTTCAAATTGGGGAAGGTTAAAATTGTTCTCAAACAATGGCAGCAGTTGACATCAGATTTGTTCATACTTAGTGTATTGAAGGGGTGAAAAATTGGATTTTACTATAAGGACAGTCTTCCTAATCAACATTTTCCTAGTCATAAACTTATTTTTCAGATGAGGAAAATGTGCTTATTCAAGCAGAGATTCAGTTGTTACATAAGAAGGGGTAATTGAGCCTTCTGTCTATCAAAGTCAACAATTTCTGTCAAGTATATTTCCCAGATCTAAAAAGACTGGGGGATGTAGAATTATTCTGGATTTATCGAACAAATTTGTTTGTTATAGGCATTTCAAAATGGAGACCTCTACCATGGGGAGCCATCGATTTAAAGAATGCGTATTACGCAGTGTCTATTCATGGTGATGATAGAAGATATTTGAAATTTATTTGGATGACTGAGCTGTGGCAATTCAGGACATTGCCGAATGGATTAACTTCAGCTCCTAGGTTATTTACTAAATTGGTAAAACCTGTGTTAGCATTACTTAGAGCTCAGGGGCATGTGGTAATGGCCTATTTAGATGATATTCTGATTGTTGGAAAGACTCATGCTGAAACTCAATCATCAGTTTCAGTTGTTAAAATCACTTTTGAACAAATGGGATTTGTTATTCACCCAGATAAATCTAAATTATCACCAGTCCAAATTATTGATTATCTGGGATTCACCATTAATTCCAATCACATGTTGGTAACTTTGCCCAGGGATAAATTGAATCAGTTAATTGAGGACTGTGTTAATCTCGTTGGAGAACAACGGCCTTCGATTAGACAAGTAGCCAGTTTTATTGGGAAGTTGTTGCAGCCTTTCCAGCTGTGCAGTATGGTCCTCTGCATTATCAACAATTACAACCATCAAAGGAACAGGCACTGAGAATACAAAGGGGCCATTTTTGATAGGCCTATGCAGTTGTCAGCTGGGGCGATTGCTGACATACAATGGTGGATAGTACATGTTTAAAAAAATTTAAGGAAGGTTTGGTGGAATCACCGTCACTGATATTACAGACTGATGTAAGTGCACTGGGTTGGGGTGCAACAGATATGTCTTCTAGTTGTGGATGCAGATGGAATGTGGATGAGACATCGCTTCCTCAATTAAGAGGGATTAATTATTTAGAGTTGTTGGGCACCTGGTATGGGCTCAAAGCTTATTGTTCTACAAGGAGGGATCTGCATGTGCAGGTCAGATTGACAACACCACAGCAGTGGCATATGTAAACCACATGGGTGGAGTTAAGTCACAGTCTTGTGATAGACTGGCTAACCAGATTTGGAGCTGGTGTATTGACCAAAATATCTGGCTTTCAGCACTTTATTTGCCAGGAAGAGGTCACGTCAGTTTAATGACAACATTGAATGGATGTTAAATCAGGATGTATTTAACCAAATGATTGATCAGTATGCATTGCCAGATATTGACTTGTTTGCATCTCGATTAAATCATCAGTTACCTAGATATGTTTCATGGTAACCAGATTCTGGGGCAGTAGCAGTGGATGCATTTTCGCTGCATTGGGGGAGGAATGTTTGTGTATGTATTTCCTTCATTCTGTCTCATCAGCAGATGTTTGCAAAAGATCAAGGAGGACTCCGCTTCAGGGGTATTGGTAGTGCCAGATTGGCCTACACGAGCATGGTTTCCCGTTGTATTACAAATGGCTAGGGAGCCTTACATGCTTATGCCCAAGAATAAAAATCTACTGGTAAATCCAGTCACTGGGGATCAACATCCTTTATAGGATCGTATTGATCTGTTAATTTGCAGATTTTAAGGAGGCCATACCTGGGGAGAGGACTGTCTCATCGGACGGTGGATGTTCTCACGTCGGCCTGCAGGGATAGTACACAGCAGCAATATATCACCTATATAAGGAAGTGGGAGCAATTCTGCCTACAGCAGGATATTGTATATCACACTGCAGGGATCACGGATGTATTGGAGTTTGTCAACTCTTTATTTTGACCAAAAAATTAAGTTACAGTGCGATTAATTCAGCCAGAAGTGCTCTTTCTTATTTACCTATGAATGCAGAATTGCATACAGTAGGGACACATCCGTTAGTTCACGATTCATGAAGGGAGTTTTCAATTCTAATCCTCCTAAACCCAGGTATGCCGGTATTTGGAATATGAGTGAGGTTCTTATGCTTCTTCGCAAGTGGGCTCCGGTTACAAGCCTATCTATAGCCAAATTAACTATGAAGGTGGTCATGCTTATGGTGTTGGTTTCAGCCCAACGTGTACAAACATTGCAAAAGCTACGGCTAGATAGAATGCATGTGTCGGCTGATGCCATTATATTTTATGTCTATGATTTGCTTAAACATAATAAAAGAGGCATGACAGGATGTAAGATTGTGTTTTCAGCATACCCCGCAGATGATCGCTTCTGTATAGTCTCACATTTATCTCGTTACATTGAGATTACTAAACCTCTGAGAGGAACAGAGTTGGCTTTGTTTATTAGTCACAAAAAACCACACAGTAAGGTGTCGGTGCAAACGATTTCAAGGTCCTCGCGGCCGCAGGATGGTCCAGTGAGCTAACTTTTCAGAGGTTTTATCACAAGCTGATTTCAAGGCTCGGGGTGTTTGCTGATTCTGGTGTCAGTACTGTTACATTTTTCCCCTGAGTTAGAGGGGTTTGTTATGATTTGTTTGTAAATAAACTGTTATTTCATTTAACAAATGTATTACTGATGCATGATTGATTGTTAACGACTTTTGAGTCAATCCAGGCAGTGTGAACGTCGGATTTGAGTCTGCGGCATGAATTCACAGTGCTTTGAAGTCTTCATGTAGTCACTCACGTGACTCCGAAGTAAAATAGTAAGATTAAACGAGAACTTACCAGTTTGAAGTTTGATCTTTATTTTATGAGGAGTCGAGTTGAGGGACTACGTGAATAGAAGCCCGTACAGCCGTTGGTGCGTCAATCTTCAAAGCAGCGGAATGAATTCACAGCTAACAATGACCGAAGTATAACGGTAAGATGATAAAACTAGAACTACCAGATGAGATTTATGAGGGTGGGAGCAGAGGGCACGTAGTCCCTCAACTCGACTCCTCATAAAATAAAGATCAAACTTCAAACTGGTAAGTTCTCGTTTAATCTTACTATTCTGGAGTATGGTGTACAATTTTGGTCGCCTAATTATAGGAAGGATGTCAACAAAATAGAGAGAGTACAGAGGAGATTTACTAGAATGTTGCCAGGGTTCCAGCAACTATGTTACAGAGAAAGGTTGAACAAGTTAGGTCTTTATTCTTTGGAGCGCAGAAGGTTAAGGGGGGACTTGATTGAGGTCTTTTAAATGATGAAAGGGATAGACAGAGTTGACGTGGATACGTTTTTCCCATTGAGGGTAGGGAAGATTCAAACAAGAGGGCATGACATGAGAATTAAGGGACAGAAGTTTAGGGGTAACGAGAGGGGGAACTTCTTTACTCAGAGGGTGGTGGCTGTGTGGAATGAGCTTCCAGCAGAAGTGGTGGAGCCTGGATCAATTTTAACATTGAAAAGTAAAGTGGATAGGTATATGGACGTGAAGGGAATGGAGGGGTATGGTCTGAGTGCAGGTAGATGGGACTAGGGGAAAACAAATGGTCGGCACAGACTGGATGGGCCAAGAGGGCCTGTTTCCGTGCTGTAATTGTTATATGGTTATATGGTTATGTGGTGGATAAATGTGAGGTTATCCATGTTGGTAGCAAAAACAGGAGGCAGATTACTATCTACATGGTGCCAAGTTGGGAAAAGGTGAAATACAAAGGGATCTGGGAGTCCTTGTTCATCAGTCTATGAAAGTAAGCATGCAGGTACAGCAGGCAGTGAAGAAAGTGAATGGCATGTTGGCCTTTATAACAAGAGGAATCGAATATAGGAGCAAAGAGGTCCTTCTGCAGTTGTACAGAGCCCTAGTGAGACCACACCTGGAGTATTGTGTGCAGTTTTGGTCCCCCAATTTGAGGAAGGACATTCTTGCTATTGAGGGAGTGCAGCGTAGGTTTACATGGTTAATTCCCGGGTTGGCGGGACTGTCATATGCTGAGAGAATGGAGCAGCTGGGCTTGTACACTCTGGAGTTTAGAAGGATGAGATGGAATCTCATTGAAACATATAAGATTGTTAAGGGTTTGGACACGCTAGAGGCAGGAAACATGTTCCCGATGCTGGGGGAGTCTAGAACCAGGGGCCACAGTTTAAGACTAAGGAGTAAGCCATTTAGAACGGATACGAGGAAACACTTTTTCTCACAGAGAGTGGTGAGTCTGTGGAATTCTCTGCCTCAGAGGGTGGTGGAGGCAGGTTCTCTGGATGCTTTCAAGAGAGAGCTAGATAAGGCTCTTAAAAATAGCGGAGTCAGGAGATATGGGGAGAAGGCAGGAACGGGGTACTGATTGGGGATGATCAACCATAATCACATTGAATGGCGGTGCTGGCTCAAAGGGCCGAATGGCCTACTCCTGCACCTATTGTCTATGTCTATTGTCTATTCCCAATCATTGTTTCTGAAATCTTGCTGATGTTAAACGGACATCCAATAATCTTGCCCAATTTCTTGAACAAAGCTATCCCATTTTCCACTTTCCAACCCTAAATCATTCAAACCAGCATCAACTATAAACATAACTAGACCCTTCTATGCAGTCCATGTAGCTTACAACCCAGGGGTATGAATATCGATTTCTCTAACTTCAATCAACCCCTTGCATTCCCTCTCTCTCCATCCCTCCCCCACCCAAGTCACACCAGCTTTTTGTGCTCACCTAGCCAGCAACTACCAATGGCCTGTTTCCTTTATCATTGCTACTTTTTTTTTGCATATCTTTAATTCATTTGCTCTATATCTCTCTGCATCATCGTCTACATCTCTCGTTTCCCTTTCCTGTGACTTTCAGTCTGAAGAAGAGTATCGACCCGAAACGTTATCCATTCCTTCTCTCCAGAGATGCTGCCTGTCCTGCTGAGTTACTCCAGCATTTTGGAAAGGAATGGAATACTTTATTGTCACATGTGACATCTTTTGTGTCTATCTTCGGTTTAAACCAGCATCTGCAGTTCCTTCCTACACATATTGATATTCACCCCATCCATTACCTCTACAGTCACTGCTTCCACCAATATCCAAAGTCCAAAGAGGTAATAGAGCCACGACCGAGCTTCCTTGGTCGTGGCGCCAATGTCGTGGGACCAAGGCAAATTGTTTGTGATGTTTACACCTAAGAACTTGAAGCTCTCGCAGATGTTAACTTCAGTACCATTGACACAGACTGGCGTGTACCGCACGCACCCCGCTGTCTGAAGATCATGACCAACTCCTTCAATGCACTGACATTGAAAGAGACGTTGTTGTCTTGACACCATGCTACCAAACCTCAACCGAGGAGAACTTTTGTAAATGGATTTTATACAAATGCCTGAATGTGTGGGTTATAAGTGGGGGGCGACCATCGACTCCACAGTCAAAAAGGCACAACAGAGGATGTACTTCCTACGGCAGCTGAGGAAGCACAATCTGCCACAGGCAATGATGGTCCAATTCTACACGGCCATCGTAGACTCTGTTCTCGCCTTCTCCATCATGGGCTGGTTTGGCTCAGCCACCAAGCACGACACCTGGAGGCTGCAGCGAATCGTACGATCAGCAGAGAAGGCTGTTAGCTGCAATCTTACCTCCATTGATGAACTGTACACTGCAAGGGCCAGGAAGCGAGCGGGCAAGATCATCTCTGACCCCTCTCACCCTGGCCACAAAGTGACTCTTTGAATCACTTCCCTCTGGAAGGACTCCGGATTGTCTATGTATTTCAGAGCATATTTGAGGTTGTAGTGTTTAATGGCCGAATGGCTGCAGGGAAGAAGCTGCTCCTGAGCCTGGGCGGTACAGTTTTCAGGCTCCTGTACCTTCTTCCCGATGGCAGGGGTGAAATAAGTGTGTGGCCAGGATGATGTGGGTCTCTGATGATACTGGCTGTCTTTTTGAGGCAGCGACTCTGATAAATCCCTTCGATTGTGGGGAGATCATATCCGGTGATGGACTGGGCAGTGTTCACAACTTTTTGCAGTCTTCTCCGCTCCTGGGCATTCAAGTTGCGGAACCAGGCCGTAATACAATCAACAAATGGACAATAGACAATAGACGCAGGAGTAGGCCATTCAGCCCTTCGTGCCAGCATCGCCATTCAATGTGATCATGGCTGATCATCCACAATCAGTACCCCGTTCCTGCCTTCTCCCCATGTCCCCTGATTCCGCTACCTTTAAGAGCTAACTCTCTCTCTTGAAAGCATCCAGAGAACCGGCCTCCACCGCCTCCTAAATTCCAATCAAATTCCAATATGCTCTCTACTGTACATCTGCAGAAGTTCAAGAGAATCCTCTCTGACATCCCAAATGAAGTGCAAACATTTATCCTGCCCCTAACTCCCACAGTCATCAGGAGCAGTGGAAGACCAAACAGGATTATCAAGACGGTACTGGCTAAATGTAATAAGACAGGTGAATATATGGTGTGTAGTAAGGCTAAGAACACAGCTATGTTAGGTACTGGTGGGTTTTGTCACCTATCCTCACTGATTATGATCTATGGGTTATGAAGTCAAGGATCCAGTGGTGGAATGAAGTGCTACATCTTTGGCCCAGGAGTTTGAAGATTGGTTTGGTTGTAATTATGGTGTGCGCACGGGTTTTCTCCGGGTGCTCCAGTTTCCTCCCACACTCCGAAGATGCGCAGGTTTGTAGGTTAATGGGGCTTCGGTAAAATTGCAAACTGTCCCTAGTGTCAAGAGTCAAGAGTGTTTTATTGATGTACAACCCGAAACAGAACAACAAAATTCTTAGTGTGTGGGACAATGCTGGTGTATGGGGTGATCGCTGGTCGGACTGCGTGAAGTCGGTGGGCAGCAGGGCCTGTGTGCATGTCTAAAGCCCCAGGTCGAAAGCTGATGATGGGGGTGAGGAAGGTGAGAGGGGTTGAAGGGGCGAGGAGGAGGCCTGGAGGAACAAGCGGGGAAAATACTGAAAGTAGCAAAGCTACAGGTGGACAAGCTACGAAAGCAGGGCACTAATGGGGAGTTGTCCACATATAAATACAGTTTAAGTATAAGGGGTAGGACTGAGCTGAGGAAAAACCTTTTCACCCAAAGAGTTGTGAATCTGTGGAATTCTCTGCCACAGAAGGCAGTGGAGGCCAAATTCACTGGATGTTTACAAGAGAGGGTTAGATGCCTAATGGGATCAAGGAATATGGAGAAAAAGCAGGAACGGGCTACTGATTTTGGATGCTCAGCCATGATCATATTGAATGGCGGTGCTGGCTCGAAGGGCCGAATGGCCTACTCTAGCACCGATGTTCGATGTTTATATGCAGTTGTCCTTTTCCTTGGTATAGTTGGTATTCTTCTTGGGCTCGAATTACATTAACAATGCAAACAAGACGGGGACAACAGCAGAAATCAATGGAGGTGATATAACAGCTCCATCTAAAGCTTGGGCACGTTCAAACATCACTGGAGTGGATCAGACTGACGCTAATGAGGTTTGTCTCTGAGCAATTTTATGCCTTTATAATTACACAATGATTGTTGCAAACTAGGAAGACGGAGGGTTTGACTTTATAGTTATACAGCATGCTTTACCGCTTTGAGTATCTTAATTATTGAAAGATTACATGCATGGGAATAGGCCCAATCAGCTGGCCATCCATCACCTATTCACACTAGTTCCATGTTACTCCACCTAATCACCCTTTCCTAATGCACTGGGAAAAACCCACAGAGGAGAATTGACCTACAAAGTCTTTTGGATGTGGAAGGAGACCAGAGCACCTGGAGCACCTGGAGGAAACCCACGCAGTCACGGGGAGAACGTGCAAACCCCACACGGACAGCACCTGAGGTCAGGATCGAACCTGGGTCTCTGGCGCCGTGAGGCAGCGACTCTACCAACTGCGTCACTGTGCCACCCTAAAGATGCTTTTCAATGCTAGAATAGCAGTAACATCTGGTTTTGTTTTCGCAATTCAGTAGTTGCCAACATGTATGATTGAGAGATGACATATCCACTCACACAAGGTATGGAGCTCGTTCAGTTTGAGGTTTCCATCTAAATGATCCTCTGAGCTTGAAAGGCCACACAGAAATTTTCCACAACTGTCTGTGTAGATTTATAATCACATATACATCCCTTCGTAATCTCCTCATCATCTTCCAGCCTTTGTCTTAATCTCCATCCTTCCCTCCCCCCTCCAGACTCCGACAGCCCATCATCCCCTCCTCCCCTGCTGCCACCTATCACCTGCCAGTTCCTTCTTCATCCTCCCCTTTCCTCTGTCAATCCACATGCAAGGTCTCAATCCGAAATATCAACCATATAATAACAATTCGTGATGTTAAAGTCCACGCTGCGCCCGCTGCTGAAACTCGGGGCTGGTCTCCGGCCGGAAAGGCCGCACCAATCCAGTTGTTAGGCCGCGAGAGGGACGCAAATGTGACATGGAGAAAAGTCGCATCTCTGTCGAGGTAAGTGACTAGGAACGGTTACAAATTGTTTGGTTATGAAACCTTACCATGAAATGTTATTGTGAGATGTATCAAAAAGCATGCTACCTGCTGTAAATGGTCCAATTTGGTGCTTCTATGTTGTGTTCCATTCATTTGTTGGGCATGAATAAGTAGGGTCAAAGGGCTTGTTTCCATGCTGAATGACTCAATGACTCTGAATACACTTGCAAAGGGACCAGTTTAATGCCTTAACCCAAAGATGGTATCCCTGTCACTGCAGCATTCCCTCAGCACCACATTAGATGGTTGGATTGGGTTTTCAAACTCACCTCTCTGGAATGATACTTGAACTCATTACCTTGCGACTTGAAACAATTTCATTATGGGTTAAACAGTAGCTGGCACCTGAATCAATGGTGGTGTGTCTTACACCGAAGATAGACCACAAAATGCTGTAGTAACTCAGCGGGGCAGGCAGCATCTCTAAAGAGAAGGAATAGGAAGGAACCGCAGATGCTGGTTTTAACCTGTGAATAACAATGTGGTATGATTGTTGCTGACATCTATTTATGAACTGTTTTCCATGATATGTACCCTGAAGATTTTTTTCAGTTAAAGTTACATAAGTTATTTTAATACTTAACAAAAAAATTCATCTATAGACCATGGGAGTTTACACAATGCAAAGTTACAACAAAATCGGAACACTGTAATAACAGCACAGGATGCTTTGTTAAAAGGTTTTGTGAAGATTGGTTCTGCTACAACCTCGTTGCCTTTTCTTTTAAATAAAATAAATCAGTTGGTAACATTTGTAAGCTGCATGGAAATTGAATATTGAAAGGGCTTCAGTGATTGTGAGTTAGGTTTCAGAGAAGGCATATGTGTTTAATGTCAAAATATTTACATGGTTTCATGCGTCTGTAAATGCTTCGGAAGAATGCAGTTTCCAAATGTTGGATCGGGTTTATCCTCAATGCAGATGGATTGCAGTTATCAGGGCATCTAACTGTATATCAATCGGTTCAACAATGCAGCTCAACTAGGAAGCACTTAATTTGACGCACTGAGCATGTCCGTATGCATTTGAATTCGTCAAAAAGTTCATTTACACATGGCCATGAAAGAGCCTTCAATGTTTATGTTCCAGACATGAAGTACGCACTTGCATCACCGGCCGTGAAGAATCACCGTTTTGTAGCGCACAGTGGAGCGTGACCTCCGACTGTCTGCTGCTTACTACATGCTTACCTGTGATCTTTGCACTTCCTGCAATGAGATTTGTGTTGCAGGTTGAGTGTGTTTGCAATGATTGCAACGTCTGTGTCAGAGGATTACACTTAACCTTTGCCACAAGTGATTTAAAAATATAGAGGCGAATGCGCCTTACTTCCAAGTTCTGGATCAAGGGATGATTTTATAAAACATTTATTTAGTTAAAAACATAAATATGTTTTTAACTAAATAAATGTTCATTGCCCATTATACTGGGAGAACAATAAAAATTCCATGAATTCATTAATTTAACCATATAACCATATAACCATATAACAATTACAGCACGGAAACAGGCCCTCTCGGCCCTTCCAGTCTGTGCCGACCATTTGTTTTCCCCTAGTCCCATCTACCTGCACTCAGACCATACCCCTCCATTCCCTTCCCATCCATATACCTATCCACTTTTAAATGTTAAAATCGATCCTGCCTCCACCACTTCTGCTGGAAGCTCATTCCACACAGCCACCATCATCTGAGTAAAGAAGGTCCCCTCACGTTACCCCTAAACATCTGTCCCTTAATTCTCATGTCATGCCCTCTTATTTGAATCTTCCCTACCCTCAATGGGAAAAGCTTATCCACGTCAACTCTGTCTATCCCTTTCATCATTTTAAAGACCTCAATCAAGTCACCCCTAAACCTTCTGTGCTCCAAAGAATAAAGACCTAACTTGTTCAACCTTTCTCTGTAACATATTTGCTGGAACCCAGGCAACATTCTAGTAAATCTTCTCTGTACTCTCTATATTTTGTTGACATCCTTCCTATAATTAGGCGACCAAAATTGTACACCATACTCCAGAATTGGTCTTACCAATGCCTTGTACAATTTTAACATTACTTCCCTACTATATTCAATGCTCTGATTTATAAAGGCCAGCATACCAAAGGCTTTCTTTACCACCCTATCTACATGCGATTCCACCTTCAGGGAACAATGCACAGTTATTCCTAGATCTCTCTGTTCCACTGCATTCCTCAATTCCCTACCATTTACCATGTGCGTCCTATTTTGATTTGTCCTGCCAAGATGTAGCACTTCACACTTATCAGCATTAAACTCCATCTGCCATCTTTCAGCCCACTCTTCTAAATGGCCAAGGGAGCTCAGGCACTCCCGCAGTGCCCTTAACGGCTGACCATTGCTTCACCTTCTATTGAAGGCAGCATTGGCGACCAGGTCTGGGCTGGTCAAGAAGAGGGGTCGTTGGCTGAAGATGTCCGGAGTACGCAGGGTGTACAGGATCAGGAAGAGCTGCTGGGCGTGGTCAATCGCTACGTGGCCATTCCACGAGCGGGTCGGCCTTTAGAGCCGAAACTTGCAGCCAGTATTGACCACCTGTCCTCAAAACCCCTACAAGAACGGGTGGTCAATGAGGTTCTTGAATTATATACAGCCCCAGAAAATTGTACATCATTGAATGTACCAGCTGTAAACTGCCAAATTTGGGGACATTTGGGGCAGAACATCAGGAATTTGAAGCTCCAGAAAACCCTAAAACTCCTGACAGCAGGAATAACATCATATGCTTGGTTCATAGATGGTGTGGACATCACCACAAATCAGCAAGATACATTAGCTCTGCTGTGCACCACTCAACATGAGATTAACAATTTACTGAAGGAAATCATCAAGCCTGCCCTCAACCCTAAGTTTGCAGGACTTTGCAAAACACCGGGTTCAGAACCTCCAATTCTGTTCTTTGGAAAGGACCTTCCAAAAAATGTGAAAGACCTGGAGGAAGAGTCCAAGACCTTTGGTCTCGTGAGGGCAGGTTTGAGACCGAGCAGACCTAACAAACCCAGGCCCCACGGCGTCCACCAGTCGTCGACTACCATATGGGACTGGTGAAAGCTCGGGGTCCGCAACCATTCTCCGTAAGCCTTTTTTAGGCCAGGGCCCAGAGCGGACCCCATGGAAAATGCGCCACCCCCAACATCAACATCAACAGCAACATCAACAGCAGCCCTCTACAGCCCAGCAGACACCTCATCGTCCAGCGAAAAGGCAGAAGAAGCACCAGTAACCATGGAGGTAGGTGGGTCTGGTTCCTCTCAGCATATGAGCAGTAGGGGCTCTATACTAACAAGGGGGAGATTGCACTTGTTTTTGGATACATGGGAGTCTATCACTAATGACAAATATATACTCAGCAGCATTCATGGCTATAAAATTGACTTTGTTCATGAAAACTTGCCGCCAGTTCAGCATATCCCCCTAAGGGTATTCACCCTCTCAGTCAAAGAGAAACAAGAGGGTCAAGCTGAACTGATGAGGCTACTAGCAAAAGGTGTCATTGAAAGAACAAAACATGAACCTTTGGAATTTGTGCCTAATATCTTCACTAAAACTAAAAAAGATGGTGGATGTCGTATCATCATTGACTTAACTTCTTTAAACGAGTCTGTTATGTATATACATTTCAAGATGGAAACTTTTGAAACAGCCAGACAATTGATTTCTAGAGGGTACTTTCTGGCAAGCATTGATTTAAAAGATGCCTACTACTCAGTACCCATACACAAGGAGTATCCTAAATACCTAAAGTTTGTATTTGGATGAAACAGCTATGGCAATTTAAAGCCTTACCAAATGGGCTAACCTCAGCTTCAAGTTTGTTCACAAAAATCTTAAAACCTGCCTTGGCATTATTAGGGAAACAAAAGCATATAGTCATGGCGTACTTAGACGACATTTTAACAGTAGGGAAAACCTTGGAGACAGCCATTTTGGCAGTAGCAGCCACCAAACGTTTGTTTGAAACTTTGGGGTTTGTCATACATCCAGATAAATCCAATTTGACACCGTCCACAATCATGGACTATCTTGGATTTACGATCGACACTATTTGCATGATTGTAACTCTGCCGAAGAGGAAAGCATCAGAGTTGGCATACTCATGCAATGAACTAATGGTTAATCATCAGCCAACCATACAGCAGGTAGCTAGTGTCATTGGGAAAATGGTAGCAGCTTTCCAGCTGTACAATTTGGGCCTTTGCACTATCAAAATTTACAAAGATCAAAAGTGCATGCACTAAAGAAAAACTCAGATCACTTTGACCGAGCTATGAATTTAACTGCTGAATCCATTCCAGAGTTACAATGGTGGACAAGGAACATTAGGCTTAGTTCCAGTCCCATAATAATCACCAACCCAGTATTAACCATTCAAACAGATACCAGTGCTTTGGGCTGGGGAGTAACTAACATGCAATCCAGCACAGGGGGCAGATGGATTAATTTTGAATCATGTTGCCTACAGACACGGGGTATTAACTACTTAGAAATGTTGGGTGCATTTTATGGTTTAAAAGCATATTCATCTAATACGCATCACGCACATGTCCGGTTGTGATTAGATAATACCACGGTGGTGGCTTATATCAACCACATGGGTGGTGTAAAGTCGATATCATGTGACAATTTGGTCAACCTAATCTGGCAATGGTGTGTCGAAAGACATATTTGGTTATCAGCAACTTACCTACCAGGTAAGCAAAATACAGTGGCAGACACCAGGTCACGCAAATTTAACGATTACATCGAATGGATGTTAAATCCCAAAGTATTTGCTGAAATTACAAAGCAATATGGCACACCAGATATCGATCTATTTGCATCTAGGCTGAATCACCAGGTACCAACGTATATGTCGCTTGGGAACCAGACCCTGAGGCAGCAGTAGTTGATGCATTCATGCTGCATTGGGGGAAAATGTTCTTCTATGCTTTTCCTCCCTTCTGCCTCATCAGTCGGGTATTACACAAGATTCAATTGGATTCCGCTTCAGGAATCTTGATAATACCCGACTGGCCTACACAGCCATGGTTCCCAGTGGCCCTCGACATGGCTGTCGAAGCACCGTTGGAATTCCCCAGCAGTCCAGAATTATTAATCCACCCAGTGTCAGGCATTAGTAACCCATGCCATGACAGGGTCAATTTCCTGGCTTGCAGATTCTTAAAAGACCTCTACTGGGCCTGGGATTGTCTGAGGACGCCATCAACATATGACCGCATCCCACCGGGAGTCCACCAGGAGACATTACCTGACCAACATAAGGAAATGGGAACGGTATTGCTCCAAAACAGGAACTACCTACACGACAGCAACAGATTCCAGTGTTGTGGAGTTCCTGGTTGGATTACAATGGGATGTACTCAGCTACAGTGCCATCAATACAGCCAGGAGTGCATTGTCAGCTTATTTGGTTCCAGCAGCAGGACAACAGGCTTTGGGGTCCCATCCACTGGTGATCAAAATCATGAGGGGTATTTTTAACACTTATTCCCCCAGTCCAAGGTACACTCAGATCTGGGATGTCAGCATTGTGCTGACGTACCTTAGGGGATGGCCACCACCCAGGTCACTCACGCTGGAACAACTTACTCTGAAATCAGTCATGCTCATGGCACTAGTGTCAGCTCAAAGGGTACAGTCGCTCCACCTTCTAAGGCTGGACAGCATGACAGAGTCATTGGCCTGTATCACATTCCATATTCAGGGTCTGGTCAAACAAACTAGACCAGGAACTATTCCTCCAGTCATGGAGTTCCGGGCATATTCATCTGACCCACGGCTGTGTGCCAAGACCCATCTCGCCATTTACATAGACACAACATATAACTTAAGAGGGAGAGAAAAAGCCTTTTGGATAAGCCACAAGAAGCCCCATGGTCAGGTGACGAGCCAAACCCATCCCCTAAGGTGGCTCAAGCAGGTGCTTAAGTCTGCGGGAGTCAACACTAAGGTTTGTGGATAGGTATATGGACGTGAATGGAATGGAGGGGTATGGTCTGAGTGCAGGTAGATGGGACTAGTGGAAAACAAATGGTCGGCACGGACTGGAAGGGCCGAGAGGGCCTGTTTCCGTGCTGTAATTGTTATATGGTTATATGGTTATATGGTTTACAAATCTCACTCCACCAGGGCTGCATCCACGTCGGCGGCTAGGCGAATGGACGTGCCTATGGACCATATTCTGGCCAGAGCAGGATGGTCCTCGGAAAGAACTTTCCAAAGGTTTTATAATAAGCCGCTGGCGGAACCTGCTACATTTGCAGACAGAATTTTAGAGTCTGCAGATAATATTTAATTTAAGCCCGGGGGAGCTCTCTGTTTTTTGTTGTTATTAATAAACCTTTTTTGTTCACAAACAGGTTATTGTTGATTGTGATAACATACTTCCTCCCTCAAAGGTCTTCAGACAGTGAGTGAAGCATGAGCTGGTACACGGTTCGGAATCACAGAGCTTTGAAGTCTTCACGTAGTCACTCACGTGACTCCGAAATAAAACAGTAAGATTAAATGAGAACTTACCAGTTCGAAGTTTGATCTGTATTTTATGAGGCGTTACGATGAGCGATTACGTGCCCTCCGCTCCCACCCTCTATTATACAGATCAACTGGTAATTAAGTTCTTATTTTTTCTTTACTATATTTATTTCAATCGTTGTGTTTTTTCTGTGAATTCACACCGCTGCTTTGAAGAATGTCGCGCATGCGTGCTGGACGGGGTCTTCACGTAATCCCTCATCGTAACTCCTCATAAAATACAGATCAAACTTCGAACTTGTAAGTTCTCATTTAATCTTACTATTTTACAACTTACCAAAGCAAATTAACCTACAAACTTGTATGACTTTGGAGTCATAAGGTCATAAAGCCATAAGGAATAGGAATAGGATTAGACCATTTGGCCCATCAAGTCAACTCCTCCATTCAATCGTGGCTGATCTATCTCTCCCTCCTAACCACATTCTCCTGCCTTCTCCCCATAACCTCTGACACCCGTACTAATCAAGAATATGTCTATCTCTGCCTTAAAAATATCCACTGACGGCCTCCACAGCCTTCTGTGGCAAAGAATTCTACAGTCATGGGAGAAAACCCACGTGGTCACAAGGAGAATGTACATACTCCATACAGACAGCACCCGTAGTCAGGATTGAACCCAGCTCTCTGGTGCTGTGAGGCAGCAACTCTATTTTGCGCCACTATGCTGCCTGAGCATTGTGAATGAAAAATGGGCAGCACAATGGCACAACTGGTAGAGCTGCAGCCACACAGCTGCAGTAATACAGCTTCAATGAATCATCAACATTGTGTGATGTCTGTGTGGAGTTTGCATGTTCTCTCTGTGACTGCACGAGTTTCCCCCGGGCACAACAATTTCCTCCCACATCCCAAACTCATGCAGGTTGGCAGGTTAATTACTCCTGTTGTAAGTATGTGTTGGAACAACCAGGGTATGTGTGAGTGAATAGCTAACATGGAATTAAGGGGGAATGGCTCTGAAAGCAGAAAAAGGACTTGATGGATCAAATAACCACCTTTTATGTCCTGAGAAAATATGAAAATACAAGAAACAAAAATGTCTCTTCCTTTAAACCACACTCAACAAAATGCTGTACTCCTTTCTCTTGCTCATCTCTCTTACACGTCAGTGACCCGGGTTCGATCCTGACTACGGGAGCTGTCTGTGTGGAGTTTGTACGTTCTCCCTGTTACCGTGTGAGTTTCCCCCGGGTGCTCCGGTTTCCTCCCACATTCCAAAGACATACAGGTTTGTAGGTTAGTTGGCTTCGGTATAGATTGTAAATTGTCCCTAGTGTGTAGGATAGTGTTGGTGTATGGGATGATCACTGGTCGGGTGGACTCGGTGAGCCGAAGGGACTGTTTCCGCGCTGTATCTCTAAACTAAACTGAAGCCTCCCTCAACTACCATCCTCCTTTCCCCCACATGGGCTCTTTCATTGATTGTCCTTGTCCCATTCCTCCCAACACCTTTCTTCCATCGTCTTCTGTTATCCATCTTTGAGTCTTCAGTGTCAAATTTCCTCCGTTCCCCTTGGGGAACCAATGTTAAATTAATGCCACAGGGTGGGAGATTGCAACCTTCACGTGGCCCACCCTCTTTCGACTAATGCAATCAAACCGATGTGCACAAACAAAAGATCAAATAAAACAAGTTGACCTACAACTTTAGGCTGTGCACGCCATACGCAAGAAGAAGAATTAATGCCACGGGGTCACCGGTAATGCGAGGGCCTAAATAAATAGTCAATTCTGCAAAGATTATTTTTAAAGTTCTTCTTCAATAAGATTGACAATGATCACAGTCAGCAGGAGAATTAGTTGATTCAGAACCAAATGATATTGAATGGTTCATTCTCAAGAGAGAGTTAGATTTAGCTCTAAGGGCTAAAGGAATCAAGGGATATGGGGAAAATGCAGGAATGGAGTACTGATTTTAGATGATCAGCCATGATCATATTGAATGGCGATGCACCTATGTTTCTATGATGCATGTTTCAAGCATGTAGCTGCCCCATCTTTCTCCTGCTGAAAACAGTGGCCAACGGAGATTCCAAAAACTTCAGAAAGTGCCCATTTAACATCATAGACAGTGAATATCAGTGGGGAGCATCAACACAATTCAGATTCAGGGATTCTGTCTTCCTAGGTGTTATCTAGCAACTGAACCATCCTATCAACACATAGCCTGTGCTACTATCTACCTCAGTGGAGACCCTCAGACTATCTTTAATCGGACTTTGCTGGACTTTATCTTGCACTGAACATTATTCCCTTCATAGCGTACCTTAATTGTGGACGGCTCGAATGTAATCACGTATTGACTTTCTGCTGACTGGTGAGCACGCACCAAAAAGCTTTTCACTGTACCTCGGTACACGTGGCGATAAGCGAAAACGGAACCACTGACTGATTCCGTCCGTCCTGACAGCAGATGCTAATGTGCAGAGTTTCCTGTAGGGGTCAGTGGATGCCTGTCACACAACTTAAAATTGTCAGGAGGTTTACACCTTTTCATCGCAAGTGGGGGAGGGGGGGATTGAACCTCCAACAGCAATCCCCTGCCACTCACCTTGTTGCCGAATACATAATGCAGCAAGAAACCTGACTTGCCTGGTCGCTGTAGTGTGGCAACAAATCAAACTGAAGTATTTATCCTTGAATTTGCAGAGTATTTTGGTCTCATCTTTATCCCATGCGTTTCTAAGTTCTTGCACGTTCCTCCTAGATACAGCGCTGATAATCACAAAATAACCTGTGCTGAATTAATTGTAAGAGGTTACAGAAATGTTCTATTTGGAAACCTTTGCTGTACAAATGTTCCTCGCAGTGGAGGTCAGTTGCTTATGTATTCACACCCTTGCTCTGTTGCAGAATGTTACATTCAACCTCATCTGCTGAGCTTAAAGGCACAGTTCAATGGTTAAGTGGTTCATCTGTGCATTATTTGTCGCATGAATAACTGCACAGTGAAATTATTTTTGCATTTGTATCACACATGCGGGTGTCGCCATTATTGGCACTGTTATTCAAAGTCCAAAGTCCAGTCGGCCTGCGCGATCGATATACTGGGGCAGTTCCCGCGAACCGACGTCCCTCTCCTCACCTCGCCCGACCATCTTTGTGACACGGGGGCGCCTCCTGCAGCCGCTGGAAGCATTACCGTGGTTCACCCTCCTGCCGGCCCTTGCTCCTAGATTCCACCAAGCCCTCAGGCAGGTTATCAGTTACACGGACTAATGAATCTTCAGTCTCGAGACCGACGAGCCTTTCTTTTTAACCCAAAAATAATTTATTAAATTAGTTGCAATAATATGTATAAAACAAAATGATTTGAAGCAAAAACCACTACCATAGTACAAGTAAAACAAATATTCTTAAATTACTATCTCCCCCTCTTTGTCAAGGATGCATTCCACCTCTCGCGGTGCCCAGCGGTCCGGGATAGCCCCCAGGGTGCCCGTGGACAGTGCGTACTCCCTCAGTAACACCACGCGGGCATGGACGTAATCCCGGAATATGGGCAAGCAGCCGGTTCGGGCAGAGCCCTCACATATGGCCAGCTTGGCCAGGCTCAGGAGCAACCCAACCAGGACATCTTCAGCCCTACCCTCTCCTCTACACACAGGGTGTCCAAAGATGAGGATGGTGGGTGAGAAATGCAGCCAGAAGTCCCTTTAGAAATTGGAACAGGGGCTGCAACCTCACACACTCCAAGCACACGTGTAACCCAGACTCTACCAGTCTGCAGAAGTGGCAGGAACAGGTTGCAAGGGCCTCCTGGGTGCAGTACCCTTCACCCCAGGTCTCACTTTGTGTCTGGACTGTGGACGATGGCGAGGAAGTGCGGGGTGTGGAGGAGGAGCCCGTACAGGAGACGCCTCTCTGCGTTTCGGAGGGAGTTGAAGGGTGTAGAGGAAGAGCGGCTCACGTTGTGTGGGACCGGCTCCTAAAAAGGATTATGGCACCTGGGTTTGATGAGTTCTTCCGTCTGAGCGTGGGTTTGCTCAGCCGCAGGCGACGAACCTTTGGGGGAGTTACTGGACCCCCAACCGACTAGCTTTTGGACGTACCCCGACTAGCCTTCTGCGCGAGGTCCCACCGACCAATGAGACTTCCAGACATAGACACAAAAAACTGGAGCAACTCAACGGGACAGCAGCATCTCTGAGAGAAGGAATGGTGACGTTTCGGGCCGAGACCCTTCTTCAGACTGGTTAGGGATAAGGGAAACAAGATAGGACCGAGATGAGAAAATCGTTTTTCACACAGAGAGTGGTGCATCTGTGGAATTCTCTGCCACAAAAGGTAGTTGAGGCCAGTTCGTTGGCCATATTTAAGAGGAGTTGGATGTGGCCCTTGTGGCTGAAGGGATCGGGGGGTATGGAGAGAAGGCAGGTACAGGATACTGAGTTGGATGATCAGCCATGATCATATTGAATGGCGGTGCAGGCTCGAAGGGCCGAATGGCCTGCTCCTGCACCTAATTTCTATGTTTCTATGGTTCTATGTTTCTATATAGACGATGATGTAGAGAGATAAAGAACATTGGATTAAAAATTATGCAAAAAAGTAACGATGATAAAGGAAACATGCCATTGTTAGCTGTTTATTGGGTGAAATCGAGAAGCTAATGCGACTTGGGTGGGGGAGGGATAGAGAGAGAGAGAGAGAGAGTGCCGGGACTACCTGAAGTGAGAGAAATCAATATTGATACCACTGGGCAGTAAGCTGCCCAAGTGAAATATGAGATGCTGTTCCTCCTATTTGTGTTTGGCCTCAACCTGACAATGGATGTGACATAGGACAGAATAGTCAGTTTGGGAATGGGAATGGGAATTAAAGTGTTAAGCAACCGGGAGATCAGGTAGGTCCAGGCAGGCTGAGCAAGGTGTTCAGCGGAACGATCGCCCAGTCTGCGTTTGCTCTCGCCGATATATAAGTGTCAACATCTTGAACAACAGAGATACAGTAGATGATGTTGGAGGAACCTCTGCCTAATCTGAAAGGACTGTTGCGGTCCCTGGACAGAGTCGAGGGAGGAGGTATAGGGACAGGTGTTGCATCTTCTGCGGTTGCAGGGGAAGGCTGCCACCAAACATGAATAAAACACTTTGTTGAATGCTGGGGCTAGGCGATGAAGAGAAACTGTTTTCAATACGAATGCAGTGCCCAATTATTCTGACCCCAATTATTCTTTCCCTCTCCTATCCAATTGTTCCCTGCATTCCTCCATGGGTTGCCAACCTGACATGACTTTCCTTGATAGGCAAAATGCTGGAGTAACTCAGCGGGTCAGGCAGCATCTCTGGAGAACAGGGATAGGTGATGTTTTGGGTCAGAACCTTTCTGCAGATTGAAGGATGGAGAAGGCCAGAACAAAACGGGGCTGTTAACAGATGACCTCGGGAATGGTGGTGTCCATAATGGCCCATTGTTGGCTGGGGAAGATGTGCTAATGACAGGGACACAAGGATGCGAAGAGTGGAACTGGTAGAATGACTAGAGTGTGGGATGTGGGGAGAGATGGGGAAGGGAGGGAATGGGGGGAAATGCAGGAGTTACTTGAAATTAGAGAAATTGGGGACTCCAGACTTGAGTCTCCAGGAATTCATCTCCCGTGGGCTCAGATGAATCCAACACAGGAGAAAATTAACAGGGGCATTAAAAATAAATCATTGACATTCAATACTTTTGCTTAGGTGATATTTTGGGTTGGGACTCTTTGTCAGACTGAAGAAGGGTCCCAACCGAAATATTACCAATCCATGTTCTCCAGAAATCCTAGCTGACCCGTTGAGTTACTCCAGCACTTTGTGTCTTTTTGCGTAACTCGGCAACCGTAGTTCCCTGTTTCTAAAATTCATTGATTTGTACGGGTGCCAGGGGTTATGGGGAGAAGGCTGGAGAATGGGGTTGAGAGGGAGAGATAGATCAGCCATGATTGATTAACTGGCGGATTAGACTTGATGGGCCGAACATCCTAATTCTGCTCCTATGATTTGTGAACTTATGAACGAAAAGCTTTTTCTTATTGGATGAAGTCACAATGTTAGATTTGAGACCTGAAGGGCTTCTTGACTTGATTGTCAATAATTATCAAGTCAAGTCAAGTCAAAGTCAAAAGAGTTTATTGTCATGTGTCCCTGACAAGACAATGAAATTCTTTCTTTGCATAGCACAACAGAACATAGTAGGCATTGACTACAATTATATACTTAAATACACACATTGTCCGAGCCAGGTTTAATAGCCTGATGGCGGTGGGGAAGTAGCTATTCCTGAACCGGGTTGTTGCAGTTCTCAGGCTCCTGTACCTTCTACCTGAAGGCAGCAGGGAGATGAGTGTGTGGCCAGGGTGGTGTGGGTCCTTGATGATGCTGCCTGCCTTTTTGAGGCAGCGACTGTGGTAGATCCCCTCGATGGAAGGAAGGTCAGAGCTGATGATGGACCGGGTAGTGTTTACTACTTTTTGTAGTCTTTTCCTCTCCAGGGCACTCAAGTTGCCGAACCAAGCCACGATGCAACCGGTCAGCAAGCTCTCTACTGTGCACCTGTAGAAGTTAGAGAGAGTCTTCCTTGACAGACCGACTCTCCGTAATCTTCTCAGGAAGTAGAGGCTCTGATGAGCTTTCTTAATAATTACATCTGTGTTCTCGGGCCAGGAAAGATCTTCACAGATGTGCACGCCCAGGAATTTGAAGCTCTTGACCCTTTCAACCATCGACCCGTTGATATAAACAGGACTGTGGGTCCCCATCCTACTCCTTCCAAAGTCCACAATCAGTTCCTTGGTTTTGCTGGTGTTGAGGGCCAGGTTATTGTGCTGGCACCATATGGACAGTCGCTCGATCTCTCTTCTGTACTCCGACTCATCCCCATCAGTGATACGTCCCACTACAGTGGTGTCGTCAGCGAACTTGATGATGGAGTTCGCACTGTGACTGGCTACGCAGTCATGAGTATAGAGTGAGTACAGCAGGGGGCTGAGCACGCAGCCTTGAGGTGCTCCCGTGCTGATTGTTATCGAGTCTGACACATTTCCACCAATACGAACAGACTGGTCTGTGAATGAGGAAGTCGAGGATCCAATTGCAGAGGGATGCGCAGAGACCCAGTTCTGCGAGTTTGGTAACCAGCTTGGAGGGGATGATTGTGTTAAATGCCGAGCTGTAGTCAATGAATAACAGCCTGACATATGAGTTTTTGTTGTCCAAGTGGTCCAGAGCGGAGTGGAGGGCCAGCGAGATCGCGCCCACCGTTGATCTGTTGTGGCGGTAAGCGAACTGCAGTGGGTCCAGGTTTTTGTCAAGGTAGGAGTTGATTTGCGCCATGATCAACCTCTCGAAGCACTTCATCACCACAGGCGTTAGTGCCACAGGTCGATAGTCATTGAGGCACGTCACCTTGCTCTTCTTGGGCACCGGTATTATTGATGCCCTTTTGAGGCAGGTGGGAACCTCAGACCTCAGAGGTGACAGGTTGAAAATGTCCGTAAAAACTCCAGCCAGTTGGTCCGCACAGGTTTTTAAAACACAACCAGGTATGCCATCAGGTCCAGACGCTTTTCGAGGGTTCACCCCTCTGAAGGATTTCCTGACGTCGGCCTCTGTGCCTGAGACTGAAATACCATCACAGCGAATGGGGGCTCGGGAAGGCACATCGGTGTTCTCCCTATCAAAGCGTGCGTAAAATGCATTGAGCTCATCAGGGAGTGATGTATCACCGACATCCGAGCTGCCTCCTGGTTTCGCCTTGTAGGAGGTGATTGCATTCAGTCCCTGCCACAGCTGCCGAACATCTGTCTCATCCTCCAGTTTGGAGCAGAACTCCCTTTTGGCCTTTTTGATGGCCTTACCAAGGTCGTATCTGGACTTCGTGTACACCACTGTATCATCAGACATGAATGCCCAGTGTCTGGTCTTCAGAAGAGTGCGGATCTCAGAGTTCATCCAAGGTTTCTGATTGGGAAACACTCGGAATGTTTTTGTAGGGATTCAGTCCTCCACACATTTCTTAATGAAGTCTGTGACGACTGTGGCGTATTCATTCAAGTCCGTTGCCGAGTCCTTGAACATTGCCCAGTCGACAGACTGATACAGACTACAATTATCATATCGAACAAAGAATTTTCTTCTCTTGGAATTGGCCTAAAATGGTGTGTTGCCATGGGAATGGACATAATAGGTCCATAATAGGGGGATAGAGGTTGGATATGATCAGAGGCAGGAAATTGTGGGTTGTTGAAAACGGCAGGAATATTGACATTTACAGTTGCCAACTTTAATCTGGGGCATGCTGGAAATCCAAGTGCAATGACAGCAAGTTCAGACATAAATTATCTGGGAATACCCGACAGGTTCCTAATGCTGTGTTGGATGGAACTGCAAATGCTGGTTTTACATTGAAGATAGACACAAAATGCTGGAGTAACTCAGCGGGACAGGCCGCATCCCTGGAGAGAAGGGATGGGTGACATTTCGGGACGAGACCCTTCTTCAGACAGTCAGGGGAGAGGGAAACGAGGTATGGAAGGATACAAAGAACATATAAAGTGTGAATAGAACAGATCAAAGCAGACGATGATCAAAGAAATGTACAATGGTTCATTGGTACACAGAAGGCTGGAGAAACTCAGCGGGTGCAGCAGCATCTAAGGAGCGAAGGAGATAGGTGACGTTTCGGGTCGAGACCCTTCTTCAGACTGGTCAGGGATCAGGGAAACGAGAGATATAGATGGTGATGTGGAGAGATAAAGAACAATGAATGAAAGATATGCAAAAAGTATCGATGATAAAGGGAACAAGCCATTGTAAGCTGCTTGTAGTGTGAAAATGAGAAGCTAGTGCGACTAGGGTGGGGGAGAGAGATAGAGAAAGAGGGAATGCCAGGGCCTGAGGGCTGAGGGAGAGGTGGGAAGGGGAGGAGACAGCAAGGGTTAGCAGAATTGAGAAAATTCAATGTTCAAGCCCAGAGGATGCAGACTCCCCAAGTGGAATATAAGGTGCTGTTCCTCCAACTTGCGGTGTTGCTCACTCTGGCCGTGGAGGAGGCCCAGGACCGAGAGGTCGGATACGGAATGGGAGGGGGAGTTGAAGTGCTGAGCCACCGGGAGGTCGGGTTGGTTAATGCGGACCGAGCGGAGGTGTTCGGCGAAACGATCGCCAAGCCTCCGCTTGGTCTCACCGATGTAGATCATCTGGCATCTGGAGCAGTGGATGCAGTAGATGAGGTTGGAGGAGGTGCAGGTGAACCTCTGTCGGACCTGGAGGACTGCTTGGGTCCCTGAAAGGAGTGGAGGGGGGAGGTGAAGGGACAAGTGTAGCATTTCTTGCGGTTACAAGGGAAAGTGCCCGGGGAAGGGGTAGAGCGGGAGGGAAGGGAAGAACACCTCATCCTGGGAGCAGATACGGCGTAAACGGAGGAATTGGGAATAGGGAATGGAGTCCTTACAGGAAGCAGGGTGGTAGGAGGAATAGTCCAGGTAGTTGTGGGAGTCAGTTGGTTTGTAACGGAGGTAGAATAGTCAAGGAATGGAGGGAAATGGGAATGGGGCCCTGGTACGCCGAGAACAAGGATTGTTCGACGTACCCGACAAAGAGGCAAGCGTAGCTGGGGCCCATGCGTGTGCCCATAGCTACGCCTTGTGTTCATTGTTGGATGAGGTGGAAGGTGACAACAAGGTACACAAACAGTATAGAGATTCAAGAGAGTTTATTGTCATGTGTTTTTTGTCATGTGTCCCAGATGGGACAATTCAGTTCTTGCTTTGCTTCAACAGAATATTGTAGGCATAAATAAATAAAGAACAGATCAGTGTGTCCATATACCATTGAAGATACACACATAAATAACCAAGCTATTAAAGTTCAGATTTTTGTTTGAGTTGAGTTTAATAGCCTGATGGCTGTGGGCAAGGAGCTGTTTCTGAACCTGGATGTTGCAGATTCAGGCTCCTGTACCTTCTACCTGAAGGCAGCTGAGAGATGGCCAGGTTGGTGTAGATCCTTGATGATGCTGCCAGCCTTTTTGAGGCAGCGACTGCAATAGATCCCCTCGATGGTAGGGAGGTCAGAGCCAATGATGGACTGGGTAGTGTTTATTACTTTTTGTTGTCTTTTCCGCTCCTGGGCACTCAAATTGCCGAACCAAGCCACGATGCAACCGGTCAGCATGCTCTCTACTGTGCACCTGTAGAAGTTCGAGAGAGTCCTCCTTGACATACCAACTCTCCGTAATCTTCTCAGGAAGTAGAGGCGCTGATGTGCTTTCTTTATAATTGCATCAATGTTCTGGGACCAGGAGAGATCTTCAGAGATATGCATGCCCAGGAATTTGAAGCTCTGGACACTTTCCACAATCGACCGGTTGATATAAATGGTACTGTGTGTTCCCATCCTACTCCTTCCAAAGTCGACAATCAGTTCCTTGGTTTTGCTGGTGTTGAGAGCCAGGTTATTGTGCTGGCACCATTTGGTCAATCGGTCGATCTCACTTCTATACTCAGACTCATCTCCATCAGTGATACGTCCCACAACGGTGGTGTCGTCAGGAAACTTGATGATGGAGTTTGCACTATGACTGGCTACGCAGTCATGAGTATAGAGTGAGTACAGCAGGGGGCTGAGCACGCAGCCTTGAGGTGCTCCCGTGCTGATTGTTATCGAGGCTGACACATTTCCACCAATACGAACAGACTGTGGTCTGTGAATGAGGAAGTCGAGGATCCAATTGCAGAGGGATGCGCAGAGACCCAGTTCTGAGAGCTTGGTAACCAGCTTGGAGGGGATGATAGTATTAAATGCCGAGCTGTAGTCAATGAATAACAGTCTGAGGTTTTGTTGTCCAAGTGGTCCAGAGCGGAGTGGAGAGCCAGCGAGATCGCATCCACCCATGATCTGTTGTAGCGGTAAGCGAACTGCAGTGGGTCCAGGTTTTTGTCGAGGTATGAGTTGATTTGCGCCATGATCAGCCTCTCAAACCACTTCATCACCACAGACTTTAGTGCCACTATTCGATAGTCATTGAGGCACGTCACCTTCTTCTTGGGCACCGGTATTATTGATGCCCTTTTAAAGCAGGTGGGAACTTCGGACCTCAGAAGAGAGATGTTGAAAATGTCCACAAAAACTCCATCCAGTTGTTCCCCACAGGTTTTTAGAACACGACCAGGTATGCCATCAGGTCCAGGCGCTTTCCAAGGGTTCACCCCACTGAAGGATTTTCTGACCTCGACCTCTGTGACTGTGACCGAAATACCATCACAGCGTATAGGGGGCTCGGGAAGGCAAATCAGTGTTCTCCCTGTCAAAGCATGCATAAAAAGGATTGAGCTCATCAGGGAGTGATGCTTCGTTGACATTTGAGCTGCCTCCTGATTTCGCCTTGTAGGAGGTGATTGCATTCAGGCCCCGCCACAGCTGCCGAACATTTGTCTCATCCAGCTTGGAGCAGAAGTCCCTTTTTGCCTTTTTGATGGCCTTACCAAGGTCGTATCTGGACTTCTTGTAGACCACTGTATCTTCAGACATGAATGCTCGGTGTCTGGTCTTCAGAAGAGTGCAGATCTCATAGTTCATCCAAGGCTTCTGATTGGGAAACGCTCGGAAGGTTTTTGTTGGGATGCAGTCCTCCACACATTTCTTTATGAAGTCTGTAACGACTGTGGCGTATTCGTTCAGGTCCATTGCCGAGTTCTTGAACATTGTCCAGTCTGTAGTCTCCAAACAGGAAGAAGCAACACCGCAGTAGGGTCGGATTTACCAAAGTGAGGGCAAGGGATGGAGCGATAAGCATCCTTGATGGTCGTGTAGCAGCGGTCGAGGGTGTGTGGTCCTCTGGTGCTGCAGGAGACATGTTGGTGGAAGTTAGGGAGCACTTTCTTAAGGTTGGCTTTGTTAAAATCCCTGGCTATGGTGGTAAATGCCTCGGGGTAAGCCGTCTAGTGCTTATTGACCACAGCGTGCAGCTCCCCCAGTGCCAGATGGACATCAGCCTGGAGTGGGATGTAGACTGCGGTCAGGATGATGGCAGTGAATTCCCTTGGTAGGTAGAAGGGACGGCACTTCACAGCCAGGTGTTCCAGGTGTGGAGAGCAGGGGTTGGACAGGACTGCCACGTCTGAGCACCACGCAGAGTTGACCATGAGGCAGACGCCCCCTCCTCTCCCTTTCCCAGATGCAAGTATATGGTATAATTAATCAGGAGGACAGTGAAATGAGTAGGCGAACCTATTGCTCATCGGTTTCAAGCTAATGAAATCCCTTGTCTTGTTATTGGATATAATCTATGACATAAAAATGGTTTGAGTTTCTTGGACTACGGAGGAGTGCTTTCTCTTGATATATTTTAACAAACTGCACAAGATATCTCCGATAGAGGACACTCACCTATAATTTGAATGATATAATATTTAAAATGCAGTCATCTTCTGTGTGGATATGTGAGGTGATGAATCTTATTTTACACATGGTGTGGGTGGATATGAAAAAGCACCACAGAAAAATATCAACTACTTGACTAAGTGGGACCTGTTGGGTCCCATGTTCACACGGGAGGGCTGGTCCTTTGATGCAATATTCCACCTCTCCACCAATTCCAATATTGGTGGCCAGTGGGGGGGCTTTCTGGAGCGCTGGTATGGGTTCTTGGGGCGGCAGCTCAGTCCCTCAAGCCTGATGTGCTGGCAACGCACTCATGGCTGGTGGGCTGGCAGTTGACCCATGGCTATTGCTTGAAATTCAATTTCAAGCAGGATACAAGGCCACCAAATTCAAGTGCAGTTTGTTACCACTTCGAACAGGGTGCAAGGCCACCAAATTCAAGTGCAGTTTCATACCATTTCATGCAGGGTGCAACGCCACAACATTCAAATGCAGTTTCATACCATTTCAAGCAGGGTGAAACTTCAAGCCAAAGCACCCAAGCCACCATTTGCAGTGGTGCCTTTTAACTTAGAAACATAGAAATCAGGTGCAGGAGTAGGCCATTCGGCCCTTTGAGCCTGCACCGCCATTCAATATGATCATGGCTGATCATCCAATTCAGTATCCCGTACCTGCCTTCTCTCCATACCCCCTGATCCCCTTAGCCACAAGGGCCACATCTAACTCCCTCTTAAATATAACCAATGAACTGGCCTCAACTACCCTCTGTGGCAGAGAGGTCCAGAGACTCACCACTCTCTGTGTGAAAAAAGTCATTCTCATCTCGGTCTTAAAGAATTTCCCCCTTATCCTTAACCTGTGATCCCTTATCCTGGACTTACCCAACATCGGGAACAATCTTCCTGCATCTAGCCTGTCCAACCCCTTAAGAATTTTGTAAGTTTCTATAAGATCCCCTCTCAATCTCCTATATTCTAGAGAGTATAAACCAAGTCTATCCAGTCTTTCTTCATAAGACAGTCCTGACATCCCAGGAATCAGGCTGGTGAACCTTCTCTGCACACCCTCTATGGCAATAATGTCCTTCCTCAGATTTGGAGACCAGAACTGTATGCTACTCCATGTGTGGTCTCACCAAGACCCTATACAACTGAAGTAGAACCTCCCTGCTCCTATACTCAAATCCTTTTGCTATGAAAGCTAACATACCATTCGCTTTCTTCACTGCCTGCTGCACCTGCATGCCTACTTTCAATGACTGGTGTACCATGACACCCAGGTCTCGCTGCATCTCCCCTTTTCCTAATCGGCCACCATTTAGTTAATAGTCTGCTTTCCTGTTTTTGCCACCAAAGTGGATAACCTCACATTTATCCACATTATACTGCATCTGCCAAACATTTGCCCACTCACCCAGCCTACCCAAGTCACCTTGCAGTCTCCTAGCATCCTCCTCACAGCTAACACTGCCCCCCATGCAACACGATCGTTAACAGAAGGATAAAATGGATAAAAATGGATAAAAGGATAAAAGGATAAATAGACAATGGTGGCAGCGCATTACATGGCATTCAGGAGTCTGATGGCTCGTGGGAAGAAGCTGCGCAGAACCTTGATGTTCTGCTCTTTATGCTACGATATCTTTTGCCCGAGGGCAGCAGACTGAACAGTCCGTGATGGAGATGTGTGGGGTCTTTTATAATACTGCTGGCCTTAGACACGCAACGTTTGGTCGCAATATCCCCGATTGAGGGGAGAGAAGACCCGATGATTTTTTCCACTGTCCTCACCACTCTCTGCATGGACTTCCAGTCGGAGGATTTACAGTCCCCAAACCAGACAGAGATACAGCTGGTCAGAATACTCTCTATTGTGCCCCTGTAGAAAGTGGTGAGGATGGGATGGGGGAGGTGAGCTCTTCTCATCCGGCACAGAAAGTACAACCGTTGCTGCGCTCTCTTAACTGTTGATGAGATGTTATTTGACCAGGTCAGACTGTTAGTGATCTGCACCCCCAGGAACTTAGTGCTACTGACCACCTCCACATCGCTGTCATTGATGTGACGTGGTGTGGGACTGTGCCGGTTTTTCCTGAAGTCGACGATGACCTCCTTTGTTTTTTTGACATTCAGGATCAGGTTGTTCGTATTGCACCAGTCCCCCAGTTGTTTCACCTCCTCCCTGTAAGCCAGCTCATTGTTGTCCCGGATGAGGCCCACCACTGTTGTGTCATCTGCGTACTTCATGATGTGGTTTGTACTAAACCTGGCACAACAGTCGTGGGTCATCCGGGTAAACAGCAGTGGACTCAGGACACAGCCCTGAGGGGAGCCGGTGCTTAGAGAGATGATGTTAGAGGTGATATTTCCAACCTTCACTGACTGGGGTCTGTCAGTGAGGAAGTCCAGTAGCCAGTTACACATGGGGGTGCTGAGACCCAATGGACCCAGTTTGCTTATCAGGTGCGAGGGGTAATTGTGTTGAATGTTAAACTAAAATCCATGAATAGCATTTGCACACAAGTGTTCTTCTCCTCTAGATGTTCCAGGCTCAGATGGAGTACGGAGGATATATCGTCCTCTGTGGAGCGATTTGGCCTGTAAGCAAACTGGTATGGGTCAAGTGTGGAGGGGAGTCTGGAGGTGATATGGTCCCTGACCAGCCTCTCGAAGCACTTCATCATTATGGGAGTGAGTGCTACAGGGTGGTAATCATTGAGACATTGTATATTGGATTTTTTTGGCACTGATATGATGGTGGCAGTCTTGAAACACGATGGGACGACAGCCTGGTTCAGCGAGGTGTTGAAGATGTCCGTAAGGACATGTGTCAGCTGATCAGCACATTCCCTGAGCACCCGCCCTGGTATGTTATCAGGGCCTGCCGCCTTTCGTGCGTTCACTCCTTTTAGGGACCTCCGGACATCCACTATGTCAAGACTGTGTGCCTGTTCATCACAGTGAGGAATATCTTTTCTCGCAGGTGTGTTATTTAATGCCTCGAACCATCCAAAATAGTTGTTGAGTTCATTGAGGAACTCAATGTTGTCATCACAGGGTGGTGGAGCAGTCTTATAGTCCATGATTGTTTTGATTCCCTGCCACATGTGCCTGGTGTTCATGGGGTCATGAAAGAAGCTCTGGATTTTCTGACCTTAATGTGGTTTAAAAATGAAACCATTAGGCAGTGGTGCCTTTTAACTTCATGCCAAAGCACCCAATCCCCAATTGCAGTAGTGCCTTTTAACTTCAAACCAAAGCACCCGCCACCATTTGCAGTAGTGCCTTTTCACTTCAAGCCAAAGCACCCAAACAAACATTTGCAGGCAGTGCCTTTTTACTTCAAACCAACCATATTTTCATTTTCAAACCACATTAAGGGCACTCACAGTTGAATAGACACGTGTTCAGTGCTATTCAGAGCTCAGAAATACGTGACCCTCTGGTTCCTCCATCTTGCAGAGACTGAGTGAGGCACACCACTTTCTGGTTTTATAGTCCCCCCCCCTCCCTCCAGCAGAGGCAGCAGAGAGAATGGCAAATTTGTTAAAAACATTAATATCTCTCTGATTTTTCATCGATGGGTAAAATCCTCTGGTCCAGGAACGCGGAGGGGGAGCTCTGTGCGAGCTGGCCAAAAATGACGGCTGTAGGTGGCGGCGTTCTCTCGGAAATCACAGCACAGCAGGCCAAAAGCGGTCAATATTTTAGTAATATAAATTTTGCTATTTAAATTCTAATCCATATGGTCTTGAATCTGAGAACAAGTCCTTATATAGGAAAATAATTGTCAATAAGTACATTTCAAGCTCTGGGCAAAGAGGTTCACAACTATAAATCATACATTTCTTTTGCTCATTGTGCGAGCTAAAAATAATTTGTGATTAGACTTCATTCAAATTTTACAATGTAAATTTGATTATACCTAAATTAAATCAAGTACGATTAACAAAGGATTTATTTTGTCAATACGGTTTGCAATCATTGCTTTTAAATTTCAATTTGTTTGTTAAAACACAATGCTGTCATTATTAACTGCCATGTATGAATACATACAGCTTGAATACTTAATTTAGATGTTATCTTTTGCCTGTGATACTTTTCTTTACAATTCGCAGAATTCAGTTGTAAACAGGTTATTTTAATATATTTATATATTAAAACCTAGCTCAGGGCAAATTAATTTTATTTAGTTTGGTTGAGTGATTACACGTGGAAACAGCCCCTTCGGCCCACCGAGTCCGTGCTGACCAGCAATCACCCATACACATTAGGTCACACTAGTTCTATCTTACACACTAGGGCCAATTTAGAGAAGCCAATATACCTACAAACCTGAACATTTTTGGAAGGTGGGAGGAAACCGGAGCACCGGGAGCAAACCCACGCAGTTCACAGGGAGAACGTACAAACTCTGCACAGACAGCACCTGAAGTCAGGATTGAGCCCGGGAGGAAATGGCAGAAGCCAAAGATGAGAGGGACCATGCAAACTCCATAAGTCCGGATGGAGCTGCCATTAGGAGCGGTAAGGGAAGGTCCCCACTTACCGGAACAAGTATCAAGTCCTGACGGGAGCAAAACGCTGACCTCTGTGGCCATGTCAACGAGGAAGTGCCGCCCTGAATGACGGTCCCAGGCGTAGAGGCGATGTTTCAGGCCGACCGCTGCAGCCACTACCAGCGGCCGGCCTTGGCGATTCCCGGAAACATGCAGGGTGGGCGGTTTCGACGGGCCTCCGAACCCCAACGCTGGTGATAGAAACACCACGACTGTTTACCGGCGTTGCTCGGGCCCAGCTTCACAGCCGAACCCCCGGTGGATGCAGGAACTGGCCGCTGGGCCCACCCAGGCACTGCCGACAACCGATAGAGGGCAGCACTGCCCTGTTGTTTGGTCTGCCACTGATCGCCTGCTCGCTCAGCCAGCTGCAGGGTATCGTCAAAATTCTCACCCACAAACTCCACACAGACAGCACCCGTTGTCAGGGTTGAGCCCGGGTCTCTGACGCTGTAAGGCAGCAACTCCACTGCTGCGTGTATTTGCTGCCCATGAATGTTCTGTCATATGTCATCTCTGTCCAATGGTAAGAGTAACAAAGATTTGGTGACAGAGAATTGAAAAGAAAATGTTATGGCGAGGCACACGTTTGAGAACAAAGTGATCTTTATTGGCAGATACAGATTCAGACACTCGTGCGCTGAGAGTGAGCACTAACTGTGTCCTTGCAGTTGCAGTCAGGCACACCCATGACTCATGATGTCATCTTCCCGCCAAACGCAGTCACATACCCGTTCAAGTTCTACTAACGAGGGTTCGATCTATAACTGGCCTAACCACCAGATGGCGCCACATGACCCACCCCCCCCAGAACCGGAGTAACGAAAACTAATAGGCAGACGAACGAGGCGCTGCCCCGTCACGTCTACCAACGGGGATTGAGCCCGGAGGAAATCGGCGCCTAGCAATGGGAAACATCAGCAACGGTAAAAGTCCAAGTAAAATGGCAGGAGCTCGAAGATGAGAGGGACCATGCAAACTCCATACGCCCGGATGGAGCTGCCATTAACCGCGGTGAGGGAAGGTCCCCGCTTGCCAGAACAAGTGTCAAATCCCGACGGGGACAAAACGCTGACCCCTGCGCCCGTGTCGAGGAGTAAGTGCCGCCCTGAATGACGGTCCCAGGCGTAGAAGCGATGTTTCAGGCCGCCCGCTGCCGCCACTACTGTTCCAGCTCTACTAATGAGGGTTCGATCTACAACTGGCCTAACCACCAGATGGTGCCACAATTTCATGTAGAATCTAATTTGCTTATTCATAGCCATGGATATGATTGCTTTGGTGTCAGGATGCAGAAGGCTGGCAAAGTGCCGAAGATGAACGCTCATGGATCAATAATGATTTCCATTGAATTAGTGGCTTTGAATCAATTTCAATATTTCTTATATAATTCAATATTAAATTATATTTTCCTTCTGAGTCCCATACAACAGTCTTTCTTGGTCAATATCACTGAATGTTTGGGCATCTAGTGACCAGGTTAATTTCCGGGATGGCGGAGCTGACATATGATGACAACTGGGCTAATATTCACTGGAATTTAGAAGGATGACAGGGTATCTTGTAGAAACATTTAAAATTCTTATGGGATTGGCCAGGCTAGATGCAGGAAACATGTTTCCCATGTTGGGGGAGTCCAGAACCAGAGGTCACAGTTTAAGAATAAGGGGTAGGCTATTTAGGACTGAGATGAGGAAAAACTTTTTCCTCATCACAGATGCTGGATAATCGAAGGTAGACAAGAATGCTGGAGAATCTCAGCGGGTGAGGCAGCATCTATGGAGCGAAGGAAGGTCAGGCAGCATCTCTGGAGAACATGGATAGGCCACAGTTTAAGAATAAGGCGTAAGCTATTTAGAACGGAGATGAGGAAACACTTTTTCACACAGAGGGTTGTGAGTGTGGAATTCTCTGCCTCAGAGGGAGGTGGAGGCTGAATACTTTCAAGGGAGAGCTAGATAGGCTCTTAAAGATAGCGGAGTCAGCGGATATGGGGAGAAGGCAGGAACTGGGTACTGATTGGGGATGATCAGCCATGATCACATTGTGCTGGCTCGAAGGGCCGAATGGCCCTCCCCTTCATCTATTGTCTATTGCCTATTGCGATGTTTTGGGTCGAGATCCCTCTGCAGTCTGATGAAGGGTCTTGATCTGAAACATCACCTATCCATGTTCTCCAGAGATGCTGTCTGACCTGCTGAGTTACTCCAGCACTTTGTGTCCTTTTGTGTATTAACCAGCAAATGAAATAGGCAACGTTTCGGGTCGAAACCCTTCTTCAGAGTCTGAAGAGGGTTTCAACCTGAAACGTTGCCTATTTCCTTCGCTCCATAGATGCGGCCTCTCCCGCTGAGTTTCACCAGCATTTTTGTCTACCGAGGACGAATATGTGATGTTTTATAACCTCTGGTTCTGCCTTGAACCAATGGACATCTCCAACCAAGAAAATCCAACAAAAATAAATGGGATACACAAAAAGTGCGGGAGTAACTCAGCAGTTCATGTAGCATCCCTGGAGAAAAATAACAGGTGACATTTTGGGTCAGGACCATTCTTTAGAAAGTAGGGGCTGGTGGGGGGCGGGGACAAGCTGGAGGCAAGAAAAGACCAGGACTATTCAGGGAAGAGCTTCAAATGACCTCAGGCAGGGTGTTGCCCTGGTGGGCCCATTATTGGATAAGGAAGATATGAACTGAAGGGTAGAAACATAGAAAATACTTGCAGGAGTAGGCCATTCAGCCCATTGAGCCAGTACCACCATTCAATATGATCATGGCTGCTTTCTGCCCATATCCCTTGATTCGTTAGCCCTGAGAGTTATATCGAACTCTCTCTTGAAAACATCGAGTGAATTGGCCCCCACTGCCTTCTGTGGCAGAGAATTCCACATTCACAACTCTGTGGGGTGGAAAATGTTTTTCCTCATCTCTGTCCTAAATGGCCTACCCCTTATTCTTAAACTGTGACTTCTGGTTCTGGACTCCCCCAACATGTGGAACATCTTTCCGGCAACTAGCCTATCCAATCCTTTAAGAATGTTATATGTTTCCGTAAGGGTACAATGTGGAGAGCTGAGGAACTGGTTAAAAAACTGGGGGGAGGAGGGGTGGGCGGGGGGGGGGAGGGTGGAAGGGGGCAAAGCAGTGGGGAGGGAAGTGTGGGTGGAAGTTACTTAAAATGAGAGAATTCAACATTCATACCATTGGGTAGTAAGCTACCCAAGCCAAATATGAGGTGCCGTTCCTCCAATTTGCATGCGGACTTTATATAGAATGATTTGAGTGATTCACATAAAGCCCTTTGTATTAAATTAAATCACAAAATGTTGATCAAATCACAGGTTTGACTTTCTTATGTGCCAAGTATTTGGTGTCTTCTATTCTTGAGGGAGAACAACCCAAGGCTTTTTGGAGATACATGAAATCTAGACAGACAGACAACACTGGTGTCTAGATGCTTAAAGTGAACAACTGTCTGATCACTGAGGACCAGGCCAAAGCAGAAGCTCTTGCAAACCAATTTCAACTTGTTTTCACCCGGGAAGATACGGAACCTTCATCATTTCCAGATCTACCGCCCAGCCCGTATCCTGATATGCCTGCTATTAAAATTGAGGTTGAAGGTGTCACGAAGTTATTGCTCAACAAAAGCTATTGGACCAGATCAGATACAGAATCAAGCCCTCAAGATCGCTGCCGAAGAACTGGCTCCAGTTTTGCAGTTCATTTTCCAATAGTCGCTTGACTCAGGTGATGTTCCGCTGGAATTGGAGGAAGGCTAACGTCACTCCTCTCTTTAAGAAGGGTTCAACCACACACCCGGTGAATTATCGTCCTGTTTCATTAACAAGCACTTGCTGCAAACTGCTGGAGCATTTAATCGATAGTAATCTGATGAGACACCTTAGCAAACATAACATTCTTGCTGACAACCAACATGCATTTAGGAGGCATAGATCATGCGAGTCTCAGCTTATCCTGATGACAAATGACCTGGCCAAGGACCTTGATAGCAATTTCATCACGGATTTAGTAGTGCTAGATCTAAAGCATTTGATGTCATCCCACACCAGAGACTGCTTCGGAAGCTTGACTTTTACAGTGTTCGTCCAACACAAAACAATGGATTTCCAGTTTTCTGACAAAACTTCTTCTGCATGTGTGTGTGAATGGAAAAAGCTCTGATTGGCGTTCAGTGTGAAGTGGTACACCTCAGGGCACAGTTCTTGGCCCACATCTGTTTTGGCTTTACATTAATGACATCCATGAAAAAGTCACAAGCACGACCAGACTATTCGCTGATGATTGTTTGTTGTACCGTCCAACTAAGTCAGCTGATGAGAAAGATGCTCGCCAAAAAGAGCTTGATACTATGGTTGAGTGGTCACAACAATGGGGCTTGCAGTTCAACCCTTCCAAATGTGAAGTCATGCGTGTCACCAGGAAGAGAAAACCAGGCAAAACATCATACAATATCCTTGGTGCCACCCTTGAAGAATCCAAACAGACCAAGTATCAAATTACAGAACAATCTATGCTGGAATGGTCAGACTCATCAGCCAACGGTGAAAGCAACAGGTGTCCTAAATTTTCTGAGACGCAACTTTCATCATTGTTCAACTTCGATCAAGGAGAAGTTATACTTCACCCTCGTTAGACCACATTTGGACTATGCAGCTGCAGCATGGAATCCATACACAAATAGAAACATTTCTTCCATCCAAAGACAGGCAGCTCGATTTGTTACAAATTCCTATGAGAGAGCAGCAAGTGTTACCAAACTTCTGTATTCACTGGGGTGGAACCCTCTCCCAGACAGACGTAAAACTCACCATTTGACCTGTTTTACAAAATGTTAAATGGTCAACTCGACATAGATTACCAAACCTACACCAAACCCAAACCTATTAGGAGCAGACGAGGGCATTCGATCCATTTTGAGACACAAGCTACCAAGACAGATGTGTACAGCAATTCATTCTTCCCCCGCACAATTAAAGCATGGAATAGTCTTCACCCTACCATAGTTACCCAACCAGATGCAACTAAATTTAAGGTAGCTCGTCTTTTCCAAGAATTCTGTTTTGCTTAAGTCCACCCTCCGCCACCTCCAGTTTAAATTCCATTTGGAATATTTTGGAGGACCTAGAACCAAGAACCAACAACCATGAACATTGAACTTGTGACCCAAAGAAGTTGCAACCATTGTCCCAGTACCTCGCCTCATGTACATTCTGAATATTGATCAGATTGAATAGTAATATTAAATCAGTTATAACTGACAGTACAGCTGACTTTGTGCCTATCTATTTAAGTGTGCTGCGAATAAGCATAGTGTGCAGACTCACAAACTATGAAAAGCTATTGAATTTGATTGTGAAGCTGATTGGGGATTCATCTTATTATCAGAACCTGAAACAGTACAGAAGTAGAAAATGGCTGACAATATCCACCTCAGATGATTTACTGAAAGAAATGGAGACTTGCAGAGAAAATAAAATTATACAGGTAAATGAACAAGACCTAATTCTAATTAGAAACAATTGTGTAAATATTCAGCAAAATACCTACTCTGACTGAGACGACACAATAGAACTTTATTTATCCCAGGAGGGAAATTGGTCAGCCAACAGTCACAAAACACAACTACAATGAACCATGGATCTAAAGTGTCGAGTGGAAAGCCCAGGATTGGGAATGTGCAAAGATTGGGGAGGGGTGGGGGGGGAAGGGGAAGGGGAAGGGGAGTCAGTCTACCCCATGCCAGAAGGGGGAGGAGTTGTACAGTTTGATAGCACAGAGAAGAAGGATCTCCTGTGTTGCGTGGCGTTGTGTCCTGCATCTTGGTGGAACCAGTCTGTTACAGAAGGTGCTCCTCAGTTGACCAGTGCTTCATGGAGGGGGTGAGCTGTATTGTCCAGGATGTTCTGCAGTTTGAGGAGCATCCTCCCCTCCAAGACCACCTCCAGTGCATCCAGCTCCGCCTCCAAGATGGAGCCATCCTTCCTGATGAGCATGTTAATTCTGTTGGCGTCCGTGACCTTCGCCCTACTGCCCCAGCACGTGACAGCGAAGAAGATGCCACTGGCCACTTATGTAGCATCTTACTGCAGACGTTACAACTGAATGTGAGTGAAAACACACATAACTGTATGTAAAATGCTTTATGTTTAGCCACAAATTAAATACTGTCAAGCTACGCAGATTACACCACAATGGTAGCACAGCGTAAAGTATCTTGATCATATTTAAACAGAAAAGGATAAGTGGAAATACTTAAAACAGCAGGACATTCATTGAAATTTGTGAAAAATACAAACCATTGCAAGCACAATGCGAGGGGAAGTATACCAATTAAATATGTATTAATATCCACTTTCTATGTGAAAATAAAGGACGATGAAAAGAATTAATAAAATTAATATTTTTATTGATATTGATTGCAATAAAAACATTACAAATGTAACATTATTTTTAAAAGCATGGTAGCTATAGAGCAGTTTCTCTTTCATTTCACTTCTCTGATTTTGACATTTAATGTGTGAAAATATAAGCCCACTCGAATGTTATCCCTATGTCATCTAATAATATCATCGTGGTTTATAACCTTTCATTAAGGATTTTGTTAGAATGCGGTTAAAATGCTTTTCTTTTCAGAATGTTCTGATTCACTAATATGTTTAGCTGCTTATTTCTGTGGGAGACTTAAAAAAAAACTCGTCCAGGATAATGTTTGCAATGTTTACAAAATCCTTTTAAAAGATCTGCATTTTCGATATGTGCAGAATTGGTCGAATATATGCGCTTATATACCTTGACATACAATATATATATATAGCAACTTGGAGCATTATTTGGTTACAGGAATCATTCTGTCATCTTGTAGACAGTATTCAATTATGAAACAAACATGCTGAGTGACCAGCATTTTGATCTCTTTAGTTCATGGTTTTAAGAAAATGAAATCAGCTGTTCTTTCTATTTTCCTTTTGATTTGTGTGCATTGGGTGAGCGTTTTGAGCTGTGAAGAATTCTTAAGACCCTAACAGTGCTGTATTAAACCAAAATCCTTTATTGTGCTAAACTCAGATCCTGACTGGACTTAGTAAAGCACTACACAATGCCCTAAATGCACTTTGTACATTTCACATGAAATTATATTTATTAATGCCACCTACAACCTTCTACATAAAACCAAACAGCATTTTTTATATTCTGTATTTTTTATTACTGTCTAACAAATGGCATGGAAACATTTATGATGCACTTAGTTGGTATTTTAAAAAACAAATGGAACTGCGGGCAGATACAAGCTGGATTAAACCAGGAACGAAATAAAGACTAAGAGCGAATTAACAAATTTGCAAAGATGCAAGTACGTTAACAGATACTTAGAAAATGACAATTATTGAAAAAATGGTGTTTGAGCTTTTTTTCTCTCATGGTGAAATGCTAAGGAAGCCCTTGTACTTGTGGTGTGTCAGAGCGCATGTGTGATAACATTAGGCCCTGATGCTGGCGTTAATAAGCATAACTGCTGTCATGGTAATGAGGCGAGCATTTGCTCTACATCTCACAGATTATCGATAAACACTGTAAACAACAGCCTTCCCCTTTTGCAAAGAGCACAGTTGTCCAGACTATTGGCATTTATAGATTTTTTGCCCACCATGCCCGCCGCACTCCCATTTAACATAAAAGGAGACGTTACATACTTGATGAAGTGATCTATCCTGACCTATATAATTCAATGCAGGGCAGTGCTCAGGAGACTGATTACTACATCGCCAGTTCCTCAGTCCTTCCTGCATCATGAGCTAATGGTGGAGGTGCATCCCTGCTGAGACAAGAAAGCAGAACTTCTATGAACCACATCATTCACTCTAACACCCGATGGCATTTCATAATACTTTAACACCTGTGCACGTCAAAGTTGACCACATATAATTTCTGCCCCAGTTATGGTGAACTTTGTAATTTCGCCGACTGACAGTCTAATATCTGCCGGGCTTCAATCTGACAATTGTTGTAAATAGGCCTGTTCGAAGAAAGTCGAAAGCATTAAACTGACAGCCTTGATTTTGTAGGTTTTAAAATCAGTGTTAAGGTTCATGCTCCAAAATAAAAAAAACATTGTTTATGTTAGATGACATGATATAAAAATATGCCACAGTAAAGGAAAATGCATCTGTGATCTGGAGTAATATTTTACCCACTTCCCAGAGGATGATATGGGGATTAGATAATATCTGTTTGGTCAAATGAAATATGATGTCCCCAAACATCAAATAATAATTAAAAAAAGAACTGGAAGTTTTATTGGACATAATAAAAGCGCTAATACTTCTCAAATAAAAATTACAAAATTATTTAAAGAACCAAAGCAACTTTCTGCTACAAAATAATTCCCCTAATTAAAATTATTTTAATGTGGTTAACCTACTTTTGATAGTTGAATTGTGGCATGTCTATTTATGATTGTTAGTCTTTACTTTCTTGAAATTTAAAAGGCTATCCTAAGATAGCCCTTAAGATAAAGGCAGCAGCAATAGAGTTGCAGCTCTTTCAGCGCCAGAGACGCGGGTTTGACCAAGAATACGGGTGCTGTCCATACAAAGTTTGTACGTTCTCCCCGTGACCGCATGGGTTTTCTCCAAGATCTTCGGTTTCTTCCCATATTCCAAAGATGTACAGGTTTGTAGTTTAATTGGCTTGGTATAAATGTAAATTGTCCCTGATGCGTGTAGGTAGTGTTAATGTGCGGGGATCACTGGTCGGTGCGGACTTGGTGGGCCGAAGAGCCTGTTTCCGCACTAAACTAAAAACTAAGAAAAGTAATTGACTTTGTTGCTGCAATTAAAGGTTTTTTTTCCCAGCCTGTCATTACTGTGAATTGAAATACGTTTAATAATTTTGTGGGTTTCTCTCAACATTCAATAATATGGGCAATTATATAGAATCTCAATGGATATTATGCAACAAAATGGATGGTCCCTTTTGAGTAGAGAAAAAGGCATTCAAATTTAACAAGAAAATGAAAAATATTTATATTTCATTGAAGGTTATGTAAGATAATGTAGGATTTTTATGAAACATTCAGTTACAGACACCCTGCAGTATTGAGGAATGTTGTTGTTTGTCGAGGAAAACGATTCCTATTTAAGAAACTTGGTTGCATAGAGATTTGGTTTCGACAAAAATCTTTAAACATTTGGCTTCCAAACATTTAATAAAACAAAGGGAAATAATTCATTGTAACCTATTGAGCCTAAAGGGTAAAAAGTGATTATAGAAGTGATGACCCTTAAGAGATTCATGCATGCTTCAGAGAATAAGCTATTCAGTTTTAGCCAGTGGGCTTTGCAGGAGGAAATGTGCAGTTACCGCTGCACAATTTATGCACATGGATTTTGTAAGTATGGTCACGTGTTTATTTTAAGCTGGTAGAGGTATGGTGGCATATTTGTAATATTGGAAGTCATTTGAAACACCTATCAACAGTGCAGCCTTCTGGAAAAATAATTATAGATCAGAAACCTTTGGGGGAAAAAAATGAACATGTACTTGCATTCTCCTTGTACCTGAGACATAACATCAGATTGATTGGGGTAGAATAGGTGGAACGACACCTCATATTTCGCTTGGGCAGCTTACAACCCAACAGTGTGAATATTGACTGAAGAAGGGTCTCGACCCAAAACGTCACCCATTCCTTCTCTCCAGAGATGCTGCCTGTTCCGCTGAGACAGTTACTCCAGCTTTTTGTGTCTAACTTCGGCAGCGGAGGCAATAACTGGTTCTAATTTGCGTGCTTGTGTGAACAGCACATGGTTGGAATATTCATTTATATGCTGTTCTTGATCACAGTTGTTTCATAAAAGACCCCCTGAGTGTTACATGGACTTTGTTTTAAGATTTTTTTCTGTAGTCCCCATAATCAGTTACGGATAAACAAAAAGTCCTTGTTAATTAAAATGCTTATTATTGGCAGCTGGCATGTAGGTTGCATTCACATTTTAAATCTGACTACCTGAAACGCATATGTGCATATAAAATCCGGCAAAGTTGGACATGTCGTTGTGGAAGAGATTTAGCTTTAACCTCAAGTGAGGAGTGCCTCTTTATTATACTCCTTTGTCAACCAATACTGTTATAGGGCATTTGTGCTGCACAATGGCTGCCTCCTTCTCAGCACACAACATGACAGCAATGTCATCATTCAATCCTATCCCTCAGTGCACATAATTACCTCACATATGGAAACCTGTGATAGCCTAAAGGCATCGAGAAAAAAAAGGGAACTGTACAATCTGTCCAGCAGCAGGCTTACTCCACAGGCAAAAGTACCATTCGAAGAGCGCTGGCTGGATTTCCTATCGGAGAATAACAGGTCAGCTGTCCCTTGTCAGTGGGGCTACACTTAAGTAAATATCATCATATTTATAGATCCTGGATAATTGTGCAAGAAAATGCTCACCGAAGGTGGCCGACCTTAATTTCCTGTAGAACGCCCCTACACGCAGTCCCGGCAAGGAGATTTATTTTTTGAAATGTTATCACTATGCAACTACAATCCTAGCAACCATACGTAGTTATATTTGTCAAATATCTGTGGCTCATAAAGCAGCTTTTTAATCAATATTTCCTTGCCTTTATTCTGCACCAAAGAAGAAAATCATGAGCTTCTTAGCCAGGTTTTATGCGGTACGAACTCACTTTTGATTGTCTGTATTTAAACCGTCTGCCCATGAGTGCTAAACAGTTACATAGGGAAAATAGGCACAAAAAGCTGGAGTAACTCAGCGGGACAGGCAGCATCTCTGGAGAGAAGGAATGGGTGACCGTAGTGTCTCGACCCGAAACGTCACCCATTCCTTCTCTCCAAAGATGCTGCCTTTCCCGCTGAGTTACTCCAGCATTTTGTGTCTATCTTCAGTTTAAACCAGCATCTGCAGTTCCTTCCTACACAGTTGTATAGTGAGATCGGATGGTACTGCTGGATTGATTATAAGCAAGCTTCACTTTTGACTCTTTTTTTTATTGGAAGTACAGTTGTCAAGCCAAATGCAGTTCATTATTTCTTTCGACGCACGCTTAGAATTTACATTAGTTTATATATATCGTGATAAAAATTAAAGAAACCTCGAAAAAAAAGGAGTTAAAAAATGCAGGTTGTTTTACCCTGTGCGCTGGATAGAATCTATTTGGAGAATTAAACAGATCTCTCATTCTCAGAGCTGTGCAGGTGAAATGAAGGACAATTGGCATGAATGAGCATCATGGAAGAGGAGTTAATTCATTGACAAAAAGGAAAAATGGTTACACACTCTAGGGACACTTTTTTTTTACATTGATACCACACCAATTAACCTACAAACCTGTATGTCTTTGGAGTGTGGGAGGAAACCGAAGATCTCGGAGAAAACCCACGCATGTCAAGGGGAAAAGTACAAACTCCGTACAGACAGTTGTACAACCGCCAGTTGTACAAATTGTTGCTCAGGCAACAGCTTGAATATTGTGTGCAGTTCTGTCACCACTCTCTAGTGAATATTTATGAAAAAAAAGACACAAAGACCCTTGCTAGTTTCCTAGTTATCCCTAGTTGGACCAAGGTGGGGGTAGGGGTGGGAGGATCCGGGGATGGAGGTAGACACAAAATCTGGAAGGTGATAAATAGTTTTGATCTAATTTTAAGTAACTTCTTATACTGCCCTTTCCTCCCCCCTCACCATCTTCCCACACCCTAGTCGTTTTCCCAGTTCTATAGTTCCGACATTGTTTCCCTGTTGAGATCACACCTTCCCTAGCGAACAATAGGTTTATCAAACATAGCCCTGCATGAGGTCATTTGTGGCTGGACTTGATTGGCCCTGCCCTTTTCTCGCCTCCAGCTCTACACCCTCCCTCCTCCTCCCCCACTCATCCACTTTCAGTCTGAAGAAGGGGCCCCGAAACGTCACCCATTCTTTTTCTCCAGAGGAGCTGCCAGACCCAGTTACTCCAGCATTTTGTGTCTATCTTTGATAGAGGCTGCAGGTCCTGGCATGGGATAAGATAGATTGTTAATTACTACGGGTGTCAGGGGTTATGGGGAAAAGGCAGGAGAATGGGGTTAAGAGGGGAAAGATAAATCAGACATGATTGAATGGCAGAGCAGGCTAGGTGGGCCGAATGGCCTAATTCTGCTTCTATCATTTATGAAGTAAGGAAAATGATAAGTGGACCATGATAAGGAAAGAATGATGGGCAGATGGAACCAAATAGGGGAGTGGAGAACCTGGGTAGAGAAAGAGACTGCAAGGAGCACAGAAGGTGCAGATTACCTGAAATTGGAAAGGTCAATATTCATACCATTGAGTTGTAGACTTCCCAGGTAGAATAAAAGGGTGTTCTTCATTGGTGTGTTTGGCCTCACTCTGGCAGTGGAGAAGGCCAAGGATGGACAGATTGGTGTAGGAGAAATATAGGGAGATGGAATGGCATGCAAACAGAAGCTCAAGATGGCCACTAGGTAGAGAGTGCATTTGCTCTGCAAAATGGTCACCAGGCTTTCAGAAAGCCTTTGATAATGGTCCCACATAGGAGATTATTAGGCAAATGGTACATGGTATTGGGGGTAGAGTGCTGACATGGATAGAAAATTGGTTGGCAGACAGGAAACAAAGAGTAGGGATTAACCCTTTCAGAATGGCAGGCAGTGACTAGTGGGGTATTGCAAGGCTTGGTGCTGGTACCGCAGCTATTTATAATATACATTAATTATTTAGATGAACGGATTAAGGGTAACATTAGCAAGTTTGCAGATGACACAAAGCTGGGTGACAGAGTCAACTGTGAGGAGGATGCTATGAGGATCCAGGGTGACTTGGATATTGAAACATATAAGATTATTAATGGATTGGACACGCTGGTGGCAGGAAACATGTTCCCAATGTTGGGGGAGTCCAGAACCTGGGGCAACAGTTTAAGAATAAGGGGTAGATCATTTTGGACTAAGATGAGGAAATACTTTTTCACCCAGAGAGTTGTGAATCTGTGGAATTCTCTGCCTCGGGAGGCAGTGGAGGCCAATTCTCTGGATGCTTTCAAGAGAGAGTTAGATAGAGCTCTTAAAGATGGCAGTGTCTAGGATATGGGGAGAAGGCAGGAACGGGCTACTGATTGTGGATGATCAGCCATGATCTCATTGAATGGTGGTGCTGGCTCGAAGGGCCAAATGCCCTACTCCTGCACCTATTGTCTATTGTCGAAGCCTGGACTCACCAATGTAAAGGAGGCCACATTGAGAACATTGAATGAGGTTGGAATGTGTGTGAATCTTTGCCTGATGTGGAAGAGCTGTTTAGGTCCTTGGATGTTGGTTTTGGAGGAAGTATAGGACCTCCTACAGTTACTGGGGAAATTGCCAGGAGATGGGGAGGGGCATGTGGCTGAGGATTAGTTAACCTGAGAGTCACACAGAGAGTGGTCCCTCCGGAAAGCAGGAAAGGGAAGGCGTGACTGACGGTGGGATCATGTTGCAACTGGTGGCAATGACGAAGGATGAAGTGCTGTATGCAGAGGCTGGTAGGGTGAATGGTGATGTTCCTGGGTGGCAGGCAGCATCTGCTGAAGTAGCTCAATGTGTCAGGCAGCATCTACTGGAGTAGCTCAGTGGGTCAGGCCACATCTACTGGAGTAGCTCAGTGGGTCAGGCCACATCTACTGGAGTAGCTCAGTGGGTCAGGCCACATCTACTGGAGTAGCTCAGTGGGTCAGGCCACATCTACTGGAGTAGCTCAGTGGGTCAGGCCACATCTACTGGAGTACTTCAGTGGATCAGGCAGCATTGGATAGCTGAGCTTCTCCAGCACTCTGAGCCTTCATAAGTAACCTTGCCTTGGTTTTGGCCAAGGTTACTCCTGGAACCAAGGTCGCCAAGATCATAACGATGGCCATAAATCTCAAGTGCACTCTGCATGATTCTGCAGCTGTGTGTAAATTAACTATTGTATTTGTTTTGAAAATAACTAATCTCAGAAACCAGATCAAATCATCTATTAAAGTAGTCAGTGGCATAATGTTGCATTTCACATCATTTCATGGTCAGTCTTTCCTTTGTACAGAGTAAAATCAGAACGGAATTGAAATTTCCTTCGTAGCTCAGTGCTGGTCAGGGTCAACCCTGAATCTTTTGAAATGAACTTCTTGAGTATTAATGTAGCTGTGCGCCATTATATTCAGATAGTTCACACATTTGTCCTGTGGAATTTCTTTTAAGCTTGCTATCATTTCTTAACAATGGACATTGCTGAAAAAGGGGTAGAGACAAAAAAAGTGACCAGTTTTTATTTGTTCTAACTTTCAAATATCTTCATAAAGTTTAGAGGGCTGTTTGAACCTTTAATTTCTTTAATTCTTTAATATTCAAAAGTTGATAAATTCGAGGAGCAGAATATCAAGTCAATATCAGTCCATCAAGTCGAGTCTGCCATTCAATCATGTTTGATCTATCTTTCCATCTCAACGCCATTCTCCTGCCATTCCCCCATAAATCCTGACACTGGTATTAATAAAAAAATTGTTAATCTTCACCTTAAAAATATCCATTGACTTTGCCTCGACAGCCATCTGCGGCAATGAATTCCAAAGATTCACCATCCTCTGACTAAAGAAATCCCTCCTCATTTCCTTTCTAAATATGTTCTTTTATTCTGAAGTTATGGCCTCTGGTCCTTCACTCTCCCACTAGTGGAAACATTCTCTTCACATTCACTCTATGTTCATAACATTTGAAGTTAAATAAATTAACTTTACAACTACTTGAAATGAACATTGAAGAGTTAAATATATAAATGTATACTATCTAATATTGCAAATACTGTACATATTAGGCAAAAGTAGGCTATATGTCCCATTAAACATGTGCAAAAAACATGAGGTGCTGCTCCTCCAATTTACGTTGCTCTACATCGGTGAGACCAAGAGTAGGTTTGGCGATCGCTTCGCCCAACACCTCAGCTCGGTTTGCAATAACCCACCTGATCTCCCAGTGGCTCAGCACTTCAACTCCCCCTTTCTGTCCTGGGCCTCCTCCATGGCCAGAATGAGGACTACCGTAAATTGGAGGAGCAGCACCTCATATTTCGATTGGGCAGTTTGCACCCCAGCGGTATGAACATTGACCTCTAATTTCACGTAGTCCTTACTTTTCCTCCCCTTCTCAGCTGTCCCTCAGCCCTCTAGCTCCACCTCTTCCTTTCTTCCTCCCGCTCCCCCCCCCCCACCCTCATATCAGTCTGAAGAAGTGTCTCGACCCGAAACGTTGCCTATTTCCTTCGCTCCATAGATGCTGCCTCACCCGCTCCAGCATTTCTCCAGCATTTTTGTCTACCTTCGATTTTCCAGCATCTTAAACATTTTGTATGCTGATATTAGTTCTTTTAATGGAGCTGTCCGTTTAAACCTATTTCAATTTCGTAGAATATAGGAGAATAAAACCAATTGTAGATCATTCAACCCTGCGTGTCTGAGCCTCAGTATTACTCTGAGTCTCATCACCATCTGCCTTACCTATGTTTCATGTTTATGATTCAATCTCAGTATATGCTGACAGCACTCAGTTTGATATCCAGTTTGCAGCATAAATTTCAGGACAGATGTTTGACTTACTCTTGCATTAATCTAACAAACCAGATGAACAGCAGGAGCTGGTCTATAATAAAAAGACCCAAAGCAATGGAGTTACTCAGCAGTTTAGGCAGCATCTCTGGAGAAACTGGATAGGTTAAGTTTCAGGTCTGCACTCTTCTTCAGGCTGATTCAAATTAAATTAGTTTAGTTTAGATTAGTTTATTATTATTGTCACGTGTACAGAGGTACAGTGAAAAGTGTTTTTGTTGCATGCTATTAAGTCAGCAAAACGCCTATACACGATTACAATCAAACCATCCACAATGTACAGATATAGGATAAGGGAATAACTTTTGGTGCAAGATAAAGTCCAGTGAGGTCATAAGTGATAGGAGTAGAATTAGACCATTCGGCCCATCAAGTCTACTCCGCCAATCTATCATGTCAACAAAATAGAGAGAGTACAGAGGAGATTTACTAGAATGTTGCCAGGGTTCCAGCAACTATGTTACAGAGAAAGGTTGATTAGGTCTTTATTCTTTGGAGCGCAGAAGGTTAAGGGGGGACTTGATTGAGGTCTTTAAAATGATGAAAGGGATAGACAGAGTTGACGTCGATAAGCTTTTCCCATTGAGGGTAGGGAAGATTCAAACAAGAGGGCATGACATGAGAATTAAGGGACAGAAGTTTAGGGGTAACGTGAGGGGGAACTTCTTTACTCAGAGGGTGGTGGCTGTGTGGAATGAGCTTCCAGCAGAAGTGGTGGAGGCAGGATCGATTTTAACATTTAAAAGTAAAGTGGATAGGTATATGGACGTGAAGGGAATGGAGGGGTATGGTCTGAGTGCAGGTAGATGGGACTAGGGGAAAACAAATGGTCGGCACCGACTGGAAGGGCCGAGAGGGCCATTCGACCTCTCAAGTCTACTCCGCCATTCAATCAAGGCTGATCTAACTCTCCATTCTCCTGCCTTCTCCCCATAACCTCTGATACCTGTACCAATCAAGAATCTATATATCTCTGCCTTAAAAATATTCACTGACTTGGCCTCCACAGTCTTCTGTGGTAATGAATTCCACTGATTCACTGTCCTCTGACCAAAGAAATTTCTCCTCATCTCCTTCCTAAAAGAACGTTCTTTATTTCTGAGGCTATGACCCTGTGGTCCTAGACTCTCCCGCTAGTGGAAACATCCTTCCCACGTCTACTTTACCCAGGCCTTTGGTCCAGGCCCTTGGTTTAACATCTCATTTGAAAGACAGGTCCTCCAGCAGTGCAGCGGTACCTCGGCACTATTCCTAAATGCCGAGCAAGACAGTTTGCACTCAATTCTCCAGAGTGAAACTTGAACCTACAATTTTCTGATGCTAGTAGGAGTGCTGCCCTCATGACAGAATGGAGAAGGGAAATAGAAAGGCTGTGTGGTGATAAAGACCGGGAGGATTAGCACTCAGCAGTTATCAATTTGAAAAGTATGTTTGAGGAGCTTCATCGAGCGTTTATGTCTATATGTTTGCCTCAATTGGTGCCAAATTACCATGCAAAGTTTCTTTATTGAATGCAATTATCTACCGGTGACGATGCTGATACAAATATAGACAATTTTGTGCAGGAAATATATTTTGCAATAAAAGTAATTGTTGATATCATGAATCAAATGCAGTTCATTGTTTATTTTGCTGTTAGATTTTTTAACTTTAGATACAGCGCGTAAACAGGCCCTTCCACCCACTGACGCCGCGCGGACCAGTACACTTACACTATCCTACAAAACTAGGGACAATTTTGCAACCAACCTACAAACCTGTACGTCGTTGGAGTGTGGGAGGAAGCCTGGAGCACCCGGAGAAAACCCATGTTGTCACAGGGACAGGTAGAGACAGCACCTGAGGTCAGGATCGAACGGATCTCTAGCCCTGTGAGACAGCAACTCTACCTCTGCGCCACCAGGCCGCACCTTCTTACATCTTCAATTAAAATAATTGAAATCGAACCTTTATATTTGTAATGATACCCGAATAGAGAATAAAATTGATTGACTATTCACAATTTCTGCTTGTTTTATAAAAGCCTGCGATGCACCAAATAGTATAATGATCAGTCTGGCTTATTGCTGAGCACTGGAGAGTCTGCTATTTATTTTGTAACACCTGGTCCTTTTTAATTAGCTTGTAAGCCTTAAGCTTTTTGTAATCTGTTTGGTACATTAAGACTTGAAACAGTCTCTGAAGAAAATAGCAGAGGCTTAATGCAAATGAAAATTAGGAGCCTCCAAGGAGCAAAAGGTTCAGGTGTCACTCATTGCTTTTAACATTGATTGTTTTCTGTGCAGACTCGCAGATTTTGAATTGTTTAGTTTAGTTTAGAGTTTACAGATACGGCGCGGCCACAGGCCTTTCGACTCATCGACTCCTCGCCGACCAGCGATCCCCGTACATACCAGCACTACCCTATACACACTAGGGACAATTCACAATTTTTAATCTGAGCCAAATTAACCGACAAACCTGCATGCCTTTGGAGTGTGAGAGGAAACCGGAGCACCCGGGGAAAACCCACACAGGTCACGGGGAGAGCGTACAAACTCTGTATAGACAGCACCTGCAGTCAGGATCAAACATGGGTCTCTGGCGCTGTAAAGCAGCAACTCTACTGCTGCACAACTCTGCTGCCCCTTTTGGGAATAGTCTTACTATCTTTTATGAGTCCTGGGTAACAATTATCTTGTTCATATGTTTTTTTTGTGATCTATTTGAAATCTTCACAATCAGTTGGCAGCCTTATTTTATACTATGTAGTGTGAATTTACTTTTTAAATGTAGCATTAGTGCATTTGACCTTGCACACACTGTTGTGCATGTGTGCAGGGAGGATTGGGATTTGGGGATTGGCTGGGGCGGAAATCCCAGGGGGGACAGGTGGGACGGGGAGACACGTCTCCCCCCCCCCCCAAGTTTTGAGAGGCGGGGGATGATCCCCCCCCCCCCCCAATGTTTTATAATGTGTATTTTAAAACTCTGTAAAAGAAAAGTTATTAAAAATCTCCGCTTTCCGCAAGACAGTGGGGGTGATGATCGAGGGTGCCGATTGGACGAGAGAGACGTCAGTCAGCAGGCAATGGGGGGACCATGATGGTTCAGCGCGATGATTGGAGGAGGGAGGTGTCGGTCAGAGGCGGAAGTAGGGGGATGGGACTGAGGATACAGCGCGGTGATTGGAGGAAGGAGACGTCCTTGGAGCAAAGGTCATAGAGCGGAGCTTGAATCGGCCCGTTCGCGGGGTTTTCCACCGCCTCGCGCTCAAATTGCTGCGTCGAGGCGATCGAGGCTCCCGATGTTGAAGCCCCCGCGAACGGGCTGATTGAAGCCCCCTGATTCGGGGCGGACGAAGCAGCAGTTGCTGGAGTTCGGAGTCGGTCAGCTCCCAATGTTACCGTCCACAGGACCCATGGCCGATGCCGCGCATGTGTGCGTGTGTGCGTGCGGCCGCCAAGAAATTGTGTGCCCCCCCCCCCCATGTTTTGAGAGCGAGTTCCGTGCCTGGGGATTGGCATGGTGTTTGCAGTATATATCGGAAGGTATACAAATGCAGCATCTGTATTATGATGTTTGAACTATAACCGAAAGCCAGCGTGACATTTGCAGGAGTTGAATCACAATGGTAAGCCTTTAAATAATGGTCAAGGGCGGCATAGTGGAGCAGCAGTAGAGTTGCTGCCATACAGCGCCTGAGACCCAGGTTCGATCCTGATTACAGGTGCTTGTCTATACGGAGTTTGGGTGCTCTCCCCGTCACCTGCATGGGTTTTCTTTGGGATCTCCGTTTTTCTCCCACACACCAAAAACATACAGGTTTGTAGGTTAATTAGCTTTGGTATAATTCTAAATGGTCTCTAGTGTGTGTAGGATAGTGTAAGTGTGCAGGGATCGCTGGTCGGCGTGTACTCGGTGGAAGGAACTGCAGATGCTGGTTTAAACCAAAGATAGAAGCACAAAGCTACAGTAACTCAGCGGGACAGGCAGCATCTCTGGAGAAAAGGAATGGGCAACTCCGAGCAACTCCTGGCCCAAGGTAGCAGGGACCATGGCTCGGGGCCTGATTCCGCACTGTATCTCTAAACTAAACTAAACTAAACCTCCCATGGCATTGTGCATGAGGAATCAAAACTGAATGTAATCTTCAGGTGAACTGGGATTAGAAGGTGAAGATAATTGTGCTAGAGCATAATTCACTGATTTATCAAATTCATACAATCCAAAAGTAATGCAATTACAACATAACAAGTTTACGACTGTAAATCTGAGCCTGGGGATTTATATTGGGAAAAGTTCACAGGAAGAGTGCACAGATGTAATATTTTAAGTATATTGTTATTAGATTCACCATTGGATTCCACAATTGTCAATCGTTGTATTTTTCTAATGTATTTCAATCATGGGGTTTTCATGTTAGCCAAATTGACTTTCCATTTGCAACAGATAGATATCATTTAAACTGTGTAGGAAGGAACTGCAAATGCTGATTTACACCAAAGATAGATACAAAACGTTGGACTAACAAAGGCAGCATCTCTGGATAGAAGGAATGGGTGATGTTTCGGGTCCAGACCCTTCTCCAGATCCCTCTATCTTTCTGAACGATGCACTTTTTGACATATACGTATAGAGACGCACAGGTCATAATTCTTCATTCACTTCATTTGTGACGTTTATTTTGTTTAATTTAGAGGTACAGCGCGGAGGCCGGCCCTTCGGCCCACTGACTGGCTTTACCCGTAACACTCGCACTATCCCACACACTAGGGACAATTTACAATTTTTAACAGAGTCAATTAACCTACAAACCTGTACGCCTTTGGAGTGCGGGAGACAAACCGGGAGCACCCGGGGAGAACCCTACGATGCTGAGAACTGATGCTGCACTCTGTATCTTTCTCTTTGCTCTGTCTATTGTACTTCAGTTTGACTTGATTGTATTTGTGTATAGTATATCTGATCTATTTGGATTGTATGGAAAACAAAGCTTTTCACTGTGCCTCTATACACATAATAATAATAATAAACCAAAACCTCAAGGTTCCCATCATGTTATACTAATTATATATATATATATGTGTGGGAAGGAACTGCAGATGCAGGTTTACACTGAAAATAGATGCAAAAAGCTGGAGTAACTCAGCGGGACAGGCAGCATCTGGCTTGGCTCAATGTACTACTGTTATACACTTATACTGTATCTGAGATGCTTTTCTAAGATGTAGCTAAGTGCTTATGTATAGTGATATTTGTACTGAACTGCGTACAAAAATAAATTTCAATGCACCTCGGTACATGCGACAAATAAAGTGTCATTGATCCATTGAATGATGGAACCAAGAAATTAATTGAAGAGTGGATTATTTTACAATCTGACCTTTGTTTCGCCAGGGTTTGTCTACTTTCCGAATAAATGTTTATGCAATGGTTGGGCAAACTCAACAACGATGACAAATAGAAACCGTTTTTAATTACATTCACGTATTCTATCGACTTCGATGACCATTTAGGGAAGCAAAAACAATAACGGTACTGGCACATCATAGGTAGCCAAGAAATCCAGTCAGTGTCTTTGAAGGAGGTTCAACAGTGGGACTGATAGAGAATACAGGTATCGGAAGAACAAAGAGAGTTTTGCACTTGCTTCTCCTGCTCCCTCTTTATGACCCCTCTGTGATCAAAATATTCCAGCGGGTCACTGACTTTTCAGCTCCAAGATAAAATGCTAGACCCTGGTCAAGGATTAAAATGCTGAACACCGCAATGGAAACATAAGAGATAAATAACAATGGAACAGCCAAACTCCACGGGGAAATGCCATCGGGCAGAAATGGAGAACTTTGTGCAGGTTTTCAGGGGCCAAGGCATCTATTAGTATCTGTTTGTGGGATTTATTTGCACAGATGCCCCCAGTCTTTCCTTCCTAGACAACTATCAAGCAGAATACAAAAAACTCATCAGGGAGAATAGCGTGCTCATACAGAAGACAGACTGTAAACAACCACTCTTATGCCAACAACATTAAGCTATCTGATCTGACCTGGCCAAGCATCTCGTCTGATTGTTATAAAAATCGCAGAAATTCCCCACACTAGTGACCAAATGTCACTGTAGAAATATATCTGGGTGTTTGATTCTGGAAAAGTATCATGTAGATGCTTGTCAGAAGTTAGAGAATTTAAACTGTGGGGAAAAAAGTACTGAGCTAAAAGTGATGGAGCTTTAAAAAGAGGGATCTCCTTGCAGCGAGAGAAAGCAATGTTAAGCCAACCACAAATTCTAAAGAGATTGCTCTTGGGCTTACACAAAGCAACAGCGATTCCAAAGTGACCACTTTATTCAAGGTATTTCAGTGTTGTAATTGCACCCGTCTCCATCACTTCTTCTGGCAGCTCGTTCCCTATGCTCCCTATCCTCAGTGTAAAGACGCGTAGGAAGGAACTGCAGATGCTGGTTTAAACCAAAGATAGAAACACAAAGCTACAGTAACTCAGCGGGACAGGCAGCATCTCTGGAGAAAAGGAATGGGCAACTCCGAGCAACTCCTGGCCCAAGGTAGCAGGGACCGTGACTCCCATGTTAGACAATAGACAATAGGTGCAGGAGTAGGCCATTTGGCCCTTCGAGCCAGCCAATGTGACCATGGCTGATCATCCCCAATCAGTATCCCGTTCCTGCCTTCGCCCCATATCCCCTGACTCTGCTATCTTTAAGAGCCCTATCTAGCTCTCTCTTGAAAGCATCCAGAGAACCTGCCTCCACTGCCATCTGAGGCAGAGAATTCCACAGACTCACAACTTTCTGTGAGAAAAGATATTTCCTCGTCTCCGTTCTAAATAGCTTACCCCTTATTCTTAAACTGTGGCCCCTGGTTCTGGACTCTCCCAACGTCGGGAACATGTTTCCTGCCTCTAGCGTGACCAAACCCTAAACAATCTTATATGTTTCAATAAGTTCCCTTCTCATCCTTCTAAACTCCAGAAGCCTAGCTGCTCCATTCTCTCAGCATATGACAGTCCCGCCATCCTGGGAATTAACCTTGTAAACCTACGCTGCACTCCCTCAATAGCAAGAATGTCCTTCCTCAAATTAGGAATGTTATCCCCATCGGCCATCAGTTCCTGCAAGACTAGAGTGGAATCAAATAATTCTCAATGCTGGGGACTGCCTAACAAGAGAAGATAGAAGTTTTATAATTCATACTAATTACTTATGTAGATAAAGCCAGCAAAACCTCACCAAAGATTTGGTGAAGATACAAAGAAAGATGTGAAAATACGTTAGGAGGAGGATGCAAAAAGTTTGTGTATAGGGTATAAGCTGACTACATGAGTGGGCAAAACGTAATAGATGGAGTGTAACGTGAATTAGTGTGAGGCTATCCACTTTTGTAGAAACAATTTAAAAAAAAGCATAATATTAAAATGGTGTGAAGATAATGAATATTGGTGCTCAGAGAGATATGGGAATCATTGTATACGGACCACAAGACGTTAAAATGCAACTACAACGTATAATTAGTAAGGCTGATGGAATGTTGTCTTCTATGGCATGGGGGAGGAAGTACAAATGTAGGGCCGTTTAGCTACAACCATAGTGGTTCAGGGGAACTGCCTGTGCCACTATTTCTTATGCTTATTCTCATGCTGGAAACCACATCTCGGAGTCTGAGCAAGGAAGGTTCACGAGATACATTCATATCATGAAGGGATTGCCTTATGTTGGAAGATGGTGCTGGTTGAGTTACATGCTAGCGTTTGGATCCCGTTAGAACATGCAAGATTCACAGGACACTTGGCAAGATACAGAACAAGCAGGTGTATTCCCTTGTGGGACAATTCAGAAGTAGGGAGCATATTCTCAGGATGAGGGGTCAACCACTTAAAATTTAGATGAGGAAAATTAAGCATCGATCATTTCCAAGTCTAATCTGAAAGGATGAAAGAATGGGCCGACTGGGCTTGTATTCACTAGAATTTAGAAGGATGAGAGCGTATCTTATAGAAACATATAAAATTCTTAAAGGATTGGACAGGTTAAATACAGGAAATATGTTCCCGATGTTGGGGGAGTCCAGAACCAGGGGTCAAAGTTTAAGAATAAAGGGTAGGCCATTTAGGATTGAGATGAGGAAATACTTTTTCGCCCAGAAATTTGTGAATCTGTGGAATTCTCTACCACAGAAGGCAGTGGAGGCCAATTCACATGATGTTTTCAAGAGAGAGTTAGATTTAGCTCTTAGGGCTAAAGGAATCAAGGGATATTGGGAAAAAGCAGGAATGGGGTGCTGATTTTAGATGATCAGCCATGATCATATTTAATGGCGGTGCTGGCTCGAAGGACCAAATGGCCTACACCTGCACCTATTTTTCTATGTTTCTATGTTTCTAATTTTCATTGGAAATAAAATGTACACCTTGGTGGTGCACTTTGGTAATGTGATGCCATGCATCTGCCTGTATGATACAAACAGCATGTGCAGGAAGAGACTGCAGATGCTGGTTTACAAAGGCAGATACAAAATGCTGGAGTAACTCAATGGGTCAGGCAGCATCTCTGGAGAGAAAAGGAATCGGTGACCTTTCGTGTTGAAACTTCTTCAGACTGAGAGTCAGGGTTAAGGGAAACTAGGGGTATGAAAAGGTACAAAGAAAAAATGAATTAAAAGTACGAAAAGGACAAATCAAAGCCAGCGCCAATGATCAAGGAAAGGTGGAGCCCACAATGGTCCATTGTTGGCTGTGGAAAAGGTGATAATGTCTTGAGATAATAATGAGTATGTCAATACTTATACTGCTGCATTGTAAGCTGTCCAAGTAGCTGATTTCTCTAACTTCAAGTAACCCTTGCTTTCACTCTCTCTCCATTCCTCCTCCATCTTAGTTCTCCAACCAGTCTTTTTTATTTATTTTTTATTTTTTTTTTATTATAGAAACAATATATACAGAGTACACTCTTATGCGGCATTAAAAATTCTATAATATACAAAATTATATAATATTGATTATCAATTGATACTGTTTGTGTTATTTGTAATGTTATCCATTATACTTCCTGGTTATTTATTTTGTATAATTGGGAGTGTATGTAGTATATTCCTAAAATAAGCAATATACTCATACTTCTCATACCATACATATTTCTTCTAATTACCAAATACAAATCCCCCCTAATATAACTACATAATACCCAATCTTAACCAAACTTCTATGATATTCATGATATTTTTCATAATATTAAGAGTGTTTGTATTATTATTAACTTTATATTTCAAAATTATTATATAGTTGAAAATGCGCAATTTTATATAATTACAAATTTAAGACATCTATAATATTTTCATACAACTAATAATATGTATATTCATACTAATATTAAGAATATATATAATATGTTTCTATACTTTTTTTCCTACTTAAAGATAGAAAGATAGAGATAGAAAGTAGAAAATAGAAAAGAAAATGTGAAAAGTTTGGTGGAGATTAAAATATTACTCAATAATCCGTTCTTGGAGATACATTCATGATTTATTATATGTATTTCTTCATCCATTCAGATATTCAGGCCTCAGTCAAGTCCCCGCGCCGAACCATTATGACCCTGTAAATATTTAATGTATGGAGACCAAATCCCTTTGAAGAGATCTAACCTATCCATAAGGACAAGTCTCAATCTCTCCAAGTGAAGTGTCTCCGACATTTCTGTATTCCACATTTTAATTGTTGGGGATGCAGGGCCTTTCCAAAATTTTAGTATTAATTTTTTCCCAATTATTAGAGAATAGTCGATAAAAATTCTTTGATTCCTTGTAATTATTTGTTCCGTTTCAGGTATTCCAAGTATTATTAACTTTGGATCAGGAATCATAGTAATATTAACAACATTCGAGATTATCTTAAATATTTCGTTCCAATATTCTACAATCTTCGTACAATTAGTGAATGAATGTGACAAATTTGCTTCTGAGATTTGACATTTATCACATATAGGCGATAATTTTGGAAATATATTATGTAATTTAGATTTGGAGTAATGTAATCTATGTAAAATTTTAAAACTGTATAAGAGCATGTTTAGCATTTAACGAGCATAATGTATGTGTTGTAAGCTTTCTCCAACCAGTCTGACTGTCCTTTTGACTAAATGTTATATTGTATGCTTTGTTGTCACGTTCCCCTATCTTACAATGGTCTATTCTACATTTTCCTTGAACTTCATCTCTTTTGATGTTTCTTTTTCACCCCTTACCCTTCCATATCTCTCCTTTCCCTCTCCCCTGACTCTCAGTCTGAAGTAGGGTCTCGCCCCGAAACGTCACCCATTCCTTCAATCCAGAGATGCTGCCTCTGATACCCCGCTGAGTTACCCCAGCAATTTGTGTCTAGCTTTGAAATATGAGTTGCTGTTCCTCCAATTTGCGTTTGGCCTCACTCTGACAGTGGAGGAGTCCCAGGGCAGGAAGGCAAGTATGGGAATGGGAAGGGGAGTTGAAGTATTTGGCAACCAGGAGATTGCGTAGGCCAAGACAGACTGAACAGTCGGACTGAAACAGTAGTTCAGGCGAGATCTTGATCAGCGTGAATACACCCGGGGCATTAATCACAGCGATGTAGAATTGCGGAAATGTTCTTGATGTGTGCCGTAGATTTGTCAATGAAAGTCCTGCTTCCAGTGCCAATCTACTCAGTCCCATCGCCCTCCCGAATAAACTGCAGAGCAAAACAGAATGAATTAAAATTCACCTCATCTTCTCGAAAATCATCAAAGGCTTCCCACTGATCTTTCTTTCAGAAGGTCATGAATCTTTGGAATTCTCTGCCTTAGAGAGTTGTTGATGCTGACTCCAGGTTGAGATGGATTTTTGGTCCATGCAGGTTTTGGATTTCAGTGATGAAAGTTGACTTAAAACCAGTGAGCAGGTCCGACATAATCCCATTACCTTGCAGATCAGTCTCAAGGGCATTGCACCTGCTCCATTTTTAGTGTTCATATGCTGGAAATCTGAAATAAAACAAGAATAGACTGGAAAGATTTTAAAGAGTCAGGTATGTTTTGGGGAAAATAAAATAGAATTGACATTTCAGGTCAATGACCTTGTTGTGCAGAGTTTAACATGCAATGAAGATTTTGCCAGCCTACATAAGCTGCTGAAATTTTATCATGTTCATTTATGGAACAATATGTAGATGAGTGGGTATATGAATGATGTAGCAATACATAAACTGGGCTGGGCATTTTTATAGAAGTTATGAGAAGTTATTTAATGAGTTGTGTATAGGTTTATTGTTCAATTGATTGTTATTTTGCTTTGTTTTTAACTTTTTTTTGTTCTACATGCTTTACATGTTCGAAATAAAATATATACAAAATATGGAGGCCAAGGATATAAAAGAGGCAGAAATATATAAAATCATGAGGGGCATAGATCAGGTGAATGGTTACAGTCTTGTTCCAATGTAGGGCAGTCTAAAGCGAGAGAGCAGAGATTTATAATGAAAGTGGAACTGAGGAACAACCTTTCCACATAGAGTGTGCAGATATGTGGTACAAGCTGCCAGAGGAGGGTACAATTATGACATTTAAAAGGCATTTTAACAGGGATATGGATAGCAAACGCAGGCAATAGGGACTAGCTCCGCAAGGCATATTGGTCGGCATGGATGAGTTGAGCCGAAGGGTCTGTTTCCATGCTGATAGCATGATGACTCTATGACTGCGGCACGGTGGCGCAGCTTACAGTGCCCGACACCTGACTGCACCTCACTGGGAGCAGAGCCTCACCACTCCACTGGGAGAGGAACCTGAGAGGTAACTTTTGTTACACAAAGGGCGGTGGGTAAATTGACGAGCTGCCGGAGGAGGTAGTTCGAGGCAGGTTTAATGGCAACGTTCCAAAAAAAGATATACAATAGGTTACATCGTCAGAGACTTGGCAAGCAGTTCATATCATAGGTTTGAAACCTTATCGGTTTTAGACTTTAGACTTTAGAGATACAGTGCAGATACCTGACTCCCCCAACATCGGGAACATGTTTCCTGCCTCCAGCGTGGCCAAACCTTTAACAATCTTATATGTTTCAATAAGATCCCCTCTCATCCTTCTAAACTCCAGAGTGTACAAGCCCAGTCGCTCCATTCTCTCAGCAGATGACAGTCCCACCATCCCGGGAATTAACCTTGTAAACCTACGCTGCACTCCCTCAATAGCAAGAATGTGCTTCCTCAAATTAGGGGACCAAAACTGCACACAATACTCCAGGTGTGGTCTCACTAGGGCTCTGTACAACTGCAGAAGGACCTCTTTGCTCCTATACTCGACTCCTCTTGTTATAAAGGCCAACATGCTATTCGCCTTCTTCACTACCTGCTGTACCTGCATGCTTACTTTCATAAACTGATGAACAAGGAGCCCCAGACCCCGTTGTACTTCCCCTTTTCCCAACTTGACGCCATTTAGATAGTAATCTGCCTTCCGATTTTTGATACCAAAGTGGATAACCTCACATTTATCCGCATTAAACTTCGTCTGCCATGCATCTGCCCACTCCCCCAACCTGTCCAAGTCACCCTGCATTCTCATAGCATCTTCCTCACAGTTCACACTGCCACCCAGCTTTGTGTCACCTGCAAATTTGCTAATGTTACTTTGAATCCCTTCATCCAAATCATTGGCGTATATTGTAAATAGCTGCGGTCCCAGCACCGAGCCTTGTGGTACCCCACTAGTCACTGCCTGCCATTCTGAAAGGGACCCGTTAATCCCTATTCTTCCCTTTCCTGTCTACCAACAAATTTTCTATCAATGTCAGCACTCTACCCCCAATACCATGTGCCCTAATTTTGCCCACTAATCTCCAATGCGGGACCTTTTCAAATGCTTAACAAAAGCTGGCTCTTCTGATAAACAAAAGCATGAGGAAATGTGTTTCTATTCTTCAATAGCATACTCTGTTATAGTACTGGACTCAACAAGCTTCACCTTCATCCATTTCAAGTGACTGACAATGAGTACAGGAAGCTATCAAATAAACTCACAGTGGCCTTCCAACAATAATCAACTTGGATCTGTGGAAAAGTTGGCCATTTCCTGCTCTGAAAAGATAATTTCAATGGTTTGGTTCCACTGCCTTAACAGATAGTAGACTTCTGATTAGCTTCTCAACATCAATATCTAATCCTGGACAATAGACAAACCTTCTGCCTTTATGCTCATAATATCTGATATTCACTGTAAAGGTCTTTTCAAATTTGTCTTCTCAAAGTACCTTGTATTTGTGCATAAAATGAGGGGGATCAGGTAGGGTGAAGACACAGAGCCTCTTACCCTTTGTAGGGGAATCAAAAAAAAGAGGTCGTATGTTTAATGTGAGAGGGGAAATATTTAATATGAACCTGAGGGGCAACCTATTTACTCAGAGGGTGGTAGGTAAATGGAACAGGCTACCAGAGCAGGTAGCTGAGACAGATCCTATAACAACACAAATGGAGCTTGGACAGGGAAATGAATAGGAAAGACTTGGAGGCATATGGGCAAAATGCATGCAAATGAGACGAGCTTAAATGGGACATCATGTTTGTCATGGACGAATTGGGCCGAAGGACCAGTTTCAGTATTGTATAATTCTATGTCTCTAAGGCACCTCTCTTTCTGAATTTATCACACCACTACTTGGACAACAATACATTTCATCCATTATATAATGATGCCATGTCGTCCTATCTGCATGTTTTCTTTTAGTTTGTTCTTTTACTTCATTGCAGTAGCTTCAAGATTGTCCTCTACGATTTTCATTGTGAAGACCATTACCTGTGCCTGAATTCTGGTTTGGTAGGCTTGATGTTTTTTTTGGCATTTCTAAATTTGTATTTTTGTACTGTACTTTAGTTTCAATTTCTAAACGTGCTTGTCTAATCATGTTTAGTACGGGTGTCAGGGGTTACGGGGAGAAGGCAGGAGAATGGGGTTTGGAGGGAGAGATAGATCAGTCATGACTGAATGGTGGAGTAGATTTGATAGGCCGAATGGCCTAATTCTTCTCCTATCACTTATGACCTTATGACTTATGTTAAGATAAGATAATGGTCCACCTGTGCAATATTCCAAGAAGCAATATTGTTGGAATGTCTGATTTGGGATGAAAAATTACTCACAGAAGCTTACGGTCTGTGACCAAGATGAAACATTTGTCCAATAAGGATTTAAACTTTTTCACTCCAAAGGCAATCTCTAATGCCCTTCTCTAAGTTTAAGCATTGTTTCTCAAAATCTGACACAAAATCAATTGTGCATTTTGACCACTGTTCACGACATGACGAATAATGGTTCCTGCTCCGCAAATTCGCACCCCCTCAGATCAAGTTCAATGCATGTGTTGTATCATAATGAATTTACACAGACGCTTCCCTGACTTTCTTACATAAATTTCATGCTGTTTGCTTTTCTTTGCCGCAGTGTTGTTTTTCATCTTTCTTCAGCAACTGATGTAAAGTGTCAGTGCTATTGCTAATTCTGTCAAACCTCTACCATGCTCCTATAGCATGCCTGAAAATGAATGCAATGATTTCACAATCCTTTCTTTCTTTGACTGAGTGCAATCATTTTGAATCCATTTTTAGCTTCGAGGTGAATGCAGATTTGGTCTGTGTGAATTCTACATTGTGCTCGTGTAAATCGGTCGAAAACTTCCAATGATCAAAGATTTTCTTCTTTGGTACTTAGATTTAGTTTAGTGTCTGGTTTAGAGATACAGCATGTAAACAGGCCCTTCGGCCCACCAATTACACGCCGACCAGCATTCCCCGCATATTAACACTATCCTACACACGCTAGGGACATTTATTGCATTTACCAAGCCCATTTACCTACAAACCTGTATGTCTTTGGAGTGTGGGAGAAAACCGAAGATTTTGAGAAAACCCATGCAGGTCACGGGAAGAACTTTCAAACTCCATACAGACAACACCCGTAGTCAGGATCGAACCCGGCTCTCCGGCATTGCAAGCGCTGTAAAAGGCAGCAACTCTACCGCTGCGCCACCATGCCCCCCTACATGTCTATTGCTATTTTTTTCACTTTAGTCTTTATTGGTTTTATGTATACACAAATAAAACAATGATACATACAACAATGCAGTGAAACATACAACAGTGTAGCTGGGGGGTTCAGTTTACAATTAATGATGCAGTATACAGAACTATTTTCTTATTGAAAAATTTTCCAATAACTTACATTATTGTCAATAAAATTATACAGTGTCGATGTCTTTATTTCTATACCTAATCAATATTTCCCATTTTCTGTTAAACTCGTCTTCTTTCACTCTTAGAGAATATGTCATTTTCTCCATGACAAATTTCCTGTACTATGTCTATCTAAGTCTGGTAAAGCACCACTGTAGTTAATTACCCAGGTATAAAATGGAACACTTCCTTGGAGACCCTAGAATTCACTCTGTCCCAAAAATGGCTATATTTTCTTAATTGCATTTCCATACATTGTTGCAGTGGGAAAACAGGCCCTTAGGCCCACCCAGTCCACGCAGAACAGTTATCACCCCAACACTAGTTCTATTCAACAAAGTAGGGACAATTTACATAAGCCATTTAACCTACAAACATGCACATCTTTGTAGTGTGCGAGAAAGGACTGTTGGGGTCCCTGGACAGAGTCGAGGGAGGAAGTATAGGGACAGGTGTTGCATCTCCTGTGGTTGCAGGGAAAGGTAACTGGGGAGGGGGTGGTTTGGGTGGGAAGGGACGAGTTAACCAGGGAGTTGCAGAGGGAGAAAGGGGTGGAGAGGGGTCTCTGCAGAAGGCAGGAAGGAGTGGAGATGGGAAGATGAGACTCGTGGTGGGATCCGGTTGAAGGGGACGAAAATGTCAGAGGAATTATGCATTGTATGCGACGGCTGATGGGGTGAACGGCAAGGACTAGTGGGACTCTGTCCCTGTTGCGACTCGGGAGGGGGAGCAAGAGCGGAGAAGATCTTCTGACTTTCTGATTGTTTAGAATTTATGGAACTTTTGTACTGTTTTTGCCAAACTAAACACATTTAGCTATGTGCTATTAACAGGGAATGCATTTGAGAACCCATTTTAGTTAGAAGAATGGCTTCGTACTGCTCCTGTACAGTTTTTTTTTATGCAGGCACATTCTCAACATCACCATCAATTTCCATTATTCTCCCTGCCATAAAACTGTGTTCTATGTACAAATTTGAAAGGATCACTGTGGGAATGTAGACACTATATTGCTGGAAATCAGGTTACAAGCCAACTAACTGGATTATCAAGGTTTTTTTTAATTTACAGGTAAGAGGCTTCGAAACTTGGCTTCCAGATAAAACTCACTGGGCTCCGTGTTTCCAAGGGCAGCTGCATTCCTTAATGGCATGAATGAAAGAGTGGATTATGATCTGCACAATGGGGAAAATTCTTGGTGGTAGAGCTGCCGTTTCACAGCGTGAGATGCCTGGATATAAACCTGGCCCCAGGTGCTGCCTGGGAAGCGTTTGCAGGGTCTCCCCGTGACAGCGTGCGTTTTCTCCGGGTACTCCAGTTTCCTCCTGCATCCCAAACACCTGTGTGTTGTAAGTCAATTGGCCTCTGTAAATTGCCCCCAGTATGGAGTGGACGAGAAAGTGGGATATCCATAGAACTAGTGTGTATGTGTAATCCATGGTCGGCGTGGACTCGGTGGGCCGAAGGGCCTGTTTCTATCGTGTATCTCTTGATCAATTAAATCAAACAATTATAGTTGTAGTATAGGTGACACAGTTGCGCAGCAGTAGAGTTGCTGCCTCACAGCGGATCGCCGGTTTCTATCCAAACTCCGGTTTCCTCCTACTTCAAAGACGTGCAGGTTTGTAGGTTAATTGGCTTCTGTAACTTGCCCCTAGTGTGTAGTAGTGTGTATGGATGATCGATAGCAGCGTTGACTCGAAGGGCCTGTTTCCATGCTGCATCTCTAAACTAAACTGAACTAGTCTAAACATGAGTAGGGCCGTATCAATGGAAAATTTCCAGGCCAGGCAGGCAAAGCAAATGAAGCTCCTGTAAAATGTCCCTAGGATGCGAAAGTAGGGTAACATAAAACTAGTGTATGGGTGATTGATGGTCGCGTGGACTTGGTGGGCCAATGGTCCTGTTTCAATGTTGTATCTCCAAACAAACACTAAACTAAAGGTGTATAGGACCAGATCAATGGAAATTGTCCAGTCTGGGCATGCTAAAGCAAATGGAGCAAGGACGAAGATAAGAGGAAGGCATATGGCACATTAGGTTGTCAATGGGGATCCACGAGAGCGTGTATCAGTTGGAGACTGGTTCACTTCTGGGATGAAGTATCTAGAGAGGTGAAGAACAGGGAACACGCATCAACTATTCAGAGAGGTATTTAAGCAGGCGTCTGAAGAAGAACTTGAGGTGCTACAAATGCTAACACTTTGGTCAAGGTGATAACAGAAAGGTTGCTCCCTGCACTGATACAAGCCACCTTGTTGCTGCTTGCATGCTTGCCTGACCAACTGGGTCAGCATTAGTTACAGATCATACGTTTATTTTGCATATCTTGTATGTTTGTGTATTGCACTAAATAGAGAAACGGTTGTTTCTATCAGCCAATAAACCATACCTTTGTGCACTTTTCTGAGGTAGATACAGTTTTGAAAGGTTGGGGGATTCAGTGCTGGCAAACACAAGCAGCTGGAACACTGGGCAGATTGTCCATGATCATATTGATAGGAGGGATAAGTTTGAAGAGTTTAATTCTGCTCCTAATTTTTGTGTTGTTTTAAAGAAGAGTCAATATGGGAAAGGTTTAGGGGGATATGGGCCAAACAGGGGCAGGTGGGTGGCACAGTGGCGCAGTGGTAGAGTTGCTGTCTTTCAGCGCCAGAGACCCAGGTTCAATCCTGACCACGGCTGCTGTCTACGGAATTTGTAGTTCTCCCTGTGACCATGTGGGTTTTCTCCGGGTGCCATGGTTTCCTCCCACCTCCCAAAGATTTAGAGGTTGTTGATTAATTGGCTTCTGCAAATTGTAGATTGTCCTTGGTGTGTAGGATAGGACTAGTATACAGGCAATCGTCAGTCGGCACGGACCAGGTCGAAGGTCCTTTCTCTGAACTAAACTAAATTAGAGCTATATCTCTAAATTAAACTAAAAAGGCAGAACTAGTAAAGATGAGACATCCTGATCAACATGGGCAAGCTGTGCCGAAGGCCTGTTTCCGTGCTGTATAATGATGACTAGCTTATATTGCACATGCATTTGTAAGCATCGAGGGGCTCGCAGTGTGTCTAGCTTGAATCTAAACACACCCTTTTGCCCTGTTCCTACTCTTGCACAGATATCTTCACTGCTTGAGGATGGCTATGCATTGTGCCACTACTTCCCCTGCCCTTTTGTTGCAATTAACTTTGTTTTTGCACAAGGCAGTGTCTGCTGTGAACTTAAACCAGGTCAGAACTGAACTTAAACCAGGTCAAACAACTGAAAGCAATCTGCTCATGAGATCAAAGCTGAAATACGTGGTCATGGGCATTGAGACACCCCACAAATAGCTGGATCAGGTCGGGAAGGATGAGGCTCGCTGGTCACTGCCACCGCCACCCAGAAATGCCAGCAAGCAAGGTTGTGCTGTGGGATCCACCCATGGACCCGGGACGTGACCCGGGACGGCCAATCAAGATGATGCTGAAGACATTGATGGAAGACGCACATGTAAGTAGCAATGTTACAAAATTTTGAGATTTAAAAAATCAAGTCTGCAATTGTTCCCATCAGATAAAGCGTAAAAAGAAGTTTAATTTGACACCTAATTCACTTTCATATCTTCAGTATTAAAAAAGTTATGGCCATTTTCATACTTGGAAATTAGCATCTTGTTCCCCATTGCCTTTCCATTGACTTAACACAAAAGCTGTGATCGAGGACAGTCAAAAGCCCATAGCTTTCTTAAAAATTAAGAGAACTGAAAGAAATGTTCAGTTATTATAGATTGAAGCATTCTGAAACTAATATGAAACAATCTTACTTGGATGATCTGAAATTAAAGCATATAATTAGTTAGTTACCCAATTGTAGCTAATTAAAAAATTCAATTACTAGCTCTAAACATCTATCCAATTTCTTAAGAAAATATTAACATTTTTTTTAAAGCCTAAGTGTTCAAATAACATTCACACAAGAATTGACAATATAACATGATTTTTAAATCTCATTGTCGTTAATTTATAGGCCAAATTGAAGGAATTTAGTGTTTAATGCCCGTAAATTAATGGGCATTTAAATCATCTTGCGAGTGGGATTTCCAGGAACGCGATGGATTGGAACGTTGCGGTTGCGGTGAATTTAAACCCCATATTGGCAGGAAAAATACTGCCGGTTCGTGTGGGGCCTAAATCACCGTTTTGCAACATGAAATATCGATTAAAGTCACCTAAACAAGCAGGTTTATATGTAAAAATAAACAGCTTTCACTTACCTGTCCCCTACGTAAAATCCGTCCCCGTTGTCGGCGTTCACGGCATTAAGAGCCAATTTTTATTTTACTGCAGCGCAGAAATAGTCGGGCGATTTAAAAAATAAATTAACTCACCGGCAGTCGGAACGAATCTCTAGAAATAGCTCGCACTTCGACAAAATATTATTCCGGATGGCAATGGGAAAACCGCACTTTAACCCCGCCCTCCCCCTTAAAGGCGCCAAAGTCGCGCACACGGCCAGCGGCAGAACTGCAGCACCGCTGAAGGTAAGTTTTGTAACGTACCTACATGTAGAGACAAAAGAGGAGCTTGCCAGCTGCATGGAGGACAGAGATGTGTGACGCGTTCGTCACCGTGCCCGTCGGAAACCATCACCACTGCGTCGCTAATGTTTTCAACAATGATGATGAACTGTGTATCCTCGGTTTAAACCAGCATCTGCAGTTCCTTCCTACCCCACACATAGACCGCACATGATCCTTCGTAAACTGAATTAGTTCATTTTCTCTAACCTTATCGTTCATTAGTAATGTAAGTGTGTGTACCTGCCCTTATCACCTCAAACCCAACAATGCTGAGTATATTGGAGAATATATACTGGGCAACACTGAGTATTCTGGAATTCTTTGCCACAGAAGGCTGTAGAGGCCAAGTCAGTGGATATGTTTAAGGCAGAGATCGATAGATTCTTGACTAGTACAGGTGTCTGAGGTTATGGGGAGAAGGCAGGAGAATGGAGAGTTAGATCAGCCATGATTGAATGGCGGAGTAGACTTGAGAGGTCGAATGGCCTAATTCTACTCCTATTCTTATGACCTTATGAAACGCAAGGGAGGTAGAGAGCTCCCAAGGCATCTATAACTGGTTTGATCCACACTCTAGCTAAACACCGTCACATAAATATCATCTATTTACATAAACTTCATCCATCTTTCAGTGGGGAACATGCCTGAATGGAGAAACCAGGCAGTGTGTGCATGTGACAGATGAGAGAGACCCTTTGTGAAAATATTCATACTCTGATTCTGGAAGGAAATGATAAGACCGAGAGGTTGATGACGTTTCTGATAAAATATGGTCAGTACTACAGGTAGGATTTAAATTTTACCCCATGGACCTTCACATATAATCTGTTCTTGCTGTGCATTAAAAAGTAATTAAGCAAAAATTAGTTTATGTTCAATTGGCTACCTTGTGGTAAAGCCCGTGTGAATTTGCTCCTGTGCAGTTGAAGGCAGCTCGGATGCGAGTTGCATTATTGCCACATGCATTCGGAATGCTTACGGTCAGAGCATTCTGGTTAAAAGAATAAAAACAGACTCATTTGTAATTAGAACATGACCTCAACGCTGTGAAAAAATGACTGCTTCACCATAGGCAGAATAAAATGTACCGCTGGTGACTTCATTACTCTGTGCCAAGGATCCTGTTTACCTATGGCTATTGACTATGTGCATACACGAGGCTTACACGGGTGGGTTTTTAAACAGCTGATCCTTTAGCTACACGTAAAATCATATGGTCAGTGTCGATGCACTTTGTTTAATCATTGGGAAAACTGACAGGGAGCAGCTATCTGCAGTTAATGCTCTCCCATGGAGCTACTAATAAAATAAAACCAAGCCCGCAATTAAATTTGTTGGTTTTAAATGAAGGGGAGACGTTTAAAATAGGATTGCCCTGTTGAACCGGGAGTGTTGTCTGTTTATTTTATTATTCATTTGTGTTTGCATATTGTTCTAATCTGACAAAAGTGGTGTATTAGAGACTTAATTAATATATCTTTTCGTGTAATAAGGACTGGTGTTGACTAAACATAATACTGCTACTAGCATTTTTAAAGGGTTTCCTTTTATCTATTTGTATATTGAACATTTTTGAGGATTTATATCAGGCAGAATCAATGAGAAATAGGTCATATTCTACATAATGTTGCACTGTATTTTTTTTTTAATAAGCAATAGAGGCGATTGAACAGGGAATCCTACCTCCTGTCTTCTCCATTAAAAACCTGTCCATGAGATCTCTGGAATAACACTGTGGCAGAGCGGTGGAGTTGCTGCCTTACAGCGCCAGTGACCTGGGTTTGATCATGACTGCGGGTGCTGTCTGTATGGAGTTTGTACGTTCTCCCCGTGACCGCGTGGGTTTTCTCTGGGTGGCCCGGTTTCTTCCCAAACTCCAACGATGTACATGTTAATTAGGTTAATTGGTGTCTGCACAATTGTTAATTGTTTCTAGTGTGTAGGATCATGCTAGTGTATGGGGATCGCTGGTCGACGTGGACTTGGTGGGCCAAGGGGCCTGTTTCCGTGCTATATCTCTAAACTAATCTCTAAACTAAACTATCTACCATGAATAGACACAAAATGCTGGAGTAACTCAGTGGGACAGGCAGCGTATCTGAAGAGAAGGCTTCTCTCCAGAAATGCTGCCTGTCCTGCCGAGTTACTCCAGCATTTTGTGTCTACCTTTGGTGCAAACCAGCATCTGCAGTTCCTTCCTACACACTTAATCTACCATGAAAATATTCAAAGACTCTCTCCAACTATCCTTTGAGGAAGACAGTTCCCATTACTACAAAACCATTGGATTAGATAGCATGCAGTATGAAACTTTTCACTGTACCTTGGTACAGATGACAATAACAAACCTAAACCTAAGACTCATCCATTCCAGCTATTAGTCTGTAGACCTTCTCTGAACAGTATCCAACATGTACAAACAGCACCCGCAGTCAGGATCAAAGCTGGATCTTTGGCACGGTAAGGCAGCAACTTCACCGCTGTGCCACCATGACACCCACTGGCTACTTGATAAGCAAGAGGATTTAAAAAATGAACACACGTAGACAGAATGTGGAGATTCAGATAGCCATAATTTTATTAAATGGAGCAGCAGACAGGAGGGGACTGCTCCTAATGTATATGTTCACATGCAATCAACATGTGCCATCTTGTTACATGCCTATTTGTCGGCATAGGTAGTTTTGTGGAAATGGGTTACCAATCCTAGCATGGCAATTTCATGTTCATTTCTTTGGATTATGTTCAAGCAACCTTTACAAAAGAATCTATCTGCCCAGTTATAAAAGTCGCCATGGTAACAGAATTAGTGAGCGCACATAATGGCAAATAAAGGTGTAGGATACAGCACAGAGACATTCTCAGTGATCAAATGGAATGAAAAGTAAGAAACAAAAGCAATCCCAATATTTTTGTTTTACTGTGAGTCCCATATCCACCCAAATGCAAAAATCACAAAAATTACAAAAAGTGGGGAACACATCATTGGTACTGACCTCCCCAACATCAAAGCCATCTACAGGAGTCACTGACCTCAAAAAAGGCAGCCAGCATCATCAGAGACCCACACCACCCTGGCACGCTCTCATTTCACTCCTGCCATCGGGAAGAAGGCACAGAAGCCTGAAAACTGTAACGTCCAGGTTCAGGAGCAGCTTCTTCCCAACAACCATCAGGCTATTAAACACTACAACCTCCAAATAGGCTCTGAGCTATATAGACGGGGACATTATTTTGGCGCTTTTACTGTGTATTTATTTTTTTACATACTGAACTCTTTCAGCTGTTTATTATGGGTTTTACAGAGTGCTATGTTTACATGTCTGTTGTGCTGCTACATGTAGGAATTTCATTGTTCCATTTCGGGAGACATGACAATAAAACACTCTTAATGCCCTTGAATCTGATCCTAGATGACAGCACGGTTCTTTGTAAAAGAAAATACAAATGATTGGAAGTGGGAGATGAGATTATTTTTGGAATGACTATGAGCACTACATGAGCTACCATGAAAATATACAAGTTAGCGTTGGGGAAATACTGCTCATGTCAGCAACCTTAAAGTTGCTAGTATGAATTGTGTTTACGGGTTAAGATGTTTACCTCCGTGACACCCACAAATCCAAAGTAACCTGTCTTGTCGGATTAACATGAGTTAAAAATGCATTTTAACATAGAACTTAAAAGAGCACCGAGTCTAAAGAAGGGTGCCGCACAGAATTATTACACATCCTTATTCTCTAGAGATGCTGCCTGAACCGCTGAGTTACTCATAGTGGGGTGCGGCACAGCAACAGGCCCTTTAGCCCACAATATCCATGCCGTACATAATGCCAGATTAAACCTATCTCCTCTGCCTGTATGTGATCCATATTGCTCCATTTCATGCATATTCATGGGCCTATCCAAAAGCCCCTTAAATGCCATTATCTTATCTGCCACCCCTGGCAGCACATTCCAGACACTCATCACCCTCTGTGTAAAAAACCTGCCCGCCCCCCTCTTTTACCTTCAAATTTTGCCTGTCCCACCTAAAAGCCATGCCCTCGCGTCTTTGAAATTTCTACCCTGGAAAACAATTTCTGATTGTCTATCCTCTCTAATTTATATTCTTCCATCAGGTCTGCCCTCAGCCTCCAGAGAAAACAATCCAGGCTTGTCCCACTTCTCCTTATAACTGAAAACCTCTAGCCATCATTTTGTTAAACCTCTTCTGCACCCTCTCCAAAGCTTCCACACAACTGTCTGCAAATGGGGTGATGAGAACCGCGCACAATTCTCCACATTTGACCAAACCTGGGTGCTGCAGGCAGTAATGAATGCACAATACAACTGACACACTTCGCCAGTAAGGAAAAACGTCCCTTCATTTTCTGCCAGAGACGTACTGACATGTGCTGACCGGTTCCTTGAAAGTGGCATCACAGGCAGATAGGGAGGTCACAAGTAGATAGGTTGGCACATTGGCAGTAAGATCCTGCAGATGTTCTACCAATCGGTGGTAGCCATTGCCATCTTCTTCGCTGCCGTGCGCTGGGACAGCAGGGCAAAGGCCGCCAACTGCAACAAACTCATCAAGAAGGTTGGCTCCGTCCTGGGGGCGGAGATGGATTCACGGGAGATGGTCTGGGAGGGGAAGATGCTCCTCAAACTGCGGAGCATCATGTGCAATGCAGCTCACCCCCTCCATGACACACTGGTCAACCCGAGGAGCACCTTCAGCAACAGACTGGTTCCACCAAGATGCAGGACAGAACGCCACAGGAGATCCTTCTTCCCTGTGGCTATCAAACTGTACAACTCCTCCCCCTTCTGTTGTGTGGTAGGCTGACTCCACCTCCCACCCCCCCCACCAATCTTTGCACATCCCCAATCCTTTCCACTCGTTACTTTAATTTCATGTTTCATGTATTTTGCGTTTTATGATTGTTGGCAGATCAATTTCCTTCCTGGTGTAAATAGTTGTATCGTATCGTATCAGTCAGAGTGTTGAGTATAGAAGTTGGGAGGTCATGATAATGTTATGTAAGATGTTGGTGAGGCTACTTTTAGAGCATTGCATTCAGTTTTGTGCCCCATGTTATAGGAACGATGTTGTCAAGCTGGAATGGGTGCAGAGAAGATTTACAAGGATGTTGCCAGGACTCGAGGGGCTGAGCTAAAGGGAGAGGTTTTGCAGGTTAGGACTCTATTCCATAGAGCACAGGAGGATGGGGGGAGGGGGGGGGGGGGGTGATCATGATGAGAGGTGTACAAAATCATGAGAGAAATAGATCAGGTAAATGCACACTTTTGTCCAGGGTAGGAGGATTGAGAACTAGAGGACATAGGTTTAAGGTGAGGCGGGAAAGATTTAATAGGAAGGAGAAGGGCAACTTTTTTTACACAAAGGGTGGTGGGTGTATGGAACAAGCTTCCGGAAGAGGTAGTTGAGGCAGGTACTTTCGCAACGCTTAAGAAACATTAACACAGGTACATGGATATGATAGATTTAGTGGGATATGGGCCAAACGCAGGCAGGTGGGACCAGTGTAGATGGGGCATGTTGTTCGGTGTGGGCAAGTTGGGCCATAGGGCCTATTTCCACACTGTATGACTCGATGACTATGACACTATGACTATCACTCAACTGAAAGATGGTTTTACCCGCTGTGCCACTGTGCAGACTAACGATCACCCATACACTACTTCTATCGTAGACTCTGGGGACAATTTATATAAGCCAGTCAACCGAAAAACCTGCAAGTCTTTGGAAGGTGGGAGGAAACTGGAGCACCCGGAGAAATCCCACACAGTCACAGAGAGAACATGCAATCTACGTACAGACAGCACCCTTAGTCGGAATCGAACCCGGGTCTCTGGCGATGTAAGGCAGCAACTCTACCGCTGAGCCACCGTGCCGCCCCTTGGACGCCATACGCATGTTTGCGTGTCACCTTGCGCGGGTCAGGTTAGCTTTAAATTTTAACATGTTACATTTGCCTAAGTTACAATAGATATTTACATTGCTTAAAATGATATCAAAAGCCTCAGAAAAGAATATAGATATTAAAAAAATAAATAGCATCAGATGCCAGGAATGTGGAGCCAGATCATTACTCTCCAACCACAGCCTCAAGTAATTTGGACGTGGCAGCAGGTTTTTAGCTGTTCCACTCATTGTAAGCTGGAGTTACAAACTAAAGCCAGTCTGAAGGGAAAGCACTTTCTCTTGGCTGTTCAGACATGGGCAGAAACTCGAAAGATTACAAGGAGCGCGGGGAATAAACCGTCCTCTCAACCATGCTCTGGATTAACTGGTTTGAGAGAAATGTACTCCCTGTTCTCTGACCTAACATGGGTTGAGTTGTCTGCTGAAAGCCCTCGCTGCCCGCAGTGAATAATATGTTACAGCCTCTCTTTCTGTTCTGCCTATTTGCAATACCAAACCTAAAAAACAACAACATCATGGAGACATTCTGTTGCACAATTGTTATGTTTGGCATTTACTGAGGAACGAAGACAAGGCATGCAGAATACCATGCCTTCTATTTCATGTACTTGAATTCTTGTAGTCTAGTTTCGTTTGGAGACACAGTCCAGAAACAGGCCCCTCAGACCACTGAGTCCGCTCTGATCAGCTCTTTCCCAGTAGTAGAAGAGCACTATCCTACACACAAGCAATAATTTACCGAATTTTTACTGAAGTCAATTAACCTACGAATCTGTACGTCTTTAGAGTGCGGGAGGAAACCGTAGTACCTGGGGATAACCCATGGGGTCACGGGGAGAATGTGCAAATTCCCTGCAGACAGCGTCCGTAGTCAGGATCGAACGCGAGTCTCCGGTGCTGTGAGGCAGCAACTCTACCGCTGCGCCATTGTGCCGCCCATTACCGTACTTGGCCGACAAAATACCGTGCGTGGTATACTGCTATTGTCCGCCACGCAATGAAAGTTGATCACCACTTCACTGTCCGCTAAATCAATGGCTCAGTCGCAGATATTAGTACCCTTAACACACAATGCCAGAGACCGAGGTTCAATCCTGATCTGATTCCTCCTTTCTGCAACCAATTACGCTGAGGGGAGTCGATGAGTATGTGGGGTGAATAAAGACAGATTTAGTGTCGGCGGCACGGTGGCGCAGCGGTAGAGTTGCTGCCTTATAGCGCTTGCAGCGCTGCAGACCCGGGTTCGATCCCGACTGCTGGTCTGTACGTAGTTTGTACGTTCTCCTCTTGACCGTGTGGGTTTTCTCCGAGATCTTCGGGTTTTCCTCCCACACTCCAAAGACGTACAGGTATGTAGGTTAATTGGCTTGGTGTGTGTGTAAATTGTTCCTAGTGTGTGTAGGATAGTGTTAAAGTGTGGGGATTGTTGGACAGTACAGACTCCGTGCTGTATCTCTAAAATAAAATAAACTAGTGCTGGGTTAGTGGAAATGGGTGGTTGAATATCAACGGAGTCAATGTGTCGGAGGCCTGGATTCATGCTGTATCTCTCGATGATTCTTATTATATGGCCCCCGTGAGTATGACTTGTTCACTTTGGATACGATTGGTTTATTATTGTCATGGGTAAATAGATATGCAGTAAAAAATATGGTTTGTGTGCTAACCCGTTAAATGAAGCCATACACAAGTATAACAGGTTATGCAAAGAGAAAAATATCAGAGAACGGAATTAAGTTATACAGCGTTATAGTGTTATAGCTACAGAGAAAGTGCAGATTAAACAAGTGCAATGATGTAGGTTGGGAGATTGGGATTAGGCCCCAAATTTATGAGATGACCATTTAGTACTCTGATCACAGCAGGGAGGAAGCTGTTCCTGAATGTGGTGGTAAACATTTTCAAGCTTTTGTATCTTTTACCTGACGGGAGAGGGGAGAAAAGGGAATGACCAGGGAGTAAATCGTCGTTAATTATCTTGGTTGCTTTCCCAAGGCAGCATGACAGCAATCAGAGCATTGAATATAGGAGTAGGGAAGTAATGTTAAAATTGTACAAGGCATTGGTAAGACCAATTCTGGAGTATGGTGTACAATTTTGGTCGCCTAATTATAGGAAGGGTGTCAACAAAATAGAGAGAGTACAGAGGAGATTTACTAGAATGTTGCCAGGGTTCCAGCAACTATGTTACAGAGAAAGGTTGAACAAGTTAGGTCTTTATTCTTTGGAGCACAGAAGGTTAAGGGGGGACTTGATTGAGGTCTTTAAAATGATGAAAGGGATAGACAGAGTTGACGTGGATACGTTTTTCCCATTGAGGGTAGGGAAGATTCAAACAAGAGGCAGTGACTCCAACTCTCCCGCTTTCGGCGGGAGATCTCCCGCCGAAAGGCCATTTTCGCAAAATCTCCCGCTCTCCTGCTTGAGATTTAATTTCTCCCGCCCTTGCTTTGTGTCTCAAAATAAGCCTAAAATAGCACCAGAGAGCATCTAGAACCCTAGAGCTTCCAGGGCCCTGTACCCCGGCCGCAAGGGACTTCGCGCTTCACGCTCGTGATGTGCGCTTCGCGCACATGAGTTTGGAGTCTCCAGTTTCCTAGGGGATCCAGGCGGGAGAATCTCCAGATCAGAAGGTGCTTGGGGTTGGAGTCTCTGCAAGAGGCCATGACATGACAATTAAGGGACAGAAGTTTTGGGGTAACGTGAGGGGGAACTTCTTTACTCAGAGGGTGGTGGCTGTGTGGAATAAGCTTCCAGCAGAAGTGGTGGAGGCAGGATCGATTTTAACATTCAAAAGTAAAGTGGATAGGTATATGGACGTGAAGGGAATGGAGGGGTATGGTCTGAGTGCAGGTAGATGGGACTAGGGGAAAACAAATGGTCGGCACGGACTGGAAGGGCCGAGAGGGCCTGTTTCTGTGCTGTAATTGTTATATGGTTATATGGTTATACATGTAGATGGAGTCGATATTGGGAAGGCTGGCCTGTCGGATGGACTGGGCTACATCCAAAACTCTGCAGCTTCATGCGGTCTTGGGCAAAGCTATTGCCAATCTAAGCAGTAAAGCATCACGATAGGATGCCTGCTATTGTAGAATTCATCCTAACCCTAACCCTCGGTACATGTGACAATAAACTAAACTAAACTAAAATATCGCTACTTCCTAAACTCGTCCCTAATCCATGAGCCTCGTCCAATCCCCGCCAAGTCTAAGATAGACACAAAAAGCTGCAGTAACTCAGCAGTACAGGCAGCATCTCTGGAGAGAAGGAATGGGTGATGCTTTGGTGAATGTCTAACTTCAGTTTAAACCAGCATCTGCAGTTCCTTACCACACCCTCCAAGTCTAACTTTGGCCTCAACTATTAAATGACAGCAGTGGTTCACCTTGTTGTCATCGATGAAACAGCTTAATATGAGAAAAGAAACACCAGAGAGGAGCACATCACCACTTATAATTGGATTTTGGGGACAAGGCAGGAGAAATGGGGTTGAGAGCGTAAGATAGATCAGCCAGGACTGAATGGCGGAGTAGACTTGATGGGCCAAATGCTCTAATTCTGCTCCTATGACATGAACGTATAACATGGAATTCAATGGGAAAAGGGGATTTGTATAAATTGATGGTTTTCTAGGAACACTGCGTAAAGGGGGGCTGTACTCAATATCTGGAATGCTTTGCAAATGATGATGTGGTCTTCACTTTAAAATCCCGCTACACTGCTGGACAGGATATGCAGGTGAAATAGGGTTGAGAGGGAAACCCCATTTTACTAATTTTAGCCCCATCACTTTAAAATCCTGCTACACTAGCTGGATATGCAAGAGAAATGGGTTAGAGAGGGAAAGATAGATCAGCCATGATTGAATGGCAGAGTGGGCCGAATGACTCGATGGGCCGAATGGCCTAATTCTGCTCTTATGACTCATGAACTTATAACATGGGATCCAATTGGAAAAGGGGATTTGTATAACTTAAAATTGACAGTTTTGTAGGAACACAGGTCATGGGTAACGGGGGGAGTGGGGAGGCCTGTACTCAATGTCTGGAATGCTTTGCAAATGATGATGTGGTCTTCATTTTAAAATCCAGCTATACTAGCTGGATATGCATAAAGGCTGCAAGTCAGTTACAGAGTGCGTACTCTAAATACCCGCTTATTCAAAGTGATACATCGAGGGCTGCTTGGGTAAAAAATGGAGGGTTTGCTCGGTAAAAATCAGCATCACTAGGGTGTTGCAAGTTGCTCATCGGAGACTGGAATGCAAGCTCCAAAAGATAACATTATCTCGCGTTCTAATTGAAATTTTGTACACGTTATTCAAGAAACTAAATGAGATTACACATCGCAAAAAATTTCAAAAATAAAAATAGCAAGCAGGGAATAAGAAAATCTTTGTTTTGCTGAAACTAAGTTGGTTTGGGATCTTGGGCGGCATGGTTGCACAGTGGTAGAGCAACGGGCTTACCACACCAGAGACCCGGGCTCAATCTTGACTACGGGTGCTTGTCTGTACGAGGTTCGTACGTCCTTCCCATGACCTACGTGGGTTTTCTCCGAGACCTTCGGTTTCCTTGCACACTCCAAAGGCGTACAGGTTTGTAGGCTAATTGGCCTGGAATACATGTAAAAGTGTCCCTAGTGTGTAGTGTAAATGTGCGTGAATCGCTGATCGGTGTGGAAACGGCGGGCCGCAAGGGCCTGTTTCAACGCTGTGTCTGCAAACTAAACTAAATTAAATAGCAATGTTACAAAATTTTGAGATTTAAAAAATCAAGTCTGCAATTTATTCCATCAGATAAAGCATACAAAGAAGTTTAATTTGACACCTAATTCACTCTCACATCTTCAGTATTAAAAAAGTTATGGCCATTTTCATACTCGGAAATTAGCATCTTGTTCCCTATTGCTTTTCCATTGACTTAACACAAAAGTTGTGATCGAGGACAGTCAAAAGCCCATATCTTTCTTAAAAATTAAGAGAACTGAAATAAATTTTCAGTAATTTTAGATTGAAGCATTCTGAAACTAATATGAAACAATCTTACTTGGATGACCTGAAATTAAAGCATATAATTAGTTAGTTACCCAATTGTAGCTAATTACAAAATTCAATTACTAGATCTAAACATCTATCCATTTCTTAAGAAAATATTAACATTTTTTTTAAAGCCTAAGTGTCCAAATAAAATTCACACAAGAATTCACAATCTAACGTGATTTTTAAATCTCATTGTTATGAATATATAGGCGAAATTGAAGGAATTTAGTGTTTAATGCCCATAAATTAATGGGCATTTTAAACAGCTTGCGAGTGGGATTTTCTGTAACGCGATGTATTGGAACATTGCAGTTGCGGTGAATTTAAACCCAATATCGGCAGGAAAAACACTGCCAGTTCATATGGGGAATAAATCACCGTTTCGCAACATGAAATATTGATTAAAGTCATCTAAACAAGGAAGTTTATATGAAAAAATAAACAGCTTTCACTTACCTGTCCCCTACGTAAAATCCGTCCCCGTTGTCGGCGTTCACGGCATTAGGAGCTAATTTTTATTTTACTGCAGCGCTGAAATAGTCGGGCGATTTAAAAAAAAAAATGTAACTTACAGGCAGTCGGAACGAATCTTCAGAAATAGCTCGCACTCCGACAAAATATAACTCTGGTGGCAAGGGGAAAACCGCATTTTAACCCCCCCCCCCCCCCCCCCGTTAAAGGCGCCAAAGTCGCGCACACGGCCAGTGACAGAACTGCAGCACCGCTAAAGGTAAGTTTTATTACATACCTAAATTAAACATGAAAAAACATCATGAAATGCAGTATCCGAAAAGCAAGGGCTCTTGAGCTGCCCATTCCATTCAGTCTGCTGGGTATGTTCTGAAACATTCTAGTGCTTATAATGTCCTAACACAATTGTGGCAAATACACTCCGGCAAATTATATACTGCTGTCAGATCCTAGCATAACAATTGATTTCTTTCTGGTAGTTTTCAGATTGGAATGAAAGCTGAGATGCTACAGTATTAATTACTGACAGGCTTTAAGCTCTCTCTGATTGACGTCTCCAGCTTTTATAATGTCACGCTGTTTAAAGGATCAGTACAGGTTAACAAATAGTTATAGCATTCAGTGTTTCAGCCAACTCTTCCAAGGAGCGCAAAGCGTACTTTTTTTATGCTCTGTCTCTTTTCACTTTCAATTTACGGCCTTTGGATTTGTGTAGCTTCATTTGGAACCATGTGATATGCCATTTTAATCTCCTGTCGTGCATTAGGATGAGTGGAAAGGGATTGTGTGATAGAAAGACACTAGCGGTCAGGCTTTAGCTGTCAAACTTCAATAGGTCTTCAATTCTGCAATGGCAAATAATGAAATAAACTATACTGTTCCACATCAGTTTTTAAATTTCCAGACAATGTTAAGCTAAGGCATACTCAAAAAATATGCTATGAACAATAAAAGATTGGATAGGTTGGAGAAGGAAATAAATACTGTAAATGGCTGGAAGAAATCAGCCAGTCAAGTGCGATCTAGTTTAGTTTAGTTTAGAGATACAGCGCGGAAACAGCCCACTGAGTCCGTGCTGACCAGTGATCCCCGCACACTAGCACTATCCTTCACACAATAGGGACAATTTACAATTTTTACCGACCCAATTAGCCTACAAACCTGTACGTCTTTGGAGTGTGGGAGGAAACCGGTGGTCCCGGAGAAAACCCACACAGGTCATAAGGTCATAAGTGATAGGAGTAGAATTAGACCATTCGGCCCATCAAGATTGCCATTCAATCATGGCTGATCTATCTCTCCCTCCTAACCCCATTCTCCTGCCTTCTCCACATAACCTCTGACACCTGTACTAATCAGGAATATATCTATCACCGCCTTTAAAATATCCACTGATGGCCTCCACAGCTTTCTGTGGCAAATAATTCCTCTGACTAAAGGTCACGGGGAGAACATAGGTATTCTGTACAGACAGCGATCATAGCCAGGATCGAACATGGGTCTCTGGCTCCGCAAGGCAGTAACTCTACTGCTGTGCCGCCCCTCTGAAAAGAAAAATCAGACGCAAAATGCCGGAGTAACTCAGCAGGTCAGGCAGCATCTTTGGAGAAAAAAGATGGGTGAGGTTTCGAGTTGGAACCCTTCTTCAGTAGAACCCTAATCCTAAAACAGTTTGAAGAAGAGTCCCAACCTGAAGCATCTTTTTTCTCCAGAGATGCTGCCTGACCCACTAAGTTATCCCAGCATTTTGTTTTAATCTTTTGTAGTTAATCTGTAGTTACTTGTTTCTACCAAGAAAAAAAGTTAACGTTATTGGTCAGAGATCCTTCCCCAGTGCAATCCACTTGAAGGTAGAAAGATGGGCAAAAGAATTATGGAACTGGATGAGTAAATGACATTATCTTCAAGAGTTAAGCACAGGCCCTGACAAAGACTGACTGAGAAGAATACCTCACTTCCGTGTTGTGTCTTCCACATATTTCAAAACACAAAATCCTTACCTAAAAGAAACAGTATACTGTGCATTTCCAGAAAGGGAAAATCAACTTGTAAACACATTTTTCCCTTACTGAAATTAACCAGATTGCAGACAAAGAGGCAGGGGAATCTTTTGCAAAGGCAGATTGAACAAATCAAATTCTGTGGCATTGTTGACCAGAGCCTTTCAGAATACTATCTTACCAAAGGACTTTTAACTTACATCTGAACAGCCAAACAGGACCTTGAATGTACAGCGCTTTCAATAGGGCAGGGAGCTGGCATTTCATCTCTGAGTAATGTCTGACTATTTATTTCATATTTGAGTTTTCCAGCCTGCATTGACGGGATCTACAGGAGAGGAGGCTGACGGAGAATTTACTGTGCAAATGGCATGTGTCGACTTCAATCTCCACATTGAAAACAGGCTAGTTTAGACACCGGAGTCAGGTTCCCCAAGCAGGTTTCTCTCGTGATAGTGGGTGAAGCGGGATACTGGTAGGCAATGTGTAGGAAAGCACTGCAGATACTGGTTTAAATCAAAGACAGACACAAGTTGCTGGAGTAACAAATCAAATCAAGTCAAAGTCAAAGTCAAAAGAGTTTATTGTCATGTGTCCCTGACAGGACAATGAAATTCTTTCTTTGCATAGTAGGCATTAACTACAATTATATACGTAAATACACACATGAATGAATAAATTGATAAAGTGCAAATAACAGATGGAGGGGTATTAATGTTCAGAGTTTTGTCCGAGCCAAGCTTAATAGCCTGATGGCTGTGGGGAAGTAGCTATTCCTGAACCGGGTCGTTGCAGTCCTCAGGCTCCTGTACCTTCTACCAGGGATAGCAGGGAGATGAGTGTGTGGCCAGGGTGGTGTGGGTCCTTGATGATGCTGCCAGCCTTTTTGAGGCAGCGACTGCAATAGATAGATCCCCTCGATGGAAGGAAAGTCAGAGCCAATGATGGACTGGGCAGTGTTTACTACTTTTTGTAGTATTTTCCTCTCCAGGGCGCTCAAGTTGCCCTGGAGAGGAAAGATAGACATTAAGTTACTAGGTCTGCAGAAGGGTCTTGAACCGAAACATTACCCATTCCTTCTCTCCAGAGATGCTGCCTGTCCCGCTGAGTTACTCCAGCATTTTGTGTCTTTCTGGTAGGGTATCATCTTTGGGAAGACAGGAACCAAAGGTCACGTGGTTATCTTGAATAGCACTCACAGCAATGTTGCTAAGATTTTAAGTGCAATGTTTGGGTTTATTATTGCCACGTGTGCTAAAAGCTACATTTTGCATGTTTAGTTTAGTCTGCTTGAGAGATACAGCTTGGAAACCGAGTCAGCGTCAGCCAGCAATCACCGTGCAGTACCTCTATCCTACACACTAGGGACAACTTACAATTTTTACAGAAGCTAATTAACCTACAAACCCAGACGTCTTTGGAACGTGGGAGGAAACCAGAGATCACGGAGAGAACATACAACCTCCAAATAATATTATACGTAAATACGATCAGGTCCAATTGAAGTACAATGGGGAAAGCAAAGGGGAAGATGTAGAGTGCAGAATAAAGTTCTTAGTACCAGTTCACAAGACAAAGTCGAATGTCCGCAATGGGGTAGAGGTGAATCGGTCTGTACGCTAGCTGATGGAAGGACCATTCAGAAGATTGATAACACAGGGGAGGAAGCTGTACCTGAGTTTGGTGTTGTGTACTTTCAAGCTACTGTAACTTCTGCCCAACTGGAGCTGGAAGAAGAAGGAATGCCCTGGGTGAGACAAGTCTTTGATTATGTTAGCTGCTTTTCCAAGGCTGTGTGAAATACAGATTGAGTCAATGGTGGGGAGTCTGGTCTCTGTGAAGGACTGGGCTACATCCACAACTCTCTGCAATTTCTTGCACCACTAGTTGGAGATGACCTCTGTGTTAAATGGTAAATGTTATAGATTGGATACTGAATTTTACTTTAAGTCAAGATTTGAAGGAGGAAGAACGTGCTCAGTAAAAATAGATTCTTAGAAGTGAGTCATTCAATTTTTATTGTTAGCAAAGGTACACTGGCAATTACTGATCATACTTGCTTTAAATGTTCAGCTACTGTATCCCCAGTGGCATTTTCATAGCTTCCTTCTTAAACTGACAGCCTTGTAGTTACCTGCTTTTTTTTCCTTTCCCACTCTTCTGTAGTGGAATGGCATTACTCCAGAACTCTTCTGGAATGATGGAATGCAGAGGGTCCCCTGCTGGACCCCCTGCAGTTTGCATATTGGGTCTAATAGAGCAGTCAACCTGGGCCTGCCCTTCATCCTCCAGCACCGAGACCACCAGGGGACCTATGCAAGCTTTTTGTTTGTGGAATTTAGCTCTGCATTCAACACCATTGTGCCAGAGCTACTACACTCCAAACTCCCCCAGTTAACTGTGCCTGAACCCTTCTGTCGGTGGATCACCATCTTTCTGACAGACAGGAAGCAGCATGTGAGGCTGGGAAAGCACATCTCGGACCCGCAGACCCTCAGCATAGGAGCACCACAAGCAAGGCTGCCTACTCTCTCCTCTCCTTTACTCTCTCTACACCAACGACTGCACCTCCACAGACACCTCTGTCAAGCTTCTCAAGTTTGTGGATGACACAACCATGATTGGACTGATCCAGGATGGGGAGGAATCTGGCTACAGACAGGATGTGACTCAGCTGGTGCCATGGTGCCATTGCAACAATCTCAATGCTCTTATGACAGTGGAATTGATTGTAGACTTTAGGACAGCTCCCCCTCCTCCCCCCACCCCCCCCCCCCCCCCCCAACCACTATCTACAACATCACAGTCATATCTGTGGAGTATTTTAAGTTCCTTGGAACCATCATCTCCAAGGAATTTAAATGGGGGGCACCATCGACTCCACAGTCAAAAAGGCCCAACAGAGGATGTACTTCCTGCAGCAGCTGAGGATACACAGGCAATGATGGTCCAATTCTATACGGCCATCGTAGAGTCTGTCCTCACCTTCTCCATCATGGTCTGGTTTGGCGCATCCACCAAACACGACATCCGGAGGCTGCAGCGAATCGTCCGATCAGCTGAGAAGATTGTTGGCTGCAACCTTCCCCCCATTGATGAACTGTACACTGCAAGGGCCAGGATGCGAGCGGGTAAGATCATCTCTGACCCCTCTCACCCTGGCCACAAACTCTTTGAATCACTTCCCTCTGGAAGGCGACTCCGGAATGTCAAAGCCGCCACAGCCAGACATAAAAATAGCTTTTTTTCCACGAGCAGTAGCTCTACTCAATAACCAAAAGTCTGTAGCCTCCTTTTGCTCTGGTATTTTATTTCAATTACATGTTTAAACTACAATGTTTTATTCTTAATGTTTTAATGTTTTATATTTTATTCTTAATTGTTTAATGTAAGTCATTTTGTTACTTGCGAGCGGAGCACCATGGCAAATTCCTTGTATATGTACATTCTTGGCCAAACTTATTCATTCATTCATCCGTAATTCTTGAGTCCAACAACATAATTCCCAGACCAAGAGAGCCTTGGAAGTTGTAGCTGATGCCTCTGCAATTTCCAGTCCCACTTCTATTAATACGTGAATGGACACAAGCAGGTCGCGGAGATTTATAGTCATGGAGTGATACAGCATGGAAACAGGTCCATTGGCCCAACTTGCCCACACCGGCCAACATGTCCCAGCTACACTAGTCCCATCTGCTGCGATTGGTCCATATCCCTCCAAACCTGCCCTATCCATGTACCTGTCAAACTCTTTCTTAAACGTTGGGATAGTCCCAGCCTCAACTACCTCCTCTGGCAGCTTGTTCCAGACACCCACCACCCTTTCTGTGAAAAAGTTACCCCTCAGATTCCTATTAAATCTTTTCCCCTTCACCTTGAACCTATAACCTCTGGTCGTCGATTCATCCATAGCTAAAATGGTAACCAAAGAAAATGAGCCAGATGCTACCCATTGTCACCCAATGGCTAAACCAGACCACTCCAAATAGTGCTCTAATGCTATCAAAGGTTACGAGGAGAAGACAGAATGTGGTTGAGAGGGATAGATAGATCAACCATGACTGAATGGCGGAGTAGACTCAATGGGCCGAGCGGTCTAATACTGCTCCTAAGCTTTATGCACTTATGAAATAAGGAAGTCATTCCTTGCTGCTCAAAACTTTCCATTTCAAATGTTCAATTCCATTATTTAATTGAGTTTAGAGATACAGCATGGAAACAGGCATTTTGGCCTACCAAGTGTGCGCCGACCAGCAAGCCTCGTACACTGCACCATCCTACACACTAGGGACAATTTACAATTTGTTTTTAAACCAAAACCAAATCAACCTACAAACCTGTACATCTCTGGAGCGTGGGAGGAAACCGGCGCACCCGGGGAAATAGCACATGGGTACGGGGAGAACGTACAAACTCCATACAGACAGCACCTGTAGTCAGGATTGAACCCATGTCTCTGACACTGTAAGGCAGCAACTCTATCGGTACACCACCATTGATCTTGCTTGAATGTGGTAGAGCTTCAGGGAGAGTGCTGAAGAACTCTACATGTTCAAAATTCCTCTAAAATCTTGGGCAGATGGAAAGCCCCTGCTTACACTGAAATGGTTTACCCAGTGTACAGGAAGGAACTGCAGTTGTGGTTTAAACCAAAGATAGACACAAAAAGCTGGAGTAACTCAACGGGTCAGACATCTCTGGCGAAAAGGAATACGTGATGTTTTGGGTCTGAAGAAGGGTCTCGACCAGAAACATCACCTGTTCCTTTTCTCCAGAGATGCTGTCTGACCCGCTGAGTAACTCCAGCATTTTGTCTATCAATGGTTTAGCCATCAGATTCCAGCATCTGCAGTTCCTTGTGTCGCTTTGGTTTATATTTAGTTTTGTTTTAGAAATCCAGTGGGAAACAAGCCCTTCGGCCCACTGTGTCCCCACATATTAACACACACTAGGGACAATTTACATTTATACAAAGCTGATTAACCTACAAACTTGTACGTCTTTGGAGTGAAACCGAAGATCTTGGAGAAAACCCACAGGGTCACGGGGGGAACGTACAAACTCCCCACAGACAAGCACCCATAGCTGGGATCGGCTCTACCACTGCGCCAAGGTGCCACCCTGGGCCCATCTATTTTTGATGATCATGACACTGATAATACTTGGTAATTGCTAACCTTCAGAAAAAAAAGGGGATTTTGAAAACGTTGTCCCTTACTGTCGGTACGTACTTATCCTGCAAAGATCTACGTAGCGCAGTAAACCCCAGATTTGTGATGCTTGGCCATCCAGTAAAGCAAGGGTGATTGACGCCAGTATAATTGTTACCAAACCTGTCATAACATGGCTCTCAATCTATATTAAAAAAAATACAGAATGCATCTTTCAAACTGCTTCCTCCATGACTGTGATATGTTAGTGCACTCCACATAAATCCATGTCAGTTTTGGTTAACGTTTAATGTAATGGATATAGATTTCTAGATGAGCTGAGACTGCCAGGCAGGCAAAAGAAATTGCAAACTGCATCAATGCAGACTACTTACTAACAGTCTGAATGCAAAATGCCACAACCTGTGGAATCCAAATCCCATTAGTTCCATGTTGATTAGACCCTTATAAAAAATCTGCATTTTTAATTGAAATTAACATAACTAGATCCTAATTACACATATGAGAATTGAGGTTTCACAGCAGTCGCTGTTGCACCCCCATAGCAAGGAAGAATATCAAGCGCAACATGACTGTGGCTGAAGTCCTAGCCTTCCTGCTGGTACGAAGCACGAAATGACAGTGGACTAATCTGGGTGGATTTATATTATTGACCCTGACATGGCACCACACTGTGACTGCTCTAACCCTGTAGATCACTGTCGGCAGAACAGATGCCGATGACTTTAACGAAGCCATCCCTTCAATGCCTGAGCTACTGGGCTGAAATGCAGATGGATTTTGAAGTATTATGAGAAATGCAGTCACTTAAATTGACGTGGTAGAGCATTATGTGTAGGGTTAGGGCTAGGTGTTTAATATACTCTGCATCTTCACTAAACCTAAAACAGGACTGGGCACAAACGACATTGCTTCAAATGTGTAGGAAGAAAGTGCAGATGCTGGTTTACACCGAAGATAAACACAACATGCTGGAGTAACTTCAAACATTACTTGAAGGCTCTTTATCAGGAATCAATGTACCCAGGAAATAAAATTATTGTCATTATTGTATATTGTTATAGTAACACAAGGGTTAATACTGATGTTGTAGGAAGGAACTGCAGATGCTGGTTTAAACCGAAGATAGACACAAATAGCTGGAGTAACTCGGCGGGACAGGTAGCATCTCTGGAGAGATGGAATGGGTGACGTTTCGGGTCGAGATCCTTCTTCAGACTGAACACTGTCAGCATTTGAACCAAGAATTAAATATTGAGCGGATTTTAAATTGTAATTATTTTCAGTGCCAATTTACTTTTTTTTAATATATTTGACTATTGAACTCCACAGACTTGCTGCCTGCCTGACATTTTACCTTTAACAAATTTACCTTTTACAAATGCAGAAGATTCAATGGGCTTACTCTCTTTATTTGAAAGGACCCCTTAAGATGGAGGGTAGCTTCAAGCAGTGAACATATCTCGGAACGCTCAAAGCTGTCAGAGGCTTTATAAGTATTTCTAAATGTCACTGCTAGTCAGAGACGTTTAAAGACGGTTCAACTTAAATCATTTACGAAAAGCAAGAATTATAATTAAAAGGTGCATCACAAAAGGCCAAAATGAAATAAAATAATTAATTTATTTGAAAGTTTAAAAAGCTTTAAGTACTAGAATAAATACAAACTGAGAATGCTGGAAACACTGCACGTGGGGCAGCATCTGTGGAGAGAGAGGCAGGGTTAACGTTTCAAAGCCAAGAATCTCCATCAGATCTGGGACAAAGTGGGGGTGAAAAACGGAGATGAAGCTAAATCATTGACTGCGTTATACTCTTGTCAGAAGCATCCTGAACAGGCGAATGTTTCCAAGATTTCTGTTTTTACCTTGCAATTACTGACTAATGTTTTGGATAGTACAGCACAAGAACAGGCCCTTCAGCCCACAATGTCAGTGCCGAACATGAAACCAAGACCATCTCTTATTTCTTTGCACATAATCCATATCCCTTGCATATCCACATGCCTATTCAAAAGTCCCTTCAATTGCACTATTGTGTCTGTCTCCACCACCACCCCTTGCAGTCCGTTCCAGGCATTCATCACCCTCTGTGTATCATTATTTTTTTTTAATTACCCTGCACAGCTCCTGTAAACTTTGGTCCTCTCTAGAATTTGATAACTTTCCGTCGAACCTGAAGAGTGTGAAGGTGAGACGGACAAAATATAAAGGACATGTGTGTGGCAAGTCCTTTATAACACAGATAGTGGTGGGTGCCAGGAACGTGTTGTCAGGCATGGTGGTGGAGGCAGATACAACAGTAGCATTTAAGAGGCTTTTAGGTGGGCACGTGGATATGTTGGGATTGGAGGGATATGGAACGCATGCAAGCAGAGAGTAGTTTAACTTGGCATTATGTTCGGCACGGACATTATGGGGTGAAGGGCCTGTTCCTTTGCTGTACTGTTCCAAGTTCCATGTGGAAAGTGAGAAAACCAGTGTAGTCCGCCTGAACCTAAACTCCTGGTTGCTAAACGCTTTAATTCTCCTTTCCATTCCCACATTGACCTTCCTGACCAAGGTCCCCTCCATTTGCTGAGTGAGGCTGAACGCAAATTGGTGGAACAGCATCTCATATTTCACTTGGGCAGCCTACAGCCCTATGGTATGATTCTTGGTTTCTCTAACTTTGTAACCCCGGCATTCCCTCTCTCTCTCTCTATCACTCTCCCATCCAAGTCACACCAGCTTCTCGTTTTCACCCAACAAACAGCTAACAATGGCCTGTTTACTTTTTAATTGTTTTTTTTTTGCATTTCTTTCATCCATTGTTCTTTATCTCTTTACATCATCGTCTATAGCTCGCGTTTCTCCTTTCCCTAACTAGTCTGCAGAAGGGTCTCGACCTCAAACGTCACCCATTCCTTCTCTCCAGAGATGCTGCCTATCCTGCTGAGTTACTCCAGCTTTTTGTGTCTGTTATAGGAACTCAGTTCAAGGTTCAGTTTAAGTATTATGAATGATGCTATCAATATGCTGAGGAGATTAGCACTATACAAGGATACAACCCTATTCCCAGATATAATACAACACAATACCGTTTATTGTTATTTGAACTTCAAATGAAGTTTAAATGAAATGACTGCAGAAATTTGGTTTCTGCAGTCATACAACAAGAAGAAACAATTAACAAGACACACAATTAACACAACTTACGCAAACATCTTCCTCACTGTGATGGAAGGCAAAGTCATTGTCCCTCCCGTTTTCCATTCTTCCCCCGATATTAAAGCCCCCGATGGGCGATGGCAAGTCCCGCGGCCGTTAAAGCCGCTCATGGTCATTTTCAACCCCGCAATTCGGGCGGGAGAAGTTGCCGTTGCGGGAGCTCCGAGCAGCAGCCTCCCACCAGGGACCCGCGAGCTCCCGATGTCACCGTCCACAGGGCCTGCGGCTGGAGCCTCCGAAGTCGGGTCGCAGCCGCGCGCCACCACAGCTCTCTACGCTCCGAAGCCAGCCAGCTCCATGATGGTGAGTCCGCAGGCTCCACGGCTGGAGCCCCTAGGTCGTTCCAGTTGGAGGCCTCTCCACGGTGCTAGGCCCCAATGACAACGGAGACCCAACAGGGAAAAGGTCGGGTCCCCCGTACAGGGAAGAGATTTAAAAGTTTCCCCCCCCGCCCCTCACATATACACAGCTAAAAACAATATATAAACTACAACCAAACTATACACTCAACAGGACAAAAATTTAAAAAAGACAGACGGACTGCAGAGGCCGCTGCCGCAAGGCGCCGCCATTTTGACATGACCCTGGAATGGTTATTGGCAAATATGGCCAATTTACGGTAGGCTGTTCAGACACTAGCAAAAATGTGCCAGAAATGTTTTCAAAACACTTTTGAATCCATCCAAGAGGTTGTAGTGAGTAAGTAACCAACAAGTTCTGGTCCTCCAAGCCTTGAGCAGTACCCCCTTGATGGTCTTTGGGCAGCTTGTATTTAGTTTAGCGATACTGCACAGAAACAGGCTCTTTGGCCCACCGAGCCCACACCAACCATCGATCACCCATTCACGCTAGTTCTTTGTTATCCCACTTTCCCATCCTCTTCCGACACACTAGGGGCAATTAACCTACCAATGCACATATTGTCAGAGGCCATTGCATTGTTTGCAAACGTTTCCAATAATCAGAGACACTCGGAAAGAAAAATTAAAACCTGTACGTCTTTGAAGTGCGGGAGGAAACGGGAAGCACTCAGGGAAAACCCATGCGGTGACGGGGAGAACGTACAAACTCCGTGCTGGCAGCACAGGTAGTCAGGATCGAAACCGGGTTTCAGGTGCTGTAAGGCAGCAACTCTTACGTAACTGTGCCGCCCCAAAATATATATTTAAAATAATTATGGCTGGGTGCTTGCAATGACATTCCCAACCTCAAATCATTTTCCGCAGAGCCGGCTGCCTGCTACTTAAAGAAGTAACATTCTTCGCATGAGTTGACGTTCAATGTGGTTTTGAATGGTGCAGATTGAACGATTTATTAAACATATTAGCCAGAAGGGGGCACTCATAATCTATGGTACCGGAAAGACATTTATAATAAAGGTACTAGTTTTCCAAGCAAGACAGGGTGGTCACTTTAACTTCTAAGGAATTCCAGTGCTGTTTGTGACCATCAAACACAACTGAGATCAAACCTTTTCTCATCATAGTCTTGCACATTTGCCTGGGATTAGTCAAGTATATGTTTGCTTTCATCTTTTGGACATTATTAGATTTTGCTCTGCTGCGAAATCTCCTCAAGGTATGTCTACTTTGAAGAGGTTCTCCTCCTCTCGCCGACGATAGTTCTGTGGGAACCCATTCCGCTGCTCCCCCTCTGATTCCTGCTGCTCTCTAGCTCACACCTTAATGTCTTATCTCTGGCTTTTGTTCCCACTCTCTGCCTGTCAAGACCCCCCTCACCTGTGTCGACCTCTTACCTGCCACCCTTTGTCCTGACTCTCACCTTTTCCAACTGTCTCCTCCCCTCCAGCCCCTTACAATCAGTCTGAAGAAAGGACTCAACATAGTCCTCCACCTCCAACGTGACCCCTCCACTCGCCACATCTTCCCATCTCCCCCCCTGTCTGCCTTCCGCAAAGACCGCTCCCTCCGCAACTCCATTGTCAATTCTTCCTTTCCCTCCCGCTCTACCCCTTTCCCCGGGCACTTTCCCTTGCAACCGCAAGAAATGCTACACTTGTCCCTTCACCTAACCCCTCCACTCCTTTCAGGGACCCAAGCAGTCCTTCCAGGTCCGACAGAGGTTCACCTGCACCTCCTCCAACCTCATCTACTGCATCCGCTGCTCCAGATGCCAGATGATCTATATCGGTGAGACCAAGCGGAGGCTAGGCGATTGTTTCGGCGAACACCTCCGCTCGGTCCGCATTAACCAACCTGACCTCCCGGTGGCTCAGCACTTCAACTCCCCCTCCCATTCCGTATCCGACCTCTCGGTCCTGGGCCTCTTCCACAGCCAGAGTGAGCAACACCGCAAGTTGAGGGAACAGCACCTCATATTCCGCTTGGGGAGTCTGCATCCTCTGGGCTTGAACATTGAATTTTCTCAATTCTGTTAACCCCTGCTGTCTCCTCCCCTTCCCACCTCTCCCTCAGCCCTCGGGCCCTGGCATTCCCTCTCTCTCTATCTCTCTCCCCCACCCCAGTCGCACCAGCTTCTCATTTTCACACTACAGCTTACAATGGCTTGTTCCCTTTATCATCGATACTTTTTTGCATATCTTTCATTCATTGTTCTTTATCTCTCCACATCACCGTCTATATCTCTCGTTTCCCTGATCCATGACTAGTCTGAAGAAGGGTCTCGACCCGAAACGTCGCCTATCTCCTTCGCTCCTTAGATGCTGCTGCACCCGCTGAGTTTCTCCAGCCTTTTGTGTACCCTCGATTCTCCAGCATCTGCAGTTCCTTCTTTAACACATCACCTATCCATGTTCTTCAGAGATGCTGCCTGACCTGCTGAGTTACTCATGCATTTGTGGTCTTTTGTGTATTTTGGTAAGTTGCTGACTTACCTACCAAAGCCAGTGACCCGATTCGTTCCTAACCTCAGGGGCTGACTGTACAGAGCTTGTACGTTCTCCCTGTGACCACTCCCCCTCCCATTCTGACCTTTCTGTCCTGGGCCTCCTCCATTGTCAGAGTGAGGCCCAGCGCAAATTGGAGGAACGGCACCTCATATTTCGCTTGGGCAGTTTACACCCCAGTGGCGTGTGAACATTGACTTCTCTAACTACAGGTAGCCCTTGTTTTCTCTCTCTATCCCCTCCCTTTTCCGAGTTCCTGTCTTACTGTCTCTACCTACATCCTATCTTTGTCCCACCCCCTCCACTGACATCAGTCTGGAGAAAGGTCTCAGTCCGAAACGTCGCTCATTCCTTCTCTCCAGAGATGCTGAGTTACTCCAGCATTTTGTGTCTACCATAAGGACGTTCTTGATATATTTAGGCCATGCTTTCTCGTCCCTGGAAACCAGTGTTAGCCTCAGGGTAAGCCTGCTGCCTGCAGCTCCTGGTAGCAAGTGCTTTATTGAGAAAACTCTTTTATATAATCTAATTGGAAATTCAGATTTCCTGTATACAAAGAGATAGATCAAAACTTACTTTCAAAGAATTACACATTTAATGGTCATCGTTGGCATGACCTCCCTCATTTTTGCCACAATCTAAATATACTAACAATAATAATAATATATTTTATTGTCATTACACATAAGTGCAACGAGATTTGGTTTGCAACTTCCATCCGATGTCATAGCTTAAACAACTAGTAACATTTAGGTTTAGATACCCCGAGAACTAGGTTTGTAAAAAGAACACTAGAACAGTAAAACAGTCAAAACAGACTAAAGTGCAAATGTGTCTGTCTAACCAACACCCTTCCTCCCTCTTGCAAGGTCATTTATATTTCCTCTTACTGTAACCCATTCATAATCATACTTTATTAGCCAAGTATGTTTTGCAAAGTACAAAGAATTTGATTTGCCTTACAGTCATACTAATAAAAAGCACCAGAACACAAAAAATACATTATAACATAAACATCCACCACAGTGGCTCCTCCACATTCCCCACTGTGATGGAAGGCGAAAAAAAGTTCAATCTCTTCCATTCTTTGTCCTCCAGCAGTCAGGGGCATCTAACCTTCCGTTGACAGGACGATCTTACTCCCGTAGCCGGTCGGCGGGCCTCCTCATCGGGGCAGTCAAGCTCCTGCATCGGGGGGATGTCAGCTTCCCGCACCGGGCGATCTGACCCCGGGTTGGGGCTTGTCGAACGTCATGCGGCTTTTGGAGCTCCTGACATCCGTCCCTTACCCGAGACTGCGAGCTCCTGATGTTACCTACCAAGCCAATTTACCTACCCCTGTAGTCAGGATCGAACCCGGGTCTCCGGCGCTGCAAGCACTGTAGGGCGGCAACTCTACCGCTGTGCCACCATGCCGCCCTATTAAAAATAATCAGGTTATCAGGGCAGCACAGTGTTCCAGCAGTAAAGTTGCTGACTTACCTACCAGAGCCAGTGGCCCAGTACGATCCTGACATAGAAACATAAAAACATAGAAAATAGGTGCAGGAGTAGGCCATTCGGCCCTTCGAGCCTGCATCGCCATTCAATATGATCATGGCTGATCAACCAACTCAGTATCCCGTACCTGCCTTCTCTCCATACCCCCTGATCCCTTTAGCCACAAGGGCCACATCTCCCTCTTAAATATAGCCAATTAATTGGCCTCAACTACCTTCTGTGGCAGAGAATTCCAGAGACTCACCACTCTCTGTGTGAAAAATGTTTTCCTCATCTCGGTCCTAAAGGAATTCCCACTTATCCTTAGACTGTGAATCCAACATCGGGAACAATCTTCCTGCATCTAGCCTGTCCAACCCCTTAAGAATTTTGTAAGTTTCTATAAGATCCCCCTCAATCTTCTAAATTCTAGCGATACAAGCTGAGTCTATACCAGTCATTCCTCATATGAAAGTCCTGACATCCCAGGAATCAGTCTGGTGAACCTTCTCTGTACCCCCTCTATGGCAAGAATGTCTTACCTCAGATTTCGAGACCAAAACTGTACGCAATACTCCAGGTGTGGTCTCACCAAGACCCTGTACAACTGCAGTAATAACTCCCTGCTCTTATACTCAAATCCTTTTGCTATGAATGCTAACATACCATTTGCTTTCTTCACTGCCTGCTGCACCTGCATGCCTACTCTCAATGACTGGTGTACCATGACACCCAGGTCTTGTTGCATCTCCCCTTTTCCTAATCGGCCACCATTCAGATAATAGTCTACTTTCCTGTTTTTGCCACCGAAGTGGATAACCTCATATTTATCCACATTATACTGCATATGCCATGCATTTGCCCACTCACCCAGCCTATCCAAGTTACCTTGCAGCCTCCTAGCATCCTCCTCACACCTAACACTACACCCCAGCTTAGTGTCATCCGCAAACTTGGAGATATTGCATTCAATTCCCTCGTCAAAATCATTAATATATATTGTAAATAGCTGGGGTCCCAGCACTGAGCCTTGCGGTACCCCACTAGTCACTGCCTGCCATTCTGAAAATGACCCGTTTACTCCTACCCTTTGCTTCCTGTCTGCCAGCCAGTTCTCTATCCCCCAATACCATGTGTTTTAAGTTTGTATACTAATCTCTTATGTGGGACCTTGTCGAAAGCTTTCTGAAAGTCTAGATATAACACATCCACTGGTTCTCCCTTATCCACTCTACTAGTTACATCCTCGAAAAATTCTGTAAGATTAGTCAGACATGATTTACCTTTCATAAATCCATGCTGACTTTGTCCAATGATTTCACCACTTTCCAAATGTGCTGCATTTTTAATAACTGACTCTAGCAGTTTCCCCACTACCGATGTTAGACTAACTGGTCTGTAATTCCCTGTTTTCTCTCTCCCTCCTTTTTTTAAAAGTGGGGTTATATGAGCTACCCTCCAATCCTCAGGAACTACTCCAGAATCTAAGGAGTTTTGAAAAATTATCACTAAAACATCCACTATTTCTGTGGCTACTTCCTTGAGTGCTCTGGGATGCAGACTATCTGGCCCTGGGGATTTATCAGCCTTTAATCCGTTCAATTTACCCAACACCACTTCCTGGCTAACCTGGATTTCACTCAGTTCCTCCCTTATTTGACCCCTGGTCCCCTGCTATTTCCGGCAGATTATTTATGTCTTCCTTAGTGAAGACAGAACCAAAGTAGTTATTTAATTGGTTTGTCCTTGTTCCCCATGATCAATTCACCTGTTTCTGCAAGGGACCTACATTTGTTTTAACTAATCTCTTTCTCTTCACATATCTATAAAGACTTTTGCAGTCAGTTTTTATGTTCCCTGCCAGTTTTCTTTCATAATCAATTTTCCCTTTCCTAATTAAGCCCTTTGTCTTCCTCTGCTGGACTCTGAATTTCTCACAGTCCTCTGGTAGGCTGCTTTTTCTGGCTAATTTGTATGCAACCTCGGGTGCTGTCTGTACAGAGTTTGCACGTTCTCCCTGTGACCACTCTCCCTCCCATTCCCAATCTGACCTTTCTGCCCTGGGCCTCCTCCATTGTCAGAGTGAGGCCCAGCGCAAATTGGAGAAACAGCACCTCATATTTCACTTGGATAGTTTACACCCCAGCGTTATGAACATTGACTTCTCTAACTTCAAATAACCCTTGGTTTCTCTCTTCCATCCCCTCCCCCTTCCCAGTTCTCCCACTAGTCTTACTGTCTCCGACTACATTCTATCTTTGTCCAGCCCCCTCTCCTGACATCAGTCTGAAGAAGGGTCTCGACCCGAAACGTCACCCATTCCTTCTTTCCAGAAATGCTGCCTGACCCGCTGAGTTACTCCAGCATTTTGTTTCTCCCTGTGACCACATGGGTTTCCTCCAGGTGCTCCAGTTTCCTACCACATCCCAAAGACGTGCAGGTTTGTAGGTTAATTGACTTCTGTAAATTGTCCCTAGGTGTAGGATTGAGCTAGTGTATGGGTGATCAGTGTGGACCTGGTGGGCCAAAGAGCCTGTTTCCATGCTGTATCATTAAACTAAACTAAACTAAACTAAAGCCACATTAGAACAGAATTACTAAAAATGGGAAGGTTTCCTTCACTCATGTAGTTATTTTAATATCACAAATTTACATGTATTCTGATCCTCTTTTTTATGTGCATCAAAATAAAATAAATGAAATTACTACTATCTATAATTCAATTTTTAATCCAATTTATAGGAGAAATAGTTCTAAATATACATCATTTTAATCATTACTTTTTCTCTGTTCTCTGGTCCATTTCTTTTATTCCTTTATCCTTGTTTTTTTTTTTTTGCCAGAAATCCCTATTTTTTACATCGCTTTTTATCCCCTTGCTTTTAACTTCTCTCTGCTTTGGTCACAGCAGAGTCCTATATCCTGACTCCTTTCTAAATCTCTTGACGAACCTCAAAGCAAGTTATTGCTTAAATTGGATCAATTGACCATTTTAGTTTGTTAAACAAAAGTTGTATTTGCCAAGATGTCTGATGCATGTTTTGGCTTATGGCTAGCTGAAAGTAATGTTACTTTGGCTGCTTTGAGACCAATATCTCGGGGTCATTTGGGCTGAAAGTAGAAAAGACTCTTCAAGTCCCAAAACAGACATTTGTCAGCAGGTCTATTCATACCACTTACAGTCTTCCTTGACTTCCACAAAAGTAAGAAGATAACTTTAGGAATGACTAATGGTGATAGTTGTTCAGTCATGCATGGCGGCAAATGTACGCATTGCCTGGGCTCTTAAAGCTCCACCTGTTTTGGTTTCTGGGTTAGTCTGGGAATGTATTGTAATTAATTGTATTGTAATTAATTTATTAGCCAAGTATGTAAAAACATACAAGGACTTTGATTTGCCATACAGTCATACCAAAACAGCAACAAGACACACAACTACATAAGGGTTAACATAAACGTCCACCACAGCGGCTCCCCCACATTCCTCACTGTGGTGGAAGGCATTAAAGTCGTATCTTCTTTCCTCCTTATATCCTCTATATCCGCTAGAACATAGGCAGGTCATACATGGGGCAACCAGAAGATGCTTCCATTCCTCCAGACCAATATTCCCTCTCTCTTGATCAATTGGGTGAAGACCCAACAGATCCCTTTGCTCAATCCTTTTACCAGGTTTGCATCCTCCTTTGACCATGCCTTTTTCTCTAATGCGGCAAATTGCAATGCCACAACCCCCTGCTCCATGGAGCTATATCTTAGTCTCTTAAAAGACTACTTGATTTTAGTTTAGTTTAGAGAATACAGCGTGGAAACAGGTCCTTCGGCCCAACGAGTCTGTGCCGACCAGCGATCCCCACACACTAACACCATACCACACACACGAGGGAGAATTTACAATTTTACCAAAGCCGATTAAACTACAAACCTGTGCGTCTTCAGAGTGTGGGAGGAAACCGGAGCACCCCGAGAAAACCCACGTGGTCACAGGGAGATCGTACAAACTCCACACAGACTGCACACATAGTCAGGATCAAACCTGGGTCTCTGGCGCTGTCGGGCAGCAAACCTACCGCTGCACCGCCGTTGAATGAAACATTGTTGGATACAACTCTTCTCCTGCATTAGCTTTTATAGAAAAATGATTAACATGATCACTTGGCCCTACAAAGTAAATGGTCCAGCGTCAGCTCCCCATAAAGGAAAATAATTTATAACAGTAAAATTAAAGAAAATACCAATGGAAGTCTTGCACTTGACTTCTTTTGGAATAATATCAAGGCACAATTCTTATCGATTTCAACTTAAACATTAGGAAGAATAACTCATTATCTATTGTACAAATGCTGTACACTGCCAACAACTCTACCTTCTGTGCTCACAGGTCTCAAGTTGAACCAGTCAGTGTAATATTATGCATCCAGTTAATGCTACCTATCACTCCTGATTCACCCTCAAATTTAAGTCTCTCCCTCTCAGGGGCCGCGGAACGTTTTTGAAAGTGGGGGGGGGGCTGAGCGATCACTGATCATCGGTCTCGGGGGTACCCAGTGAGGGTGGCACAATTATTAATTGTTGTTGTTGCTCGAACCTCCAAAAACTGGGGGATAATACAGGCCATCCCCCAACTCAACAAGTGGGGGGATATATCCCCTCTCTCTCTCTCTCTCTCTCTCTCTCCCTCCCTCCCTCTCAGGGCCGACTCTCTCTCTCTCCCTCCCTCCCTCCCTCTCGGGGCCCACTCTCTCTCTCTTGGGGCCCCCTCCCTCCCTTTCGCTCGGCGGCTAATCACAGCGCTTCGTTCACTGCCCCATATCTCGACTGTGAACCGAAGGTCCGCTCTATGATCTTTGGTTTTGCCGCGCTCACTCTGCGCTTGTTCCGAGGTTCTGGATGTCTGAGGTCCTCTCAAGAAGGGAAAAAAACGCCTGTGGGCCGGATAATTTTGGGTTATGAAGCATGTCTCGCCCAAAATGTGGAGGGGCTGCAGTCCCCCCAGCCCCCCCCCGCCAGGTTCCGCAGCCCATACCTCTATCAAACAAACATGGTTTGTCAAGGTTAACAATGTTTTCAGAAACATGGGCTTATTTTAATGGATAATGTGGCATTTTATGTTGAGCCTGGAAAATAATTAAAGACCAAAAAGATCAAAAGATTGGGCTTAAAATCACAAAAGAATCTAAATTCCTAACCATGCTAATTTAATAACATTCATTTATCAGGTATGGATCTAGATTGAAATAAGATAAAACTTGAACATGTCATGCCTTCATCGATATCAAATGAACTGCCATTTAAAAAGCCCAGGTCAAGGGCTTCACTTTTTTTTAATATGTATTTTGTTAGTTTAAACATTATTGAAATAATGGGTTACAACTCCAACTTTAGATGAGAGACAAGCGAGTTTGAATGTTACATTAAGCAAGACAGGAAAATAAAGTTTTACAACATAGCAAATAAAAATATATTTACAGGAAATACTTTTAACAAATTATTAATCTTAGAAACAAGGATTACTTATCTTCACTGTATTACCGATGTATTATAAAATGCATGTAGAATACTGCAAGGAAATAAAAGTAAATTTGGGAATAATTGAAGTTGCTAATTGATCTCTCTGTCAATAAGGTGCTCAACACATGCAAACTAAGCGTTGCAGTTTGTGTTTCTATACCATGTTCTCTACACCCTGGCCACACACTCATCTCCCTGCTACCTTCGGGTAGAAGGTACAGGAGCCTGAGAACTGCAACGACCTGGTTCAGGAATAGCTACTTCCCCACAGCCATCAGGCTATTAAGCCTGGCTCGGATAAAACTGAACATTAATACCCCTCCATCTGTTATTTGCACTTTATTAATTTATTAATTAATGTGTGTATTTACATATATAATTGTAGTCAATGCCTACTATGTTCTGTTGTGCTATGCAAAGAAAAAATGTCATTGTCCTGTCAGGGACACATGGCAATAAACTCTTTGACTTTGACTTTTGACTTTGATTCTGATACATCTGCATTGATAAATCAAAACACAAGATTTGTGATTTAATCTAAGGAATATCCTCTCACTGCAATTTTCAAGGTGTGGTGCTAAGTAAAGCCAGATAATTTCCTTGCATTTATGAGGCAAGATTGAAAGTCTAATCTGAGATACTCATGTGTACCTCCTAACAACTCTTTGAAGAGCAGTACAGAAGTCTGGGTCAGCCTAAAGTCATAGGGATTCATAGAGATTCAAAGTGATATAGTGTAGAAACAGGTCCTTCGGTCCAACTTGCGCACACCAGCCAACATGTGTGTCCCAGCTACACTAGTAGCTATGCGTTTGGTCCATATCCCTCCAAACCTGCTTTTGGTCCATATCCCTCCAAACATGTCCTATCCATATATCTGTCTAGCTCTTTCTTAAATATTGGGATAGACCCAGCCTCATCTACCTCCTCCGGCAGCTTGTTCCATACACCCACCACTCTTTGGGTGTAAAAGCAACCCCTCAGATTCCTATTAAATCTTTTCCCCCTTCACCTTAAAACACTTAATTGCAAATTGTATGTAACATAGGAAAGGCACTTAATAGAATCTCCTGCAGTGTGTAAAACAGATATAAACCTCACACCAAATGTAAAATTTGCTAGTTTTTACTGTGGGTTTTAAAATAATGGTGAGTGTACTCCATTCTTCAATTTTACAGTTTACCTTGTAACTCCGTCCCAGTGCGGTCGCCAGGACAACGGGTCTATATGGTAAAGTTAAGACTCTACATTTTTAACAATTTTTGACTGGAATCGCACAAGTGGCACTGGAAACATGGCGACTCTTGCGTACTGCCTCAGTGTAATCTACTATTCTTACACTCTGGAACTTAAGTAAGATTGTGCATAATGTATAATTTTGTTTTTTTTACTGGACTGCATGGAAAAAGGGAACTTCACTGCACCTAGAACATGTGACAATAAAGTACCATTGGACCATTGCCTAGACCTTTCAGTTTCTATCTTTCTTTCATCTTATTTTCTGCCATTTTATGCGGCTCTGTCCTGTGCAACCTGGAATGTGCTTAGGATCATCATTCTTTGTTCATTCTTTTTTGTTCTATGAAATATGGTTCCAAGTATCTTAGGAGACAGTGGAGAGATTATAGGGTCATAAAGTCATACAGCATGGAAACAGGCAATTTGGCCCAACTTGCCCATGCCATCCAACATGCCCCATCTACACCCATCCCACCTGCCTGCACTTGGCCCATATCCCTCTAAACCTATCTTATCCATGGACCTGTCCAAATATTTCTAAAATGTTATATTACCTGCCTTGACTACCTTCTCCTATTAACTCGTATCATAAACCCGCCACCTTTTGTATAAAAAAAGTTATCCCTCCGATTCCTATTATATCTTTCCCCCCTCACCTTTAATCTATGTTCTCTGATTCTTGATTCTTTATTCCCCTAAAAGCTGTGCATTTCCCAATCTATTCCTCTCATGATTTTGTACACCTAAATAAGATCACCTCTTATTATCCAGGGCTCAAGGAATAAAACCCTAGCCTGCTCAACCTCCCCCTACAGCTCAGGCCTTCTCTAGTCCTGGCAACATCCTCATCTATACTATTACTAAAACTCTCATCTTGACCACTTCCGGTCTGCGTTGTTTTAATATTTACGCAAAAATGGTACCCTATACCTCTAGGAATTTTTTGCCACCTTACTCACCGTTCTCCTCTGCTCCAAGCGGACCAAGTTTTGTTCGGATTGGTGGAATATTGGAAAAGTTACAAAGGTTTAAAAATTCGTGAGATCAGCAGATTGGTCTTCTCGCCTGTCATCACCATGAAGGTAACGCCCCTTCCGGGATGAGGAGGATAAAGCCCTGGAGGCCGGGCATGAGTCAGTCAACCAGGAAGCCGTGAGTGAGAGTTGAGTCCAGAACTGTGAGTTCACAAGCCGTGAACGAGTGAACTGTGAGTCCACAAGCCATGAGCGACTGAACTGTGAGCCCACAAGCCATGAGTGATTGAACTGTGAGTCCACAAGCCATGAGCGACTGAACTGTGAGCCCACAAGCCATGAGTGATTGAACTGTGAGTCCACAAGCCGTGTTGAGTCCGGAAGTCGCGCTGATTCCTGAAGTTGCACTGAGTCCGGAAGTAGCACTGAGTCCGGATGTCTCGCTGAGTCCGGAAGTCGCGCTTGAGTCCAGAAGTCGAGCCTGAATCCGTGAGTGAGTGAACAGTGGGTCCACAAGCTGTGTGACTGAACTGTGAGTCCACAAGTCATGAGTGACTGAACTGTGAGTCCACAAGCCGTGAGTGAGTGAACTGTGAGTCCACAAGCTCTGGGTAAGTGAACTGTGAGTCCACAAGCTGTGAGTGAGTGAACTGTGAGTTGACAAGCCATGAGTGAGTGAACTGTGAGTCCACAAGCCGTGAGTGAGCAAACTGTGAAGTTTGGCGGAAGTTTCCAACGGGACTTTCGGAGGGACCCAAAGCAGCCCAGCCCAGCCCCAAGCAGCCCAGCCCCGCCCTGCCCCAGCAGCAACCCTGCCCCAAGTAGCAACCGTGCCCCCATGGTGACGGAGTGACACTGCCGCCCGAGGAGCTGTGGCCGCGCTGTACCTGGTAGAGAGGGTTGTGCCGCGTGCCGAGCCCGGGGACTGGGCCTGGGCTGGAACCAAGGACGAGCCTGGGACCGGGGTCAGGGACGAGCCCGGAGATGAAGTCGGGGCCTGGACTGGAGCCCAGGTAGCCGCCAAGCTGAGGGCTGGAGTTGGGCCCAAGCCCGGGCCTGGGTCAAGTTGTACCAGCACCTTGGGGGCCACCCGGCCTGCAGCACAGCCTCCGCTTTCTGCTCTGCGGGCAGCTCTGGCTCGGCTGCTCGCCACCCTCACCCTGTCCCTGGCACAGCGAGCCCGGCTCCGTCGAGGCCCATGTCCGTGAGTGCTTCGGCCGCCTACAGCCAAGGCCGGGCCGAGTACGAGAACCAGGCCGAGCTCCAGGCCCTGGCGCTGCTCTACGACCTGGGTGGTTGCTGCGGCAGGGAATGGGAGTGAGGGGAGGAGGATGCAGGAAATTGGGAGGAGGGAAATGGGTTAGTAGTGGGAGAGGGGGGGTAGCGCCGAGTCCCGCTGTCTACCCATCGGCGAAGGACACCGTGGGTCCTGCGCTCCAGCGGCTCCTGACCGTGGGCGCAGTCACCGGGAGCGGCCGTAAAACACCGCAACGTTACAAGGAGAGAGGGAGCGCCACAGCCCAGCCCACAGCACGGAGGAGAGGAGACTGAGGGGGGGAGAGGAGACTGAGAGGGGAGAGAGGGATGAGGAGGGAGAGAGTGATGGAGGGAGAGGAGAGAGGGATGAGGGGGAGGGAGGGAGGGAGAGAGGGATGAGGGATGGAGGGGGAAGAGACAGGGAGGAGGGAGGGGGAAGAGAGGGAGGGAGTGGGATAGAGGGGTGGGAGTGCAGGATGGTAGGGAGGGGGATAGAAGGGGTCTGGGGTGACAGGCAAGGTGGGCTAGAAGGGGGGTGTAGAGGGAGAGGGGCACAGGGAGGAGTGGATTTGATTGAGGGGGATAGGCGTGAGTGGTGGAATATTGCGTTGGGGGAACGGGTTGCGTTGGGGGAATGGGTGAGTGGTGGAATGTTGCGTTGGGGAATGGGTTGTGTTGGGGAATCAGGCCTTCTGTGTGACAGGGACCCAAATGCTCCCACTTAGTCTAGTAAATCTATAAATCTAAGATTTAGCTTTTGGTGCCAAACGAATTAAGGAATGTGGGGATAAAGCAGGAACAGGGAACTGATTTTAGATTTTTTTTTTTTAAAGAAGGAACTGCAGATGCTGGAGAATCGAGGGTACACAAAAAGCTGGAGAAACTCAGCGGGTGCAGCAGCATCTAAGGAGCGAAGGAGATAGGCGACGTTTCGGGTCAAGACCCTTCTTCAGACTGATCAGCCATGATCATGTTGAATGGCAATGATCAGCCATGATCACCTGAAAATCATGATCAGCCATGATCACCACAAAATCAATGGCCTACTCCTGCACCTATTTTTCTATGCTTCTAAGTTTCTAAATCTTAAATGAAATATCATAATATCGAGACCCTTCTTCAGCAGGTAAAATGTTGTTTTCATTACACTTTATGCAAGGTCTCTCATTGGAATGGATGTGGAATTTAGTGAATACACCTCTCAGAACTTTTTTTATCCCAAATGAGGATTATATCATTGAAGTATGTTTAAAATACTCCTCTCACTCGGTTATAGTGGACAATCACCAAGAACAGACACCATCCCCTTCCCCCCCCCCCCCCCCCCCCCCCCCCATCCCCACCATGATCCATTATTACAAGGGTTGGATTTGAGTTTAATTATCACTTTTGCTTAAAATAACATTACTTGAAATAACATTATGTATTGTTTTGCTTAAAATAACATTACTTAAAATGTGCAGGAAGGATCTGTAGATGCTGGTTTACACTGAAGATAAATACAACATGCTGGAGTAACTTCAAAACATTGCTCGAAGGTTCTTTATCACAAATCAATGTACCCAATAAATAAAATGATTGTCATTATTGTAATTGTTAAAGTAACACAAGGGTTAATACTGATGTTGCAGGAAGGAACTGGTTTAAACTGAAGATAGACACAAAAAGCTGGAGTAGCTCAGTGGATCAGAGAGAAAAGGAATAGGAAATAGGAATGGGAATAGAAATTTGGATCAAGACCCTTCATCAGACTGAGGGGAAAGGGAAATGAGAGATATAGATGGTGATATGGAGAGATATTGCACAAAAGAATGAAAGATATGCAAAAGAGTAATGATGATAAAGGAAACAGGCCATTGTTATTTGTGGGATGGTTAAAAAGATGACTTTGAAAGCAGTACAACAACTTGGGTGAAAGAGGGAAGTAGAGAGAAGTGATGCGAGGGTTACTTGAAGTTAGAGAAATTAATATTCATACCGCTGGGTTGTAAGCTGCCCAAGTGAAATATGAGATGCTGTTCCTCCAATTTGCTTTTGGCCTCACTCTGACAATGGAGGAAGATACTGATGTTGTCATCCACTGACATCATATGCATTAGTCATAGGAGTCAGCTAGACGGTCACAAGGCAGTGACACAGATGGAACTGGAGCAAGCAGACATTTCATACCTGGTAGGAAATGAGGAGTCCTTGCAGCACATTTAACATGAATTTGCTTGCTGTTGTTTTATTTTATAATTAAAATGATCACTTTATGGCAGTTTTTAAAACACACCTTTCTATTAAACGCAGTAGGAGGGATCGCCATTAAATGGTCATAATGTGGAACTGAAGAAACATGAAGGGTCAAAATGCATTTAATAGGGACTCGAGTTGATCACTTATCCTGCTGTAGTACTGCTGCCACAGGGTTACCTATCTGCACTTTCATACAAACTGGAACTGCAGCATTAAACTACTAAAGACAAATTTACCTTTAATCTCTGCTTGCAAATAATACAGGAATTGGTCGAATTTTATTCTGAATACACTGAAATTTATTTCAGTGGTTGTTGACAGAGAACGGTAATGTAATCTTTTGCATGAGAAAAAAAAATAGTATGCAAAATACTTTTAGCATGATATTGGATTTTAATACATGTGAGGATATTTATAAAAATGAGTGAATTTCAAATTTAATTTTTTTATTACTTTTTGAAATTGATATTTTCATGGAATTAAAATACTTATGCAATTATAATGCTTTGGTGCATTGAGAGCATTCAAAAGGGTTCAATTTTGAAACAAATGACTTTTATTGAGCATTTGTGCAAAACAGTTATTGCTAAAGCATTTTGTCATTTTAAGGAATGAGAGGAATGCCCATCATGCTGTCACTTAATTAAGTTGATTGTGATACCAAAGGCACTGGAATATATCATTAACTTAAGACCTACAACTCAAATAAGGGTAGAACATACAAGGTACCATTTGGGTCGAAGAGCCTGTTTCTGTGCTGTACAATCCTAGTTCAGTTTAGTTTATTGTCACGTGTACCGAGGTACAGTGAAAAGCTTTTGAGTCGTGCCATCCTGTCAGCAGAAAGACAATACATGATTACAATCGAGCCATTTGCAGTGTATAGAGAAGTGATAAGGTGCAAAGTCCGATCAAGGATAGTCCGAGGGTCACAAAAGAGGTAGATATAGACAATGGACAACAGACAATAGACAATAGATGCAGGTGTAGGCCATTCGACCCTTCGAGCCAGCACCGTCATTCAATGTGATTATGGCTGATCATCCCCAATCAGCTCCCTGCCTTCTCCTCATATCCCCTGACCCAGCTATCTTTAGGTATCCAGAGAACTGGCTTCCACTACCCTGAGGTAGAGAATTCCACAGACTCACAACTCTGTGTGAAAAAGTGTTTCCTCATCTCCGTTCTAAATGGCTTACCCCTTATTCTTAAACTGTGGACTCTTGTTCTGGACTCCCCCAATATCAGGATTTCCCGCCTCTAACGTGTCCAAACCTTTAATAATCTTATATGTTTCAATAAGATCCCCTCTCATCCTAAATTCCAGAGTATAGAAGCCCAGCCGCTCCATTCTCTCAGCATATGACAGTCCCGCCATCCAGGGAATTAACCTTGTAAACCTTCGCTGCACTCCCTCAATAACAAGAATGTCCTTACTCAAATTAGGGGACCAAAACTGCACACAATACTCTAGATGTGGTCTCACTAGGGCCCTGTGCAACTGCAGAAGGACCTCTTTGCTCCTTTCCTCAACTCCTCTTGTTATGAAGGCAACATTTGCTTTCTTCACTGCCTGCTGCACTTTAATTGACTGATGAACAAGGACCTCCAGATCCCATTGTACTTCCCCTGATAATAGTTCAGCACTGCTCTCTGGTTGTGATAGGATGATTCAGCTGCCTGATAACATCTGGGACGAAATTGTCCTTTTCACACTTCTATACCTTTTGCCTGATGGGAGGGGGGAGAAGAGGGCATGGCCAGGATGCATATTAAGTTCCATGGTTCAAAATCTGCGTGTTAATATTTTACTAAATATAGCAAGAAATCAGTTACCAGACATTCTTCCAACAGACAGAATTTGGAAATTGATGACCAATTGTTTGCTTGTCGGATGCTGGACTGAAAGTGGGCAAGGGACAAGTTTGTCCAAGTTGGGGTAGACAGTCAAAACATTTTTATCCCAGGGTTGCAATGTCAAAGGCTAGAGGACATAACCTTAAAGTGAGGCGCGCAAAGTTTAAAGGAGATGTGCGGGGCGTTTTGTTTTATACAGAGAGTGGTGGGTGCCAGTAATGCACTGCCATAGGTGGTGGTGGAGGCAGATACAATAGTGGCATTTAAGACACTTTTGGATGGGCAAAATTCTCTCAACTAAACTAATCTAAACTGGATATGCAGGGAATGGAGGGAAATGGATCATGTGCAGGCAGTTGAGATTATTTTAACAGCATCATGTTCAGCAAAGACATCGTGGGCCAATGGGCCTTTTCCTCTGCTGAATTGTTTTATGGAACCTCTACAATGGTGAGGAGTTTCAAGGAGCATCAGCCAAGTTATTAAGCATAGTACAGTTTCCTGACACTATTAAAAACACCTTCTAGCAATGAATTAGAGGCAGGATCTATAGGAAGTAGATCATTGGTCTGCCATGTTCAGTATGTTTCTGAATGGTCTCAGCATTTTCTTATTTGAATTTCTGATGATCAGAGCACACAATATTTTGCTTTTTATGAGTAATAGGCGCATACCGGAAGCAGAATTGATTGTTAGTCGCTTGTTATGTAAGGTTTGTTAGAGCTGATTTTAATAGTTTCACCAGCATTTAGCAGCTGTGCTGAAAAATCCATGTGCATTTGTTGATTGAGTGAAAGATACTGCACTGAAACGGGCTCTTTGGCCCACCGGAGATAGACACGAAGTGCTGGAGTAACTCACTGGGACATGCAGCACCTTTGGAGAAAAAGGATGGGTGATGTTTTGGATTGGAACCCTTCTTCAGACCCTTTGGCCCACCGGGTTCACACCGACCACCCATCACCTGTTCACGCTCGTTCAATGTTATCTCACTTTCACATGCACTCCCTATGCAATAGGGACGGCTACAGAGGCCGATTAGCCTAAAATCCCACACGTTGTTGGAATGTGGAATGAAACAGGAGCACCCGGAGGACACCCAAACAGTCACAGGGAGAAAGTACAAACTCCCCGGGTCAGTATCGAACCAAGCTCTCTTGCGCTGTGAGGCAGCAGCGCCACCAGCTGCGCCATTGTGCCGCCCAGGGTTGAATATTATTTTCTAATTCTGGAGCTTGTTTCAATATCATTCCAGATGACGTTTGGTGAATGTTGCCTTCATTTGCAGGTTAAGAAGGCTTCAATATGTAATGGATATGGGCAGTCCCATTTAATTTTGTAGTGGTTATGCATGTCTCCTCACCCACTGATTGAGATGTGGTGAAACAGACAAAGTACAGTGGAGCAGGGTGTTACACTAACACATTTTATTTGGGCAGAGGAGAACAATTTTCCGCCAAATCACTTTCTCACGCTTCCTGATCAAACAGTGTCTCACACTGATCCTGGAATACCTGAGAGGAAATGTGTCTTATTCCTCAGCGCTGATGTTCATCACTTGTTGAAATCAAAGCAGAATGTAACTGTACCTTGAGGGTATTGTGAAATACCTTTAGTCCTAAAGGCAACCTGACAAGCACTACTCTCTTCATTTATACTCAACAACCTGTGGCAGCAGCTAATAAGAGACAGGTCGTGCCGATATCTTGAGCATAATAAAACCGCATGTACATGGCCAACATTTGGTTTATTTAAAGAACATTCAAAGTACAGGGATTACTCATAGCTGTGCAGTGATATTTAGGCTGAGATTATGAATTAACAGGTTGCTGTCATTTAAATGGCATCAACAGGGGGTTGTTAATTCTGCTTAAAGCTCAGCTTCTGGTTAGTGGTTGATGCAAGAACTGAGACAACTGCTTGTTCATGGCCTAAGAGCATCATTAATGGCCCCCATTATTTCATCTGTACTGACAAGGAATTCCCCAACCAGGCTGGGCTCCAGTATGTATGGTACTTGTAAACATAGAACGTGGAATATAGAACAAAACAGCAGGAACGGGCTCTTTGGCCCACATTGTCCATGCCCACATTGAACATGATGCCACATGAACCTAATCTCTTCTGCTTGCATGTGATCCATACGCCCCCCACATTACCCGCATATGCATGTGCCTATGCAGAAGAGGGCAGGAGAATGGGGTTGAGAGGGAAAGATAGATCAGCCATGCTTGAATGGGAGAGTATTGATGGGCTGAACGGCCTAATTTGGGCCTAGAAGCCTCGTAAAGGCCACTATTGTGCCTGATATTTTCGGAAAACATAGAATATGGAGCAGTACAGCACAGAAAAAGAACATTTAGCCCACAATATCTGTGCCAATCATGATGGCAAGTTAAACTCCTCTCCTCTCCCTGTACGTGATCCATATCCCTCCTTTCCCTTCATATCCATATGCCTATTCAAAAGCCTCCTCCACCAACTCTGACAGCGTATTCCAGCCACTCCACTCACCACATTGTATAAAACAAAACGTGCCCTGCACCTTCTCTCTTAAACTTTGCACCTCTCACCTTAAAGCTATGCCCCCCCCCCCCTCAGTCTGACACTGCCATCATGAGGAAAAAAGGTTCAGACTGTCTAACTTATCTATGGATCTCCTAAATTTATATATTATCTGGTTTGCCCTCAGCCTCCGACTTTTCAGAGAAAACAATCCAAGTCTGTCCAACCTCTCCGAATAGTTAATACCCTCACATTCAGACAACATCCTCGTAAACGTTGTGCACCTCTTCAAAGCCTCCACATCCTTCTTGTCATGGGGCGACCAAAACCACACACAATACTCCAATTGAGGCCACACCAAATTGCTACAGTCACAAATATGTATAACAATGCTGCATGACATATTTGACCATTTGTGTCTCATAGTAAGCAGTCTGAGAAAACCTTATATAAAGTCTCTTTAGAGCTTTCAGTCTTTCTTCTCAATTATTCTGCACACTCTGCACGAAACTGCACTGTCAATTGGAAACACAGAGAAACATTTATCTTACAACATATCTTATCATCATTCCCCTAGGCGTGTCCTGTTAAGAATCCAATTCTCCCACATTACTATTCTTCCTCCACTCTGCCTTTCCATGCACCTTTCCATGACAAGAGTTGCAACTTCTTCCCAATAACCACTTCCAGACTGTTGCAGGGTCTTGATCTAAAATATTGACTTGCATCTTTTGCCTACTCAGATGCTGATTATCCCACTAATTTTTCCAGTGTTTTATAGATTCTAAATTCCAGCACCTGCAACCTCCTTTGACTACTTAAAAAGCCAGTTGACTTCCTCGTGCAGTTTTCCGAATTGTAATTCAGTATGTTTGGCTTTAATTCAGTGCAATGAAGGAAGCAGTGTCTGCAATTAGAGTCTGCCTTTGCTCTTTACTGATGCTTATTGGCCTGCTGTGTGTATCGAATATTTCCTTCTTATTTGTCTGCCCCAGTAGCCTCCTCTATTGTTTCCAAAGGCCCTCAGATCTCGGTTGCAAATTAATGCTTCCATTCCAAACCTCCAGAAACCATGTGTACAACTACACAATTTTGAAAATAGATTTACTTACATTTGTCTCTCTATATCAGATATTTGACATTTAGCAGATATTATTTTTGAAGTTGATTTCTGGTGGAAAGTACAGATAAACTTTGATAAATTCAAAGTGAAAATCAAATCAGTTCTCGCTGAAAGAAATGTCCTTTGGTAATTGTAACATGTAGGTATCATATTATATACTATATTATATATTTATAGGCATATATATGTATAGACTGTACATAGACATATATAGACTGTGTACGTGTGTGTATATGTATAGAACCATATGCAATGTATATACAGAAATTTTAATTTTAAAACCGGGCTCAGCAGGTTATTTGGAATATTTATAGAACTCACGATCGGCTTACTGTGAATTATCTACAGGCTCTGTGTTAAACTCCAAAACAATCAGGATGAAGAAAGATAAATATTGCCCTTTTTAAAATTAAAACTGCAATTTAATTTTCTAGTAAAGATGAGACGATTGAAATTAATGAGGTTTCAGAATGTCATCTTTAGTGTGGTTGGAAATAATTATGCTAATCAGCAGTCATTTTTTTTCCTGCTGTAGTTGTGAAGGTGCTGAGATTAAATATAATAAAGAACAGTGCAGAGGTACGGGATTATTTAGACAATGTCAGGCTATATATATGAATGATGTGCAGTATGCATACAGATGACTACAGATGTTTGTGAAACCACTTGGAGTAATAAACGATGAATATTAAGGCAGATGTCAGCTCGGCAAGATTTAGACTTTAATGAAAAAGGAACGTTGCAAAATTGGAAATGAAACTGTGGCTACTTAGGTTTTTAAAAAATACTTATTGTACCTAGTATCAATTTCTCATTGTGGTTTTTGGAATTAATTTCCTGATCATTTTCGCACTAATTGCAAGAGCTAACACCCGGACAAACAAACAGGAATGATTGGAGGTGGAACTTAATTTGATATTTATTGATGGAGGTCCATTTATCTTTGAAATTAAGGCGAGTCCAGGCCTTGTGATAAATCGGTCTTCAAGCAGAAGAAACAGGATACAGTTTGGCTTTGTTCCTAGAACAACTTATTATCAGTGCTTATTGTTATTAGATGGTGTGGTCCCATGTACTAGTCACCTGCATGCCAATTTTCAACAGTTATATTTAGCTTTTAGAGCTAACAGAATCAAGGGATTTGGGGAAAAGCAGGAACGGAGTACTGATTTTGGATGATCAGCCATGATCATATTGAATGGTGGTGCTGGCTCGAGAAGCCAAATGGCCCACTCCTACACCTATTTTCTATGTTTCTATGTTTCTACAGAAGCCAATTAATGTACAAACCTGCATGTCTTTGGGATATGGGTGGAAACCAGCGCACCCGGAGAAAACCCACTCGGTCACAGGGAGAGCGTACAAGCTTCACACAGATGACAACTGTAGTCAGAAGCGAACCCGGGTCTCTTGTGCTGAGACAGCAGCTCTACCGCTGTGTCAATGTGCCACCACATGTCAGCTAACCAAGATTTAGATATTAATAAAAAAGGAATGCTGCAAAATTGGAAAGGAAACTGTAACTACTGAGGTTTTAAAAAATACCGTATTTCCCGGCAGAGACTACGCTATTTTTTACCCGAAAATAGGGCCCGAAATTGTACCTGCATCTTGGAGGCCAAAGGTTGGATTGTTAGCCAAGAAAGATAGACTTGGCTATCCCTCAGTACAGCGGCTGCAAAAGGGGGGTGGGGGGGGAAGAGAGTTCCTTCCACAGCGTGTGGGGAGTTTGGCCCGGGTCAGCACGGCAAAGTAGCAAACTTAGCTGGGCCGCCAGGAGTAAAGTTGCAGGGAGGGCAGGAGCGTTGAGAAGGAGGGGGTCGTGGATCATGCCAGCAACTCACTCAGTACCTCTGGTGGCTGCGAGCGGCCGCTAGGACCGGACAGTGGAACAAGCCGCCGTCTCAGCACCTTCTGCCGGCCTGCCAGCCAGCCACGGTGTCCTTTGGCACAGGCGCAACAGGTGGAAGTGGTGGTTGGCGGGTAGCTACTAGGCGGAAGACTGTTTGCTCCGTCCCGGGCTCTCTCTCTCTCTCTCTCTCCCTCTCTCCCTCCCTCCCTCCCCCTCCCTCCCCCTCCCTCCCCCTCTCCCCCTCTCTCCCTCTCTCCCTCTCTCTCTCTCTCCCCGTTATGTGATCTCCCTGAGCCAGGAAGTCCCTGTCCTGAACCACACAGTGCATTGTGGGACTGGCGAAGATGGAGGTTCCCCGGTCCTCATTGCCTCCTTGAAGGTGTTTCACATCTTCCTTTCTACTGACTAAACCCTTGATCCTGGCCCGCCAACCTTTTTTCAAAATTTAGCAACTCAAAATGGGGGTGCACCTTCGACGCAGGTGCGTCTTCATTGCCGGGAAATACGGTACTTATCTAGTATGAAATAAATCTCAAGAAACAATCCTGTTTCATGTTGAATTAATTTTCCTTGAACATGATGTGGGCGAGTATTGTTACATTATCACACGTCAATTACCACACTTGCTTCATGCATTGTAAGTTGTGGCCATAATCTAAAACACTCACTTTAAATTGCTTCATGAAAGAAGCTGGAAATGCATAATTAATAGAAGAGCGTCGCATTGTTATTTAAATAAATGTGCAGCAGGTAGCCCCAACCTGATGTAAAGTTATACGGATCAACCTCTGCATGATGTTTAGCAGCAAATTACATATGTTTCAGATCAAATGAAGGAGCCAAGATGTGTTCACAGTGGTGATTGGTAAGGAGATGAGAAATAGTGTTGAAGTTGGAGCATTAATATACATTCTGGGCAAACTTTATTAATCATAGTTTTAAGATAAATATTTTCAAATCTCAAGAGTGTTTTATTGTCATGTGTCCCAGATCGGACAATGAAATTATTACTTGCAGAAATCTAAATGCTTACCAATGTCCGATAAAATCTATCTAAATAGCAGCACAAAATTCTTGTAATAATTTAACTAAAATGTAACTTACTTTTCCTTCCTTGGTTCATTAAAGCAGACTTTAAACATCATTTTTCAATTGTCCTCAATCCAGTATCATAATGTTAATGTAACTTTGTACTTTCAAATTAAAAGAAACAGAACTATTTTCAGGCTTTGTAAGCTTCTAGAAATTCAATTTTATTATTTATTAGAATAATACTGACAATATTCAATAATTAAAGCTAATAATTTATATGAGGTGATGAAAATGGGTGATGCAAGGCACTTGTTCTGAGAAAAAAAGTTTTGCAGATAAAAACCCTTAATGTTTAAAAATAAAATTTATAACCTCTCGCCTATGCTATAGCATAAAAATGATTCATTAGTATTCAATCAACATGCCTTAACTGTGATACTTGATTTCTGTCCCCATGCTGGTTTGTAACAAAATGACTACAAATTTATCAATTTATCAAGTCGCTGTATTGTAGGTGTTAGCTTAATTACACGTAACACAATTACTGTTCCACTGTGGATGTAAAATAGAACAAACTGTAAAATACAGTTCATGTTTTCTGAGAAACTTGTTAAAATGCCTCTTCGTGAAAAGGTTCTTCTTTATAAAACCTGCAGAGCAGGAAACCAATTTTAACATTCACATTTTATTGGATTTCTATTTATAGACAGAAGACTTTCCAATGAAAGTTAAGGTAAACGAAAATGTTATTGAAGTTTTATCAAATGATATTTTCTTGTATGGTATAAGCAAACCTTTAAAGATTAGATCGACAGAGAATAAAGCTGCATATCTCTGCTTTGCCTTTTACAGTATGTTGTCCTTTGACCCTTATTCTCTGCAGCTCTTCACAGCTGCTCGCTGGCACTAAAAGTGTTTGTGAGTTCCCTCTGGACTTGCTCCTGTGAGGTCTGACTAAAAGCTTCACTAAATATCTTCTCGGGTCCAAGTTGCCTTTATTCCTGCTTCAGGTACAATAAGCAGTCGGTCTCGATAAATGAAAGGATATTGACTAATAAAAAGGAACTGAACCTCTTTGAAAGAACAATTTCAGATTCTGACAGCTGCCAGCATGAAATTATATTAGCATTACAATGCAGACTAGCTATTTGCAACATAAGAATCATGATCAACGAATTATCTTCAGACAATTGTGCTTTGATGTTATGCATCATTAATTACATATTGTCCTTTTGTTCAAATCAATTTGAAATACTTCCTTGAGGTATCAACCAAATAGGCAACCTTCAATTGTTCTAAATATCACATGTTCACATTCTACAAATCATGACATTTTTTTTAAAGCACTTGAGCACTGCAGATAATGAAAAAAATGTTATGTTTCTATTGCTGCTCATGTTCAACTTTTCTTGATTTAGCTTCACTTACACCCAGCAGTAAATTGACATCATCCAGTTCATGGATATTTGAAGAACACAGAACATTGAGCATAGCTCAGGATCAGGCCTTTCGGCCCACAATATCCGCATTGAACATGATGCCAACTTAAACTAATCTGCCCTGCCTGCACACCTGTATATCTGTGCACCTATCCAAAATCCTTCTGAATGCTACTATCGTATCTGCCACCACCACCACCATCCCTGGCAGCATGTTCCAGAGTCTCACTACATTCTGTATAAAAAACAATTGCCCTGCACATCTATATAATGAGAAGTCTCATCTTGACAACTTCCTGTCTGCGCTGTATATTGATTTTAGAAAAAAAACGCTACATTATATCACTATGATTTTAGGCCATCTTACTCACAGTCCTCCTCCGCTGAGGCAGCCACGAGAATTTTTCTGATCGAAGAAAGATAAAAAAGTTATGAGTGTTTAAAAAATCATGAGTTCAGCTGATTGGTCCTCTCGCCTGTCAATCACCATGATGAATGTAACGCCCCTTCCGGGGGGGGGGGGGGGGCAAGACTATAAAACCCTGGCTGCCTGGACGTGAGTCAGTCACTCTGGAAGATCGTGCGGGAGTGGCCACAACTCTGATTCTAAGCTGTGAATCAACTGAACCAGTGGTGGGACCACTGGAGGTGAGGACCAGTACAAACAGGACGGTCTTTACCTGGGCTTGAAGGGAACCAATGTCCTTGGGGGAGTGTTTGCTAGTGCTGTCAGGGAGGATTTAAACTAATGTGGCAGGGGAATGGGAGCATGAGCAGAGAGACAGAGGGATGTAAAATGAGGGTAGAAGCAATAGGGTGAAAAGTAAAAGTGGCAGGCAGAAAAATCCAGGGCAAAAATCAAAAAGGGCCACTTTTCAACATAATTGTATAAGGGGTAAGAGTGTTATAAAAACAAGCCTGAAGGCTTTGTGTCTCAATGCAAGGAGCATAGGTAATAAGGTGGATGAGTTGAATGTGCAGATAGTTATTAATGGATATGATATAGTTGGGATCAATATTCAGGAGGGATAGACAGAAAGGAAAAGGAGGTGGAGTAGCGTTGCTGGTTAGAGAGGAGATTAACACAATAGAAAGGAAGGACATTAGCTTGGAGGATGTGGAATCGATATGGGTAGAGCTGCGAAACACTAAGGGGCAGAAAACGCTAGTGGGAGTTGCGTACAGGCCACCTAACAGTAGTAGTGGAGTTGGGGATGGCATCAAACATGAAATTAGAAATGCGTGCAACAAGGGTAAAACAGTTATAATGGGTGACTTCAATCTACATATAGATTGGATGAATCAAATTGGCAGGGGTGCTGAGGAAGAAGATTTCTTGGACTGTATGCGGGATAGTTTTCTAAACCAACATGTAGAGGAACCAACGAGAGAGCAGGCTATTCTAGACTGGGTACTGAGTAATGAGGAAGGGTTAGTTAGCAGTCTTGTTGTGCGTGGACCCTTGGGCAACAGTGACCATAATATGGTTGATTTCTTCATTAGGATGAAGAGTGACATTGTTAATTCAGAAACAAGGGTTCTGAACTTAAAGAAAGGTAACTTTGAGGGTATGAGACGTGAATTGGCCAAGATAGAATGGCAAGTGATTCTTAAAGGGTTGACGGTGGATATGCAATGGAAGGCATTTAAAGACTGCATGGATGAACTACAACAATTGTTCATCCCAGTTTGGCAAAAGAATAAACCAGGGAAGGTAGTGCATCCGTGGATAACAAGGGAAATCAGGGATAGTATCAAAACTAAAGATGAAGCATACAAATTAGCCAGAAAAAGCAGCCTACTAGAGGACTGGGAGAAATTCAAAGTCCAGCAGAGGAGGACAAAGTGCTTAATTAGGAAAGGGAAAATAGATTATGAAAGAAAACTGGCACGGAACATAAAAACGGACTGCAAAGGTTTTTATAGATATAGGAAGAGAAAAAGCTTAGTTAAAACAAATGTAGGCCCCTTCCAGTCAGAAACTGGTGAATTGATCATGGGGAACAAGGACATGGCACACCAATTGAATAACTACTTTAGTTCTGTCTTCACAAAGGAAGACATAAATAATCTGCCGGAAATAGCAGGGGACCGGGGGTCAAATGAGATGGAGGAACTGAGTGAAATCCAGGTTAGTCGGGAACTGGTGTTAGGTAAATTGAATGGATTAAAGGCCGATATATCCCCAGGGCCAGATAGGCTGTATCCCAGAGTACTTAAGGAAGTAGCCCCAAAAATAGTGATATTTTTTCAAAACTCTTTAGATTCTGGAGTAGTTCCTGAGGATTGGAGGGTAGCTAATGCAACCTCACTTTTTAAAAAGGGAGGGAGAGGGAAAACGGGGAATTACAGACCAATTAGTCTAACATTGGTAGTGGGGAAAATGCTAGAGTCAGTTATTAAAGATGGGATAGCAGCACATTTGGAAAGCGGTGAAATCATTGGACAAAGTCAGCATGGATTTATGAAAGGTAAATCATGTCTGACGAATCTTATAGAATTGTTTAAGGATGTCACTAGTAGAGCGGATAAGTGAGAACCTATGGATGTGTTATATCTGGACTTTCAGAAGGCTTTCGACAAGGTCCCACATAAGAGATTAGCATACAAACTTAAAGCACACAGTATTGGAGGTTCAGTATTGATGTGGATAGAGAACTGGCTGGCAGACAGGAAGCAAAGAGTAGGAGTAAACGGGTCATTTTCAGAATGGCAGGCAGTGACTAGTGGGGTACCGCAAAGCTCAGTGCTGGGACCCCACCTATTTACAATATATATTAATGATCTGGTTGAGGGAATTGAATGCAACATCTCCAAGTTTGCGGATGACACGAAGCTGGGGGGCAGTGTTAGCTGTGAGGAGGATGCTAGGAGGCTGCAAGGTGACTTGGATAGGTTGGGTGAGTGGCAAATGCATGGCAGATGCAGTATAATGTGAGGTTATCCACTTTGGCGGCAAAAACAGGTGGGTAGATTATTATCTGAATGTTGGCCGATTAGGAAAAGGGGAGATGCAACGAGACCTGTCATGGTACACCAGTCATTGAAAGTAGGCATGCAGGTGCAGAAGGCTGTGAAGAAAGCGAATGGTATGTTGGCATTCATAGCAAAAGGATTTGAGTACAAGAGCAGGGAGGTTCTACTGCAGTTGTACAGGGTCTTGGTGAGGCCACACCTTGAGTATTGCGTACAGTTTTGGTCTCCTAATCTGAGGAAAGACATTCTTGCCATAGAGGGAGTACAGAGAAGGTTCACCAGATTGATTCCTGGGATGGCAGGACTTCCATATGAAGAAAGACTGGATAGACTCGGCTTGTACTCGCTGGAATTTAGGAGATTGAGGGGGGATCTTATAGAGGCTTACAAAATTCTTAAGGGGTTGGACAGGCTAGATGCAGGAAGATTGTTCCCGATGTTGGGGAACTCCAGAACAAGGGGTCACAGTTTAAGGATAAGGGGGAAGTCTTTTAGGACCGAGATGAGAAGATCTTTTTTCACACAGAGAGTGGTGAGTCTCTGGAATTCTCTGCCACAGAAGGTAGTTGAGACCAGTTCATTGCCTATATTTAAGAGGGAGTTAGATGTGGCCCTTGTGGCTAAAGGGATCAGGGGGTATGGGGAGAAGGCAGGTACATGATACTGAGTTGGATGATCAGCCATGATCATATTGAATGGTGGTGCAGGCTCAAAGGGCCGAATGGCCTACTCCTGCACCTATTTTCTATGATTCTATGATTCTATGAACTGTGAGTTTGCAATGTACTTGCAATAAATGATTTGTTATCCCTTAATAAAAATGCAATTTTTTTGGCCTGCCCTGTGCTTGAAACTGCAATGGAAATGAAATGAAAATGCAATGAGCTGTTTGGCCTGCCCTCTGCTTGAAACTGTGATGGAAATGGAAATGAAATTAAAATGAAATGAGTTGTTTGGCCTGCCCTGTGCTTGAAATGGAAATGGAAATGGAAATGGAAATGGAAATGAAATGAGTTGTTTGGCCTGCCCTGTGCTTGAAATTGAAATGCAAATGAAATGAAATGAGTTATTTGGCCTGCCTGAAACCACTAATTATGGCCCACAAGGCCCATATTAGCCGAGAAACCTGTCCATTTTGCCCAAAATACTCGTATTAGCCCAGGTGGAGCGTTTTGGCCAAAAAGGCCTGTGCCGGGCCAGGAAAATTCAAGAAAAATGCCTTTCACTGAGATATCACTCAGATTTTTTTTTAAAGTGCCCCTTCAGCCCATCAGGCCTGTATAACCCCTGGAGGAGTCCCTTCGGCCCATCAGTAAGTATTCCCCCTGCAAGTATTAAACCTCACCCCAGCATTTTTCTCCTTCCCTTTATTGGCTCCCCTGTGAGATCCAGGCCAGGATAAAATTTCCTCCATTGCTGCGATCTGCAGAAAAAGATGAAAAATGTCTAAAATTGATTCTCCACCCTCTCCCCCTTCTCTCTCACGGAGTCTCTCACCTGTTTTGGACAGAATTTCTGGCAGTTTCTGAGCTAGCAGCCCTGAGCGACTGAGCTGCCAGCCCACCAGGCCTGAGCGACTGAGCTGCCAGCCCACCAGGCCTGAGGTACAGTGAAAAGCATTTGTATCGTGCTAACCAGTCTGCAGAAAAACAATACATGGTTACAATCAAGCCATTTACAGTGTAAAGATACGTGATAAGGGAACAAAGATGACATTTCGGGACGCGAAGGGTCGTTTTAGTCTAAAGAAGGGTCTCAACCCAAAACGTCACCTATTACAATTTTTGTGACTATCTTCGTTCTCTTACCATGTGTCTTTATACTGTAACACACCCAACTACAATCATTCTTGTTCGTGTGTCCATGTGTTAGCTCTTGGAATTAGTGCGAAAACGATCAGGAAATTATTCCTTTTCTCCAGAGATGCTGAGACACTCCAGCTTTTTGTGTCTATCTTCTGTTTAAACCGGAGTCTGCAGTTCCTTCCTACACATGATAGGGTAATAATGTTTAGTGCAAGGTAAAGCCAGCAACGTCCGTTCAAGGGTAGTCCGAGGGTCAGTAATGAGGTAGATAGTAGTTCAGGACTGTTGTTTAAGAAGGAACTGCAGATGCTGGAAAATCGAATGTAGACAAAAATGCTGGAGAAACTCAGCGGGTGAGGCAGCATCTATGGAGCGAAGGAAATAGGCAGTGTTTCGGGTTGAAACCCTTGTTCAGGACTGTTCTCTGGTTGTGGTTGTAATACCTCCAGAGAATCAGAGTGAAATGAGAAGGTGTACAACGTTCAGGGCAAAAATAACTGCGTGATCAAACTTGAGCTCTCAAGGCAATCGTAGTGATATTCAAAAGTTCGGATGCTAGATTTTCCAGGGGAAAATTGTGCTTATCTCTCAGGCATGTCATAGCACTGAAAAGGGCATCTCTGAATCTCCAGAGGAATATGTAACTAAAGTGTTTTCCTTTGAAACTGTAAAATGAGTTGCTACCACATAGATGATAGTGGCTCCAAGCAAATATATTTACAAGTAGATTATGGGTCATTTTCTTAAATAGGAAAAATAATGCAATGCTCATCCAAGCTCACATATATACCTTCGCTATTCCAGCGAGAGCCACTATATGAATATTAACTTGATGTCACAACAGCCAAAAATCTTTATACATGTGCCATAAAGTAATTTAATTCTCCTCTGGTTTATTTTTCTCTCCTTATGGATTATCAGCAGCCCTGGGCCACATATTGCAATATAAACAAGCTAGCACTAATCTGAGTATGTCCAATACTATTCTCACACAACAAAAGCACTTATCAGTATCCGAAAATCAATAATATTCAGCAGACCCATATCCGTGTAAGCAAAGAAATCAACACAAATGAATTATTTCCATGAAAGATAATTGCTCTGTATTCAAAACAGGCCAGATTGCTGTAGTTAGTTCAGTTTTGTTTAGCGATACAGCATGGAAACAGGCCCTTTAGTGTAGGGTTGGGGGGGTGGGGGAAGGGGAAGGAGGGTGGGGGAGGGGGAAGTAGGGTGGGGGAGGGGGGAGGGGAAGGGGGGTGGGGGAAGGGGGTGTGTGAGGAATGCGGGGTGCGTAGGAAAAGGGGGTATGTGGGGGGGGAGGGGGGAAGGGGGGTGTGGGGAGGGGGGGGGTAGTCGCAGCAGACGCAGCTCGCTCTCTGCCCACCCCGCACCTTCAGCTGTCGGCCTCACGCAGTAGATCACGGTCCCACTCCGGCTTCACTCAGAGGCTTCCGGTTCAACTCATCAGCTTCCGGCTGGTCGTGCTGGCCGCAGAAGCAGCCGGCAGGCTGCTCACTCTCCGCGGGCTGCTCAACACACTCCACCTCTTCAGCTTTTTTATTCTCCTTGCCGTGTTATTGACAAGGGGCGCTTTTTATGATTTTTAATCCTTCATAACCTTTGTACTATTTCACCGATCAGAACAAAACCTATTTGACTTGCAGCAGAGGAGAATGGTGAGTAAGGTGGTGAAAAATCGTAGCGTTATGGGGGATCGTTTTTGTGCAAATTTAAGTACAACGCAGACAGGAAGTGGTCAAGATGAGAGTTTTAGCAATAGTATGGAATGATAGATCCTGACCTCATTGACTGGTTAAAACTGGCCCAGAAGATCAGTCGGCCCACTAATGTCCTTGCACATGAAACTGGTCCTCCCTAATTAGTGTATTAGAAACATAGAAACATAGAAAAGTACGTGCAGGAGTAGGCCATTCGCCCTTCGAGCCTGCACCGCCATTCAATATGATCATGGCTGATCATCCAACTCAGTATCCCGTACCTGCCTTCTCTCCATACCCCCTGATCCCTTTAGCCACAAGAGCCACATCCAACTCCCTCTTGAATATAGCCAATTAATTGGCCTCAACAACCTTCTGTGGCAGAGAATTCCAGAGACTCACCACTCTCTGTGTAAAGAATGTTTTCCTCATCTCGGTCCTAAAGGAATTCCCCCTTATCCTTAGACTGTGACCCCTTGTTCTAGACTCCCCCAACATCGGGAACAATCTTCCTGCATCTAGCTTGTCCAACCCCTTAAGAATTCTGTAAGTTTCCATAAGATCCCCCCTCAATCTTCTAAATTCCAGTGAGTACAAGCCGAGTCTATCCAGTCTTTTTTTCATATGAAAGTCCCAACATCCCAGGAATCAGTCTGGTGAACCTTCTCTGAATCCCCTCTATGGCAAGAATGTCTTTCCTCAGATTTGGAGACCAAAACTGTACGCAATACTCCAGGTGTGGTCTCACCAAAACCCTGTACAACTGATCAATTCACCTGCTTCTGACTGCAAGGGACCAACATTTGTTCTAACTAGTCTCTTTCTCTTCACATATCTATAAAAACATTTGCAGTCAGTTTTTATGTTCCCTGCCAGTTTCCTTTCGTAATCTATTTTCCCTTTCCTAATTAAGCCCTTTGTCCTCCTCTGCTGGATTCTGAATTTCTCCCAGTCCTCTGGTAGGCTGCTTTTTTTGGCCAATTCGTATGCCTCATCTTTAGTTTTTATACTATCCCTGATTTCCCTCGTTATCCACTGATGCACCACCTTCCCTGATTTATTCTTTTGCCAAACTGGTATGAACAATTTTTGTACTTCATCCATGCAGTCTTTAAATACCTTCCATTGCACATCCACCGTCAACCCTTTAAGACTCACCTGCCAGTCTATCTTGGCCAATTCACGGCTCATACCTTCAAAATTACCTTTGTTTAAGTTCAGAACCCTTGTTTCTGACTTAATTATGTCACTCTCCATCCTAATGAAGAACTCAATCATATTATGGTCACTCTTGCCCAAGGGGCCACGCACAACAAGATTGCTAACTAACCCTTCCTCATTACTCAATACCCGGTCTAGAATAGCCTGCTCTCTCGTTGGTTCCTCCACATGCTGGTTTAGAAAACTATCCCGCATACATTCCAAGAAATCGTCTTCCTCGGCACCCCTGCCAATTTGATTCACCCAATCTATAAGCAGATTGAAGTCACCCATTATAACTGTGTTACCCTTGTTGCACGCACTTCTAATTTCCTGTTTGATGCCATCCCCAACTCCAGTACTACTGTTAGGAGGCCTGTACACAACTCCCACTAGCGTTTTCTGCCCCTTAGTGTTTCGCAGCTCTACCCATATCGATTCCACATCCTCCATGCTAATGTCCTTCCTTTCTATTGCATTAATCTCCTCTCTCACCAGCAACGCTACCCACCTCCTTTTCCTTTCCGTCTATCCCTCCTGAATATTGTTCAGGGGTATTAGAAATAATTAATTGATAGATATGTAGATATTTGCGAGGGAGAGATAGGGAATGAGAGGGGAGAGGGAGAAAAGATGGAGAGAGGAAAAGGGGGAGAGAGAGAGGGGGTGAAAGAGGGAGGGAGAGAAAGGGGGAGGGAGAGAAAGGATGGGGGTGAGAAAGGGGGCGAGAAAGGGAGGGAAAGAAAAAGTGGGAGAGTGAGAGAAAGGAGGGAAGGGAGAAAGAGGGGGGAGAGAAAGAGGAAGAGAGAGAGAAAGAGGGGTTGGGGGAAAGAGGGGAGAGAGAAAGACCTGGTTGGGAATCAATGAACAAAGAAACTCATTTGCTGAAATTCAGCAATCCAGTAAATGCATACTTATGGATTTTATCCCGTCAATTATTGATTCAATATAGGTGGCATTTAGGACAAATGTGGGGAGAATTTTCTTCTTCACCTAAAGGGTGGAGTGGCTTTGGAATTCTCTACCCAAGATTGGTGCGGATGCTCAGTCATTCAATTTTTTTCAAGAGTGAAATTAATATAATTTTTGGATGCAGAAGAATGAAGCAAGATGGGATGAGGACAGATTGGGTCAATCGTGATCTTGTTGAATAGTAGAGCAATCTCACAATGCCAAATAGCTTCATTGAGCCAACGTCTTGCACCCTTATCTTTTTATGCTATATTGTGCTGGAATATTCATGATGTGACTGAAGAAGGATGAACTGTGGCTCATTATTTAATCATGGAGTGGTACAGTGTGGAAACAGGCCCTTCGGCCCAACTTGCCCACACCTGCCAACATGTCCCAGCTACACTGGTCCCACCTGCCTGCCCTTAGACCATATCCCTCCAAACCTATCCTATCCATGTACCTGTCTAACTGTTTCTTAAACGTTGGGATAGTCCCAGCCTCAATTACCTCACATGGCAGCTTGTTCCATACACCGACAACCTTTTGTGCAAAAAAGTTACCCCTCAGATTCCTATTAAATCTTTCCGGTTCACCTTGAACCGTTGTCCTCTGGTCCTCGATTCCCCTACTCTGGGCAAGAGAGTCTGTGCATCTACCTGATCTATTCCTCTCATGATTTTGTACACCTCTATAAGATCACCCCTCATTCTCCTACTCAACCTCTCCCTATAGCTCATACCCTCTAGTCCTGGCAACATCCTCGTAAATCTTCTCTGAACCCTTTCCCGCTTGACATTGGCGATGTTGCCAATAAGCAGTGAACCCCAGTTCCCTAAAATTGGGCCAAGTGGCTTCCAGCCTTTTCTTCCATCTCAATGAAAGGTAAGGCTCAAAGAAAAAAAAGGTAAGGCTCACTTTTTGTTCCATAAAGGCTTCGATAAGAAAAAAAGTTTAGTGTTAGGTTAGATCAGGCACGTGCCGTTAGGGTAGGTAAGGTAGGCACTGCCTACCCTGACTAAAATTATAACATGGTAATAACTAAATATAAATAGTAAAGGCATGGGAGAATTATGCCTATGTAAGAGATCGATCTCTTAGGTAGGCATAATTCTCCATGCCTTTCATCCGCAGAGCTTGTAACACGGGAAGCTCTGTGCAACCCACGTGCCGCCAGCGCTGCCTGAAGCCGTCAATGATAATCGGGGCTGAAGGCAGCAGAAATTCTGCCTTTGCAGCACTGCGCATGCGCATCGGTCTACTGCGCATGCGCAGAGCAAGTTTCTTGGCGGGGTTTTCAAATATGGTTTGTCAATATTTTAAGTGTATTTTAAGTAACAAAGAGAGAAGAATGGAGCTTGTGTACCAATAATGTGGTAAGTACATTTTGTGTTTATGTTTTTAAATACTGTATTTCCCGGGGTGTGGGGCGGGGTGGGGGGGGGGGGGGGGGGGGGGGGGAGAGCTTCTTTCACAGTGTTTGGGGAGTCTGGCCTGGGGTAAGGTTGCGGGGAGGGCACGAATGTTATGAATGAGGGGGGGATTGGGATAATGCCACTTGCGATGCTCCTTGCACGGAGGCATGGAATGCCATCGCATTGAGGCCGGGGGGGGGGGGGGGGGTGGAAGAGAAGAATGGCCGCCGGGCCGGACAGCGGAACCAGCCGCCACCTTAGCTCCTTCTGCCGGTCCCCGCTCAACTCTGGCAACTCTCCGTCTACAAACCACTCTCCTGCTGCTCGCTGGCCTCACTCATGTCCTTAAATTACGACAGCGCGATTGAGGTTACTCGGCTGTGGGAATTTAAGGATTTGCAGGAAGCCAAAGCCGGTGAACGGCAGGTGACAGGTGTTCCGACGGAGAGCACTGCCAGAGGTGAGCGGGCCGGCAGAAGGCACTGAAGTGGCGGCCAGTTCTGCTGTCGGGTACCGGCGGCCGCTCGTAGCTACCTGAGCTGCTTCTATCCCTAGCTACAGTGCGGGAGCTCCGTGCCCGGAGAGCTGCGGCAGCGGTGAGTGAGTAAGTTTCTGGCATTATCCCCGACACCCTCCTTGTCAACAGTCGTGCCCTCCCCACAACTTTACCCCTGACACAGACTCTCCACACGCTGTGAAAGGAACTGTTCCCCCAATTGGTCTAGGACTAGGAAGCCTTGGGCAAATTGAAATGTCACCTTATTTATTTATTTATTTATTTAACGGGAGCGAACAATCTGCGCATGCGCGGTTTAATTTTTTTTTAGCGGACTGAGTGCCTACCCTGAGTAATTACTCACGGCACGTGCCTGGTTTAGATATACAGCGTGGAAACTGGCCCTTCGGCCCATCGAGTCCACATGGACCAGCGCTTCCCATTACACTAGCACACACTTTACACTAGGGACAATATACAATTTTTACCAAAGCAAATTAACCTACAGTACAAACCTGTATGAAGGAGGAAACTAGAACACCCGGGAAAAATCCACGTGGTCACCGGGAAAATGTACAAACTTCGTAGTCAGGATCGAACCCGGATCTCTGGTGCTGTAAGGCAACAACTCAACCCACTGTGCCACCGTACTGCCTTATTTAATTATATTATTTTTATTTAATGATAATGTTTTTTTTCTAAAGGTTTTAATCATTCTTTCCAACACACTCCTCTCTATTGGATCATGCATTTACCTCTCATTTATAATACTCTGGAACATTATAAAAATCTGTAATTTTCATCCCATATTTCATCAAATTAATGAAATTATTTAATTGTTAGTGAAATTGCTAAACTGAAATTACATCAAAATAAACTACTTCCAATTGTGGGCATTGAACTGTGGGTTATTGGAGAGATGCTGTATGGTGCGGTATTGTCCAGATCTGCTTCTATAACTCTTAACTGTATGTAAACAGTATGCACACAGAGAGTGGTGAATCTGTGGAATTCTCTGCCACAGAAGGTAGTTGAGGCCAGTTCATTGGCTATATTTAAGAAGGAGATAGATGTGGCCCTTGTGGCTAAAGGGATCAGGGGGTATGGAGAGAAGGCAGGTACAGGATACTGAGTTGGATGATCAGCCATGATCATATTGAATGGTGGTGCAGGCTCGAAGGGCCGAATGGCCTACTCCTGCACCTATTTTCTATGTCTATGTTTCTATGTAAAATGGGTGCAACATTTGTAATTACCTGCAGAAATAATATTCAAAATTAACTAGTCTGGAAAAAGTAAGGACATCCAAAATGTTCAACTAAAATATGTTTTTCACCAGCATGTGTGTAGGAAGGGACTGCTGATGCAGGTTTAAACTGAAGATAGGCACAAAATGCTGGAGTAAAGGGCTTGTCCCATTTGGCCATCATTCGCCCACCATTTACGCAACCTGCTAGTGTGTGGGTAGCGTGGGACAGACGCATGGAATGGTGTGGAGGAGTGTGGACTTCGCCCTGCACAAAATCTTCACGCACCACCCGCCTGTCACGTAACTGATGCCCAAGAACCTGGCGCGACACAACGTCTCACCTCCAACAGCAGCAGGAGCAGGCAAACGATGGCCGAGCTCGGCCTGGGACTCACGGCCGTTGCGGATCCGGATATGGCCCAGCTCCTACTCCCAGAGCGGGGCCAAGACTATTGGAGATAGACACAAAATACTGGAGTAACTCAGTGGGACTGGCAGCATCTCTGGAAAGAAGGAATGGTGGCATTTTGGGTCAAGACTGAACTGATACTGAAAAAGGTACTCGACCAGAAAAGTCACCCATTGCTTCCCTCTAGAGATGCTGCCTGTCCCGCTGAGTTGCTCCAGCATTTTGTGTCTATCCTTTTCTCCAGCATAATGTTTATCTTTATGCACAGTATCCCTGATAGTTATATATTTCCATATTAAAGAGTAGCAATTGTAATTAAAAATGTATCAGAATTAGTACCAAAACACACACTCATTCGGTTGTATCTGTCTCTTGGATGAAAAAAAAATCAAGTCACGGCTGCCACTAAAACTGAGTTAAGAACCGTAATAAATTACATGATCTATGATCAATAATTGACATGGAATCCTGTAAAACAGATAAGGCTTTCAGTGATAGGTAACATAAATTTTGTTTGTGAAGGTATTAAGAAATGTCACAGGGCACTAAATTCAGTTAGATTTGAACCTGTGGGGACCATTGAGCGAATGTTTCTGACTATGATACATCATTAGTGATTGCAGGATTTTGAAGATACCTTCTACAATAGCGCTACAGAAGATAATAGAACATGAAAATGAAAGACATGGATTGTTTTCTCTGGAATGCCGGAGGTTCAGGAGAGTTATGATATGTTATGAGAGGTATTATGAGAGGCATAGACAGTCAGAACCTCTTTGCCAGGGTGGAAATGTTGAAGACTAGAGGGCATCACTTTAGGTAAGAGGGGCAAAATTTAAAGGAGATGTGCAAGGCAAGTTTTTTTTACACAGAGGGTGATGGGTGCCTGGATAGTGCTGCTAGGGGGTGCTCGTGGAGGCAGATACAATGGTGGTGTTGAAATCAATTCATGGTGCTCTCACTTTGGCATGCAAACGCTGCTTGCCCTTATCAGTTTTCGAGATCTTCCTCCATCTGAGATATCCTTGTTCTTATTAAATATGATTTTCCCCCCTGCTGTTATAGACGGATCCCTCAACCGTGTCTCCTCTGTGTCCTGCAGTTCTGCTCTCGCTCTTCCTATCCCGTAGATGGAGCAAGGATAGAGTTATCCTGCTACTCACCTTTCACCCCTCCAGCCTCCACATCCAACACAATATCCTTCAACATATCCGTCAGCTGCTAGATGATCCCACCACCAGTCACGCCTTCCCATCCCCACCTCTTTCCACTTCGTGCCGAGACTGCTCCCTCCGCAATTCCCTGCTTCACATCACTTCCCACCCAAACCATCCCCTCTCTGGGTACTTTTCCAAGCAACCGCAGGAGATGCAACACCTGTCCCTATACAACCTTCAACTAGGGACCTCAGCTGTCCTTCTGGGTGGAACAGAAGTTCACATGCGCCTGGTTTGAACTTATGTGGCCTTCTGTACATCGGTGAGACCAAGCACAGACATGGCGACCGATTCGCCGAACACTTAATACATAGAAAATAGGTGCAGGAGTAGGCCATTTGGCCCTTCGAGCTATCAATGTGATCATGGCTGATCATCCACAATCTGTACCACATTCCTGCCTTCTCCCCATATCGCTTGAATCCGCTAGCCCTCAGAGCTCTATCTAACTCTCTTTTGAATGCATCCAGTGACTCGGGCTCCACTGCCTTCTGAGGCAGAGAATTCCACAAATTCACAACTCTCTGCATGAAAATGTTTTACCTCATCTCAGTTCTAAATGTCCTACCCCTTATTCTTAAACTGAAGTCCCTTGTTCTGGACTCCCCCAACATCGGGAACATGTTTCCTGCAACTTGCATGTCCAATCCCTTAATTATTTAATATGTTTCTGTAAGATCCTCTCTCATCCTTCTAAATTCCAGTGAATACAAGCCCAATCGTTCCATTCTTTCATCATATGACAGTCCCGCCATCCCGGGAATTAACCTGGCGAACCTACGTTGCACTCCCGCCAATCCATCAAGGTCTGCTGGATCACCCGGTTGTCAACCATTTTAATTCCTATTCCCATTCCCATATTGAACTTTGTGTCCTGGGCCTCTACCATTGCCAGAGTGAGGCCACATGCAAACTGGGGGAATAACACCTCGTATTCCGCTTGGGTAGCTTCTGACCAAACAGTATGAACAGTATGGAGGGCAGTGGAGGCCAAATCACTGGATGGATTTAAGAGAGAGTTAGATAGAGCTCTAGGGGCTAGTGGAGTCGAGGGTTATGGGGAGAAGGCAGGCACGGGTTATTGATAGGGGACGATCGGCCATTATCACAATGAATGGCGGTGCTGGCTCGAAGGGCCGAATGGCCTCCTCCTGCACCTATTTTCTATGTTTCTATGTAGCACTGAATTCTCCAATTCTAGCTAACCTCATTATCCTCCCCCCTCGCCCATGCCCCACCAAGACGCACGCCTTTTCCTCCCCTTCCACCTATATTCCTTTCGCTACCTTCACTCTCCACAACTCTTCGATCCTTTGGTCTCACATGTTCTGCCTTTTCACCTCTGGTATTTGGCCAACCATCTGGTTATCAAAAAACCCTCCTCACCTGCATCAACCTATAACCTGTGAGGGTTAGTCCTGCTCCTCTTCTCTTCCAGCTTTCTGTCCCCCCCCATCAGTCTCGACCCGAAATGTCACTATCCGGGTTCTACTGAGATGCTGCCTGACCCGTTAGGTTATCCCAGCACTTCATTTGTAAAACCACATCTGCAGTTCCTTGTTTGTACGTGTCTTCTTCATCTTCCGTGCTGGTAGGGCTGGTTTATTTACTGAGGAATTGCAAATGGAATTGAACATTGTGAAATCATTAATGAATATCTTTGAAATTGGCCAGCTGTTTGATATAATTGGATATTGTGCAATGCTTTGCAAATTGATCCAGCAGTTTTTCGAGCCTTGCTTTATTTCTTTCAATATAACGGTGCTCATTAACACTGATGGTCATTATTTCCACTGTGGATAAAATGTATGCTGCTAAATTAGGGAATTGTACGTGTGCACCTGTTACAATCTAATGTACTGTTAACTCTGCAATGCTGGCTAGGGTTCTTCAGTAATTTTAATGGTTACTAGATTCCTAAACAATCAATTACACTTGCTTCACGGGGAAAAATATATAGTTTAGTAGACATTTGGGATTATGTTATTAAAACTAGCCCCTGGGAAATCATTTAATAATAATCAACAATTTCTCTTCATTTTGGAAATGCATGAGAACTTAGATGAAGAAATATATCATAACTGCAAAATTAGTAATGGTGAGATGTTGGTACACTAAACTGAAAAGCCTGTGTGAAATGCAAAACTCATGATGTGGAATATGATCTATTTAGTAATCTGTGGAATGAAGAAAGATTAATTAAGTTGAACAGTAACATGCACTAGGGACAATCTGGAGTATTGTGTACAGTTTTGGTCTCCTAATTTGAGGAAGGACATCCTTGTGATTGAGGCAGTGCGGCGTAGGTTCACGAGATGGATTCCTGGGATGGTGGGACTGTCATATGATGAAAGATTGAAAAGACTAGGCTTGTATTCACTAGAGTTTAGAAGGATGAGGGGGGATCTTATAGAAATAAATAACATTATAAAAGGACTGGACAAGCTAGATGCAGGAAAAATGTTCCTAATGTTGGGCGAGTCCAGACCCAGGGGCCACAGTCTTAGAATAAAGAGGAAGCCATTTAAGACTGAGGTGAGAAAAAACGTTTTCACCCAGAGAGTTGTGAATTTGTGGAATTCCCTGCCACAGAGGGCATTGGAGGCCAAGTCACTGGATGGATTTAAGAGAGAGTTAGACAGAGCTCTAGGGGCTAGTGGAGTCAAGGGATATGGGGAGATGGCAGGCACGGGTTATTGATTGGGGACGATCACAATGAATTGCGGTGCTGGCTCGAAGGGCCGAATGGCCTCCTCCTGCACCTATTTCCTATGTTTCTATGTCTATGTTTAGTAACGGCAAGATGAACATTATTCAATTGAAAAATACAGCATGGCAACAAGCTCGTCAATCACCAATTCACACCAGTTCCACGCCATCCAATGGGCAGCACGGTGGCGCAGCGATAGAGTTGCTGCCATTCAGCACTTACAGAGGCAGAGACCCAGGTTCGATCCCGACTATGGGTGCTGTCTGTACAGAGTTTGTACGTTCTCCCCATGACCGCGTGAGTTTTCTCCAAGATCTTCGGTTTCCTCTCCCACTTCAAAAATGTACTCGTTTGTAGGTTGTGTAGAAAGAAACTGCAGATGCTGGTTTAAACCGAAGATGGACACAAAAAGTTAGAATAACTTTGTATAAGTGTATGTTTTCCCTAGTGCATGTAGGATAGTGTTAGTCTGCAGGGATCGCTGATCAGTGTGGATTTGGTGGGCCAAAGGGCCTGTTTCCACGCTGTATCTCTAAACTAAACTAAACAAAACTAAACTAAACTAAACCAAACCATTGAGGTCAATTAACCCACTGACCCGCACATCGTTGGGAAGTGGGAGGAAACCAGAGCATCTGGAAGAAATCCACACGGTCACAGGCAGAACGTGCAAACATCACAAAGACAGCACCCAAGGTCAGAATCGAACCTGGATCTCCTACATTGAGAGGCAACGCCTCTACAGCTGTTATTATAAATAGGTCTGGGCTTTCAGGGGAAAGGAAAGGCAGTTGAATATTGCAAGCATTATTGCCTGAATATGAATGGGTTACGGTAAGAGAAAATATAAATGGTCTTGCAAGGGAGAGGAAGGGTGTTGGTTTGTATATTTAGATTGTGGTAAAAATGAGGGAGGTCATGACAATGATGATCACTAAATGTGTAATTCTTTGAAAGAAAGTTTGGATCTATCTCTTTGTATACAAGAAATCTGAATTTCCAATTAGATTATATAAAAGAGTTTTCTAAATAAAGCACTTGCTACCAGGAGCTGCAGGCAGCAGGCTTACCCTGAGGCTAACACTGCTTTCCAGGGATGTGAAAGCATGGCCTAAATGTATCAAGAACGTCCTTATGGTAGACACAAAATGCTGGAGTAACTCAGCATCTCTGGAGAGAAGGAATGGGTGGCGTTTCAGGTGAAGACCCTTCTTTCATTCCTTCTCTCCAGAGATGCTGTCTGTCCCGCTGAGTTACTCCAGCATTTAGAGTCTACCTTCGATTTAGAAAATAGGTGCAGGAGGAGGCCATTCAGCCCTTCGAGCCAGCGCCGCCATTCACTGTGATCATGGCCGATCGTCCCCTTTCAATAACCCGTGCCTACCTTCTCCCCATATCCCTTGACTCCACTAGCCCCTAGAGCTCTATCTAACTCTCTCTTAAATCCATCCCGTGACTTGGCCTCCACTGCCCTCTGTGGCAGGGAATTCCATAAATTCACAACTCTCTGGGTGAAAACGTTTTTCCTCACCTCAGTCTTAAATGACCTCCCCTTTGTTCTAAGATTTAAACCAGCAAATGCAGTTCTTTCCAAGATCATCCTTATCACGTGCAGGATTCTTTTGATTAAGCTCGGGCCAATAAAGCAAAAATAATCAACTTATTTGACTCAATATGTCTCCTGAAATATTCTATTAACCTTATTGCATTTTTGATTTTGTGCTTTTTTCAATATATTTAAACATTATTACTCCAAGGTAGAGGCTAGTGATTTCTTTAAACATTGGACATTATAATTATTTCATGAATGAATTTTTATATTTTTTTCCTCTTCTAAGAATACGTTAAGGAGGATGGTTGGATTCTATCTCCTGTGTTAGCCCTGATGTTAAAATCCTTGAATGTTAATCAAGAACAAATTAAAGGTTGATTAATAATCTATCGATCATTTTTATCTTAATTGCTTTACTCCCATATTTGATTTAAACATGCTATACTGGATCAATTATAAACTTTTCTTTGGTCTAAGTTGTTATCAATGAATATGAATCTTTATTTTTATACAAATTCTAGGGACTAGAAATCCTTGAAAGCTTTGGAAAAAGAACTTTGGCTCTAGCAGTTGTTTAAGAAAGAACTTAAACAAATGTCTGGAGAAACTCAGTGGGTGAGGCTTCATCTTTGGATCGAGACACTTCTTCAAACTGATGTCAGGGGGGCAGGAACAAGAAAGGAAGAGGCGGGGACAGTAGACTGTGGGAGATCTGGGAAGGGGAGGGGAAGGAGGGAGAAAGCAAGGTCTACCTGAAATTAGAGAAGTCAATGTTCATACCGCTGGGGTGTAAACTACCCAAGAGAAATATGAGGTGCTGTTCCTCCAATTTGCAGTGGGACTCTGGCCATGGAGGAGGCCAGGACAGAAAGGTCCGATTCGGAATGGGAAGGGGAGTTGAAGTGCTGAGCCACCGGGAGATCAGGTCGGTTATTGCGAACCGAGCGGAGGTGTTGGGCGAAGCGATTGCCAAGCCTGCGCTTGATCTCACTGATGTAGAGCAGTTGACACCTGGAACAGCGGATGCAACAGATGAGTTTGGAGGAGGTGCAGGTGAACCTCTGCCTCACCTGGAAAGACAGTTCTTTGGATGGAGTCGAGGGGGGAGGTAAAGCGACAAGTGCAACATTTCCATTACGGAGGGAACGGTCTGTACGGAAAGCAGAAAGGGGAGGAGATGCGAAGAAATGGCCAGTGGTGGGATCCCGTTGGAGGTGGCGAAAATGTCAGAGGGTTATATGTTGTATGCAAAGGCTAGTATGGTGGAAGGTGAGGCAAGGCGGACTCTGTCCTTTTTACGAGTAAGGGATGGGGAGTGAGAGCGGTGCTGCAGGATATAGAGGAGACCCTGATGAGAGCCTCATCAGGAGATATCCTCATTCTTTAGGGGGGCATCGGAGATGTCCTCATTCTTTAAGGCTACACTTCTTCCCACCCTGCTTCCTAAAGAACTCTATCCCCTACTCCCAATTCCCCCGTCTACGACGCATCTGCACCCAGAATGAGGTGTTCCAAACCAGGGCATCGGAGATGTCCTCATTCTTTAGGGAACGGAGGTTCCCCTCTTTTACTATAGATGAGGCTCTCACCAGGGTCTCCTCTATATCCCGCAGCTCCGCTCTCACTCCACATCTTTTTTTTAAATTGACCTATCTCTTTAGAAACATATAACATTCCTAAGGGATTGGACAAGCTTGATGCAGGAAAAATGTTCCCCATGTTCGGGGAGTCAACCAGGGGTCACAGTTTAAGAATAAGGGATAAACCATTTAGGACTGAGATGAGGCCAGAGAGTTGTGAATCTGTGGAATTCTTTGCCACAGAAAGCAGTGGAGGCCAATTCCCTGGATATTTTCAAGAGAATTACGTTTAGCTCTTAGGGCTAACGGAATCAAAGGATATGGGGATAAAGCAGGAACGGGGTACTGATTTTGGATGATCAGCCATGATCATGTTGAATGGCGGTGCTGGCTTGAAGGGATGAATGGCCTATTCCTGCACCTATTTTCCTGCACCTGTTTCTTTGTGTCCAGAAAATCTGAATTTCCAATTAGATTATATAAAAGTTTTCCAAATAAAGCACCAAGAACATCAGGCTTACCCTGAGGCTAACACTGCTTTCCAGGGATGCAAAAAGCTCAGCCTAAGTGTATCAAGAACATCCTTATAATGTGCAGGATTCTTTTGATTAAGTTAGGGTCAATAAAGCAAAAATAATCTACTTTTTTGACTGAATATGTCTCCTGAAATCTTCATTATTTTAACACTAATTTGACAAGATGGGGCATCTTGGTCATCATGGACAAGTTGGGATGAAGAACCTGTTTCCTTGCTGTATGACTCTATGCTTCTCTGTAAAAGAAAAATGTATTACTTTTCTGCAAGAAAAAATAAATACTACACATGTTTTTACATATATCAATTGAAAAGACAGCAAAGATTTAAGACTAACAAGGGTCTGAAAGAAAACAGGAAACCTCCATCCCCCTCTAATGCTCAACATTTCGCACCACACGATAGTCTCTATTATAATATTTCATGATTAACAGTGGATCAAGGCAAAGATGTTGGGTGAGGTGGTAGCAATGACAAAGAGGAAAGGTAACAAGGCAGATGCGTGCGATGGCAGGATATGGAGGAATGTCAATGGAAAGAAAACGAGTGTCAAAAAGGAAGACAAGAACTCTGCAAAAAATAAAACCGAAGTGGAGGAAGACTAAGAGATGTAGAATAGAAATAACAAATATAGTTTAGTTTAGTTTAGAGATACAGTGAGAAAACAGGTCCTTCGCTCACCAGGTCCGTGCCGACCAGCGATCCCTACATATTAACACTATCCTACACACACTAGGGACATTTTTTTACATTTACCAAGCCAATTTATTTACGTAATGTACCTGTACGTCTTTGGAGTGTGGAAGGAAACTGCAGATCTCGGAAAAACCCACATGGTCACGGAGAGAACATACAAACTCCATACAGACAGCATCCTTAGTCGGGATCAAACCCGGGTCTCCAGCGCTGCAAGGGCTGTAAGGCAACAATTCTACCGCTGCGCCAACGTGCCGCCCTTCAGAACTTGGAGTACTCATTCAGTTCAATTTAGTTTATTATCACATGTAGCAAGGTACAGTGAAAAGATTTTGTTGCGTGCTAACCAGCCAGTGGAAAGACAATACATGATTATAATCGAGCCATTTACAGTGTATAGATACATGTATCGATGCATACTTGTAAAGAGGGGAGAGATATACCTAGTTTGGTGCTCCTGGAAAGCAATTTAATGTTGGACTTGTGAAACATTTACAACATACTGAGCTTGTTCAATGTCACTCCTGCCTTGTATGCACGAACAATGCTTACTTTGATGGTGAAGGCCCACTCCAGTGTGCTGTAAGTGCCTAACTTTACCTGAGCTGCTATCGAGGAGCTTATCAGTGAAACTATGGAATGCTCATGGATAGACCTGATGTCTTTGATATCACGGGCAACTTCTTTACCTGGTGGAATATGGGCCACATCAATGCCCTGGTCTTCAAAGAGCCTGGTGCCTCTCATCTCTGTCAGAGATGCATGATATACTTTCTTATCTTCCAAGCAAAGCTCACTACTTGAAGCATTAGTTCATAACTTTGAAACCACCTGACATGACGAGATCATGCTTTAAACTTTGTACCTCTCCTGCAGCTTTTGCTATTTGATGTGTTTACTGTGTGTAAGCATTGCAGAGAGTTGAGGTTTGCAATATTTGCAACATATTGCACCTTGCGCAAGGTGTAGTCAGGATTATGCTTGGGTCTCTGGCGCGGTAAGGTAGTACCTCTATCGTTGCGTTATTGTGCGGCCCTTTTATTGAGCATCCCAGCTTGTCAGTTTTTCAATATTACTGTTCAGTGTTAGGCAAAACTAAGATAATCTAGAAATCGGATTGTGCTATAAAACAGACACTGCTAAGCCATATTTGTTTAGTTTAATTTAGTTTAGTTTAATGTTGGGGAAGTCCAGGACAAGGGGTCACAGCCTAAGGATAAGGGGGAAATCCTTTAAGACCGAGATGAGAAAGACTTTTTTCACACAGAGAGTGGTGAGTCTCTGGAACTCTCTGCCACAGAGGGTAGTTGAGGCCAGTTCATTGGCTATATTTAAGAGGGAGTTAGATGTGGCCCTTGTGGCTAAGGGGATCAGAGGGTATGGAGAGAAGGCAGGTACGGGATACTGAGTTGGATGATCAGCCATGATCATATTGAATGGTGGTGCTGACTCGAAGGGCCGAATGGCCTACTCCTGCACCTAATTTCTATGTTTCTATGTTTAGTTTAGTTTAGTTTAGAGATACAGCATGGAAACAGGCCCTTCGGCCAAACAGGTTCACGATGACCAGTGATCCCTGCACATTAACACTCTATCCAACACACAAGGGACAATTTAACAAAGCTAATTAACCTACACACCTGTAAGTCTTTGAAATGTGGGAGGAAACTGAAGCATCTGGGGAAAACCCACGTGGTCACAGGGAGAACGTACAAACTCCGTACAGACAGCAGCCGTATTCAGGCTCGAACTCGGGTCTCTGGCGCTGTGAGGCTGCAAGTCTACCACTGCGCCACCGTGTTAGCATTGTTTATCTTAATAGACTCACATACAGGTTTTTTTTTAAAACAGAACCCTTGGCCTAAATTATACAGCTGTAATAATGGTAACGCTGTTAGCATCTTCTCTAATTACACTGCGATTCTCGCACCAACATCTGGAATCTTTGAAAGTGAATTGCAGAATTTCTAAACCTGCTGTGAGTTATACACCTACTGCTGCTGAATCTCTCACAGAAGTCACTGAATTGATAACAATTCAAATTTTACAGATTATTCTTGCTGTAAATATTCTTGAAAAAAGAGATGAAGCTAAGTTTTAATGACGCACTTAGCTGTAATTAATGGTATACAATCTCTCAACCCCTTGAAAATATAAATTATTGCATGGAGTCTAATTTATCTCCAATAATTGTTTAAAACTGAAGCTCTTGTGATAAGTGATAGGAGTAGAATTAGGCCATTTGGCCCATCAAGTCTGCCATTCAATCATGGCTGATCTTTCTCTCCCTCCTAACCCACCCCTCCCTCCTAAATTACATCATGTTTTTAAAATATTTATTTTAAAGAGTTGTTTTTACTTTTTTTTAAATGCTTGTTGATTTATTTCTGCTGTTCCTTCATTGGTACCTTCCAAATTTTGTTCTGTTCTCTATAATATGTGTTAACCGTTTAAAAATGTGAGCATTTTAATTTCAAAAGTTCTTGAAAGTGATTGTCCACTTAGACTATTTGATGACATCGTTGTTGCTGGGCCCCAATGAACCCATTGAGAAAAGGGCCGTGGTCAGATTTGATCACTATCACTTTATTATTAGCTGCAAACTTTAGAAGAATTATTAATTCTTGAGAACTTTGTAAGTGTTTCTTTCACAAACTCTCCATACTTCAAAAAAAATTAACTCAACAATACATTCAAATTCTATTTATCAACCACTGGAGAGATATGGGCATAATGTGAGTAGGTGAGACTGGTGTTGATGGTGCATCTTGGTTGACAGATGACTATACGACATAAGACCAGCACAGTGGCGCAGCAGTGGAGTTGCTGCCTTACAGCTCCAGAGACCCGGGTTCGATCCTGACTACGGATGCTAATCTGTACGGAGTTTGCACATTCTTTCTGTGATCTGCATGAGTTTTATTTGGCTTCCTTCCCACTCCTAAGAAATACAGGTTTGTAGGTTAATTAGTATAATTGTAAATTGTCCCTAGAGTGTGTGGAATAGTGTTAATGTGAAGGGATCACTGGTTGGCGCAGACCGAAGGGCCTGTTTCCATGCTGTATCTCTAAACTAAACTAAACTGAACTGAGCAGACTTAGACCATTGCGCCCATTGAGTCTACTCCATCATTCAATCCTGGCTGATCTCTTTTTCACTTTCAACCCCATTCTCCTACAATTGTACAAGGCATTGGTAAGACCAATTCTGGAGTATGGTGTACAATTTTGGTCGCCTAATTATAGGAAGGATGTCAACAAAATAGAGTGAGTACAGAGGAGATTTACTAGAATGTTGCCAGGGTTCCAGCAACTATGTTACAGAGAAAGGTTGAACAAGTTAGGTCTTTATTCTTTGGAGCGCAGAAGGTTAAGGGGGGACTTGACTGAGGTCTTTAAAATGATGAAAGGGATTGACAGAGTTGACGTGGATAAGTTTTTTCCCATTGAGGGTAGGGAAGATTCAAACAAGAGGGCATGACATGAGAATTAAGGGACAGAAGTTTAGGGGTAACGTGAGGGGGAACTTCTTTACTCAGAGGGTGGTGGCTGTGTGGAATGAGCTTCCAGCAGAAGTGGTGGAGGCAGGATCGTTTTTAACATTTAAAAGTAAAGTGGATAGGTATATGGACGTGAAGGGAATGGAGGGGTATGGTCTGAGTGCAGGTAGATGGAACTAGGGGAAAACAAATGGTCGGCATGGACTGGAAGGGCCGAGAGGGCCTGTTTCCGTGCTGTAATTGTTATATGGTTACCTTCTTCCTGTAACCTTTGACGCTCTTCCTAATCAAGAACATATCATGGGTATTTTAAAATACCCAATGTCTTGACCCACACCTCCATCTGTGGCAGTGATTTCCACCAACCTCTGGCTAAAGAAATCCCTTCTGCCATGGGCAAGTTGGGCCCAAGGGCCTGTTTTCACGTTGGATGGTTCGATAACATTCAACGAAATACAGCCACATTTGTAGTTTGACTCCACACATCAATAATCATATGCAAATTAAATTCTAAACAAACAACAAAATCATCGATGAAGAATATGTGTTGATGTTTCAGAAAACCTCCGAAAGCCTCCGTGCGATGTTGATCCTGAGAACCTTGGTGTACTTAGCTCATCTGCAATCACCAAAGGAGCTTGAAGCATGCATTAAAAAACATCTTGAAATTCTAACCTACTTTAAATTGCAGTTCTACGAAGGTTTTCAAAAATGAAACATAATCTCAAATTTTAAAAGCGTGGATCACTGGATAGTTTACCATTTCTATCAAAAATTACTCTTAATATGCGATCTGCATCAATCGATAATGCAACTAACTCAACTGGAGTTTACTTAGCACATGATACCTATACAATCTCCTGTTTGTGCATCAATTAACATGTCTAATAATAGTCGATTTTGTTGTCTGCATCAGGAATGTTTACGCCACCTTGGCCACTCCTTCTTCTCCCGTCTCCCATCAGACAAAAAGTATAGAAGTGTGAAAACACACACAATTCAGATTCAGGGACAGTTTCTTCTCAGCTGTCATCAAGCAACTAAATCATCCTACATCAACCAGAGAGCTATCCTGAACTACTATCTACCTCTTTGGTGACCCTCTGACTTTGGTCTTTGCTGGCTTTACCTTGCACTAAAAGTTATTCCCTTATCATGTATCTAAACACTGTGAATGGCTCGATTGTAATCATGTATTGTCTTTCTGCTGACTGGATAACACGCCAACAGAGGCTTTTCACTGTACCTTGGTATATGTGGCACTAAACTAAATTGATAAACCATTTTCTGAAAAATTTGTAATTGTGCGGGTGATTTGAAGTCAAACAAGTCTATGACTGCGGAGGATTTGATGTTTTTTTGGGAGATTGGTCTGAATCACAGTTTCTACCGATTTTCTTTTGAAATCAAGTTATTCCTATTGAAGATTCCAGTTTCTCTGAACACAGGTTCAGACTTTAATATCTTTAGACTTTACTTTAGAGATACAGCACGAAAACAGGTCCTTTGGCCCAGCAATCACCTCGTACGCCAACGCTATCCTACACACTAGGAACAATTTTACAATTTTTTCCCCAAAGCTAATTAAGTTACAAACGTGCACGTCTTTGGAATGTGGGAGGAAACTGAAGCTCCCGGAGAAAAGCACAGAGAGAACATACACGCACCTGTAGGCAGAATTGAACCCAGGCCTCTGTCGCTGTAAGGCAGCAATGCTAACGTTGCGCCTAAGTGCCGCCCCTAATATCTGATTGCTCCCTGCAATTATTACCTTTGAGACTTGGAAAGTTCCAAAACAGAATCATCTCCAAGGCCACTGTGACCTTGATATAAATTGTGAGTATATGATAATGGACAACACTGCACTCGAGGTAAAGCATTTAATTTGTTGCAGAGTTCTCATTCTGTTTGGTAGTTATATTATATAAACTCTGCATCCTGGTGGCCTGCTATTCTGATTGCTCCTAACCCCTGACAGTAACCCTTGGCTTGGAGATCTCTCAGCAGTCATGGCTAATTAGCTCTAGTGTTCCCTCGGATGTGTAGGAAGGAACTGCAGATGCTGGTTTAAACTGAAGATGACCCTTTTTCAGTCTGAAGAAGAGTCTCGACCCAAAACGCTGCCCATTCCTTCTCTCCAGAGACACTGCCTGTCCCGCTGAGTTATTCCAGCATTTTGTGTTTATCTTCCCATGGATGTAAGTATTGAAACCTATAGTGTACGAATAGTAACAAGGCAATACGCTATCTATGTTGCCTTAAGTGAACCAGGAAGCTCCTTCAAGGGCTGGCTCGAAGGGCCGAATGGCCTACTCCAGCACCAATTGTCTATTGTATTGTATATTACCTGCCAAGTGGCAATTTGCAAATCAGCAAAGTTTTGTTCCGTGCACCTTTTCATATCTCTTGGTTCCCTCTCCCCTGACTCTCAGTCTGAAGAAGGGTGCCTATTCCTTCTCTCCAGAAATGCTGCCTGACCCAGCTGAGTTACTCCAGCTTTTTGTGTCTACCTTTGCTTAGACACCCGCTTCAAAAATCTGGATGCCAGTATTGCCACTGATGTGATCGGGATGTCAAAACGTGATCTGAAGGATTAGCCGCTCCTCCACCTCGTAAACCCAGCATGTTCCCCCCCTCCCCACCCCTCTCTGACTAAACAGTAGTAAGCACCTTGTCATCCCCACAAGGAAGTATCAAATTCACATGCTCATGGCAACGGACAAGAACCCCTAATGCCAAGTGCATACAAGTGGTGCAGAACAGCAAATGATGCGTTACCTTCAGAGCTCAGAAGGCAGAGTTAATCATTCTGAGACTGCGATGCTGCACATTCATCTCCTCTCTACAAGACTGCCAGGCTCCCTTCAGTTACAGTTGATTGCATCTGGATGGCTCTGGGTAACAGGAGTCACAAAGGTAGCTGGGGGAGAAAAAACTGAAAGTGTAGGAATCCTCCAAATATATTGCACCAGAAGCCACTTCACTGATCTACAAATATATTCTCACCTCAGGGAGGACACTTCTCTTTTTTCCCTCTCCCTGTTTCAGAACTAAATATAATGAAATTGAATGAATGAAGGTGGAATGATCCCAGCTGGAATCATTCCTCCACAAGACGGCAAAGGTATAACCGGGCTGTCTATCTTCCGCAAGACCACAACTGCAGTAGGAACAACACTTAGGCCTGACTATCTTAACAACGACAGGAGATGCACTTCAACATTTTATATTTAGTTTAGCGATACAGCACGGAAACAGACCCTTTGGCCCATCGTGTCCGTGCCAAACAGCGATCCCCACACTTTATCCAGCGTCTCTGGCGCTGCAACGCTGTAAGGCAGCAACTCTACCGTGCCTATTGATAGATACTCAACCATATTAGTGGCCAAGCTTCATACAATGACCTCATGTGGACCTGCCTCGTGGAGGGTAAACATAAAACATAGAATACAGCCTAGGAACAGGCCCTTCAGCACACAATATGTGTGCCAAACATGATGCCAAGTTAAACTAATCTCCTCTGCCTGCACATGATCCATCTCCCTCCATTCCGCTCATACCCATGTACCTATCTAAAAGTCCCTTGAATGCTATTATTGCATCTGCCTCCAGCTCTATTCCTGGCAACGCGTTCCAGGTACCCATCACTCTCTGAGTGAAAAATTTGCCCCACACAACTCCTTTAAACTTTGCTCCTCTCACCTTATAGCGATGCCCTCTCGTCCTTGACAATTCCACGCTGGGAAAGAGGTTCAGACACCTACCCTATCTATGTCACGGTCTACCTTATCGACCCCACAGTCTACCTTATCTATGCTATAAAATTAGCAGCCACAGGGATAGAGGGATAGAAATTCTTCATCTGTTGCTTGTGCTAAATTTATGAGGTAACGATGTGTTCAATGACTTTTGCTTTTGAAACACTGGCCTTTTACTTGAATGGAACCCAAATGCAAATATAGGTACACCACTGATTTTCCAGCAACTGATGGTCTGGCACCTCCTTTAACCAGGACAAAATGACTAGAACATTGCGTGTGGCACCTTATATGACGAGTGCCTCCGTCCTGAAAGGGTTCATTGTTTACTTCTTTGTTTATTCTTTGTTTATGTTTCTAGCAATCCATGGTGCTTTAGAGACACGAGAGGGGTATAATTAGTGGGCCGCAGGTGTATTGTTGAATTATTATTAAGTGACCTTTGTTGGTCAAGCAAAATGGATAATCTGGCAAGGCTCTGGAAGCAAGGGTGTCAGAAAATCAATGGTGTACCTGTACAACGTTCATTGTGCATGTGGCAGAACATCGGAAAATGACAGCATGGGATAAATGTTTAGAGATACAGTGCAGAAACAGGCGCTTTGGCCCACCAAGTCCGTGCCGACCAGCGATTCCTGCTCGTTAACTAGGGGCTAGTGGAATCAAGGGATATGGGGAGAAGGCAGGCACAGGTTATTGATTGGGGACGATCAGCCATGATCACAATGAATGGCGGTGCTAGCTCGAAGGGCCGAATGGCCTCCTCCTGCACCTATTTTCTACATTTCTATGTAACACTATCTTACACACACTAGGGACAATTTACAATGATACCAAGCCAATTAACCTTCAATAAAATTCTAACCTGTATGTCTTTGGAGTGTGGGAGGAAACTAGGGATCCCAGAGAAACCCCACGCAGGTCACAGGGAAAAGGTACAAATTCCGTACGGACTAGCACCTATAGTCGGGATTGAACCCGGGTCTCTGGCACCAACTCTCCGGCTGCGCCACCGTGCCGCTACTCTGTGTGCATTTTATCCCATGAGTAGTCATCTCCAGAAGACTGACAGCTTTGACGTCTTTTGAGGACAGCTGGTTTCAATAGTTAATTTCAGTCACAATGCCAAATATCACACATGGCCTTGTTTTGTGACAATATCCTCTTTCACATTAATGTGTTCTTCTGCCCCCTTTTCTATTAATCCATTTGCTTTCCTGACAAGCCAGTAAACTAATAAAAAATGATTAATGTTTCTCCATCCAGCCAACATGAAGTAGATATTCCTCGTATCTTTTTTCCCCAAATATTCACTTGGGATTACATTGCAATATTAGCACCTGAAGCAGGGTTGTCTCTCAGTATGTGGAGGCACGGTGTCATTTAGCAACAACCTGATTCTGCACTGTCAAGAAAAAGATATAAACATCTTCCAGAATTGCAAATGTCTCCAATGACACTTACAAACTTCAGCACCATAGAAAGAATAGAAGTTGGGCTGCATCGCCGCTTGGTTTGGGAACAGCTCTGCCCAAGAAATTGAAGAGAGTTGTAGATGTAGCCCAGTCCATCACACAGACCAGACTTCCCACCAGTGACTCCATATACAATTCATGCTACCTCAGAAAAGCAGGCAACATAATCAAAAGAGATGGGGGAGATATTGAACAATTTCTTTTCTTCGGTATTCACCAAGGAGAAGGATATTGAACTTGTGAGGTAAGGGAAAAAAGTAGAGTAGCTATGGAAACTATGAGATTCAAAGAGGAGGGAGTACTGACACTTTTGAAAAATATAAAAGTGGATAAGTCTCCAGGTCCTGACAGGATATTCCCTAGGACATTGAGGGAAGTTAGTGTAGAAATAGCAGGAGCTATGACAGAAATATTTCAAATGTCATTAGAAACGGGAATAGTGCCGGAGGATTGGCGTACTGCGCATGTTGTTCCATTGTTTAAAAAGGGTTCAAAGAATAAACCTAGCAATTATAGACCTATTAGTTTGACGTCAGTGGTGGGCAAATTAATGGAAAGGATACTTAGAGATAATATATATAAGCATCTGGATAATCAGGGTCTGATCAGGAACAGTCAACATGGATTTGTGCCTGGAAGGTCATGTTTGACAAACCTTCTTGAATTTTTTGAAGTGGTAACTAGGTAAATTGATGAGGGTAAAGCAGTGGATGTTGTCTATATGGATTTCAGTAAGGCCATGGAAGGTTGGTTAAGAAGGTTCAATCTTTGGGTGTTAATGGCGGAGTAGCAAGATGGATTCAACAGTGGCTGAATGGGAGATGTCAGAGAGTAATGGTGGATGGCTGTTTGTCAGGTTGGAAGCCGGTGACCAGTGGGGTGCCTCAGGGATCTGTGTTGGGTCCACTGTTGTTTGTCATGTACATCAATGATCTGGATGATGGGGTGGAAAATTGGATAAGTAAGTATGCAGATGATACTAAGATAGGTGGTGTTGTGGATAATGAAGTAGATTTTCAAAGTCTACAGAGAGATTTGGGCCATTTGGAAAAGTGGGCTGAAAGATGGCAGATGGAGTTTAATGCTGTTAAGTGTGAAGTGCTACATCTTGGCAGGACAAATCAAAATAGGACGTACATGGTAAATGGTAGGGAATTGAGGAATGCTGTGGAACAGAGGGATCTAGGAATAACTGTGCATAGTTCCCTGAAGGTGGAATCACATGTAGATAGGGTGATAAAGAAAGCCTTTGGTGTGCTGGCCTTTATAAATCAGAGCATTGAATATAGGACTAGGGAAATAATGTTAAAATTGTACAAGGCATTGGTAAGACCAATTCTGGAGTATGGTGTACAATTTTGGTCGCCTAATTATAGGAAGGATGTCAACAAAATAGAGAGAGTACAGAGGAGATTTACTAGAATGTTGCCAGGGTTCCAGCAACTATGTTACAGAGAAAGGTTGAACAAGTTTGGTCTTTATTCTTTGGAGCGCAGAAGGTTAAGGGGGGACTTGATTGAGGTCTTTAAAATGATGAAAGGGATTGACAGAGTTGACGTGGATAAGCTTTTCCAATTGAGGGTAGGGAAGATTCAAACAAGAGGGCATGACATGAGAATTAAGGGACAGAAGTTTAGGGTAACGTGAGGGGGAACTTCTTTACTCAGGGGGTGGTGGCTGTGTGGAATGAGCTTCCAGCAGAAGTGGTGGAGGCAGGATCGATTTTAACATTTAAAAGTAAAGTGGATAGGTATATGGACGTGAAGGGAATGGAGGGGTATGGTCTGAGTGCAGGTAGATGGGACTAGGGGAAAACAAATGGTCGGCACGGACTGGAAGGGCCGAGAGGGCCTGTTTCCGTGCTGTAATTGTTATATGGTTATATGGTTAAAGACGTCCCTCTCCAGCCATTCCCTCTTTTCCCAGCTCCCGTCCTGGGACTTTGACACTGATGCACCTTGATGCCATTTTCTTATACAAATAATAACTGGCACCATTTTAATATGGAAAATGTCTCTACAATTTGTATGCATCAAGTGATTAAGGAGCCTCCATTCATGGCCTTAAGATTGCCTTCTAAGAACATTTCCCTACTCCAGCAGGTCCCAAATACATTTTTTAAGGGCATTTATTATTGTACAGAAGAGCATGAGATAAATGTCTCAGTTATCTATTTCAGCAATAATGTTGATTTATTCCACAGCTAAAACTTGCATTGCAAATGTAAACTTTATGTCTCGCCTCAAATTTCACTTCAAATCTAACTGCAGATATGGGTGTCAGGGGTTATGGGGAGAAGGCAGATGAATGGAGTTGAGTGGGAGAGATAGATCAACCATGATTGAATGGTGGAGTAGACTTGATAGGCCAAATGGTCTAATTCTGCTCCTATCACTTATGACCTTATGAACATGATGCCATTTACTTTTCCTCGCAAGGAGATTTTGATTTCATTTTTATTTCACTGTGTTTGAATGTCTAGATATTTTACAGCTTTTTAATATATGACTGTTCAAGATGATATTGTAAGCAGATATGACAATCAGTTTGAACATCAGAGGCCCACACAGCTGTTTAAGTGACTGACCAGATAGTTGGAACTCACCTTTAATGTGGTATCTGAATAACTTTACCTATGATAATGTCAAACTTTCTTCCTAATATTGTCAGCTAGCTTGAATGGTAAAGGTTAAAAGATATGTTTTGTGTGTTCGGTTCCATGTGTTAAAATATCAAGAGATTATCTTCCAAGAGGATTTTTTAAATTTGGTACAGTGGTGCAGCTGATAGAGTTGTAGCTTCACAGTGTTAGTGACACGGGTTCGATCCCAACTTCGGGTGCTGTAGGTGTGGAGTTTGCATGTTCTCCTTGTGAAGATGTGAGTTTCCTCCCAGTACTCCAGCTTCCATCCACATCCCAGGTTTGTGGGTTAACTTGCTGCTGCAAATTTGCCCTGAATATGTAGGGTGTGGATAAGAATGTGAGGAAACATAGAACAGGTGATAGACACAAAATGCTGGAGTAACTCAGTGGGACCGGCAGCATCTCTGGAGAGAACGAATGGGTGACGTTTCGGGTGGAGCCTGCTCAGTTCTTCAGACTGAGTCAGTCTGAACTCCAGCATTTTGTGTCTATCTTCGGTTTAAACCGGCATCTGCAGTTCCTTCCTACACATAGAACTGGTGTGAACGGGTGATCGATGATTGGTATGGACACGGTGGGCCGCAGGTTGTATCTCTATACCAAAAACTGGAGCAGTTACAGAAATGACTAAAAACTTGCACTTAAATCAAGCTACAAGCACAATGGCATTGTGCCAATTTTTAATGCAAATGATCAAAACTAATGCAATGATTGACCATATCCATACAATGCGAGCTAAACTCTACGCCAATCATTGTAAACAGAGGTGTCTTCACGCAGAGGTGAAAATTATATATATTTGTTATTACTTTCTTATTACCTTCTTATTTTAAGAAGAGATATACGTGCACAGAAGGAGATTCAACAAAGGGTTTAGTTGTTTCATTTCTAGTATAAAGAATTGCACTGAGAGGCATAATTGAATAAATTGAGTTCAGAAGAACGAGACATAAAAGATTCTGAAAAGGATAAGGGGGGTAGCAGCTCAGCGGATGCCTCTAGTTTACGGAGTTCCAGATACAAGACTGGCCTTTTAAGATGGAAATGAGAAGGATGTTCTTCACGCATCTTAAATTCTGCACCTTAGTAGACTGTGGAGGTGGTCATTGAAAATGATCACGGTAGAATTTTTGGACAGCAGGGAAGTTAAAACGTTGTGGGGATTAGCCAGGTAAGTGAATTAACTCCATGCTACGAGCTTTAATGGTTCTTGATTGTGTGCACTACATAGTGAACTTCTTGCACCTGTTGCCATATTGTGGCACCACTTACAAAATGGAGAAAAAGTCCAAAGCCTGATCCAATGCCGGATGTACTGGAGCACCCCGATCCAGGTAAACTCGTAGACCCCAGGTTGCTGCAGGGCCTCCTCCGTCACCCTCGACCGGCATGGCCTGTTGACCGACTTCCCTCGCCCGCACAATCGCCTCTCTGTCCTAGGGGCCTATCTTCAAAGCGCTGGAGGCAATACCCTGCTCCCTCTTCTACCGGCCCACTCCTCGTGTCTGTCTTCACCAGTTGCTCACTCCTCCTCAACTCTCCAATCTTCAGGGCTGAGCTCAGCGGCTTCCGAGCTTCCACTGCAAGCGGAGGCCCACCTCGTTCAATTGCATTTCCGGTTTCAGTGGTAATGTGCCCTTTCATGGGTGGTGTTCTTGAAGGGGAGGATGCTTCTCAAACTGCTGGGACAACTCCTCTCCCTTCTGTCGTGGGATAGACTGAGTGGCTCCCCCCCCCCCCCCCCCCCCCCCCAATCTTTGCACATCCATTCGTCACTTTAATTTCACGTTTCATGTATTTTGTGTTTTTTATGACTGTTGGGAGATCAATTTCCCTCCTGGGATAAATAAAGTTCTATCGTATCATATCATATCGTATCATGCCCCCGATAAGCCCCAGGCTTATGTTATGTTTTTAAACTACTTATGTTCTTATGCTGATTTAATCTCTCCCAGCCTTTGCACCCCTACAACACCATACACCCCCGGAACACCAGAAATCCACCCCCATCCGTTCAATCGATCACCATCCCACTCCACAGCACCATCAGCCATATCCACTCTCCCCCACACCGACCCCGGTCAATAAGCCTGTTCATTCTTGCTGGGAGAGGTACACCCAGACTTTCTTAGCAGCTCGAATCCAACAATGAAAGAAATCAAGAGGAATAAGGAAATTCACTGTAAGTAGAAATAGGGAACTGCTGAAGATAGACAGTAAAGGCTGGGAGTAACTCAGCGGATCAGGGCAGCATATCTGGAGAAAAGGAATGGGTGACGTTTCGGGTCAAGACCATACATCGGACTGACTGACTTCATCTGTCTGATGAAGAGTTTCCAGAGATGCTGCCTGTCCCGCTGAGTTACTCCAGCATTTTATATCTACCCATTCCTTTTCTCCAGAGATGCTGCCTGACCCGCTGAGTGACGCCAGCATTTTGTGTCTATTTTTGGTGTAAACCAGCATCTGCCGATCCTTCTTCCACAAGGAACTGCTGATGCTGGTCTACAAAACAAAGGACATAAAGTGCTGGAGTAACTCAGCGGGTCAGGCATCATTTCTGGAGAACATAAACAGGTGACGTTTCGGGTCGGGTCCCTTCTTCAGACTGGTTGTGGGGGTGGGGTGAGGTGGGGGGGGGGGGGGGGAAGGTGGGTTGGAGAGAGGAGGGGTAGGACAAAGCCTGGCAGGTAATGGGTGAACACAGGAGGAGGGGACACACTCCGACTGTGTTCAACTCTGGCCTTTGTCCAACCATCTGCCTAAGAAAACCTCCCCCTTTTTTTAAAATGCACCATTATATTAGCTGGTCTTGGTTCCAGCCCCCCACAACTGATCCTTTTGCGCAAATTACCAACTTTTTTTAAACTACTGAAACAAAAATGTAATTTGAGTTTGCCTGCTTCCACAGATTCACACTGTAAGAAGAGATAAAATGAAACTTCAATGTATCAATTTAATATTTTAGATTTTGTACTGAAAAAAAATGACAGAAATTGCAAATACTACAATAAACTCTGAGTGAATAAGATGGCCCACTTGATTATAAAAGGTTTTCATGCACATCACAGCAGTTATATAGTCAAATATAATTCATTATCATAGTGCTCAGTCTATATATTTCTGTGCCACACCGTCAGAGAAAGAAGTCATACCAAGGAGCATAAAATATTATGAGATTTCTAAATCAGTTTCAAATTTTTTTTCTGGAGTCTGAAGAAGGGTCTCGACCCAGAACGTCACCCATTCCTTCTCTCCAGACATGCTGCCTGTCCTGCTGCATTACTCCAGCATTTTGTGTCTATTATCTGCATTTTTTAAATTTGATTGATTAAATGAATATATTGGACAATGAATCCTTATGTCTGGTTTGGAGCCAATAGAAAACATTAGTCATGATCTGTAATCTTTGGAGGTTGACAGCTTCTCTTTAGCACAAGACTCGCTCGGCAGAAAGCAAAGCACTGCTTTGCATTGATCATTCACTCTATAAAAGCTGCAGTATCTGATTCAAAAGCAAGCATTGTTTCTTTGCTTACAGTACAAGATTGGGCCCAAGGTGTCAGCAATGCATGTGATGTACGAAATACGGGAAATTGTAAGAAAGATGAGTAGTTTGCAATATGTCTGCAGAGCTTACATACTGGGGAAAATTCACTGGATGTATTCAAGAGAGAGTTGGGTTTAGCTCTTAGGGCCAATGGAATCAAGGGATATGGGGAGAAAGCAGGAACGAGATACTGACTCTGGATGATCAGCGATGATCATATTGAATGGTGTTGCTGGCTCGAAGGGCCAAATGGCCTACTCCTGCATCTATTGTCTATGTTTCTAAAAGTCACATAGGCAATAGATTTATCGGGCGTTTAGATTCCACAGCACAGCTAGCTAATAGTAAAGCAAACATTGCGGATTGTAAACCAGGCTGAGGACAATAGAACTGATCAGGAAATCAAGGCAGAAACAGATAAATGCAAATGTGTTGGAAGGAACTGCTGATGCTGGTTTACACCGAAGATAGACCTAAAATGCTGGAGTAACTCAGCAGTACAGGCAGCATCTCTGGAGAGAAAGAATGGGTGAGGTTTCCCAAGGTTGGGACACTTCTTCAGACTGAGAGTCAGGGGAGAGGGAGTCACAGGGATAAGGAAGTGTAAGGTGTGAAAATGAAACATCAAAAGAGATGAGAATTAAGGGAAATGTAGAACAGATCATTGTTAGCTGCCACCCCATCGGTATGGATATCGATTCCTCTAACTTCCTCAAGTAGCCCTTGCTTTCCCTTTCTCTCCATCCCTCCCCCTTCCTAGTTCTCTGACCAGTCTGACTGTCCCCCTGAATACATTTTATATCTGTATGTTTTGTTGGCACCTCCTCCTAGCTAGCTAAGGGGGAAGAAAGTGGAGATGTAGGACAAAGTGTGGCAGGTATTGGGTTGACATAGATGGGGGGGGGGGGGGGGGGGGGGGGGGGGGGGATGTAGTTGATAGGCAGATGGTTGGAACAAAAACCAGTATGAGACAAGTTTGAAGAATTGCAGATTGTAAAGCTGGAGAGGAAAGTGGAAAGAAGGGGAAGGGGTGGAACGTGGAGGAGAGAAATAGGTAGGTGAGGCACAGTGGAGTGAATGGAGGGTGATCGGGGGGGGTGTATGGAAAGAGCAAGGGGCGGGTGTTTTTTGGGGGCGGGTTTCTATACAGTTTGGCTCAATAACTCTCTAATCTGCACTGCAGAGTTTGAATTATCCAGCTTAATTCATGGGTATTATATGAGGACATTAGTGAGGGGTCTTAAAAAAAAAATCTTTATAGGTTACAACTACACTACCATCGCCTACTCACTCTGTAAACTCTCCGAAAGATTCAGTGAGATAAGTAAACAGGACTCATTTGTCTAAATAACCATATAACCATATAACAATTACAGCAAGGAAACAGGCCCTCTCGGCCCTTCCAGTCCGTTTCCCCTTTGTTTTCCCCTAGTCCCATCTACCTGCACTCAGACCATACCCCTCCATTCCCTTCACGTCCATATACCTATCCACTTTACTTTTAAATGTTAAAATCGATCCTGCCTCCACCACTTCTGCTGGAAGCTCATTCCACACAGCCACCACCCTCTGAGTAAAGAAGTTCCCCCTCACGTTACCCCTAAACTTCTGTCCCTTAAATATTTGGCGTCCATCTTTAAAACTGGCAGTGCCAACTTCCATCCAAGATTGCATTACCGAACTTGATACTCATTTAATTCGAATCTTATTTAGACTTTAGAGATACACAGAAACATGCCCTTTGACTTAGCGAACACCCTGTACACTAACACTGTCCCACACACTAGGGGCAATTTTACAATATTACCGTAGCCAATTAACAAAACCTAATACGCCCTTGGAGTGTGGGAGGAAACCGGAGCACCCAGAGAACACCCACGCGGTCACAGGGAGAACACGCAAACTCTGTACAGCACCTGCAGTCAGGATTGAACCCGGGTCTCCGGCGTTGTAAGACTGTGCCGCCCTTCTTGGTTGATCTTGATCTTGGAGTCTTGGTAGTATTGTCAACCTGCCATACTGGGCCCAATGAAGACCTCCTAGTTTCCAGACTATTTCTGTGGAGAAACAAGGAAATACAGATGGTGGAATCTTGTGCAGCTGGAGTAACGCAGCAGGTCAGGAAGCATCTAGGGAGGTAATGGATAGATGATGTTTCAGGTCGGGACTATTTCTGTGACTTATTTTCTCTTTCTTCAAAATGTACGATCTATTGAAATGTCGCTGCCCGCCAGTGTTATATAAGGGCATGACTCACAGTGATCATGTGCTGAAAAGATGATAACAGATAGAAAGTGGGATGGAGAATTAAAATGAAAGGTAACCAAATGTGCACCACACAGTAGTTTTTCACTTGGGTAGCTTAAACCCCAGCGGCATGAATATTGACTTCTCTACCTTCAAGTGACCCTTGCTTTCTCTCTCTCTCCATTCCTCCCCTTCACAGTTCTCTGACTGTCCCCGATTGCATTTTATCTCTGTTTACTTTGTTGTCACCTTCTCCTAGCTAATAATGTTCTATTCTTCATTTTCCTTGATCCACAACTCTTTTGATGTCTCGTTTTCACACCTTACTCTATGTCTCTCTCTCTCTCAACTGACTCTCAGTCTGAAGAAGGGTCTCGATCTAAAATGTCCAAAATGTCACCCATTAATCAGAGATACTGCCTGTCCCGCTGAGTTACTCCAGCATTTTGTGTCTATCTTCGGTGTAAACCAGCACCTGCAGTTCCTTCCTGCACAATAGTTTTTACTGATACTTTGCCTTCAAGATTCAATTAACGTTGTATTATTGTTGATTGTACTGTATTAGGAAATAATCTATTTTCCCAGAGGCATGATGGTCATATTATATGTTTTCCAGAAGGTAAGATCTCTTTTTTTCATTCCCTTTAAACATACCAGTAACAGGTTTCCAAATAAAATTACTACTATAATTAAGGCATAGAGTGTTTGTGTGTAATTAAGAAAGTTTTGTTCATACTTTGTATATAATTAATTTCGGAGAGCTGAGACTTTCTAAATTAATAGCCGCTCTAATCTAAAATCCGAATCTATTCATTGTTCCTGTTAAGCGCTGAATCTTTTTTGGGAAAAAAATATCACGTTACTCTCCAGATTATCATTAATTAAATAAAACTAATCTATAACATTACAATTAGCTGTTACAAATTTGATTCTCAGCACTTTTCACAGATGATTAGGTGTAAAAGTAATTTAATTTACTGTTTGCGTATTTATTTGTTCATGGGTAATTTTAACCTTTACCACCACCTTAGTACAATCCGTTTCCTGCCACCTGGTTTGTCACCCATGCACTGAAAAAAGTTAATTGTCAATTACAGTTTAAATCGAAGGTCAGTTTTCCATTCCTTTTCCTTGTATATTGAGATACAATATTCTGAAAATCAGCTGGGAAAATCGTGAGCTCCCATACCCAAGTTTGAATAAAGACTGATTTTATTCTCCAGTTGCGTCTGAAAGAATTTGAGGTAAACCTCATCCGGTTGAAATAAAACTTGTTTTATATTTCAAAAATAAACTTTATTCAGAATTGAAAAATATTTACAAAACAAAAACTGTGCAAAAGCTCTTAATTCTCAACGTGTCTTCATTTTCAATTGGGTCATACTCAGCAGTGTTCACTGGTGTAAAATGGCGCAGCGGTAGAGGACTGAGTTCAATCCTGATTACGGGTGCTGTCTGTATGGATTTTGTACGTTCTCCCTGATCACGTGGGTTTTCTCCAGGTGCTTCCCCCCCCCCCCCCCCCCATTCCAAGGACGTGCAGGTTTGTAAGTTAATTGGCTTTGGTAAAAATTGGAAAGTGTGTGGGATAGTGTTAGTGTAAGGGGTGATTGCTGGTCGGTGTGGATTTGGAGGGCCTGTTTCTGTGCTGTATCTCTCCAAACTCTAAAGCCTATCTTTAAAGAAACACCCTTGGCACTCATGCACACCCTGGGGTGTTATCCCTTCCCTTGTTTGAGGGTTTTTTAGTTTAGGTTAGTTTAGAGATACAGCACGCGGAAACAGGCTGTTCGTCCCACCAGGTCTGCGCCGACCAGCGATCCCCGTACATTAACACTATCCTACACACACTAGGGACAATTTTTACATTTACCTAGCCAATCAATGTACCTACATACCTGTGCATCTTTGGAGTGTGGGAGGAAAACGAAGATCTCGGAGAAAACCCACGCGGTCACGGGGAGAACGTAAAACTCCGTACAGACAGCACTCGTAGTCAGGATCGAACCTGGGTCTCCGGCGCTGCAAGTGCTGTAAGGCAACAACTCTACCGCTGCGCCATTGTGCCACCGTGGGCCCCTATATTTCCACAGTACGCTGTCCTTCAATGTCCCGCAGCAGAAGTAATGTAGACTGCGGTCCTCCAGCGCAGAGCCATCGCATCAGCTGCACCAAGCTTCAGTGCGTCCCTCAGCACGTACCCCTGCAGAGTGGAATCAGCCAGTCAGCAACATTTCATTCCATGCATTTTAAGGGAGATGATTCAGCCCAGATTTTTTCCACTGTAATGGCAAACATGTTATCTAGGCTAACGCCTCAAGCCAGTTTTGAGGAAGCACTTCATTGTCACTTGTGCCATTTGTTTGGATATGTGATTAAAATGATATATCTGCTGTTATTTTGACAGGTATGAATTATCTCATTAGAGCTCAATCCAAAATATTTCAGCAGTACCCAGTGATGTGCAGGGCTGGCAATTAGCTCTCAGTTATCAATGCAAAGAGAAAACAATTTAGTTCTACTTGTGGTCGCGTGGCTTCCACGCATGTCAATTCAACAACAATAATCTTTCAAAAATAATTAATTGTGAAGAATATTATGCTATTCCAAGGACATGAAAGGCAATACATACTATAGGTCTCGACCCGAAAAGTCACCCATTCCTTCTTTCCAGAGATGCTGCCTGTCCCCGCTGAGTTATTCCAGCTTTTTGTGTCTATCTTCGGTTTAAACCAGCATCTACACTTCCTTCTTACACACGACAAAGAAACAATTTGGAGAACAACAGAATGAGGGGGGGGGGGGGGGGAGAGCGGGGCAGGGACTATCGCAATGTTTAAGAAACCTTTAGACAGGCACATGCATAGAGTAGGTTTGGAGAAATATAGGCCAAAAGGAGGTAGGTGGGACAAGTTTAGATAGGGCATGTTGGTCGGTGTGGGAAAGTTCGGCCAAAGGGCCTGTTTCCATGCAGTATAGCTCTAATTTCTTGCTGCATTGTTCAAAAGCTTTAGCCGAAACGAAAACTCTGCAATACATTTCCAAACCCATGACTACATTGCCTTCTGATCTTTACACCAAAATTAATCTTAAATCTTTATACTGAAAACTCTTACCCCTCATTATCTCCATAATTTCCCTCAGTACTACAATCTCTTCCATTCATCTCATGAACTTTAGTCTTCACAGCCTGGCATTTGATACATGCCTCCTGCAGTGGCCAGAATGCACCCGGCTGTTTAGGGTTACCCCAGAATCTTCTGCTTGTACTTGAACATAGGAAATAGGTGCAGGAGTAGGCCGTTCGGCCCTTCAAGCCAGCACTGCCACTCAAAATGATCATGGCTGATCATCCAAAATCAGTACCCCGTTCCGGCCTTTCCCCATATCCCTTGATTCTATTAGCCACAAGAGCTATATCTAACTCCCTCTTGAAAACATCCAGTGAATTGGCCTCCACTGCCTTGTATGACAGAGAATTTCACAAATTCACAACTCTCTGGGTGAAAAGGTTTTTCCTCATCTCTGTCCTAAATGGCCTACCCCTTATTCTTCAACTTCTTGGATTGTCACTCCACATTGAAATTGTAAACAAAAGTCCTAAAACTCTTGATTCAGTGTTTGTTTTTGTCCGGTTTTGTCTAAATCTTGTCTTGGGGCTACTTTGCTATGTTATGGGTACCGTTGTAAAGTTGTATAACATGGAAATGGGTCATTTGGCCCATCTCTCCCATGACCATTTTGCTCCATCTAAGATAGACTCATTTGCCTGCATTTGGCCCATATCCCTCTAAATCTTTCATATCAATTTACATGTCCAAAGGTCTTTAAATGGACTGTGCTCACCCCCCCCCCCCCCCCTCCCCGACCTGTATCAACTTATTCACTGCCCGGCTTTGTCCAGCCCCTCCTCTCTTCCAACTTTCTTCCACTGCCCCCTCCCCCCTACAATCAGTCTGAAGAAGGGTCCTGACCCAAAACTGCACTTACTCATGTTCTGCAGAGATGATGCCCAACACTCTTAGTTACTCCAGCACTTTTAATGCAAGTTGTTCTTGTTAAGACACTCGGCTGTGGGAGCGTGACTGTGCTGCGAAAGGTTTGCTCACACAGATTACACCCGATGAAGTAAAGTATTTGGAAAACAAAACAAATACATTAAATAATACATGTAACACAAAGCATTTAGCAGTGAGATAAATTTAACAACAGAATTATGAGGAAGAGATTGTGCTTGAAATGGAGAGACTGGATTAATGGAATCCACACACAGAAACTGATTTAGTTCTTCTTTGTTGACAAGTGGTAATTATTTATTGCAGTATTCAATTCGCATTGCAAAACGCTGATTAGCAGTAATCCCTCTGAAATTCTCTTGCCATCCAAAGTTTCCTATTCTGGTAGGATTAATCAGACAATAAAGCACTCCCATTTTTAATATTTTTCTCCCATAAGTTTCGCAAAGCTTTGTTTCCCAAACCTGTCATTTTAATGATATAATGGAAGTATTTTGTGTATTTGTTAGAGGGTGGTGGAATCTTGTAATTTCTAATTGTAGTCTGGATCCTTTGTTACACCATATACTGCAAAGTTAAATCAATGTCCTGCAAAAACCATAAGTGTTATATTTTTAGTATTTGTATTCGCGGGTGGCACTTTGGCGCAGCGGTGGAGTCGCTGCCTTACAACGCCAGAGATCCTGACTATGGGTGCTGTCTATACAGAGTTTGTAGGTTCTCCCTGTGACCACGTGGGTTTCCCATGAAATTTTTGGTTTCCTCCCACACGCCAAAGACATACAGATTTGTAGGTCAATTGGCTTGGTATTCAATTGGCTTGGTATAAGTGTAAATAGTCCCTAGTGTGTGCAGGATAGTGTGTGTAGGATAGTGTTAATGTGGAATGGATTAAAATATTTTATTGTCACATGTGACAAGGCACAGTGAAATTCTTTGCTTGCATAGCCAATGTATTCAAATAGCAGCCACCTATGGCGCTGACAAAGATACAAAACACGTCTGCTTCTCCTTTTGTTCTCCTCCCCCCACCCCCCCACAGCGGTTCTCCTACACCGGGCCCCCATTGTCCTTTGTTCTCCCCCCCCTCTCCCCAATAGTCCATTGTTCTCCCCACCCCCCCCCCCCCCCCACAGCATTCCCCCTACGCCGGGTCCTCCATTGTTTTTCCCCTCATTCTTTTTCCCCTCCCCCCTCACGATGGTCCTCCACGCTCTCATCGACCATCGCCGAGGCCCCAATTGGCGCGAGGCTTCACCGGTCGGTGCGGACTCGGTGGGCCGAAGGGCCTGTTTCCATGCTGTATCTTTAAACTAAACTAAACTAAATTTTAGGGGAAGGTGGTGGAATCTTGTAATTTATAATTGTAGTCTGGATCCTTTGTTACTCCAACATTAAATCAATGTTCTAAAGAAATTATAAATGTCAAAAACAAAATTTAAAAACACACTGAATCCAGGAGGTGGGATTAGATATCTGACAGTTTAATGCAGAAGGCAATTATGGACAAATAGAATGAATGAAGCATTAGAAAAACAAGTCAGAAGTTACATAAACAGTTAAACTTTAATCCTGCTATTGCGATAGTAAGAGGACGGGAGTCTAGATTGGAAGGATTCCTAATAGCACTTGAGATTAAATACAAACAAGTTGTGGTCTTAATTCTGAGGGCATTAAAAGAAACGTAAAATTGTATCCGTGTCTGCAAAACAAATACTATTTTGTAAGAAAGATTCGGCATGAACTGAAATCTAACAGATTTTACCATGTAGTGAAAGGCCTGGATAGAGTGAATGTGGAGAGGATGTTTCTACTAGTGGTAGAGTCTGGGACTGGCAGAATAAAAGGACATACCATTAGAAAGGAGATGAGGAGGAATTTCTCTAGTTAGGGGGCGGTGAATCTGTGGAATTCAGTGCCATGGAAGGCTGTGGAGGCCAAGTCAATAAATATTTTTAAGGCGAAGATTTGATATGCTTTAAGAGGCTTTTAGATAGGAACATGGATATGTTGGGAATTAAGGGATATGGATCACATGTAGGTACAGGGAATTAGTTTAACTTAGCATCATGTTTGGCACATACATCGTGGGACAAAGGGCGTGTTCATGTTTGCATCTATGTGCTGGGACCAGGGCAGATCATCCGATATGTTAATGCCCATAAATTTGAAGCTGCTAATTATGACTGAAACTCGAATGAAAGCTTATTTGTGTTCTGACTTCCCGTTTCTGAAATCAATGATTAGTTCTTTGCTTTCTTTGACAGGTTGATATTGGGGTACCACCCATCCAGGAGTTCTACCTCTCTCCTGTACAATGTAAACCACTTGTTTGATGTTCAACCTACATTATCAAGAGTCAAGAGTGGGCAGCTTACAACCCTGCAGTATGGATATTGATTTCTCTAATTTCAAATAACCTTTCCTTTCCCTCTCTCTCCATCCGTCCCCCGCCGTAGTTTCACTGACTAGTTTCACTGTCCTTCTGAATCATTTTACTGATTGTATCCCTCCTTGTCCCTTCTCCTCAGCTAACAATGAACCATACTACACTTCCCACACATCGTCTGCTTTGATATGCCATTTTCATACCTTAACCCTCCATATCTCCAGACTGCCTGTCCTCTGACTCTCAGTCTGAAGAAAAGTCTTGACTCGAAACGTCACCCATTCCTTCTCTCCAGAGATGCTGCCTGTCCCGCTGAGTTACTGTCATTTTGTGTCTATCTTCGGTGTTTAACTGTCATATCTACTGGCAACAGAACAATGAAAATCTTATTTGCTGCAGCTTAACTTGTAAATGCAACAATACACAGTTAAATATATAATAATCAAAAATTGTCCAACTCCCAGCATAATGTTCCTCTTTTAGCTTCAAGGGTAGCACAGTGGTGCAGCAGTAGAGTTGCTGCCTTACAACACCAGAGACCAGGATTCGATCCCGACTACGGGTGCTGTCTGTATGGAGTTTGTACGTTCTCCTCGTGACTGCGGGGTTTGTTCCGAGATTTTTGGTTTCCTCCCACTCCTCAAAGACGTACAGGTTTGTAGGTTAATTGGCTTGGTGTAGATGTAAATTGTCCCTACTGTGTTGGGGTAGTGTTAGTGTGCGGGGATCACTGGTCGATGCGGACTCGGTGGGCCTGTTTCTGGGCTGTATCTCAATTACTAAACTAAACTAAAAGTGGTTCTACCATCTCTTTAGTTACCTTCTTGTTTTTATATATATGTATATTACACCTTGGGATTCCCTTTAATCCAACTTGCCAATGACATTCCATGGCCTTCTAAAATTAGTCTAATTTGAACCTCATTCTTTACCACCAAGAGAGTCAATTCTGCATGTTTTCAAAAACTTTTGAGTTTTTTCCTGATTTTCTTACGGTCCACAAAGGCCCCGTCCAATTTCATCTTCCTCAACCTAACATTTGTTTACTTTTTCTCTTTGACCAAATTTACAACTTCTCCAGTCATTCATAGTTTCCCTCCCTTATCATACTTGTCCCTCCTCCATAGTGAAACATGCTGGTCCTGAATTCTGATCAGTTGATTTTTAAACAATTTCCACATGTCAGACGTGGACCTACCCAATTACAGTTGCTCTGAATTGACTCTCCATAGCGCCTGCCTGATAATGCTGTAATTGACCCTATCCAATTTACTACTTTCCCTTTATGTTGTCTTGAGAGATTGAGACCAATTTCACTGTTGCAAAGAATGATCAGAAGCATTTTACTGGAGATTTAAAAAAAGCAAGTTTTGATACAATAAACAAAGAACATTTTCTAAATCTTTAATAAATTCAGTAGATATAAACAAGAGGGCTGGGGAAAGCACGCTGAGAAACTTCGTAGGGTTTTTGCAGAATTGACTCTCTTGGTGTGTAAAAAAAAATAGGATTGTTATTTAGGTTCAAATTAGACTAATTTTAGAAAGAGAAATTTTAAGGCTTGAGATGAAGTTTGGAACAAAGGGATTAGTTTTGGATTCATCTCACAAAGGGCCAGCACAAACTGGGCTGATGCTTTCCTTCTGGTCTGTATACATCAATGTTTCTATTGCCACAGGTATTTTAATTCAAGATTCATTCACCAATATAATCTACAACTTGAGCAATGTATGAATGTATAGATAGTTAAACATATATATGTGGCTCCTGAGGCTACATAGTATAGAAACATAGAAAATGGGAGCAGGAGTAGGCCATTCGGCCCTTCGAGCCAGCACCACGATTCAATATGATCATGGCTGATTATCCAAAATCAGTACCCTGTTCCTGCTTCCTCCCTATATTCCTTGATTCCGTTAGCCCTAAGACCTATATCCAACTCTCTCTTGAATACATCCAGTGAATTGACATGTAGCAGAGAATTCCACAGATTCACAACTCTCTGGGTGAAAACATATTTCCTCATCTGTCCTAAAGGCCTATACCTTATTCCTAAACTGTGACCCCTGCTTCTGGACTCCCCCGACATCGGGAACATATTTCCTGCATCTAGTCTGTCCAATCCCTTAATAATTTTATATGTTTCTCTAAGATCCCCTCTCATCCATGTAAATTCCAGTGAATATAAGCCCAGGCGATCCATTCTTTCATCATATGTCAGTCACACCATGAACCGTATGAATTTATCCTGCACTCCTTCAATACGAAGAATGTCCTTCCTCAAATTAGGAGACAATTAGTATCCTACACACACTACTCCAGGTGTGCTTTCATCAAGGTCCTGTAAACCTGCAGTAGGACCTCCTTAGTCCTATATGCAAATCCTCTCGCTATGAAAGTCAACATGCAATTTGCTTTCTTCATTCCTGCTATACCTGCATGCTTACTTTATAACTGATGTACAAGGACACCCAGGTCTCGTTGCACCTCCCCTTTTCCTAATCTGACACTGTTCAGATAACAATCTGCCTTCTTGTTTTTGCCACCAAAGTGGATAACCTCACATTTATCCACATTATGCTGTATCTACCACGCATCTGCCCACTCACCCAACCTGTCCAAGTCACCCTGCAGCCTCATAGCATAGATGCTATCTCCATGTTGAAGATGATATGAATCTAAGCAATCTATACGGGTGAAGTGTTTGGACATATCTGGCAGAAAATTAGATTGAGTATTCGTAGAGAAGCCCCAGTTTCAACAATTCTATAGGCAGTCTCAGAACTCCAGCAGAATAATTTTCTTGATTGAACATCTTTGGCCAACATCATGCGCTGTTTACTTCTAGTTCACTATGGCCAGAATTTTCCCTGGGTTGCAATGGGACAAATGCTGGAATAGATTTTGTGCCCTGATCCCAGCGTTTATATTGGGGACTTATTCATGTTTCTCAATAGATGTCCCTATGTCCAGCATGGTGGTGGTGTGCTTCACCCTGCTCCAACTGCCCTTGTGCTGAATAATCCGAGTCTGAACGCAATAGCCCCATTCATCCGAATGGAGGGAGAAATGTAAGTGGAGTCTTCATTTAATTTAACTGTTTATCCCCAGAGTCATCTGGGTTTATAGGTTAACTGGCCTCAATAAATTGCCCCCAACGTGTTGGGAGCAGATGCAAAACTGGGAATAACAAGTGTGAATGGACGATCGATGCTCAGCTTGGACTCAGTAGGCCGAAGGGTCGATATCCATGATGCTCCTTTCAAAGGGTGTGCATTTTAGTTTTCTCCAATGAAAAAGGCTATTGCTATTAATTTCTGAATGTGAATTGAAGAACATTTGTGAATTCATAAATGTTTAAAACCATGGACACCATTAACAACGAATATGTTGGGACATGTCTTGTGAACATGTCTTGTGAACCCACACAGTTTAGTTTTGTTTAGGTCACAAGGAATAGAAGTAGAATTAGGCTAGTCGGCCCATCAAATCTACTCCGCCATTCAATCGTGGCTGATCTCTCTCTCCCTCCTAACCCCATTCTCCTGCCTTCTCACCATAACCTCTGATACCCGTATTAATCAAGAATCTATCTTTCTCTCCCTTAAAAATATCCATTGATCCACTGAAAAAGCTTTTCTGTTGCATGTTATCCAGTCAGTGGAAAGACCATACATGATTACAACCAAGCCGTATATTGGGAATTGATCTCCCAATGGAATTCTATGCCTGCGGCCACACTGGAGGAGACATCTCTGATAAATTAATGGTAGTCAATGGCCTTAAGGTGGAAAATAACCTCTCCCATTCCAAAAAACTCCTGTTTCTACATATCATCCAAATTGACCATGGGGGGGGTCTGGGTTATTATTTCTCTTGATCAACTCCACCAAGCAACTCATGGGACCATACTTGCATCTCCAACAAGCATTCGTCTTCTCACGTCCTTTTCCAAGATAGAACATCTATCTTTTTACCTTATAGCTTCTCACCTTCCAAGGAGCCAAACACTGCTGCCAGGTAATGCTGCAATTTATCTGCAATTATTTAATCTAATATATTACATAGTGAGTTTGCTATGTGGCTTCCTGATGTTGGAGAAAACAAACACTGAATTATAGTTTAGATTAGAGATAATGTACTGAAACAGGCCCTTCAGCCCACCAAGTCCGTGCTGACCAGCGATCCCCGTACACCAGTACTGAAAGGTCTCAATCCAAAACGTATCATCAGTGTGAAGAAGGGTCTCGACCCGAAACGTCACCCATTCCTTCTGTTCAGAGATGCTGCCTGTCTACCTTCGATTTAAACTAGCATCACCTACACTTAATATCTATCACCCTCCCAGTGGATATGCTTACAAGAGAGTTTAATATAATTCCAACATACAAGTAAAAATAGTATTTGCCTCCCATATTAAATAATTATAAAATATGTCTTTAAAGCAACTAAGAACTTCCATTTACTGAGGTGTTGGGTAGTGGAAGTTGGAATGTCATGCAAAGTGTCAACGACACGTTTCAGATCTAGTAGCAATGAGGAAAAGTAATGGTGAGCCAGAAGCATAGTATGCACATTATAAGAGCCAAGAGAGAAAGCAAAAAATAAAAAATGAAGCAAATCTACAGAAAGTAATTGGAGTGATCTCTGTGCATCAGCACAGTTCAGAACATGTATCATGCCGAGAGCAAAGCTGCTCGGAATATCTTGACCCAGGTTTTCTGCTGCGCAAAGATAAAATCAGCACAGAATTGTTTTTCCACTAGATGCTGCTATTACACAAAATTAAAATCTACAGATATAGTTTAGAATGTACTAAAGACGTCTAAGCAGGGACTGTACAGTTATTTGAATCAATGTGTTAAAGGTTCTGTTCCTGGTACAATCAAAACCTATGCATATTTGAACTGTTCCAATTGGATCTAACAGGAAATTTGAATGGACATATCAATTAACTATTTCCAAAGTGCAGTGTTCTTTGCCAAAGAGTGGAGATTGTAAGAGGGGAAATGTATTTGATTATGTAAACTTTGAAGGGATTTTGGATGGGTTTAATTTTATTTTGAGATGCTTCCCTGTCGCAGGTTCGAGGAAGACTGAGCCGCTGGGACGATGCCGAGACCACCAGCGCTGCGTGTAGTTGCCGGGAAGAAAACCCTAGACACCCAGCACCTCTACTGTGGCTAAGACTGAGTGGCTGGAACAAGCCTGAGAAGCTAGAACCTCTTTCTGCTCACAGACAATGAGAGATTATGGACACACGCAGAGGCAAAGACTGGCCACCAGGATAATCAAGGGACCACTAAGGTCACCTCTTCAAGCCCCAAAGCTGAGTTGCCAAGAAGAAACCTGAGACTCTAATTAAACATTAACTTCTCATAATTGCTGTTGCATTGTCTCTTCTGCTTTGTATGAATAAATATTGCAAGGAAAAGTGTAGCAACTGGTCCAGCAATTGCAGCGTTGTTACAAAACCTACCATCAGCGGCGCTCCAGCTCTGCCACTGCCTATGCGTGCAATTCCAGAGGCTTGGGGGGGGATTAAAATGCAGGTTTGTAGTGATTGTCGGAGAGGGATTTCCTCGGGCTGCTAGCTGATGAAGAAAAATCGTACACGTTTCTCTTCCCGTTTTTTTTTTAAATTTGCTGGACCATTGCGTCGCTGGATTGAACTTAAACGTGACTAAAAATGCCTTAAATGCCTTCAACATCACGGATCGCAATATCATGACAAAACAAAAGGCATGTAGTTCATTTAACATATTATTTTGCTTTTGGTGTGTCTTCATTTTAATCTTATGATGCACAAAATGTTATTTAGGCCCACATACGAATCGGTTGTGTCTTGACTGCCGATATGGGCAACATTCCAATCGATCACATTCCAGAAGCATCCACTCGCAAGATAATCACTTTTTTTTTTTTTTTTTTTGCACAATCATGTATAAGAACATCTAAATCATTTATATTTTGGGCTATTGTCCATCCATGATCAATATTTTCATACTAAATATCCACAGTACAGTTTTAGTCAGATGTATTTTGCAAAAAATAATGATTTTGATTATCTTGGGAGTGGATATTTCTGGATCAATTTATGGGAATTAAACATTAAATTCCTTCCATTTGGCATATAATTTCATGACAAAGTGGGATTTAAAAATCATGTTATATCATGAATTCTTGTGTGAATGGGATCAGTTTGTTATTTGAGCTATTAAAAAAAAAGCCTTTTCTTAAGATGTTTAGATCTAGTATTTGAATTTGGATTAATTTAATTGGTTAGATGAATTTAATTGATTTGATGAAACTGATGAAAATGATTTTTTTGTTAAGTATTTACTATTTGTTTTAGCGTTTAACTATAATTTCTACCTTTTTTTTCTAAAACTACAAATAATAACATTTCTGTTAATGCTGTTCAGTGTTTTTTTTCTTTACGGTTCAAACAGATGTCTCCGAAGAAGAAATGCAAAATTGTCTATCCAAATGCCCAGCAAAAGAGACTGATTTAGACAGCATTCGCAGAGATTATCCGAATTTGGACTACTCCAAATGTGATGATCTACAGGACATTCTTAATGGGAAAGTAATGGGCCGAAAGGCATCATGCATGGTTTGAAGACCAAAAACTTAGTTTACAATGCCAAAATTGAAAAGTTGAGGAAAAACAAGGTGCACAGAGTTGCTTATTGGTTACAATCTGAGGAGTATGATGATGCTACTGATTATGATATGCCAATTGGCAGCTGAACTCCTCCATAAAGACTTGGTCTTTTGCTAGAAATTGTAATTTATTTCCCTATCTATTACGGACTTACAGCATATAATACAATAATATTAAAGTGATGATCTTGGGAATATCACATTTTTGAATTTTCAAGGCAGTCTGGGTGCTTATTTCTATTTCCGTCACAACAGTCAATTTTGTAATTAGCTACAATTAGGTAACCAACTAATTACATGCTTTAATTTCAGGTCAATCAAGTACGATGTTTCATATTTGTTTCAGAATGCTTCAGTCTATAGTAACTGAAAATTTCATTCAGTTCTCTTAATTTTTAAGAAAGTTATGGGTTTTTGACTGTCCTCGATCACAGCTTTTGTGTTAAGTCAATGGAAAAGCAATAGGGGACAAGATGCTAATTTCCGAGTATGAAAATTACCATAACTTTTTTAATACTGAAGATATGAAAGTGAATAAGGTATCAAATTAAAGTTCTTTTTATGTATTATCTGATAGGATAAATTACAGGCTTGATTTTTAAAATCTCTAAATTTTGTAACATTCCTAGCAATTGCAGGTGTGAATTTTAGAAATAATTCGATGTCAGTGGAAAGATTAAGACAGGCCAAATTAACTATTGGCCAGTTCCAAGGAACTTTGCATTCCCTTCACCTGACAGAATTGGTTGCACTGAGACGCAGTGGTAAAGTTTCTTGCTGCCTTACAGGACTAGAGACCCGTGCTCGATCCTAACTACAGGTGCTGTCTGTATGGAGTTTGTACGTTCTCCTTGTAACCGTGTAGGTTTTCTTTAGGTGCTCCAGTTTCCACCCACACTCCAAAGGCATACACGGCTTCGAAAAGATTGTTAAAAAAAATGTCCTTATTGTGTAGGATAGTGTTAAGTGTATGGGATGATCTAATCCCAAGTATGTAGGACAGTGTTAGTGTACGGAGTGATTGCTGGCCGTCACGGGCTCTGTGGGTCGAAGGGCCTGTTTCCGCGCTGTGTCTCTAAAGTCTAAAGTAAACTTTACAGCAAGGAACTGTCTGTATTCCATGTCGATTTTGCAATCATACTTGCTATCTGCTGGATTCAGACACAAAATGTTGGAATAACTCAGCGGGACAGGCACCATCTCTAGATAGATGGAATGGGTGATGTTTCAGGTCACCCATTCGGAAGAATGTTTGAAGAAGGGTCTCGACCGTCACCCATTCCCTCTATCCAGAGATGCTGCCTGTCCCGCAGAGTTACTCCAGCATTTTGTGTCTATCTTTGGTTTAAACCAGCATCTGCAGTTCCTTCCTGCAACATTACTATCTCTCTGGTTCAGAGGATCAGGGAGGTTCTACTTCAGTTGTACAGGGTGTTGGTGAGACCACACCTGGAGTATTGCGTGCAGTTTTGGTCTCCAAATCTGAGGAAGGACATTATTGCCATAGAGGGAGTGCAGAGAAGGTTCACCAGACTGATTCCTGGGATGTCAGGACTGTCTTATGAAGAAAGACTGGATAGACTCGGTTTATACTCTCTGGAATTTAGGAGATTAAGAGGGGATCTTATAGAAACTTACAAAATTCTTAAGGGGTTGGACAGGCTAGATGCAGGAAGATTGTTCCCGATGTTGGGGAAGTCCAGGACAAGGGGTCACAGCTTAAGGATAAGGGGGAAATCCTTTAAGACCGAGATGAGAAAGTCTTTTTTCACACAGAGAGTGGTGAGTCTCTGGAACTCTCTGCCACAGAGGGTAGTTGAGGCCAGTTCATTGGCTATATTTAAGAGTGAGTTGGATGTGGCACTTGTGGCTAAGGGGATCAGGGGGTATGGAGAGAAGGCAGGTACGGGATACTGAGTTGGATGATCAGCCATGATCATATTGAATGGCGGTGCAGGCTCGAAGGGCTGAATGGCCTACTCCTGCACCTAATTTCTATGTTTCTATGTTAGGACCATACTTTGCCAGTACTTTTCAAATTCATCGCTGTCCTTAATGTTTTCATCTACAGGATCCTGCTGAGGTAACCTACATCTACGAGTATGCCTGCACAACTTCACTTAGTATGTCACAAATAACTCTATCGGATAAAATCTATACATTACATTACTGACGGAGGCTCTATTCAGCAATGGGATCCGTGGCCCTAGCCAGCTTCCCTTGTGTGTGTTTTAGGCACAATATAGTGTACTCTTTCAACTGAGTGCGCATTCGAAGATGAACAAATAACAAATTAACAGGGAATACTCTCATGGGATGTAGCCACATGAGAACAATAATTCAAGGGTTGTTCCAATTTCACTTGCAGTTGCCATATTCTCCATTCTGTGGCACTTATCTACCCCACATTCCCACCCATCCATGAACATTAGAGAGTACTGGCAATGGGACAGAGGATGTCATTCTACATGGTTGATGGCACTCTTGAAACCTCACCGCAGCTGAATGGCAAGGGACCACAAGGACAACCATAAAGCATATTGTGTCATTTTATAATACAGGTTTGGATACTCTAATCACTTAGGGGCTTGTAAAAAATATGACACAGATGAAATGTGATATTATCTCCACATTTTTCCTGACATGTTTAAGAAGCTCTGCTAAAAGCCACATCGATGAGACAAGATTAGAATAATTTAGATTGAGGCAGCACTGATAATATTTGTTCTCTAATATCCATACTCATTTGAGTTTTAAGGAGAGGCTGGATAGACTGGGTCTTTTTTCCATGGAGCTTTGGAGGCTTGAGGAGCGACTTTATGGAGGTTCATAAAATCATACATAGGGTGAATAGACACAGTCTTTTCCCCAGGTAGGGGAATCTAAAACTGAGAGCATTGGTCGAAATTGAAAGAGGAAATATTTAAAAGGGATCTGAGTTGCAATTTCCCCACACAGAGGCTGGAAGGAAGGGGGTGCTACAGTAACTGGTAGAGCGGCGTATAATTACAGCATTTAAAATACACTTTGTCAGCTACATAAATCCGAAAGGGTTGGCAGGACAATGGTCAGACACAGGTGAGTTAGACTAGCTCGTATAGGCAACTTGGTCGGCATGGATAAGTTGCGTTGAAAGGCTATTTCCATGCTGTATAGCTCCAGGACACACTGAGCAGGCTGATAAACTAGCTGATCTTACTGGAATATCATCACACAACAATGGGTATGCAATGATTTCCTTAAAAGGCAACTGGGAAAATTGTCAACTGAAAAGTTGCAGCTCACATCAAAGAGGAAATCTGTTAAACTTAGCATCGCCCTAGATTTCTACTCAATATCCGTTACATGACCAGCCAGAACTACGGCTTCGGTGGCGGCATAACGCTGGAGCGCTTTCGCGGAGCGGAGCGGGTCGCCGCGTTGGAGCTCCGGTGTGATGGGTCCGCCGATGGAACATCGCGGAGCTGCGGGACTGTGGAGTGGCCAGCCGCGTACGGCGGAGCTGACCTTAAACATCGCGGAGCCTGGGATCTTTCGTCGAGATCGCCAGTGGTGGAGCTCCATCCAGTGTGGCCTGTTGGCTTCGGAAGCCGCGGTCTCCGGTAAGGAAGCGGCCGTTCCAGGTATCCCAAGCCGCTGAGAGGGTTCTCCCGACGCCGGAGCACCATCACCCGGCGAGAAGGGCCTGAATCATCAGGCCCCGTAGTGGCGACTGAGGAGGCCTCAATAGGCCTGATTATGGATGGACAAGAGGATGGGGACTGGACGTTGTGCCTTCCCTCACAGTGGGAACTATTGTAGGGGGATGATTTTATATTTTATGTTAAATTTCTTTATAATGTTATGTTATATTCTTATTATTGTGCTGCAATGGAAACTCGAATTTCACTACACCAATTGGTGTATGACAATAAATGAACCTTTGAACATTAATTAAACCCCCAACTTCTGGGGATTTAGGTAAGCTGCCAGTACTTTCTTCCAGTAGGTGCTCAATAAAACAAACCAATGAGAAAGAATGTGAAGGAAAGAACTGCAGATGCTGGTTTACTCCGAAGATAGACACAAAATGCTGGAGTAACTCAGCGGGACAAGCAACATCTCAGGAGAGAAGGAAGGGGTGACGTTTCGGGTTGAGACACTTCTTCAGACTTCTAAAGAATGGGTCTCGACCAGAAATGTCACCCATTTCTTCTCTGCAGAGAGGCTGCCTGTCCCACTAAGTTGCTCTAATAAGAAAGAATGAACTATCCAGATATACCAAATAGCAGTCATGGGTACTATTGAAATGCTTGTGACACATAGACCCTCATATAATCATTTTTCCAATTTCAGAAATATGAACGACTTTCATCCAATTATTGTGTAGTTACCAGTTAGCATGGTTGATTATATGCAGGAGTATACATTGCAACCATGGTGTATGTTTCCAGAAAGATAGATAATGGATGTAATGAAGACTGACAATTACAGCCAACATTTGCTTCTGGTATCTAGAAAGAACTTGTGGTTCTAATATGGCATCTTGATAAGAATCTCTCCAGAATCAATTTAATTTGCAGTGACCCACATAATCTTATAATGAAGAAAGACATACAGTTTATTAGAGCAGATCATATTGTGATGATGGCTGTTAGACAGCAGCAATAGTAAAAGAAGGAAGATGACAACCTACTGCTTTCAATAAACAAAAGTGAACATGCTAAATTAATCCCCAACTGCCTTTACCACTGTTATCAAAGAACGCTAGCAACCCCACCTCTCATTTTCCCAACATGTCAACTAAAGTCTGCAGAGTATGTTCGTTAATGGACAAGGTTATCATATGTGATGCATATGCCACTTGCCACTTATATGCCCTGGATGCTGTCTGAATACTGAAGATCTCGAACAGTGATTGCCACTACCATGAACTTGGTTCATGCTCTGAAACTGCAGCTCCATGTTCTCCATTTAGTTGGCGGATTAGCAATTTCATTCTTTTAGAGTCATAGAGTCATGGAGAACATGGAAACAGGCCCTTCAACCCAACTTGACTATGCCAACCATGATGCCCAATCTGCACTAGTCCCACTTGCCCGCGTTTAGCCCATATCCCTCTAAAACTTTCCTATCCAAGTACCTATAAACACAAAATAAATGGTAGCTCAACTTATTGCATTTTATTCTTCATTACTCTTTGTCTGAAGTCTAAGGATCAAGTGCTAGTAAATGGAATTAGTATAGATGGATACATGATGGTTGGCACGAATATAATGTACTGAAGGGCCAGTTTCTATGCTGCACGGCACTATGACCCCATGAGTGAATAGTTATCATGCAATTCCAAAATTGAACAGCTGATAACTCTGAACACTGACAAGTATTTGAGTTTTGGATTTAATGCCACAACATCAGATCAAGTAGCATCACAATTTTGTGTGATGCACCATCCACTTTCTTTGAAATGTAGGGACCGATTGTAAATTGGGTGTCTACAGTGTGGATTGCAATCTTATCCTCACCAAAGCCTCACATTTATCCTCCACAAGGCACTTAAGAAGTGTTTGGAAGGATGAGGGGTGACCTTATTGAAACTTACTGAATAGTGAAAGGCCTGGATAGAGTGAAAGTGGAGAGGATGTTTCCACTCGTGGGAGAGTCTAGGACGAGAGGCCGTAACCTCAGAATAAATGAGATAAGGAACAATTTCTTTAGTCAGAGGGTGGTAAATCTGTGGAAATCATTGCCACAGCCAACTGCGGAGGCCAAGTCAATGGATATTTTTAAGGCGAAGATTGACAGATTCTTGATTAGTAAGGGTGTCAGGGATTAGAGGGTGAAGGCAGGAGAATGGGGTCGAGAGGGAAAGGTAGACCAGCCATGGGAAAGGTGAGGGGGGGGGGGTGCGGGATAGTTGGAGAAAAGTGTAGGCCAGGTGGGAAAGAGGGGTGCAGCAATGACTATGAGCTTAAAAATACAATGGTGGCTTAATGAGCCAAATGGTCTAATTCTGCTCCTAGAACTTATGAACTTCACCTCCACATGGCTGCTCCTAAACAGGCTGCTCCACTTGTATCTGCCTTCCTTTTTTACACCCACTCGGAGCAATCCTCCAGGATGCTAACTGCTTTTAGCTGCAAAACTCCACAATACTCCAAATGCAGCCTCACCACGTCTTGTACAACTGTAAACATAACATTCCAACTGACGAGCAAGTAAGGCAAGCTTTCGTAAATTGGATGGTGTTTAAATAAATATTAATATATGAGATGGTATAGAAAGTGTCAGGTGATCTGCTAATGCCCTTTTCCAACATAATGAAAAAATTGTCTAAATTTCAAAAGAACATAGAATCCTGCAGAATATCATTTTTTTTATTTCATCAGTTTTATCTGTATAGTTTTCAAACACAATCACTAATAATACCAAAGAAAAGGATATATTAAATGAGATTTTTTGGTTCAGATTAAACTGCTGTGGGATGTTATCTCTAATTCCAGCTAAGTGCATCACATTGCTTGTAGCACAATGTAATTTCTGGGTGATAAAGGTCAGCACTTTGCTGGGTTGCATTTGTGTAAGTCTCAGAATTAATGACCTGAGACTAAATGGGAAAATTGATAACTGGACTGAAGCCAAAGGTTATTGGGTTTCATAAATCCTATGGCCATATATCTTACTGTTTAAAATGCAGAACCAATTTTCCAATTCAGTGTAGGAAATAACTTCACTCCACCATTAAAATAAAAAATTCCCACGACTATCTTATGCTCGACAATTAACCGACCGTACATAATGTCTACTAAGAGCAATTCCAAAATTGGTTCTTTTCTTTTCTAAAATTGGTTATTAATATGTGCAGGCTGGTATTGCTGCAAGCTCTGTCTATTTTTAGATCCATAGCAATTCTTAAAGGGACATCTGGAAACCATAGATTTACTAGTAAACTTTTCATCTACTGCAATGTAGCTTCAAAAGGAGCAAGAGCGCTCCTTCCTTTGTTTTAGTAACAGAGAGAATTGTATTTTGAGCTGACCCTCCCCCCTCTGAACTTCACCCATCCTTCCGACACTTACCTATCCGTTTTAATTATTTTCAACACTGAGTGAAATTCAAATACCCTTGTCAAGTAAGTTGATGTAATGCTGATGAGGCTGGAAGTTAAAAGTAGGATTGTCTTCCTTGCCTCTGCACAGCATACTTTGCACCTCCATTTCTAGGCTGCAATGAATTTAGGGGTGAAATTGCAAATAGTACATTTTAAAACGATATATATCACTGAACCTTAGTGTGTCTTCACTGGGCAGATTTTTTCTGTCATTTTAACTTCCTCTTGTTAGAGAAATCCCCAGTGGTCCTGCAGTTCATGCACAGGGAAGAATGTAGTCGTTTTATTTCCGTGCAGAAACAGGTCTGTGGAATTTCACGCACATTTAGTAAATGGATGGTGATGGCGTGTCAGTTTCTCATTCTGGGCTACAGCCCATTACCCTTTTTAATCAAATATAAATCAGTCTCGGTCTTCACTTCCATTTATCAATAAATTTATTCATCTTATGTGACCCTTGACCTACCACATGATGTTTTCCAAAACTGATCCACAATCCAAGATTCCTCGGATGCTGTTTGAAAAAAATGTAAACTAATACCAAACCAAACGGGTTCCTGGATGTACCATGCCTACATATCTGAGAGACATTAGCTCCTAATTTTATGAATTATTAAGTGTATCTAATGGTCCTTGTGCGAAACTACATAGAAAATTACATGACTAATCCCACTGCAGGAATAAAAGGGTTAAAAAGGGCAAAATGATTATACTTTTTACATTGCTATGATAATGCATAATTTCATTACAAACTAAAAACATCACAATCCATTTTTTTTTTTATCCCTACTGACTATAATTTGCTGCCACCTCTTTCAGATGTTGCAGCAATTTATTGTCTCCATGCCAACACACTCCCAGTATTACGACCGAGTCAGAATGATCAGCATCTGGACAATGTCAGTGTGAATGCTTGGCCTTCATATTGAACGTACAGCATATGAGGTTTCTGCCGCTGATCAGTCAAGTACGTCAAAAAAAAAAGTTACCCCTTGAAAATGGTCTTTTTCACTACATTGCGGATCCTTTCCATTAGAGCCTAAACCCAAAGAAAATTTAACAATAAAAATGTCCTTTCTACTGAGTTGGAAAATTTCTGCCTTCTGGATTTGTAGCCATGGAAACAAATGCCAATATGTTCCATATGTACAGCATTGCCTGTGAAGTGGGAATTATTGGCACTCTCTGCCTGTGTAAAGCCTCCAGAAAACTGCTTAATATCAACCAGCCAAAGAACCATGAAAAAAAAATTACAGTAACCACTAACTCTATTTCCTTTTGATTCTTACTGTTTCAAGGCTTCTATTCAAATAAGCCTGTTATCAGCAAAACAAATGACACAATCTTTAATAAAAGAGTGCTATTCCTATATTTAATCTAGGATGTTTCCAATTCATTCCTTCAAAGCTTATTTTTTTAGCATGCATGCAAATCTGATGTAAGGTCCCAGGGCAGTAACAGTGTCTGGACTACCGAACATATCTCAATTACATTTATGTACAGATGTTAACTGAGGGGATTACACAGCATGGTTTAACTGAAAGTATGTTTGAGCCATCATGTCTGCCATGAGCATCCCTGCTAAAAAGAAATCTCTGGCAGGATACTGCATTGAATCCAAGATTGAGCATAAAAATGGGTTTGCTTTGCATCTGTGCTTTGCCATTATATTGCGATATTGATTCGTGCTGCGGGACTGATACAAATGCAACGGCACAGCGAACCCATAGGGACTTGAGCATGTCTGGTGAAACTTGGAAATCAATAGGAGTCTATAATCACAAGCGAACTGCACTGTTCTCATTGTGAAGAAATATGACAGGCTTCACTTGTCAAAGCTCTCGCTGCTACGTTGGGTGTTTTATGAAACCTTTTTACTTTACCCCGGGCAATACACCACCCTTAGTAAGATCTGTTACCTCATGTGCGATGCTTTGAATAATATATATGATTACCTTAAATGAATTGAATACTAAACGAAACATTGGGACAAAAGGGATTACCAATGCAGGCAGACGGTCATGTATCAAGAGTCATGCAGTTTTAGCATCACCAAAAGATACTAAAACACAAATATTTTAATTCCGATCTTACCAGAAGCGAGCTACACCCTGCATTTCCAACATACGCCTCTCCCCACATCAATCTGTGGTTCCCACTGGCTTTAAGAAGACCACTATCATACTTCTGCCAAAGGGAAACAAGGCATTGTGCCTAATGACTACTGTCCAGTGGCTCTGACATCCAACATCATGATGTACTTCTAGAGGCTGGTCATGGGATATATCAGTTCAGTCTTCCAGATAGTCTTGGTCCATTTAATTCACCTACTGCCACAGGTCAATGACAGACATCATCTTCCGGGCCACATACTCTTTCCAGATATCACTATGTAACAAGAGTACCTAAGTCAAACTCTCATGTAGGAAGGAACTGCCGAAGATAGACACAAAAAGCTGGAGGAACTCAGCGGGTCAGGCAGTATCTTTGGAGAAAAATAATATGTGACGTTTCGACTCGAGACCTAAAACATCAACTATTCCTTTTCTCCAGAGATGCTGCCTGACCCGCTAAGATACTCCACTTTGAATATCAAACTCCTATTTATTAACTATAGCTCTGCCTTCAACATCATAATTCCAACCAAATTGATCTCCAAGCTCCAGGATGTCAGACCCCCCTCTGCAACTGGATCCTTGAGACCCTGACCCATAGAACACAATCGGTAAGGATAGACAACAAAACATATCCACAATATGGAGGTCGAGGGAAACTTTTCTTCAGCCTCCAACCTTGCCGGAGATGCGATTATTTTCTGGATCGTAGCTCGGGTCGTTCTGCGGACTATCATCGATGGAGCTGGAGGCCTCCACGGACTGACTTTGAGCCTCACCATGGGGCGTGGACTTAACATTGGAGCTGATGCCTTGCCTGGGATCGCTCTAACCGCGGCCTGCGGGCTTTACCATTGAGAACTCGCAGTCTGAGCCGAGTCGGGAATTCCAACGACATAGAGGTTCGACTGACCCCGACCCGGGGTTTGATCGCTCGGCGCAGGGGACCTGACATCCCCCTGATGCAGGAGCTGATCGCTCCCATACAGAGGGCCCAAACGCTGCCAGCTATGGGAGTCAAGATCGTCCCATCAACGGAGGGCTCGAGGCCCCCGACCACGGGAGAGCAAAGAAGGAAAGAGATTGAACTTTTTTTCGCCTTCCATCACAGTGAGGAATGTGGAAGAGTCACTGTGGTGGATGTTTATGTTAAAATGTATTTTGTGTGTTCCGTTGCTTTTTATTTGTATGAGTGACTTGGCAACTTAAATTCCTTGTATGGTACAACACATACTTGGCTAATAAAAGTATTATTGTGATTATTATTGTGATTGTGATTCTCCCATTTCCTGGCAAGCAGAAGATACAAACGCTTGAAAGCACACACTATCAGATTCTGGAACATCTTCCTCATAGTTATCAGACTCTCGGATGTTAATCTTCCTATCAACCTCATTGCTCCCATTGCACTTTTATTTATCTGCCTCTCTAGCTATAATGCTCTATTCTGCAATCTGTTTATTTTCCATTTTGGCATTACCTGATGTACTCATGTATGGAATGATGTTCCTGGATAGCACGCAAACAGAGCTTCTCGCTGTATCATCGTTTACATGAGAATAATAAACTAATACCAATAACAGACACAACCAAGTTCAGGTTTCCCATCCATATATAAAAATAACTATTCTGCCACTTTTAACTGATGACTTTGAAACTGCACTCCGACTGACATGGAGTGGTGTGGTGCAGAATTCCAAAAGTTCCCCAGCACTTCATCTGGAAAGTCTGTCCTCTGAATGTAGCACTGGGAGTGCCATCAATAGAGCATAGGACATGGAAAAGTACAGCACAGAATAGGCCCTTCAGCCCACAATGCCTGTGCTGAACATAATGCCAAGATAAACAAACTCATCTGTCCTCGCAAGATCCATGCCCCTCTGTTTTTCTGTACCTCGCTCTTCACTGTACCCGATACACATGACAATAAACTAAACGGTTCAAACTGGTCCATTCTCTGCGCACCATTCTTTGGAATGGAGAGGAACGGCTGCGACCAAACAAGACAGGTGTTTTGAATTAATTAATGTATTTAATTTGCTTCAAGTATTCATACGTGTCAGTGTTACATTTTTAGTTTATGTTTTGAATTATTTGAGAACTTAGAAATATCGAATAGATTTGACAGCTGGCTATTCGAGGCACTGCGGCTTAGTTAGCTGTTATGAATTCAGATACTTCAGATACTTCACGCCTGTTCTGAGCACAGCCCCACTGTCACGGGATTTGTCCAGCACCCAATAACAGGGGGCAATATGCAAAAGATAAGTTCAGACTTTTCCATGGAGAGTTACTACTACCACTGATGGAGTATTCAATCTCAATTTGTGTTATCTTTCTCCCTGTCTAAAATTATTTAGGGATGTTAGATTAAGAGAAAAATGACATTTTTTCAGATTTGGTGTTGCATAAGGTTGGTGTTGCCCCTTGCAAGCTACAGAGAAATGCTAACCAATTATTTAATTGTGTTTGATATCCCACATGCATTGTTAAGCTATTCATTGTCACACTGCATTATGAGAAAATGCTTTAGGAGCATGATACTCTTACCAAATATCCATCCATTGACATTTTTATAAAGTACACTAAATCCGCACAGAGTTTATATGGTGAACATTTAGGTTAATGTTTAAAAGTGAATAGAAATTGTTAAAGTATTATTAACTGTGGAGTACATTCTGGCAAACCAAGACAATACCTGAATAATGTTAAATCAAATTCTTTCAGAGTGTTATGAATTGATAAATAACAATCGTAACATGTAATTAATTATAGGAGACATCAGCTGGTCAGCATATTTTAAATTGGGATCTTACACTTATAAACTATTAATCTAACATTTGCAACCCTGAATTTGTGGTGATGTGTTTTTAAGGTGAATCATAATGAACCAAAATATAATAGTGCAACAAATTATAAATTCTGACTATACACATATAAATTATTCATCTAATATTTGAAACTCTAAATTTATGATGATGTGATTTTAAGGCGAATCACAATAAACCAATCCAACTAGGGTTTTGTATAGTTGTTCCCCTTTTCCCCTTTTATTCTGGCCTTCTTAATATGAATGCTAATATTTTATGTTTTTTAATTGTTTGTACTTGGCTATAAAATTATGAACTCTTTTGAGATTACTATTTTCTCACCTTTAAGTAACATCCAGATTGTCCTCATATCATCCCAGATGAATGAACTTGGATATTGTAGAAATCCATCTGTGACTCAATCTATAAATGTCTCTTTGTAATTTCAGGCTCTATACTACCTCTGTTACCAATCAATGTCATAGAAACATAGAAAATAGGTGCAGGAGTAGGCCATTCGGCCCTTCGAGCCTGCACCGCCATTCAATATGACCATGGCTGATCATCCAACTCAGTATCCTGTACCTGCCTTCTCTCCATACCCCCTGATCCCTTTAGCCACAAGGGCCACATCTAACTCCCTCTTAAATATAGCCAATGAACTGGCCTCAACTACCTTCTGTGGCAGAGAATTCAACAGATTCGCCACTCTCTGTGTGAAAAATGATTTTCTCATCTCGGTCTAAAAAGACTTTCCCCTTATCCTTAAACGGTGACCCCTTGTTCTGGAGTTCCCCAACATCGGGAACAATCTTCCTGCATCTAGCCTGTCCAACCCCTTAAGAATTTTGTAAGTCTCTATAAGATCCCCCCTCGATCTTCTAAATTCCAGCGAGTACTAGCCGAGTCTATCCAGTCTTTCTTCATATGGAAGCCCTGCCATCCCAGGAATCAGTCTGGTGAACCTTCTCTGTATTCCCTCTATGGCAAGAATGTCTTTCCGCAGATTAGGAGACCAAAACTACGCAAAACCCCAGGTGTGGCCTCACCAAGACCCTGTACAACTGCAGTAGAACCTCCCTGCTATTGTACTCAAATTCATTTGCTATGAATGCCAATATGCCATTCGCTTTCTTCGCTGCCTGCTGCACCTGCATGCCTACTTTCAATGACTGGTGTACCATGACACCCAGGTCTCGTTGCATCTCCCCTTTTTCCTAATTGGGCACCATTCAGATAATAGTCATTGGCAAACTTAGAATCATGGCTTTTCATTGTGTTATTTCCATACTGTTCTTACTCTCTGTAGTCCTTCCCCAACTAGTCTCCAAACTTACTTTGTCTTCAACTATATGAGCATAAATTTTACCCCACTGTGTTATCTTATTAAGAAACTTTTATAAATCCATTAAACTGCATTGGCAAATATTCCACAGCCACGTATATCAGCTTCTGTCACAGAAGTTGTAATTAGGTTTCTTAGTCTTGATTGTTTATGATATATATTAACAACTTGGATGAAAATTTAGATGGGTTGGTTAGTACGATTGTAGATGTCACCAACATTCGTGGAGTTGCCGAGAGTAAGGAGGGCAGCCAAAGGAAACTGGATGTAAATCATTTATAGATCTGGGCAAAGTGTCATCATAAATTCCAAACTTTCATTCGTTATTAGATTAGAAGATTCTTAGGGATTGGAGGATTCTTAGAGATAGGAGGTACTCACATTTTGAAAGAACTTGGACTTGTTGGGGATAGTTTCAATGGTTTGTGTGTTAGAGATCATCTCTTAAGAAACTGATTGAGTATTTTGAGGAGGTGAAGAAGATGATGGATGAGGGTAGGGCAGTGGATGTTGTCTACGTGGACTTTAGTAAAGCAGTCAACAAGGTGCCTCATTGTTGCCTGATTCAGAAAATTAAAGCACTTGAAACACATTTCTTGAAATATCAGGTACATCATCCACTTGCACTATTGCAAAGAATGTCTCAAACTCTTTGTGTTTTGTTCAAGCTTCCAGCATCTGCAGTTCCTTCTGCCTCTCCAATCCAAGGCACCTCTTTCCACTACATTTTTCAGTATCCTGCTATTATTTGAATATTCATCTGTTATATTGCAACTCCCTCTCACATTTCTCGATTAAGTTCATTTTACTGGTTGAAGTTAAAAGCTTTTCGCCTTCCAATATTTTGTACCATCCACCACCTTCTTTCTCCTGATGTGTATGTTTATATCTCAATAATTAATACGTACAAGGAAAAGCAAGAGGGGGGATATGGTAACAGCCTCTCTCATTCATAACTACTCATCACTACCTGCTTTCTTCCCCAGACAATTTTGGATTAATTTTGTAATTCTCCCTCAGAACCCAGGCAATGTTACTTTTTTTGGCCTTCCTGCTATCTTCCCTTCCAGCTTATCTGAAAACTCTGCGACTAGGAATATTAAGTGATCAATCCTGCTGTTCTTTGAGCCATGTTTTTGTGGCATGGAGGATAATGGGATGACTGCGGGGTTTGGCAGACAGGGCTGGCAGCAACTAGTTCAAAGCGACCCCACCCCAATTTGCAGTCTACAGTGAACTCTAGCAAACCCATGCTTGGATGCTGCAGGACAACCATCTCAAAAACACCAGGACAAGCAACCTACCATTGTAAATATGTCAAATGTAGAACTACACATGCTTCACATAGCATGCTAGGCACTGAAGCTTGATACTACAAATAGATTACCTCACTCTACGTATCCACAGAGCATGCAGGGCAGAGATAAGGATGGAAAAGTAGGTACAAGATATTTTAAAAGTAATAGAAACTTTGGTTCAGTGGGCATTCATTCTAGGACGAGTGACTTCCCTATTGACATCAACTTATAATAAAGAGTTTATTCCGCAGGTATCCTCAGGCTGCTTGTGAATTCTTTCCTGTATAATTTTCATACGCCCACCCTTTATTTATATAGTTTAGTTTGGAGATACATCAGGAAACAAGGGAATTAAATGTGACATCTCAAAGTTTGCGGATGACACGAAGCTGGGAGGCAGTTGGAGCTGCGAGGATGCTATGAGGCTGCAGGGTGACTTGTATAGACTGGGTGAGTGGGCAGATGCATGGCAGATGCAGTATAATGTGGACAAATGCAAGGTTATCCACTTTGGGGGCAAGAACAGGAAGGCAAATCATTATCTGAATGGTGTCAGATTAGGAAAAAGGGAGGTGCAACGAGAGATGGGTGTGCTTGTACATCAGTCTCTGAAAGTCAGCATGCAGGTACAGAAGGCAGTGAATAAAGCTAATGGCATGTTGGCCTTCATTGCGAGAGGATTTAAGTTTAGGAGCAAGGAGGTCCTACTGCACTTTTACAGGGCCCTGGTGAGTCCGCCCCTGGAGTATTGTGTGCAATTTTGGTCTCCTAATTTGAGGAAGGACATTATTGCTATTGAAGGAGTGCACCGTATGTTCACCAGGTTAATTCCCGGGATGGCGGGGCTGACATACAGTGCATTCAGAAAGTATTCAGACCCCTTCACTTTTTCCACATTTTATTATGTTACAGCCTTATTTCACAAGGGATTAAATTCATTTTTTATCATCATTCTACACACAATACCCCGGAATGAAGAAGTGAAAACAGGTGTTTGGAAATTTGTGAAAAGTAATTAAAAAGAAACAACTGATATATCACATTCACATAAGTATTCAGACCCTTTGCTATGACACTCAAAATTGATCTTAAGTTCATCCTGTTTCCATTGATTATCCTCGAGATGTTTCTACAACTTAATTGTTCACCAGTGATAAATTAAATTGATTGGACATGATGTGGAAAGGCACACACCTGTCTATATAAGGTCCCACAGTTGACAGTGCATGTCAGAGCAAAAACCAAGCCGTGAAGATGAAGAAATTGTCCGTAGACCTCTGAGACAGGATTGTGTCGAGACACAGATCTGGGAAAGGGTATAAAACAATTTCTGCAGCATTGCAGGTCCCGATGAGCACTGAGGCCTCCGTCATTATTAAATGGAAGAACTTTGGAACCACCAGGACTGTTCATAGAGCTGGCTGCCTGGCCAAACTGAGCAATCGGGGATGAAGGGCCTTGGTCGTGGAGGTGACCAAGAACCCTATGGTCACTCAGACAGATCTCCAGAGTTCCTCTGTGGAGATGGGACAATCTTCCAGAAGGACAACTATATCTGCAGCGCTCCATCAATCAGGCCTTTATGGTAGAGTGGCCAGATGGAAGCCACTCCTCAGTAAAAGGCACATGACAGCCTGCTTGGAGTTTGCCAAAAGGCATGAGAAACAAGATTCTCTGGTCTGATGAAACCAAAAATGAACTCTTTGGCCTGAACGCCAAGTGTCACGTCTGGAGGAATCTAGGCACCACTCATCACCTGGCCAATACCATACCTACGTTGAAGCATGGTGGTGGCAGCATCATGCTGTGTGGATGTTTTTCAGTGGCAGGAATTGGGAGACTAGTCATGATCAAGGGAAAGATGAACAGAGCAAATGTAGAGCGATCCTTGATGAAAACCTGGTCCAGAGCATTCTGGACCTCAGACTGGGGTGGTGGTTCACCTTCCAACAGGACAACAACCCTAAGCGCACAGCCAAGACAATGCAGGAGTGGCTTCGTGACAAGTCTGTGAATGTCCTAGAGTGGCCTAGCCAGAACCCGGACTTGAACCCGATCGAACATCTCTGGAGGGACCTGAAAATAGCTCTGCATCGACGCTCCCCATCCAACCTGACAGAGCTTGAGGGGATCTGCAAAGAAGAATGGGAGAAATGACTCAAATACAGGTGTGCCAATCTTGTAGCGTCATATCCAAGAAGACTTGAGGCTGTAATTGCTGCCAAAGGTGCCTCAACAAAGTATTGAGTAAAGGGTCTGAATACATATGTGAATGTGATATTTCAGTTTGGTTTTTTTAATTACTAAACACCTGTTTTTGCTTTTATATTATGGGGTATTGTGAGTAGATTGATGATTAAAAAAATAATTTAATCCATTTTAGAATAAAGCTGTAACATAACAAATGTGGAAAAAGTGAAGGGGTCTGAATACTTTCTGAATGCACTGTATTATTAAAGAATGGGTCGACTGGGCTTGTATTCACTGGAATTTAGAAGGATGAGAGGTGATCTCATAGAAACACATAAAATTATTTTATTCTTTTTAATTCATAAAACACAAAAAAAAAAGGATTGGACAAGCTTGCAGCAGTAACAATGTTCTGGATGTTGGGGGAGTCCAAAACCAGGGGGCACAGTTTAAGAATAAGGGGTAGGCATTTAGGACTGAGATGAGGAAAAACCTTTTTACCCAGAGAGTTGTGAATCTGTGGAATTCTCTGCCACAGAAAGCCATGGAGGCCAATTCACTGAATATTTTTACGAGAGAGTTAAAAGTCTGTCCCACTTGGGCGACCTAATCTGCGAGTCCAGAGAGTGTCTTCGGCCTTCAGGCTCGAGGGCACTCACCTAGAAAACCTCGAGCTGGATTGACTGTTCACGTTGAAACCACGAGCTGGATCGACCAACCGCACACACACACACACACACATACACATCGCGAAGGTGGGGGCCAGGGAAAGCGGGGGAGCACTGTCTGAAATTCACACCCCCGATGCACAAGAAGGTAAAACGGCTGGCACAGTGTACGGTAAGTCCTTTAGAGAGCGTGGGGCGAGGGGGGGGGGGGGGGGGTAGGAGGAGAGAGGGGGAGAGAAGGGGAGAGAAGGGGAGAGAAGGGGGAGAAGGAATGGAGACACTTTTAAGAAGTATAATAAAGTTAGTGGGCATTTTACCTACCGGTCGGTTGTCCTTGGTCCTGAAAACTCCAATGAGCCAATCAAAATGCCCGGTGAGCGAAGGAGATTGCCTACGGCTGCCCTCGACTGCCTGTAACTAAATAGCGACCCCACTCCACTGCACTACGAGTTAAAAAGACCCATGCTGATCAAATTTTACTTGCGGAAAATTTCTCAACATGCTGAAAGTTTTTCCACGACCTAGCTGAGGCCACGTGTATTCGTGACCTTCCCTCGAGCATGAAGGAGAGTTCCAGTGACCTCATAGGACCACGGGTCGACCATGCTGCGAGTTTGAAGGTCAAAGACACTCTTCTAAACTCACAGATTAGGTCGCCCAAGTGGGACAGCCCCTTTAGATTTAGCTCTTGGGGTTAAAGGAATCAAGGGATATGGGGGAAAAGCAGGAACGGGGTACTGATTTTGGATAATCAGCCATGATCATATTGAATGACGGTGCTGGCTCGAAGTGCCGAATGGCCTACTCCTGCACCTATTTTTCTATGTTCCTATTGTTTTCATACCTCTAGTTTCTCTCTCTCCTGACTCTCAGTCTGAAGAAGGCTTTCAACCCAAAACATCACCTATTCCTTTTCTCCAGAGATGCCGCCAGACCTATTGAGTTACCCCCACATTTGGTGTCTATCTTCTGTGTTACCGGCATCGGCAGTACCTTTCTGTACAACTTCTTCCCTGCTACTATCAGACTACTGAATGGACCTTTCATAAGCTAAGAGTATAACCCACTCTCCCTACCTACCCCATTGCGGCCCTTGCACTTTTTAATCTGACCTTTCTTTGTAGCTGAAGTTGCAGTGTCCAGCACGATGTTTCTTTTTACCAACGTAATCTCTATGTATTTTGAAACCCATCTGCTCTCAAGGGTTAACATCCATCACATTGATTATTTCTGTTGGACAGTACCAGGATCCACAGGTCTCCCCTTCATGTATCTAAGCTTTCCTCCGAGACCTTGCTTTGCTCGTGGTGAACGCGTTTAACCTTTACTCATTAACTTATTGGTCAGAATGCCTCCAACTCACATTTTGCGTCTGTGATCTAGACCGTCTCAAGACTGCAATTCATACAGATATATTGCAGTCCAGGCCAGCCTCGCTGTACTAAGTGATAATGTTAATGCAAATCATAGTCCCTGCACACAGACCTACAAATTCATTGGTGCCTAGAACTGCCTGAGGGTTGTGAGCATGCAAAGGGGAGATTAGATTTGGTTGAAGGATGTAGCCTGATTCTAACGGCATTATGTTTTGTTGATTAACCTTCAAATTTACTGTTCCTATTTTTGAGACACTTTTTAATCCCTTTAATTTTATTACCTCTGATTTAATTAGCTATTCTGAAAATGTATGTTTACTTATTTGCCTCTTGCTTTATATAGTTGAGCATCCCTTTCTGTTTCTGCATTGAAATCTATTGCCACCAGGAGGGACTGTTAAATGTGTATACAATGGGTAAAACCAGGTCTTGGAGCAGAGCATGGATGGAGGAAGGTACTCCATCAGTGCAAGTAGCAGATTCCCCCAATTCTCTACCTATGGCTCTGTCAGTTCAGAATACAGCTAATCCAGATGTATAGGCAGTATATGTAGTATATTTATCGTGAAAACCTTCGAGAGTGGTGCTCTCATTGATGTATATAAGACTTCACTCCCTCTTCTCCCCTCACCCATTAGGCAAGAGGTACAGAGGTTTGAAAACCCATATCTCCAGATTCAGGGACAGTTTCTTCCCATTTGTTAACAGGCAACTGAACCAGCTAGAGAGTGGTCCTGACCTCCCATCTACCTCATTGGAGACCTTTGCCTGGAGTTTATCTTGCACTAAATGTTATATCCTTTATCCTGTATCTGTACACTGTAGACGGTTTGATGATAATCATGTACAGTCAGTCATAGAGTCTGGAAACAGGCCCTTTGACCCAACATGCCCACACCAACCAACATATGCCATCTACACTAGTCTTACCTGCCTGTGTTTTGCCCATATCCCTCTAAACCTATCCTATCCTTGTGCCTATCTAAACATTACTTAAGTGTTGCGATAGTGTCTGCAAATATTATATTTTTGACTGGATATCATGCAACAAAAAGCTTTCCGCTGTACCTCTGTACACCTGACAATAATAAACTAAACTAAATCATTTTAGCATCCATGTTAATTCTAAATATAGGTCCTCCCAATAGTTTAGTTTAGTTTATTGGCACACGTAGCGAGGTACAGTGAAAGGCTTTTGTTGCGTGCTAACTACTCAGCGGAAAGTCAATACATTATTACAATCGAGTTATTTACAATGATACATGATATGTGAATAATGCTTAGTTCAAGGTAAAGTTCGCTCAAAGATTGTCCAAGGGTCACCAATGAGGTAGATAGTTGTTCAGGACTGTTCTCTAGTTGTGGTAGGATGATTCATTTGCCTGATATTGGCTGGGATGAAACTGGGAAGAAAATTAGCTGGGAAGGACCTGAATCTGGAGGTGTGCGTTTTCATACTTTTATACCTTTTGCCTGACGGGAGAAGAGGGAGTGGCCAGGGTGCAACTCATCCTTGATTATGCTGCTGGCCTTGCCGAGGCAGCGTGAGATATAAATTGAGTCAATAGAAGGGAGGTTGGTCTGGGCTGTGTGCACAATTCACTGCAATTTCTTGCGGTCTTGGATGGAGCTGTGCCCAAACCAAGCTGTGATGCATGCTGATAAAATGTTTTCTATGGTACATAGTTCTATGCTTTCTTGGTCATTGCTTAAATAAGGATGGTTCAGGAGTTGTTGGTGAAATTGAATCCTAGGAATTTGAGGTTTTCAACCATCTCTACTTCGGCGACATCAATGCAAACTGGGGTCTGTGTACCGCTTTGTTTCCTGAAGTCGATCACTATCTCCTTGGATCTTGCATGGTAAGAATATCTGCACCTTAGATCAGATGATTCAAATGTGATTCACAATAAGTGAAGTTCTGCCGAGAATGATTTGGCTGTGATTTCCCACTCTAGCATTCCGCTGTTTTCCACAACGTAAACAACCAATGATAAAATTAGCCTTCTATAATATACTACCCATCAGAATCTCAGCTATCAGCCATAAATTGTAGACATCCAGCTGTAGTGTCCGCCTTGATGGGTAATTCATGGTCATGTTTTAAAATCTGCAATAATTATGTTAATATGTCATCCTTGATAAAGCAATAAGGCTAGAGTTTATGTATTCAAAATTAGAGCCTGATGTTTAGCGAAAAACAAGTAACATTGCTGCTGTAATCACTTTTGTCCTTTTAGATATTTTTATATCTATTGAAATTTAGGGGCATGGTAATCACAAATATTCATTCATTAGTCAGTCATGTTTGACAGTTTATTTCATGCATGCTTACAGCTTTTCTTGACAAGTGAATTTGCATAATGCATTATTATGTCTAAATGGAAAAATAAAAGCCTCTATGTGGTCTGTAAATGGCAACTGCTTGTCAGCTTCATATAATATTCAGCAACTAATGGACCCAAATACAGTAACAAGTGAATCTTGATAATTAACCTTTTGAGCACAGAATGTTCACTGCAATTGTATTTTATCACATCCAAAACATTTTGTGTGTATTGCTTTGGAAGTTAGCTCCTATTGTTCTCAATGTTCATAGCCTTGTGTGAAATCTTGCATTTCCTATCAAACGCAATTAAATTCTGTGTGATTTTCAAGGTAATTGTTAACTTGCGGTGGACTGCAACACAGTTTATAATTAATTACTGAAATCCTTGAGCAATTTGCAAGCCTTTTAATCCCCAAAATGAATTCCCACTATTCATTTGATATCCAATCAGTTCAGTTTGTATTATTAAAAAATATATTATAATTTGCCAATGTTATTAATACCAAGTGTAGACATAAAATGGTGCCAGTCCTTGGTTAGATTACACTTAATATTGAAGATAGACACAAAATGCTGGAGTAACTCAGTGGGTCAAGCAGCATCACTGGAGAAAAGGAACAGGTGATGTTTTGGGTTGAGACCCTTCTTCTGAAGAAGGGCATTTGCAGTTCCCTCCCTCATTTCATATTGACTGATTTATTTTCCATTGTTCAAAACCTTGTGCTAGACAATGGAACATTTCACTCTGGTTTCAAATTTCAATACCAAGTAACTCCAAATGGAATTTGTGGCAGGGTGGCACAGGGGTAGAGTTGCAGCCTTACAACGCCAAGAAGCCGGGTTTGATCCTGAATACGGGTGCTGCCTGTACAGAGTTTGTGTGTTGACCGCGTGGGTTTTCTCCGGGTGCCCCGGTTCCCATCCACATTCCAAGGACATAGTCTTGAAGGTTAATTTTGTTTGGTAAAGATTATAAATTGCCCCTGGTGTGTAGAATAGTGGTGGTGTATTGGGATCACTCGTCGGCGCGAAGTCAGTGGGCCAATGGACCTATTTCCACATTGTATCTCTAAACTAAACTACCAACATGTTTAAATCCAGAGTACACCACCATTAATTTCATTCTAAACCTATACCTTGATCGGAAGATGATCTCTTGGTGCAGCAGGGTGATGTTTTAAATATATATTTATAGTACTGTGAAAGACAGCGTTCACCTGGTTTTGGTCAGATTCTGCATAGCATATGCTCAGTCAGCTGAGTACTGTCACTCTATCTCCGCAGTGAATTCAAATCCAGACACATAAAATAGATTACAGGTTGTGATATTAAAAATAAATTCATCATCCTTGCCACAGTATGAGGTAATTCCATTCAAATGTCATTTTACTATTCATATTCAATGGATCTCAGGTAATTCTGGGCCATAATAAAAGTGTAAAACTTAATTTGGTCCTCAGCTTACAATGAGTTAAAGTCTTAAAATTCATGTAACAGTTCACTTGACATTGAGATGCAGTACTTCTCGAAAGGATTCACTATAGCTTGCTATTAAATTGTTCCTATTCTCTGAGAAGAGCCATTTCTCTTCATTACCTGGCAATTCCCCATAGAGCTTTCATTTTCCAATATGTCATTTCAAAGTAACAGCTTCCCACTAATTTTTTTTTGCTGTTATTTTAATTTCAGTCTTTCAAAGGCCCTCGTGTTTCCCTAGAAACTGAAAGCCTTGTGCAATTTCTGTAATGGAAAATGTACTGCCAGGGACTGAGGTCAGTCGTGGGATGGACTAGGGAGCAAGAACTGGTGGTTGTAGTCCATAGATCATGAGCTTGAGTTGGGTCAACACGCCATGTAAGTGTCTGGGTGAGAAGGGCCACCGCAAGAAATATTAGTGCATGACAAGAATAAACCTAAACGTAATGTCTAGAGTAAACTTTCTGTTATCTTACACAATAGAGTCATAGAGTCATACAGCATGGAAACAGGGCCCATACACCCTACTTACCCACAACGGCTAACATGCCCCATCTACACTGGTCCCACCTGCCTGCATTTGGTCCATATCCATCTAAACCTGTCCTATCCATGTACCTGTCTATATGTTTCTCAAACATTGCGATAGTATATGCCTCCGGCAGTTCGTTCCATGCACCGACCGCCCTTTGCGGGTAAAAGTAAACACTCGGATTTCTATTACATCTTTCCCTCCTCACTTAAGCCTATGTCCTCTGGTTCTTGATTCCCCTACCCTGGGCAAGAAACTCTGAACATCTACCCGATCTATTCCTCTCATGACTTTGTACACCTCTAGTTCCGGCGCTCCAAGGAACAGAGTCCCAGCCCACTCAACCTCTCCCCATAGCTCAATTCCTCGAGTCCTGGCAACATCCATGCAAATCTTTTCTGCACCCTTTCCAATTTAGGTTTCGATTTATTATTGTCACATCGATTCAATGGATATTTTTAAGGCAGAGATAGACAGATTCTATCTGTTTGGACTTTGCTTCGTCTGTATTGGCCTCACTCATGTTGCTCCATTTTATCCTTCACTTGCCACAAAATCTACAGTTTGATCTGTATGCAGGGCATTTTTTCTCTTGTCTATGCTTGTAGTTGAACCGAAAGAGCTAATAGTCAAATCTAATATTCAAATCTAAAATGGAGTCGTTCTTCTCCAAAAGCATGGGCTAGCAGAACAAAAGAATGGCTCGGTGCTAAGTCTGAATGATATCTATATAATTAAAAGCGTCATCTTGGCCACTTCCTGTCTGGCACTCTACATTGATTTTAGAAAAAAACGCTACCACATATTGCTATGATTTTTGGCCATCTTTCTCACAGTCCTACTCCACTTAGCAGGCCCTGATGATTTTTCCCATCGATGAAAAAAAAAGTTATGAGTGTTTAAAAAAACTTTGAGATCCTCTCGACTGTCAATCACCGCATGCCTGGACGTTACTCAGTCACTCTGCAAAATCATGAGGGAGAGGCCACGACTCTCATTCTAAGCTGTGAATCAACTGAACTTTGAGTCTGCAATGTACTTGCAATAAATGATTTGTTAGCCTTTAATGTAAGTGAGATGAGTTGTTTGGCCTGCCATGTGCTTGAAACTGAGATGGCAATGGAAATGAAATGCTAATGAGGTGAGTTGTTTGGCCTGCCCTGTGCTTGAAACTGAAATGGCAAAGGGAAATTAAATGAAATGAAAATGAGATGAGTTATTTGGCTTGCCCTGTGCTTGAAACTGAAATGGCAATTGAAATGAAATGAAATGAAAATGAGATGATTAAGAAGGAACTGCAGATGCTGGAAAATCGAAGGTAGACAAAAATGCTGGAGAAACTCAGCGGGTGACGCAGCATCTATGGAGCGATGGAAATAGGCAATGTGACACCCCCACCAGACTGATATGAGGGTGGGGGGGGGGGGGTGGGAGGAAGAAAGAAAGAGGTGGAGCCAGAGGGCTGAGGGAGAGCTGGAAAGGGGAGGAGAAAGTAAGGACTACCTGAAATTAGAGAAGTCAATGTTCATACCGCTGGGCTGAAAACTGCCCAAGCGAAATATAAGGTGCTGCTCCCCCAATTTAAAGTGGTCCTCACCTTGGCCATGGAGGAGGCCCAGGACAGAAAGGTCAGATTCGGAATGGGAGGGGGAGTTGAAGTGCTGAGCCACCGGGAGATCAGGTTGGTTATTTGGTTATTGCGAATCGAGCGGAGGTGTTCAGCGAAGCGATCGCCAAACCTACACTTGGTCTCACCAATGTAGAGCAACTGACATCTAGTGCAGCGGATGCAATAGATGAGGTTGGAGGAGGTGCAGGTGAACCTGGAAAGACTGCTTGGGTCCTTCAATGGAGTCAAGGGGGGAGGTAAAGCGACAAGCGTAGCATTTCTTGCGGTTGCGAGGGAAAGTGCCTGGAGAGGGGGTGGTACGGGTGGGAAGGGACGAATTGACCGGGGACTTACGGAGGGAGCGGTCTCTGCAGAAAGCAGACAGGCGAGGAGATGGGAAGATGTGGTAAGTGGTGGGATCACGTTGGAGGTGGCGAAAATGCTGGAGTATTATTTGTTGTATGTGACGGCTGGTAGGGTGGAAGGTGAGGACAAGGGGGACTCACCCCTTGTTACGAGTGGGGGGATGAGGAGTGAGAGCAGAGTCACGGGGTATAGAAGAGACCCTGGTGAGAGCCTCATCTATGGTAGAAGAGGGGAACCCCCATTTCCTGAACAATGAGGACATCTCCGAGGCCCTGGTGTGGAACACCTCATCCTGGGTGCAGATGTAGCGTAGACGGAGGAATTGGGAGTAGGGGATGGGGTCCTTACAGGAAGCAGCGTGGGAAGAAGTGTAGTCCAGATAGCCATGGGAGTCAGTGGGTGTATAGTGGATGTCGGTCAGTAGTCTATAAATGAGATGTGTTGTTTGGCCTGAAACTGTACACGAACATGAAATGACAATAGAAATGAAATGAAATGCAAATGAGATGAGTTGTTTGGCCTGCCCTGTGCTTGAAACTGAAATGGCAATGGAAATGAAATGCAAATGAGAGGAGTTGTTTTGCCTGCCCTGTGCTTGAAACTGAAATGGCAATGGAAATGAAATGAAATGCAAATGAGGCGAGTAGTTTGGCCTGCCCTGTGCTTGAAACTGAAATGGCAATGGGAAATGAAATTAAATGAGTTGTTTGGCCTGTCTCAAACCACTTATTTTGGCCCACAAGGCCGAGAAACCAGTCCCTTTTGCCCAAAATGCCCATATTAGCCATAAAGAAGCCAAGATTGGACAAAAATAGCTGACGTTCCAGAGATAAGTAATAACTTGTTATTGTATGAGCTTGATTTGGACCCAGATTTTCTTATATTCTGAAAGATTGCAGAATCTTTCAGTCATGCCATATTCAGACTTGATAAAAGTGTTTTACTGATAAGAAAAATGTACAATTTTGTTAACTGTCCTTTGTTCTGTGAGTGGGAGCCAGAGAAGCATTGAGCAACGTTGGTGCTCATTGTAGATCACCACTCCCTTCTGACAAATTAATTAAAGATTGCCATGGTCTACCTTTAACAGTTTTTGTTGCTATCTGTTTTTAAGAAACAAACTTTCACAGAACACAGTTGCTACAATAAGCTTCTTATGGTCTGGTTCTCCGATTTTTGTTGCTGGTGTCCAACTGCATTGATCAAGTTCATCTTCCTGGATTGAAGCAAGGCTGTTTGATTATTCCAAATTTTTGCCTGCCTATTTGTAGCCTCCTGTACTGTGGCTGATTTGCAGTAACAGCCACACTCCTGATCAAAGTCATTCCTATTTTCATTATGTTGACCCCAAATGGGTTGGTTCACTGGTCTTTCATTAAATCTACACTTTCCAGTTTTATTTCCTGCCATTGACTTTGGACGTTGTTTCAATAGATATAATGACTTGTTTTCTGCTACATGTATCCTGATTTTTCCAAAGAGCTTTTACTTTCATTCTCACGTATCACTGTTGTTAAAAAGATCCAATCCTTTCTCAAAGATCTCTAAAAGGATATTATGGAGTTTTGCTATATATAGTCTTTCAGGAACCAACAATGTTTGTTCACTTTCTGTTTACTTTTTCTACATCCATTTGGACTGTCACATTCTGTTCTCCATGAGCTGAAACCGTGCAGTGGCCATGGCCATTTTCCTCACACTGAGGAAAACAATCACTTCAAGCTAAGATAGACACAAAATGCTCGAGTAACTCAGCGGGACAGGCAGCATCTCTGGAGATAAGGAATGGGTGACGTTTCGGGTCGAGACCCTTCTTCAGTCCTACTAATTACTTCAAGCTAACTGAGAAACCTTCAAATAACATAGCTCTTTTTTCTCCTAATTAACTGCTGCCACCAGTTTTCCAGAGCATTCTTTATTAATTAGACCCCTGGACTATGTTCTGTGGCTCAACAACTTGTTATTCTTCCAGACAGGACCTCTCATAAGTAACAGTGTTCTCTATATACAGCATAGTATAATGGTAAGTAATACGATGTAAATGAAAATGGTATAATTATGTCTCACAAAATAGTTCTCCCATTATTCTTACAATTTGTAATATTAGGTCTTAAACAGGTTAAGACAGAAAAACAAATGGTGAGACAGAAATGGAGAACAGCTAGTATAAGAGGAGCTATGTGTTTTTAGGAGCTGTAGACAGACAATATCCCAGAGCAGATGTAATGGTTGTTCATAATTGCTTGGCATTGGACTTTATACTGATGAAATATAAAGGATCGAAATGGGAACAGTTTTCAGCAATTTTAAGATAATGCTGCATCTTTCTTTCTTATGGCACCTAGGTTTTCATTAAATTTTTTTTGCCAATTCATTTCATGTATCACAGAGGGTGGCGAGTGCCCGAATCGTGCTCCCAAGATTGGTGGTTGAGGCAATTATGATAGTGGTATTAAGAGGCTTTTGAATAAGTTTATAGATATGCAGAGTGAAAGAATATATATTATACACAGGTAGATGAGAGATGGTATACAAAATGCTGGAGAAACTCAGCGGGTGCAGCAGCATATATGGAGCGAAGGAGATAGGCAACGATTCGGGCCAAAACCCTTTTTCAGATGAGATTAGATGAGAGATGGTCTTGGCATCATGTTTGGCATAGACATTGTTGGCTGAAGGGCCTGTTCTTGTGCTGTACTGTTCTATGCATCTGAAAACCAATGGATTTTTCTGTGAAAATATTTTTATTACAAGGTATTCTATGTCACTCTACACATCCACAGCTGGAGAGAGTGGAATAGTCCTCACTTTAGCAAACAATTAGTAGATAAAAATTCTCTTATCCCTTTATAAACTGCAAGAGATCACCATATGACAGAACTAAGATGTGGAAATGCTCTTCAAGCTTTCTTCAAAAGCTCTCAATAAAAAGTCGCTGTTTTTTTTAATTTATTTTATTTTTTTAAATTTTTTAAATTTTATAATACAACTTAGGAGATAGGTCCGTAGGTACAGAAAACAAAACTATTCGTCTAGTCCTGGGTTCAAGCTTCCGTCGCGCCTCAGCGCTGGCCCATTCTACCCCTTCAAATAATCTATGAACGGGGACCATATTCTAATAAATAATTCAGGTTTGTCGATTAAGACAAATCTAATTTTTTCCAGATTTAAGGTCTCCGAGATCTCCATAATCCACATTTTAATTGTAGGGGATGCAGGGTTTTTCCAAAATTTTAAGATTAGTTTTTTCCCAGTTATTATCCAGGAAATTTCTTTGGTTTATTGTCAGTTTTAGGTATGGTTCAGATATGCCCAATATTATTAATTTAGGATCGGGATCCAGTTGACTATTAACCACTACCGGAAATAATTTAAAAAATATCCACCCAAAATGTTTTAATTTTTATGCAATTTACAAAGGTATGGGTTAAATTAGCCTCAGAATATTGACATTTATCGAGGATAGGAGAGATTTTTAGGGAGGGAAGAACTGTTTGGACCCCTGGAGAGGCAGAAAGCGGAATTTAATCCTGATTTGGATTATGTCATTATGGGGTTTGCACGTTCTCCATGTGACTGCATGGGTTTCCCCTGGTTGCTCGAGCATTCTTCCATGTCCCAAACATGTACAGGTTGGTAGGTTGATTGGCTGCTGTAAATTGCCCTTGATGATGGTGAGTGGTAGAATCTGGGGGGAGAATAAAAATGGGATCAATGTAATGGGCTGTTGATGGTTGGCATGGACTCAGTGGGTCAAAAGGCCTGTTTCTGTGTTCTGAGTATGCTCCCAAAGAACGAATTAATTAACAAAACCCGATAGTCTGTAATATCAGGATGCCGATATTCAAAGTTGCATGTGTTATTCAAACTATGTATTTTGTTACGGCTGGCACAGTGGCACAGTGGTACAGCGAGTGGGCTGCTGAGCTGGGAACCCAGTTAACTGGATTATGAGCCAGGACAATCTGGAATGATGTAACCATATAACCATATAACCATATAACAATTACAGCACGGAAACAGGCCCTCTCGGCCCTTCCAGTCCGTGCCGACCATTTGTTTTCCCCTAGTCCCATCTACCTGCACTCAGACCCCTCCATTCCCTTCACGTCCATATACCTATCCACTTTACTCTTAAATGTTAAAATCGATCCTGCCTCCACCACTTCTGCTGGAAGCTGATTCCACACAGCCACCACCCTCTGAGTAAAGAAGTTCCCCCTCACGTTACCCCAAAACCTCTGTCCCTTAATTCTCATGTCATGGTGGGGACAATCTCTCTCCTAATATGCTATATTTACCAATACAAGTCTAATATTAGAATTGCTAATAATTAGATAAACTGATTCAAACATTATGGATATTTAAAATAATATATTGTATTAAATACTTAACTACTTAAAACTCCATTTTATTCTAGATTGCCTGAACACCTAAAAATAAATGTGCTACGCTGTTATCAAGGATAAAATTAAAATTTATGTCTACAATCTAGCATCTAGGTGCTGTTTAGTAGAACTTCAAATTATATTCTATCAGTAAAAATAAATTATCTTGATAGTTGGAGTTTGCAGTGTTTTATTTTACCTTTTATGATTTGTGCTACCTTTTTTCTTGCGTTTGGAAGGAAATGGGTTCGGTACCAACAATCGGGAGAGTGCACCTGAACGGCAGTCATGAAAGTACGTGTCCATTGCTGTCAACAGCCTGGTTTCTATGCAGTCAGCATTTCTGAGATCCTGTTCGCCTGCCGAGTACTGGCTGATGACAAGTAGCTTTTTAAGAATTCATCCAACAGCATTTCACGCTGAAACAGAATGCACCAACTATCAGCCAGAAAAAAAGCAGCAAGAAGATGGTGTGTAGCAGCTTGCAGCTATGGCAGTACCTGGAGCGCACAATTACACACCTGCCAGCCATCAGCATGATGCGTTTGAGCCAGCTATACCTTGTTAGCATTCACTGACTGAAGCCAATGCAAAATTGAAGCTTGTCACACCAAGCTTATGTGCAACATGCATCTCAAGAGCTTTATTGTGTTTGGTGGTTTGTTGCGTTGGTGGTTTGAACAATATTAACACACATCACAAACTGAGTTTAAGTAGGGGTAGTTTCAGTTGCAAGTTGCGTCTCCCCGAGTAATCCAACAATGAAGAATTCATTTAAATATTAAAACAATAGGATCCTCAATGAGTCATCCAGCATAGAAACAGACCCTTTGGCCCAACATGCCCAGGCTGACCAACATGACCCATCTACACTAGTCCCACCTGACCACATTTGGCCCATATCCTTCTAACCTGTCCGATCCAAGTACCTGCCTAAATAACTCTTAAATGTTATGATGGTACCTGCCTCAAGTATCTCATCTAGCACCACCCTTTGTGAAGGTATCACTTAGGTACCTGTTAAATCTTTACCTCAGCTTATTCTCTTCTAATATTACGTCTCATTATTCATACGTGTAATCATAGCTTTATCCATTTTGCATATGTTTGAATATGACAATAAACTCGATTTGACACATTCTTGAAGCATTCTATGGTTGCCAAGTAACCTACAGAGTAAAAAGCACGTTCCTCCTGCTGTGGCATGGATGCTCAAAGACCAGAAATACATCAAAGACTGGTCAGGGATTTAATCTTTAAAGAACCATCATGATATGAGACGGCTCATTCCTTTACTAGTGAAATAAAATAGGGAATGTTCCAGGGTTGTATGGGGATGAATGAGGCTGGGATTAGTGATTAGCTCACTTCAAACCAATTATAGCCAGTCCAAAGGCAACCCAAGCCTGAGGACATGTAATTGATTTTGATACCCAACCAGAACTTGATACATGTAGCTTGGTTGTGTTGTTATAATCAATGAAAAATACAGCACGGTATCAAACCCTTTGGCCTGCTGAGTCTGCACCAACCATCGACTATCCTAAACTAAACACCTATATAACACTAACTGCAGTGCCATAGACTCATTTTAGTGAATCCATTTTCCATTTTTTATTCTCCCCACAATCTCTTCAACATTTCCATGAATCTACCATTCCCCCACTTTCTTGGGGCAACTTATAGCGACCAATTAAACTACCGACGTGCACAACTCTGGAATGTGGGAGGACACTGGAGTACTTAGTGGAGACCCATTCAGTCAGAGAAAACATGCAAACACCACACCTGAAGTCAGGATTGAAGCTTCTTCTTCTTCTTCCGTGTGGCCTAAAGTTGTAGGACAACTTGTTCTATTTGATCTTCCGTTTGTGCACGTCGAGTTGATTGCATTAGTCGAAACAGGGCGGGCCACGTGAAGGTTGCAATTTTCCACCCCAGGATTGAAGCTGAGTCTATGGCACTGCAATTATTTCTATCTGCTCCATTGTGCCACCCAGTACTCAGGTCGGGAAGGCAGATTGAGAAACTAAAAGGCTAATTTATCCAGATCTTCCATTTAAGATGTGACAACTCTGTTTGGAACAATCAGCTTTCATCTAAGACACAAAGTGCTGGTGTAACTCAGTGGGTCAGGCAGTAGCTCCGTAGAAGATTGATAGGTGACATTGCGGTACCCTTCTCCAGACTGATTGCGGTGGGAGCTGGGGGCAGTTGGGGGGGAAAACGCTGGAAAAGAGGTGAGAGGCAGGACAAAGCCTGGCTGATAGGAGTAGCAAGGAACAGCAGATGCTGGTTTAAACAAAAGTTAGACACAAAATGCTGGAGTAACAGTGGGACAGGCGGAATCTCTGGAGAGAAGGAATGGATGACATTTCGGAGTGAGACCTTTCTTCAGACTGAAGGTCAGGGGAGTGGGAAACAAATAGATATGGAAGGGTAGGTTGTTGAAAAACGGATCAAAGCAGACGGTGATCAAGGAAATGTATATTATGGTTCATTGTTAGCTGAGGGGAAGGTGCCAAGGTGACATACAATCAATAAAATATAATCAGGACAGTGAAACTAGTCAGAGAACTAGGGTGGTTGCTAAACACTTTAACTCCCCCTCACATTATGACCTTTCTGTCCTGGGCCTCCTCCACAGTCAGAGTGAGGCCCAATGCAAATTGGAGGAACAGCACCTCATATTTCGCTTCGGCAGCTTATGAATGAATTTAGATGTCTCTAATTTCAAGTAACCCTTGCTTTCTCTCTTTCACCATCCCTCCCACAACCTAGTTCTCCTAGTTTCACTGTTTGGATCTGGATCTGGATGTAGTACGCTGAAAAGCTCTAGGTAGAACATAACTCAACACTATGATGGTGGTGGATGTGCGAATCGAGATGGAGATGCATTTGGAGTGCATCTTTGTATGTGTTGATGTTTTAGAGATCTCTGATGCTGGCTGGTAGGGTATTCCAATCCGTTGCTGTCTTGAAGAAAAACGAGTTAGAAAGTGCTAATGAAGTGCCGTGCGGAATGAAATAATTTCCAGATTGGTAGCTTCTGGTTGACATGCCTATGGGTGCTTGGATTAACTGGATGTGGTCCTCCATCTTTAAATCAATAATGGTATTCTTGATCTTGTGGAATGTTGTCACTCTGATGAACTTGCGACGAGTAGTAAGTGGATGAAGTTTAAGATCCTTTAACATGCTGGAGACTGAGCTCTGCCATTTGTAGTTGTTAGATATGAACCTTGCTGCTCTGTTTTGCACTGCCTGGATCTTATTAATGTTCCATCGAGTGAAAGGATCCCACACTGAGCTGCAATATCCAATGTGTGGACATACAAGGCTTTTATATGTTTGGATCTTAACGTCCTCCTGATTACGCCAGGAGAGGCCAAATCAGAGCATCATTGGTAACTGCTGGGTCCAATTAGCTGATATTGGTTTGGCCACCTGCACCGACTCCTTATAAAACCCAGACAGGGGGAGGGGTTCAAGTTCACATTTATTGTCACATACACCAATTGGTATAGTGAAATTTGAATTACCATACAGCCATACGAATAAAAATAACACAATACGCAATTGAACTTAACACAAACATCCACCACAGCGGAATCAATGTTTCTCACTGTGATGGAAGGCAATAAAGTTCAGTCATTTTCCTCTTTGTTCACCCGTGGTCGGGGCCTAGAACCCTCCGCAGTCGCTGCTACGGAGGGCCTGATGTACCGGCTCTCTCGCCGGGATGATCGAAACTCCAGCGTCGGAACAAATCGGAACACACTCTGCGGGTTGGAGTTTCTGAATCGGCCGCTTCTTACCGGAGACCGCGGCTTCCGAAGACAAGAGGTCCCGCTGGACGGACCTCCAACACTGGTGATCCTCGGCAAAAGATCCCAGGCCTCCGCGATTTAAAGTCAGCATTGTGCCCGTGGCTAGAAGCTCCGCAGACCACAGCTCCACGATATTAAAGTCAGCAGGCCCCACTGGACGGAGCTCTGGCGATCCTCGACAGGATCCCAGGCTCCACGATGGTACTTCAGCGCTGTGCCTGCTGCTGAAGTTCTGGGCACTGGGCCGGTCTCCGGTCGGAAAGGTTGTGCCAGTTCAATTGGTAGGCCTCGTGGGGGGCCAAAGATGCGACATGGAGAAAAGACTCATCTCCATCCAGGTAAGTGACTGAAAAATGATTTCCCCTATTCCCCCCCCCACCACTCCCCACATAAGACATACTGAGAAACATTGAAACATACATTTTGACGCACTAAAAATAGCAAAAAATGGCGAAAAGACGAACAAGCTGCTGGCGAGGCAGCCACTGTGGTGATGCTACCCGGTGGAGAGGGAGAGGGAGGGGGAGGGGGAAAGGGAAAGAGGGGTGCCACCCTGCTAGCTGTGTTTCCCTGTTGCAGGTTTGAGGAAGTCTGAACCACTGGGACAAACCTGAGACCACTAGCGCCACTGTGTGGTCAAGACTGGGCTGCCAGGAAGAAGCCCAAGAGCGCCAGAGCCTCAACTAAGGCCAAGACTGAGTGTCTGAGGTAAGCCTGAGACGCCAGTGCCTATTCATGCCAATGAACAATGAAGGACTGTGCCCACACCCAGAGGCAAAGATTGAGTTGCCAGGATAATCCAGAGACCGCCAGTGCCACCTCTTCAAGCCCCAAAGCTGAGACGACAGGGTAAACCTGAGACTGCTAGATCCTCTTCTCAAGGCAAATGTGAACTTCTAAGGTGAAGCCTGAGATGCCACACCTCCTCCTTGGAAGACCAGGACTTTCAGGATAAATGTGAGACCACCGCACGTGTTGCCTGATGGCGAAGGACAGCACCCCCCCCCCCCCCCCCCCCCCAAAACGATCCTGGACTTTCTTATCACTGTAAATAAAATATAAAGATGAGTTCACCCTACCGTGAATGTCCGTGAGGTGGTCACTGGTGTTCCCAGTTCATCCCCGACGCCACAGTTGTCACCTTTTATTTTATCATAGAGACTCGGATAGCACAACAGAATGCGGCAGAATAAAGGCAACATAACTTCAGCCAGGATTCAGGGCATTAACTGTGTGATGTTTGTTGCTTGGCTGCTCACCAGCTGGATAATAAGGGACTGAAATCTCTTTAGGTTGCAGTACATTTGCAATACAATAAGCATGCAATTATGGGTCCCTTGCACCACGAGAAAGCTCACAAATCCTCATGCTTACCCAACTTCCTGCTGCTTAGTCAGGGAAAATGGTATGCATTCATCTTTCTTAGAATGGATTTTTCTTGTGAAACATTAAAGCAGGATATGCTGAAGATATCTTCAAGTCTGGAGGGAGCTTGGTGTGTAATGGTTTATAGCCTTCATGCCCTTGATAATCATGAGCAAAGTGATCCTCTCCTGTTAGAATGCTGACAAAAGTCTCAGTGAGAACATCCTTACACGGTCATAGGAGCATAGAAAATAGTACAGGACTAGGCCATTCAGCCCTTCGAGCCAGCACCGTCATTCAATATGATCATGGCTGATCATCCAAAATCAGTACCCATTCCTGCTTTCTCCCCATATCCCTTGATTACGTTAGCCCTAAGAGCTATATCTAACTCTCTCTTGAAATATCCACTGAATTGGTCTCCACTGCCTTCTGTGGCAGAGAATTCCAGATTCACAACTCTCCGTGTGAAAAAGTATTTCCTCATCTCAGTCCTAAATGGCCTACCCCTTATTCTTGAACTCTGACCCCTGGTTTTGGACTCCCCCAAAATTGGGAAAGATTTTCCTGCAATTGTCACAGACAATTCATGTGCTATCCCTTGATGAGGTGCAGGAAGATGTATACCTTGTGATGCCCTTTTCCTCCTCCCTCTTTCAGAGGCTCATGCTGCTCTGTCATTGTTCTTCGTCTCTATACCCCTAATTGAGGCTGCTGAAGGACCCGTGTGTTCATGTTATAGGAGCAGAACTAGGCCATTTGGCCCATCAAATGTACTCTGCCATTCAATCATGGCTAATCTATCTTTCCCCCTTGACCCCATTCTCCTGCCTTCTTCCCATAAACCCTGACACCTGTATTAATCAAGAATCTGTCAATTTCTGCCATAAAAATATCCATTGACTTGGCCTCCACAGCCTTTTGTGCCAATAAATTCCACAGACAAACCACCCTCTGACTAAAGAAATTCCTCCTCATTTCCTTTTTAAAGGTACGTCCTTTTATTCTGAGGCTATGGCCTTTGGTCCTGGACACTCCCACTCGTGGAAATATCCTCCCCACATCCACTCTACCCAGGCCTTTCACTATTTGGTAAGTTTCAATTAAGTCCCCCCTCATTCTCTAAACCCCAGCGGGTGCAGGCCCAGTGCTCGGGGATATTGGGGTTTTGCAGAAACCTTGAATTAAAGCAAAACGCTTTAGTTCCCGGCACTCCAAGCAAACTATAATGAATTGAAAGAAATCTAATAGCACCATCACTAGTTGATTTTATAGAGTGTTTTCTTGATTCAGTGCTCTTTGAACTGGCAAGCAGATGATCACTTTAAATAGCGTTGGGTGGGCTGAGTTCCTTATGGTTGCTGAACATGTGCTCAGCTATGCAAAATGTTTACTACACACACCGTATAGCTGAGGTACAATTTGCCAGTTCTGGTGTTTAATAGTAAGATTAAACGAGAACTTACCAGTTCGAAGTTTGATCGTTATTTTATGAGGAGTAACGATGAGGGATTACGTGAAGAAGCCCCGCCTGGCGCTGGAACGGCATACTTCAAAGCAGCGGCATGAAAAACACAGAACATAATAGCCGGAGTAAGATAGTAAGGCTCAACATAGATTTAGAACTACCAGATGATCATTTATTTTATGAGGGTCGGGAGTGGAGGGCACATAATCCCTCATCGTTACTCCTCATAAAATAACGATCAAACTTCGAACTGGTAAGTTCTCGTTTAATCTTACTATTTTACTTCGGAGTCACGTGAGTGACTACGTGAAGATTTTGAAGCTTTCTGTGTTTTTTATGTTGTAGACTCATTCCATATGACACTGGCTCATTCAACACAGTAATGAGCAAAATAACTTACGCATTCCCTCAAAGTTAGCCTTTCTCCAATCAAAAATCTCCAGTTCTGACTCTCTCCATAATTATATTGAAACTAATGGTATTGTGATCACTGGTCCCGAAGTGCTCACCAACGCATACCTCCGTCACCTGACCTGCCTCATTTCCTAACAGGAGGTCCAGCACTACCCCTTCTCTGGTCGATACCTCTATGTACTGCTGCAAAAAACTATCCTGCACACATTTTACAAACTCCAAACCATCCAGCCCATTTACAGAATGTGTTTCCCAGTCTATTTTTGGAAAATTGAAATCTCCGACAATCACTACCTTGTGCTTACTACTAATATCTGCTATCTCCTTACATATTTGCTCTTCCAATTCTCGCTCCCCATTTGGTGGTCTATAATACACCCCTAAAAGTGTTGCTACACCGTTCCCACTTCTCAGTTCCACCCAAATAGCCTCCCTAGACGAGCCCTCTAATCTATCCTGCCAAAGCACTGCTGTAATATATTCTCTGACAAGCAATGCAACACCTCCCCCTCTGGTCCCTCCAATTCTATCACACCTGAAGCAACGAAATCCTGGAATATTTAGTTTCCAATCACAGCCCTCCTGCAACCATGTTTCACTGATTGCCACAACATCATATTTCCAGGTGTCAATCCAGGCTCTAAGTTCATCCACCTTACTTACAATGCACCTAGCATTAAAATATACACATTTTAGAAACCCACCATCCCTTATTCTCTGTCTATTATCTTTTTCATCTTTCTCGCCTACATTTTGGGTCCGAGTGCTTCCCTTCTCTGCCTCTTGCCCCACACCCTGACCCCTAGCCCCCTCTGCCCGAGTCCCTCCCCCCAGCCTTTCTAGTTTTAAAGTCTCCCCAGTAGCCTTTGCAAATCTCCCTGCCAGGATATTGGTCCCCCTCGGGTTCAAGTGCAACCCGTCCTTTGTGTACAGATCATGCCTTCCCCAAAAGAGGTCCCAGTGATCAAGAAACTTGAATCCCTGCCCACTGCACCAGTCCCTCAGCCACGCATTTATCCTCCACCTCATTTCATTCCTACTCTCACTGTCACGCGGCACAGGCAGTAATCCTGAAATCGTTACCCTTTTGGTCCTTCTCCTTAACTTTCCCCCCAACTCCCTAAATTCTCCCTTCAGGAACTCGTCACTTTTTCTGCCTATGTCATTGGTACCTATGTGTACCACAACACCAGGCTCCTCTCCCTCCCTTATCAGAATCTTTTGGACACGTTCTGACACATGCGCGACCCTGGCACCAGGGAGGCAAACTACCATCCGGGTCTCCCGACTGCGTCCACAGAATCGCCTATCCGACCCCCTAACTATAGAGTCCCCTATTACAATTGCCCTCCTCTTTTTGCTACCCTTCTGAGCATCAGGGCCGGTCTCTGTGCCGGAGGCCCGGCCGCTGTTGCTGCCCCCAGCTAGGCTCCTCCTGTCCCCTCCAATCGTACTCAAACCCGAGTACCTATTTTCCAGGTGTACGGTCACAGGGGTACTCTCTAGCCCCTGCCTCTGCCCCTTGCCCTTCCTAACTGTGACCCACGTGTCTGCCTCCTGTGGTCTGGGAGTGACTGCCTCCCTGTAGCTCCTCTCTATGACCTCCTCACTCTCCCTGACCAGACGGAGGTCATTGGGCTGCTGCTCCAGGTTCCTAACACAGTCCTTTAGGAGCCCCATCTCAACACACCTGGCGCAGATGTGGATGTCAGGAGGGTTATCAGATTCCCTGACCTCCCACATCTGTCATCCAGAACAGTACACTGCCCTGGCCTTCATACTGCCCCCCTTACACAGGATACAATATCAACACAATACAAAGTACACAACAAACTGCTGGAATTTGACTGCCAATCAGCTGCTTTCCCTAGTCCACTTCCCACCAATCAGCGGCTTCCTCAAAAAAACCCAAATGGAATGTTATGGATTTAGGCAAGCCCCGCGCTTGATTTTTAACCTTACCGGTCGGGTGTCGCTCCTCCCCCTCCTCCTCTTCCAACGGCTCCTGTGGGCCTCACTCTGATCTGCAAATCTAGAGTGCAGATTTGGTCCCAAATATTATATATTTCTTCCCATTGAGCTCCACAAACTGATGGCAATTTATTTTACTTCAAATGTATTGGTTATTTGCACAATATTTGATTTGTTTTCCATTGAATGGAAATGCCATGCACCAGTTTGAAATACTTTTAAAATCGTATTTCCTTATATCTCATATAATTGAGACATGGATATCATAAACGGATTCACCGTTGATATCTTTATAAACTTAAACGTTTTTATCATTATCTGCTGTTTCACATAACAGCTTTGGTGAGACCAATTAAATTATTTTTTTTTTCATATTTACTTTTCATGGCCTCACTCATTCATTCAGGTATCGTACCTAGTACACCTCTATATATATTTTGTGCTGAAGTGTACTTAAAATAAAACATAAACGTTTTATTATTATTCTGCTGTTTTAATCATAACAGCTTTAGTGAGAGACCAACTAATTTTGGTTTCCACGGTTATTTTCCATGGCCTCACTTCTTATTCAGATGTTGTACCTACACCTGTATATATATATATATATATATATATATATTTTACTGGTGCTGTGGTGGGTACTTCATGACCAGCCACCACTATCTGTGCATTTTTAGGGTCAGTTTTCCATTTTATTTTACTGCCCTTGTTACTCCTGAGTTTTTCCCTCAAGGAGACTACCTTCAAACATATCTGAGGTAGATATTCCCACAACATTTCATCATATATATTAATATATGAAACCCCTTTAGGGTAGGTTAGGGAATGTTTTTGGGCCTTTTAACCCTTTTTGGCTTGAATTCTTTATTTATTTTATTTTTATTTTTTGGAATCTTTTTTCCATTATTTTTTCAAGCCATAAAGCTTTTTTAGTCTGAAGGCCTTTTATTGTAACTTTTTAAATTATGGCCTTTCTGACTTTATAAAATTCCCCCCCCCCCCCCCTGCCAAAAGTTTGTGGAGCGACTAAAAAGTTTTCCTAACGTAATTTTGACGGCCACCGGTATCGGAACCGGCTCCGTAATCTCCCGTTCCGATCGCTCCCCTTAGGACGTTCTTTTAAAACACCGTTTTTTTTAATATAAAGTATTTCCTTTTATTTTAACTTTTACTTATTTTTTACTTTTAAATTAGTTTTAAATCATGGTATTCAATATCAGCCACGGAGTTTTTTAGACCCTGAAAGTGTTTTTCCCTGCACTTACCTGCGGGCCCGTACCTACCGCTGTCGAGGGGCTGCCTCTGCAGCTCATGCTCTGCCGTCAGCGTCGACGTCATGCCGTTCCAGCGCCAGGCGGGGCTTCTTCACGTAGTCACTCACGTGACTCCGAAGTAAAATCAGTGTTAGAACTCCTATCACTTTTCTTCAGCAGCTATTAGTATGGCACCTGATATCAGCTTCTATTAAGACGTGTGGGTTTGTAGATTTAGTTTTTTAGTTTTAGAGATACAGCGCGCAAACAGGCCCTTCACACCCACCAACCAGCGATCCCCGCACATTAACACTATCCTGAACAGGTGATCAAGGGTCAGCACGGACTCGTTTCCCAGCTGCATCTCTAAACAAAAAATACGGTGAGCAAAGGGGACAAATGTGCACACATGCATTGAATGCCATATTAGCAAGAAATCATAAATCATGGTGCTTAACATTGGTCTTGCGGATATTTAAGAACTTGCATTTGTATAGGAAAAGAGGCCCTTTTCCCCAACCACTTCCTTGTCAGCACTTTTCCATGCTACCCTAGGAGATGTGACACTTGTTCTTTTGTCTCATCCCTTGGCACCATCCAGGGACCACATTCAGTGCCCTCAACGTGGCCTCCTATACACTGGAGACACCAAATACAAATTGGGTGACTATTTTATGGGGGCACCACTGCCAAGTCAGTATGGGTGAACCAGTGCTTCTAATTGCCTGTTACTTTAATTCTGACCTATGTTGTGGCTTCTTGGACAGTTCTAACGAGGTCCACTAAGTTTCGAACAGCATCTCATTTTCCATCTGACCACAAGACAGACTTTGGGTTTCAATACTGAATTCAACAATTTGCGTTTGACAAATGTATCAAAACTGAACAGTTCCATAAGGTTACTGATCTGTAATATAGATATTTCCAGAAGTCTTCTATTGGTTTCAACTTCAACATTACCTCTAACTTTCCACTTTCACGGAACTACATACATGTAGCCCCTAGATCCCTACAACACTCTTTGGGACCCCAACATTGACTGTGTATTACTGTGCCATTAATTATGAAATGCTGCTGCGCCCACACACAAAGTCCCAAACATATTGGCTACTTGTTGCTAATTATGTCCTGATTGCATACCATTGTTGGATTTCTCATGGTTACCACTGCACTCTCAGGAGAGTGTCTGCATGTTGTTCTGATGATTTGTTTTGACAATCAATTTCTTTGCTTTATGGTGTGATTTTTTTTTCATGGCATTAATGTTAAAGTAGCTAAAAAGATAGTGTCAGGATGAGAAGACATTCATCAGGAATAAGAATACAAAGTATTTTGGTCCATTTCGTTCCGAAGCACTTTACCTGCAGTCCCCATTGATCCTTCATTGCAGCAGTACCAGCGCTGGGTGGCACCAGCAAGTCGTTTTTTTTACATAACCCAAGGGGATATGGCCCGAGGAGTTTTTTCAGTGGGTCTTTCATGTTAGATTCAGATCAAGCAGTGATCCTTTGAAGTTGTCTAATCTTGATATAAATAGATATTATGTTCTGATTTAACATTAATGCTGATTAATAGATATTAAAATAAAATGTAAAATGACCAAAAAGGTAATGATTTCAACCAACTTTACGATTTACATGAAATTATTATATTTGTAATTCAAAAGGTGTTTGAAATCTTTGTTGCTTTAGTCTAAAAAGATGACCCGTGTATTATAATTAGAACATGTGATACATGAGTGGCTGTGTTAAAAAATGGTATGTTTAATTTCAATTTTGAAACTAATTAAAGGAAGAAAAAGGTATTTGTTCTTGTTTAGATCAGCTTTGAAATATGCACTGCTAAAGACAGCATAATATTGTTGCTTCATGAAGAGCAAAAATTTAAATGAAGCCTAATGTGGTGGCAACAAGATTAATTTACCTATACAATCACTCCCAGATGAATTATGCCACAAATCATTTTACAAGTGGATAATTCCTAATTAACCTCACACATTTTTGTATCTACATGCAAACTGGAGGTATTACTTGGCAGAACTTAATCAAATTGGTCTTTAAACGTTGTCAGTGTTTAAACTACTTGCTGAAGGTTGGGATGTCCTGGGTTGCAGTTTGGATCTAACAGTCCAAAAGCATTCAAAAGCTTCATCAATACCTTCCCAGGTTTCTGTATTTGGAACTGTTTTCGCTTGGTGTTTCTAATATTCAGGAAGAGTCAAGTCAAGTGTTTTATTGTCATATAATACGACAATAAAACACTCTTGACTGTTTGCATATTGTCCCAGATAGAACAATGAAATTCTTATGGGCCTGTCCCACTTAGGCAACATTTTAGGCAATTGCAAGAGACTGCGCAGTCATCACATGTCACAGGTGGTTGCTGGGGAGTCGCCTTCATGGTCATGAGGAGTTCCCACATTCTGGGAACTAGTGGCGGCCTCATTTTGGTCGCGACTGTTTCAACATGTTGAACAATTAGCGGCGACTAGAATGAAGCTGCCAAGGAGAGTAGCGAGAATTCTCGTATGGTAGGTGGGTCGCCAGGAGGTCCTAGTGGGTTGCCACGAGGTCGAAAAATGTTCTCATATATTCTTCTAGATTGTAGCCAGTGCTGACCGGTGAATTTCATTGGCTCATTGGGGAAAAAACTTGACAGTCGCCGGCAGTCACCTGAAAGATCGCCTAAGTGGGACAGGCCCATTACGTCAGCAGCACAACATCAAACATAGTACACTGTAAACAATATAATAAACGAGAAAAAAAGATCAATGCATATATATATATATAGAAACATAGAAAATAGGTGCAGGAGTAGGCCATTCAGCCCTTCGAGCCTGCACCGCCAATCAATATGATCATGGCTGATCATCCAACTCAGTATCCTGTACCTGCCTTCTCTCCATACCCCCTGATCCCTTTAGCCACAAGGGCCACATCTAACTCCCTCTTAAATATAGCCAATGAACTGGCCTCAACAACCTTCTGTGGCAGAGAATTCCAGAGACTCACCACTCTCTGTGTGAAAAATGTTTTCCTCATCTCGGTCCTAAAGGAATTCCCCCTCATCCTTAGACTGTGACCCCTTGTTCTGGACCTCCCCAACATCCGGAACAATCTTCCTGCATCTAGCCTATCCAACCCCTTTAGAATTTTGTAAGTTTCTATAAGATCCCCCCTCAGTCTTCCAAATTCTAGCGAGTACAAGCCACGTCTATCCAGTCTTTCCTCATATGAAAGTCCTGACATCCCAGGAATCAGTCTGATGAACCTTCTCTGTACCCCCTCTATGGCAAGAATGTCTTTTCTCAGATTTGGAGACCAAAACTGTACACAATACTCCAGGTGTGGTCTCACCAAAGCCCTGTACAACTGCAGTAGAACCTCCCTGCTCCTATACTCAAATATATTATATATTATATACTCACACATTAAGTGTGAGTAACATAAACAAACAAACAACAATAGTGCAATAATACTATATGTGGTTCAGAGCTTAATGGAGGTTGTAGTGTTTAATAGTCTGATGGTTGTAAGTAACCTTTATGCAGAAAAAAGTTAAAATGAACTATGGGGAGTTATATCATAAATTGTAGTATTGTTTCTGGACACAGATAATTTACACAAGTAGTGTTAAAATAAGAGTAAACCAAGAAATTGACTCTAAGCCTACGGATCTACCTTGACACTGCAAGGTCTGTTCACTCTATATTACATTCAATCATTTGTCTAGTTAATCATTTTTGATCGTTGCTGGATAAATAATTGTAGAATAAGGCTGGAAAAATGCATGAATATCTTCAAGCTAGTATGTCTGCTGGAATGCCACTGGCTACTTCAGTATTACAGAAAAGCCTGGAATGGTGGAACGGAATTGCTATACTCACATTTGGCAGGTTGCAGAGTATTGAGTGCAGTTTCAAAGCAAACAGATCAGTAGATTTGATGAGGATGGAATTAATATTGCACGTCACATCTATGTACACTGAATGAAACAAATGTGGACAAAATGCTTTGTTGGTATTTTGTTTGCTATGCTGGCTTATCATATATTTCTTTCACTTTTTCCCCCCAGATGTTTTTTTTTTAATTTTCATTCCTTTTATTCTTTGAGGTGCAGGTGATGTTTTTAAATTTCTTGCATGGAGTCAAATTTTAGTTTATCAAATTTGAAAAGCCTGGAATGGTGGAACGGAATTGCTATACTCACATTTGGCAGGTTGCAGAGTATTGAGTGCAGTTTCAAAGCAAACAGATCAGTAGATTTGATGAGGATGGAATTAATATTGCACGTCACATCTATGTACACTGAATGAAACAAATGTGGACAAAATGCTTTGTTGGTATTTTGTTTGCTATGCTGGCTTATCATATATTTCTTTCACTTTTTCCCCCCAGATGTTTTTTTTTTTATTTTCATTCCTTTTATTCTTTGAGGTGCAGGTGATGTTTTTAAATTTCTTGCATGGAGTCAAATTTTAGTTTATCAAATTTGATTCTTATCTAATGGGCAGAATGACTTTTATAATGGCCAAGAAACTGCTGTGTGCCCACCACATGTGTGCCAATGCCTGAAGCATAGTAGAGAAAGCAGGAGCACTCTGTGGACTGAAATGGTATAAGCACACCAAACAGTCTTAGAAATTGATGTGTTTGAAGAACTGTTGCAGAGCACTGATTGTAGAAACTAAAATATAAGGTTATTTTGTGAGGGTAGCACACGACATGGTTGCAGATCACTCATTGATGGGTCATAACTCATATAAGTAGTTGCTCCGTGAGACTCCATTGGTAAGCTGCAGCACTATTTTGGGGGTTTGTTCCAGGGAGACTGGGCGAATTGTCAAGCACTATCCAGGAAAAATACATGCTGAGAAAGCTGCAATTTAAATTGATGGGAAAGGAATGGTTAGATGCAATGCATGTTCTTGGATGGAGGGCTGAGGTACTGGGAAGTTTGGAATCCGCAGAGTGTGGCCCCGAAGACAAGGGGATTGAGGAGGAGGGAACCGCTGATGACAATGGACGGATGGAGTGGATCATCCTTAGAAGGACCAAGGTATTTCCTCCAGCGCCTAAAAGGTTGGCTATAGGAAGCGTCCCCAGCAGTTAAGTGAGGAGAGGGACGTTGGTTCGCAGGCCAAGCCGGTCAAGGGTGACTAGGAGGCCCTGCAGCAGCCAGGGGCTCACCAAGATTGGTAGCCCCTCCAGGACATCGAGCCAGTACTGTGGACCTTTTGTAAATGGTGCCGCAATATTGCGACTTGCTCATATGTGATCAATGCAAAAAGAATTTCACTGTGCAGTGCACATGTGATAATAAAGCACCATTGAACCACTTAAGTGGATAAAAACTGGCTTGAAGATAGGAAACAGATTGTGGTGCGGCAATTGTTATAGGCCAGATGGTAATAATGTGACTAGCATGTTGTGCTATCTCATTGTGACATCTGGATTATTCCATTGAGTCTATTGTGAGATTCATCACAGCTTAGTATGACAACTGTTCTTCCCAAGAACGCAAGAAATCGCAGAGAGTTGTGATAACAGATCAGTATATCACCATAAACCAACCTCCTCAACCCCCCCCCCCCCCCATCCCTATCCCATTGACTCCAACTATACTTTACTGTGCTATGGGAAAGCAGCCAACATTATCAAGGACTACACATACTATGATCATTGTTTCTTCTTGCCTCTTCTTCCCTTGAGTCTGAAGAAGGCTTCCGACCAGAGTTATCTTCTCTTTCAGAATTATTTTTCCTAGTAAATCTATATGGTGCATTACTCCAAAAGGCTGCAACATGTAATAGTAATTCCAAGTCTAACGCTTTTCCTTAAAAAAAATTACAAGGCCGGACCAGATTATGCCTCGGATGCTATTGGCATACATTGTCATTCCAAGCACAACCAAATTATCAATGGGAGAATAAATCCGATACTCAGTTAGGGTCTCATGTACAACCTGGTAATATGCTCAAAATGATACACTTTAGTCCCAATATATCTGTAACGGCAATCATTATGCAACCAAATGTATAACGCTCCAGATCCAAGTAAAATAAATGACAAAAGAATCGTATTCAATTGGCAAAATTACTTATCTGAATTTCCTTTTACATCTCCCTATCTAACCCAAACATTAAACTGTTTGCAGGTGTTTTCTGTGTTGCTAACACATGTTTGGCAATGGATTATATTGGCAATACATGCTAGGTTAATTTGATTTACCAATTAATGCAACATTTTGATTTCTAAACACAAAAGTGTGTTTAGAAAAACCTTGTGAATCACACAATATACACCATGATCTTGAAAACAGCTTAATTTTATCTAACCTTATAAAAGCATGTAGTGAACCTTTCAAGATTCCACAGCAGACTCTTCACACCATCCACCACTGATTGTCCTGAGTGTCTGAAAATTACTTTTGCATAGCATTCAACGCTTTCTCTATTCCTTTATTTATTTATAATATAGATTCAACCTTGCCTCTGAACCAAAATCAAACTGCACTGCAATGTCGTTAGGTATCGCATTGTTGCTTGTGCTTTTTATTTGGAAACAAATTTCATAGGGAACATAAAGCTAATCTATCCTACGGATGCAGAGAGAGTTAGAATTCCATCTGTTTTCCCTTAACATTTGCAATGTAATCGTACCCAAGTTGATTTAAAAGCTCCTCCTATGCATTCTCAGCATTCAACCTTCTAGTCATCTTCACTATTTCAATCAACTGATTCGGAAATATATTTACTTGTCATTTTGTACCTGGTTACTTTTTAAGTGACAACATTTCCAAAAAGGGTGTTACTGCTAATACTTTAATAGCAATTACCTATGCAATTTTTCCACTGTAATCTTTTTAAGGAACGCTTTCTGTTAAAACATTAATTCATTCACAATTCATCCATGAACTCTCCTTGTTGATAGGAATCGAGTGTCTACACAACAGGGAGTCTAGGACTTTATTCCTAGCAGCATTGGAGGCTCAAGGGTAACCTAACAGAAGTACATAAAATCAAGAGGGGAAAAGATAGGGAGAATGCAGAGTATTTTCCCCAGGATAAGGCAATCACGCACTATAACCATATAACCATATAACAATTACAGCACGGAAACAGGCCCTCTCGGCCCTTCCAGTCCGTGCCGACCACTAGAGGGCATATATTTAATGTCGGAGGGGAAAGACTTAAAGGGACCCCTAGGGGCAACATTTTCATACAGAGGATGGTAGGTAAATGAAATGACATGCCAGAGGAAGTAGTTGAGACAGGCACAATAAGAACATTTTAAAGATATTTGGACAAGTACATGTATTGGAAAGGTATAGGGGGATATGGTCCAAATGTGGACAAATTGTACAAGCTTAGTTAAGTAATTTTGGCCAGATGCAATGGGTGGAAGAATGGCAGATGAAATTTAATCCAAGCAAATGTGAGGTGTTGCACTTTGGGAGATTGAATGTAAGGGGAAAGTAGTTAATGGCAAGACCCTTCACCGCATTGATATACAGATAGATCTTGGGGTCCATGTCCAGTTCCCTGAAAGTGGCAAAACACGTAGGTATAGTGGTAAGGAAGGCATATGCAGAGCTGCCAAGTTTTGTCAGAGCATTTCATTATACTAGTACCTGAAAATCTGTATTTTGCTGAGGAAATCAGTATTTTTACGCAGTGCCATTTTTCTGAAAAAAAAGTTTTTGATGTGCGGTCATACCCATGTAAGAGTACAAGAACGCATAACTTTGCTACCAATTGACACGTCTGCTACGCACATTAATTAACAGTGCGTTCATTGCCATCTCGTTGTATACTGCTGTTTGAACGGCTGCTTCCTGCTTTTAGCACCAGATGATGATGTAGAAGCCATTTTGGAAGCCTCCATCTCCCTCCCCCTTTCCCTCCCTCTCTTCTTCCTTTTTTCTCCCTCCCTCTCTTATTCCCTCCCTCTCCCTCCCCGAACAGTCTGTGACCCATAGCGCTATGTGGAAAAGCAATAGCGCTCCAGCTGGTGGCGCTATAATTAGAACCCACAACGCTGTTCGTTTAAATTCCCACGCACTAAACTGACAGCTCTGTTTAAACCTGTAGCGGGACAGGCATGTCAAAGCTTACGAAAATAATCATCCAGATCTTGAAATTTAAAATACTAATATATTTAATCTGCTGTAATTTTTAGAGTTACAGTTGACTTTTTATATCCTTGCATTTTTTAAGCAGCAAGATGAGACAGGAAGTCGGGCGGATTTTATAAAAATCCCGCATTTTACAAAGCAAAATCGTACATTCATATTCTTATCCCATTTACGTACAACATACGGAAATTCGGTACTACTTGGCAGCTCTGCATATGGTATGCTTGCCTTCATCAGTAGGGGAATTGAATATGTCAGGAAGTCATCTTACAGCTTTATTGGGCTGCATTTAGAGAATTGTGTGCAACTCTGGTCTCCCCATTACAGGAAGGAAGGTTGCAGACGTTTACCAGAATGCTAGCTGGACTGGAGGATATAAGCACTAAGGAGAGGTTGGACAAACTTGGATTGGGATTTCTGAAACATCAGAGACTGAGGTGAGATCTGAGGTGAGAAGTTTGTAAAATTTTGAGAGGCAAGCAGTCACAACCTTTTTTTCTCCAGGTTGGAAATGTCAAAGACTAAAAGGGGCATAGCTTTATGATGAGATGGGCAAGGTTTTTATTTGCAATGGTTTTTTTGTAATTGTCCACATTCATCCTTTTTTTTCTTTAATCCATTGAATTGATCAGGCATGCCTATAATGCATAAGCAGCAGATAACAATGGGATAGGATCGATATCTCTATGAAATAGTCTCTGAAGACGGAGGTACAGTTTTTAAACTAGTTTTTTCTGCCTCCTCACAATCAGTGGGAATAATGATAATTTATGTGGAGCCGAATAACCAGGAACTCTATTAAGGTGTACAACATTATGACTTCCGGTGGTGCTATGTAGGGCTAGAGACCAGCGCCAGCTAGGTCCATACAAAATCCGCGAAAAAACGGGGAGAAAAACTGACCTACCTGCTGTTACTGCACCGGCTGCCTGCAATGCATGAATGACGTCATCAGGCGCGCGACTCCGGTATGTCACTGCAACATACCCCCCCCCCAAGCTAACGAAACGGTCAGCCAAGCCAAAACAGGCACCGGAAGAAGTAGGCCCGACTGAAGCCTCGGGCTCAGGTACGTCGTCCCAGGAAGATGTTTTGAGGAGGCCAAAGCCTAAAAAATCTGAGATAGAAGATCTTCGGATTTTTCTATCTCAGGAATTTAAAAATATAAAGGAGGAACTGAAGAGATTAAATTTTAAAGAACTTCAAACTTTTAAGGAAGAGTTTAAGGAGGAAATGAAGGATTAAATCAACTCCACCGTCCTTGAATTATTGGAAACATGGAAGAAAGAAACGGAAGAAAAGGTGGAACAACAGATTGCGGAGATGGATGTCAAAATCAACTCGATGGAGTCCAGCTTTAATGACAGGTTGGATCCCATTGAGAAAGCACTGAATCAACAGAATATAGCAATAACCCATTTAGAGGAGATTGCTTCAACAAGTGTCGATACGACAAAACAGCTTATCAGAGAAAACCAACGCTTATCAGAATTACTGAGTAAAATAACTGAAAAATGCACTGAACTGGAAGGACGTCAGAGGCGTCAGAATTTTAGAATCGTCGGCATTCAAGAAGGAAGAGAGGGGAATCGAGACCCCTGCAAATTCGCTGCAGACTTATTGCAAAAAGTCTTAAATCTGGATTAAAAGCCTGCTAGGTCGAGCACATAGAGTGATGAGACGCCGCCCATGGGCAGATGCCCCACCAAGACAAATGATAGTAAAGGTGCAATGCGACCATGTACTGGAGGAGATGATGAAAAAAATTGTTCGCATTAGGAATCTCACTTATGATGGAGATAAGATCAGTATCCACTGAGATTATCCTGTGGAGGTCTCTAGGAAGCGAGCGCTGTTTAAAGAGACAAGAAGAATACTTAAAGATGTGAAAGATCTGAAGTATGGCTTGATGTGCCCGGCTACATTAAGAGTTACCTACAATCAGAATGAACACATCTTTACCAACCCTAAGGATGCAATGGAGTTAGCCCAGAACATCAAGAGTGTGCCTGACAACTGAACATTAATTACAAAGCACCTGGCGTCAACGAACAATGTAACTTTGTAAACATTGGATGGAACATAAGCTGTTATACCCAAGGACAATTGAAATTGGATAAGGATTGTTGAATAAGGCTTTCCCTATGGACATGTTGCACTCATAGTTACTATTAACATCAATAACTGATAAATACTAATTATAACTGCGCGGTACTACTAATAATTATTACTAACGGTTACTAATTACTTATAATTGAATTACTTAGAATGGCAATTATAAGTACGGTTGGATTTAAAGCTTGATTTCACTTTTTTTTTCTGTTATCTCTTTTTGATATAGATGAGATTTCTACTATATGATAATAGTTACCTTTTTATTTATTTATTTTTTTCTTTTTTGTACTTTTTACTAATGGATTATGAATACTTTGGAACTTAAAATGTTTCCCACCCCCGGTAAAATATCGCTATGGAAATGTCATCTTAAAGAGAGCATGGACCTAGTTAAGTTTTTTTATTTTTCAAAGGCTACGGTAGTCAGTAAATGGCTAGCCATGTTAGTATGGCTATCACTAACTGCACTAATAGATTTTCTCTCTTTTTTCACTTTACTAACTGCTTATTCTATCACTTTTTTAATATAATACTTTATTACAATTTTAAGTTTGAATGGAGTCATAAGTTTTATCAAAGGAGATATGTAAGCGAGAAAGACCAACAAGAGTTAAAATTAATCTATCTGATGTTCGGGTGTAACGTCGGGCTTGTTGAGCTGAACTATCTGCTCTTTTATAGACCACCCTAAACAAAAGATGCAAGATTTGAATATGAAGATTGGGGGTGAAGGAATAACATTTTGTAGTTGGAAAGTTAAGGGTATTAATGAACCAAGTAAGAGAAGTAAAGTATTAGCACATTTAAAAGCACTTAAAACAGATGTAATATTCCTTCAGGAAACTCACCCTAAAAAGGATGCAGAGCATAGATTGAAAGCTAAATGGATTGATAAAGCGTATAATTCCTCATTTACACATAAAACCAGAGGTGTTGCAATACTAATCCGTAAAGGGATACCTTTTAAACACATAGCAACTATAACGGACAGTGATGGTAAATATATTGTATTAATAGGTGAATTATATGCACAAAAACTGACTGTTATAAATGTTTATGGACCAAATTTTGATAGACCCTTGTTTTTTAAGAAAATATTTAATACAATTCCGGAATTAATACAACACAATTTAATAATCGGAGGAGACTTAAATTGTACATTAGACCCCTATTTAGATAGATCTTCAAGACAACGGAAAATAAAATCGCAGTCCAGTCACTTATTAAATGCATGTATAGAAACTAGTAATATCAAGGATGTCTGGAGAATAGAAAACCCAACCGGACGAGAATATTCATTTTATTCATCGGTACGTAAAACATATTCAAGAATAGATTATTTTTTGATGGACTCCAAGCTTATCCCATTTACTTATAACTCGAAATATTACAATATTATAATCTTAGACCATGCTCCCTTAACATTTATGATTAAATTAAATGGAAGGATGGAGAAACAGTCACAATGGAGACTTAACCCACAAATTTTAAAGGAAAAAGTATGTCAGGAATATCTCACTAAACAGATTTAGAAGTTCTTTGAAATCAATGATAACCCTGAAACATCTGCCTCCCTACTTTGGGAAACATTTAAAGCATTTACTCGAGGAGCTATGATCTCCTCCCAAGCATTTCATAATAAAGAGAATCGGGCTAAACAATAAGCTTTGGAAAGGGAAATAAAACAATTAGACATAGAAAATGCGGCTATACCAACTATGATAAAACACAATAAAATTGCAGCATTGAAATATAAATTAAATAAAATATATTCAGACCAAGTTATAAAATTTTACCAATATACTAAACAACTACATTTTGAATTTGGTGATAAACCTCAAAAATTATTTGCTCGTCAACTACAGAAACTGGACGGGGAAAAAACAATTAATAGGATTAGATCAGAAACAGGAGAACCACTACTACAATCTAAGGATATTAATGAGAGATTCCTGCAATATTATCAAAACCTTTACTCAGCTAAAACGATAGATCACCGGACAGGAATAGAAGCATTTTTACAACAATACAACCTTAAAGGGTTAGATTTGAAAGATAGAGAATTGCTAGATGCTCTTTCCATTAGGGGCGCTGCACTGACAGCAGCCTCTGCCTGCAGCCAGTTTGTTTTTCCATCTTTCTTTTATTTTTAGTCAGTTTAAAGTTTGTTTTTGGGGGAAACTTTAACTTTGATATGTGGGGGAGGGGGGGCAGGGTAAGGGGGAAACTAACTCCCAGTCGCTTTATGGCGGGGACGTGACTATTTCTCCGAGTCGTGTCCTCGCGCCCCACCTCGCGGCCTACCTCCTGGATCGGAGCGGCCTTTCCTGCCGGAGACCGGGAACCGGACCAGAGCTGCAACAGCGGCAGCGCAGCGCTGGAGTCACCGCGGAGCGGGCGATGCCTACATGGATCGCCATTTGGAGCTCCAGAGCATTGGGCCACTGCTCCAACACCATGGAGCTCTGGTTTGGCGAGCTTCCAATGCGGGCGGCGCTGAACAACTCCATGGAGTCCTGGGGCCCTCCAGCATTGCAGCTCCACCCGGCCAACTCGAGGTCCAAGCCGCTGAGGACATCCCCCAGCCTCGGCATCGGACTTACATCACCCCGGCGAGGGGGCCTGAACATCTGGCCGCCCATAGCGGTGACTGCGGAGGCTCGGGGAGGCCCTGACCACGGGTGAACAGTGGGGAACATCAGGGGAAGAGACTGACTTTGGTGCCTTCCCTGACAGTGGGAAATGTTGATTCTGCTGTGTGGGGATGTTTTATGTTGAATTCTATCTACTCTGTGTTGTGTTCTTTATTTTTACTGTATGGCTGCATGGTGATTTCATTTCACTGTGCCAATTGGCACATGTGACAAATAAATGTATCTTGTATCTTGTATCTTGAAATAACAGTAAAATAAATTGAAGAGTCTATCAGATGTCTAAAAAACAGTAAAGCCCCGGGCCCCGATGGTATAGGCTTTGAATTCTATAAAAGAATCTATGATCTGATTGCTCCGCATTTAAAGACACTGTATGAACATATCTATACCCAACAGAAACTACCAGAAACGCTAAATGAATCTATAATAACACTTATACCAAAAATCGATAAGGACCTGGATGACCCAGGTTCATATAGAGCTATAGCTCTCCTAAATAATGATAAAAAAATATTAACTAAAATCCTAGCACAAAGATTAAGCACAGTGATTAATAAATTAATACACCAGGACCAAACAGGATTTATACCAAAACTCTACTCCTCATATAACCCGAGACGATTATTCAATATTATGTACTCAAAGAGAAGTACTAACGAAGATCTAGCAATTATTTTTCGTTAGATGCTAGGAAAGCATTCGACCAGGTGGAATGGCCTTATTTATTTTCGGTCATGAAAAATTTTCAATTGGGCAAGAAGTTCATGGGTAAAACTTTTATATACTAATCCAACAGTTAGACTATCAACAAATAAAATGTTATCAGCTAAATTTAATGTATCTAGAGGCTGTAGACAAGGATGTCCGTTATTATTCGCACTTGCAATAGCGCCACTAGCAGAAAGCGTTAACTCCCATCCTGAAATACATGGGTATAATACTAAAGATACTGAGAATAAAATTTCCTTATTTGCAGATGATGTAGTAATCTACATTACAAAATCTGAAGTTAGTATCCCAAACTTATTAAATTTAATAACTCAATATGGCTCATTTTCAGGATACAGAATTAATTGGAAAAAAATTGATATCATGACAATGATGGAAAGTAATCCACATATATTACAACAATTTCCCTTCAAAATAGTAAATGAAAATTTTAAATATCTTGGAATATATGTAACAAAGACATGTACTTCTTTATTTAAACTTAACTTCCCGCCTTTATTGAACAAATTACATAAGAATATTTTATATTGGAAAACATTACCTATTGCAATGTTTGGTAGAATTAATGCAATAAAAATGATTTTTCTCCCGCAATTATTGTACCTCTTTCAATCAATCCCGATATATCTCCCAAAAACCTTTTTTAAAAAGATTGACTCTATAGTCACTAGTTTTATCTGGGATTATAAGAACCACAGAATAAATAAAAAGCATTTATGTAAATCAAAAATAAATGGAGGTTTAGCCCTACCAAATTTTATGCTCTATTTATGGGCAGTTAACATTAAAAATATGAATTTTTGCTTGGAAGAACTGGACCAACAACCAGATTGGTTAAAAATGGAAAAGGGAAGACTGTTTACCTTTTGAAATTGGGTCGATCTTATTTGCTATTACTAAATTAAGCAAAAAAACCTATAGTGAAAACACCATATATAGTGGAATACGCATTTGGAAACAATTAAAAAAGACACTAAAATTGGATAATTTACCACTTCTTCTTCCCATTGTAAACAACCCAACATTTAAATCCTCAACAATGGATAAAGGTTTTTTACACTGGAAAAATCACGGAATTACAAAGATAGGTCATCTTTACAGGAAAGGTACATTCCTCTCATTTCAGGAGCTACAACAAATTTATGGACCACTCAAATGACTACTTTAGATACCTACAACTTAGAGACTATGCTAAATCAAATACACAGGACTATAGAAATAGAAAGACAGAAATTCTTGATGAATGTTTGAACACCCTAACACAGAAAAATTGATATCTTATATTTATAATATCCTATTAGATAACGATGCACCCATGACAGAAATATATAGGCAATCATGGGAAAATGGACTAGGCCAACCAATAAGGCAAGATATTTGGGACGAAAGCTTACAACATATACATCACTGTTCGTTAAATGCTAGACATTCTTTAATACAATTTAAAGTATTAGATAGATTGCACTATTCAAAAATAAAATTAAATAGAATTTTCCCAAGCATATCTCCTATTTGTGAAAAATGTCAGCACTCAGAGGCTAACAACGCACACATTTGTAAGTTGTATAAAAATTAATAATTTTTGGACGGAAATTTTAAAGATAATTTCGGAAGTTGTCAACATCCATTTGGACCATGATTCAAAACTAATAATATTAGGAATACTAGAACAAAATCAAATATTTACAACAAGCCAAAGAAACTTCATCGACTTTTTCATAATTGGGAAAAAATTAATATTACATTTTTGGTAAGGCCCTATAACTCCCACAATTAAAATGTGGATTATGGAAATGTCGGAGACCCTACATTTTGAAAGATTAAGATTTGTATTAATGGACAAACAAGAACTATTTACTAGAATATGGTCTCCATTCATTGACTATTTGAAGGGGCAAACCGGTTCGGCACGAGAACCTGACTGAAACCCAAATCAAGGATTAGATGAAGAATTACATTTTACAATTCACGGACATATCTCCAATGATGTATAATTAGCTGAATATTCCATTCTCTTTTAATTTTTTTTGGTTTATTTTCTCTCTCTATTATTTTCTATCTATATAAAAATAAAAAAATATATATAGTACAATTATTATACAATTGATAATATAAACAATATTAATAATGTATGACTACTACAAACAAAATGTTTTTTATTATGTATTTACTTCTAATTTAAATAAATAAATAAATAAAAAGTGTACAACATTATGGAAGATTACATCACCTGCAATGCAGCAAGCTTCCTGTTTAAGAATGAATCACTAACTAGCTGTGCTGTATTCATTTCTGCAGTAGTACCCTGAATTTCATCCTAACTGGAGAAAGTGTTAAATTGAGCATGCTATTCATGTCACACGAGTTTATTTGAAGTTCTCTTGCATTAACATGTTTTTCGTGTGACTTTTGTGCCACTTCCGTAGCTAATCATTGTTTTCTTGTTATAGTATTATGCATCCCCAGTGATGGCATTTCATTAATAATTAATGGAGTATATATCTTTTTTTTGCAAGCTGGTAGATGATTGTCAGGTGATTATTTAATAATTTGGACATATAAAAAAAAGTTACAGGCCAATTAAAATGTTTTTAAGCAATTTACTAAGCAATCCTTCAAACCTTACTAAAGACTATCCTTGATCAGACTTTACTGGCTTCATCTTGAATTAAATGTTATTCCCTTATCATGTATCTGTACACTGTAAATGGCTCGATTCTAATCATGTATTGTCTTTCTGCTGACAGGTTAGCAACAAAAGCTTTTCACTATACCTCAGTACACGTGACAATAAAATGAACTGAACTGACATCAAAAGCAGTAAATATACAAGGGAACCGATATTTAGAAATAATTAACAACTATCAGACGATAGATGAAGAATATGTAATTTACCATCCTGTAGCCATTGCTGCAATCTCCATGATGAGAAAATCTTAATTAGTCAATCCTCATTATGGAGTTTACAGTGTGAGTATAGAAAACATAGCTTCTTTGATATCAGAAGGATGCATAATTTGCATTGTCTTAATCACTTACCCTCGAATTGTCAATTAATGTTGGCGGGATTTCAATAAACAGAACAGCTGTGTGAATTGCAGGAATGTTGCCAGAAGATGACTGGATAAGAAGTTGTTTTGCACCAGGAATATTAAGCTGCCAGAAACCTTAGCAAATTTGCATAATTTAAAATTTTATCAGGGGTTCTAAATATTCAGATTGTAATTATTCAGCGACGCAGGAAAAAGACAACAATGATGCACAACTTAACAATTATTGGACTCCTCAGCAAAAGAAGTTTCATGAAATGGGGAAAAAAACTGTTTGAAAGGTCACATTTAGAACAGATTTGCTTTCATGCTTTCACTATAACTTGACATGGATGAAGGACATGATTTATTTTCAATAAAATAAATCCATTTGGTTTCTGGAATACATCATGTAACTGTCATCAACAATTGATACACAATACTCAAAATAGTTCAGTATTCTGTGCTTTTCTCTGTCTTGGTTAAGATTCAACTATCTAGTCTCACCGGGGAATAAAAAGCCTTTGTATCTTTGATTAAAATCAATAAGGAGGTTACAAAAATAGCTTGAAATACATGAATTCAGTGCAGTAAATGAGGAACAAAAGCAAAGGTGTTCAGTTGTGTAGGGAAATTACAGCAGGCCAACATTGGAAAGAAAGACTGTTTTATCAGTTGGAAGAAAATGTACACATAAAAATATATATGCCTATATCCATAAAATGCGACCTCTCAAGAGTACTGCTGCAGCTTTTACGAAACACATCTCTTATGCTCACAGGTACAGTTCAATTCCATAAACAAAACACGCTCCTTATAAATCAAAAGGTTTATCTTCACACTCTGCATACTAGATCTAAATTGCAATATGTTGCTTAATGGAAAATACATGCAATGTAAACCACGCCCGCCTTTCATCTAAAAGAATTGGGGAAACTATCCAGTATAACAAAACAAATTAAAATTACCTCCCCAGAGAAAAAAAATAGGGCCTTTTTGGGAGGTTTAACTAATAAGGCAAAACGCTTTTCAAAGATCTAGTTGGAAATTATTTTCTATTTTTATCACTGATATAGCACTGCATTGACAATATATTTTATAATGTCAAGCACATATTGTGTTTGATGAATACAGCTTTCAAAGTGCAGATATTAACAAATCACATTTGTCTGTGGATATGTAATCAAACATACTGATCAATGGTATGACTGAATAACTGGGTTCTTAATAGCAAAAACATAGGCAGCAATGAATGACTGAATGTGTGGGTATTATCATTTTCATTTCCAACGTGATTGCAATTTATTATAGAAATAGAAAGTTGATGTATTTGCCTGGAGTTTGATTTTAATAATAAAAAATACCCGACCTTAACAAACAATGACAACAAGCAAAATAACATTCTGAATGGAACTATAAACAAAATGAATTCCCAAATATAATTTATAGAAAAGATGCTTCTAGTATATCCATTTTAAAACACTTATAAACAAATCTATTGCCCATAAATGTTTTACCTGGTCTGAGAAAAACAAGAAATGATTTGAGCTATCAGGCAATTGGCCAGCTGTGGCAAGAAAAAATAGCTGATAGATCCTTCTGCAGTATGCTTATTCCACTTTATGTGTGACCTGAATGTTCCAGTGATAAACTGCACACCTCAAATTTCCCATTCCAGATCCTTAATTGCAGGCAAGTACAATAACAAACAGCCAGCAGGCAATTTGGTCTTTGACCTGAAAAATACAACTTCTATTTCTCATTCTATTGGCACTGTTTGATCTTCCTAATGTATCAAGGATTTTCTGTCTTTTTTTCAGATTTTCAGCATGTGCAGATTTTTGATTTTTCAGGTGAATCGGTAGATCCATGAAATAATGCCTTAACATATTTAGGTATTTTGACATCAACATTGCTGCTCTGAGTGAGATATAAGACCAGGAGATTTTCTGTCTAAAGAACCTTCTCTGAAGTGGCGAACATGAAAAGTAATGCTATCTTCATGAAGAATGAACTAGTCTGAAGTCTCAGTTATTCTCCTCATGGAATTAATTAATAACTTCTACTTGTTTTAATATGGAATAGGCACACCAGGCATCAACAATGATAAACCAGCTCATAAAATTATGGATATAATCAAAAAGGACTTCCATTCCAACCATTATGGGGGTGGATGGGGAGAAACAGGTGTGGGAGAAACAAACTTCCTCCAGAAACATTTTGCATGTGTGGAAAAACGTGTAACTCTCTGGTAAGTCGTGATAGGCAATGACAATGTAGTGAAGACCAACTCCAGGAGGTTTCTTTGTACAAAGTGCTTGGAGAAGTGCAATAGTGAATATGTTGTCCTATCAGAGGGGCACGAATAAGTGCTTGTGACAAAAATCCCTGTTCAAGAAATGGCACCTATCATAATATACCATTATCAAGGAAGGGACTACAAAGATATGCATTGAAGGTACAAAGATATGCATGTTGTGTGTGCCATGATAGGATCAATAATTCTCAAACTGATCACTGCTTAATCCATTCTATTATCCACTCCAACCTGGCCCCAAAAATCAGCACCAATAAAAATACTTCCATATGATTCTGAATCTTGGACTGTCTACAGCAAGCACCTCCTGGCACTGGAAAGTTATCTCCCACCAATATTATCTCCACAAATTCCCACATATTCACGGGAAAGTTAGGCGATCAATGTCATGTTTTCTCCCAAGTCAACATCTCCAGCACTTAGAACATAATTTTGTTCAATCAACTCAATCAGATCTGCTCGACGACAAAATCCCAAAATAAAGTCTATTCAGACCAATTTCATGGAAATAAATTACCTGGTGGAGAAAGGTAATGATTCACGAGAGTGTAGCAGGGACATGGTGGCCCGTGTAGGCAAGTTGGGCCGAAGGGCCTGTTTCCACACTGTATGATTCTATGACTCTCTATGACTCTATGCTGCCTGCCCCGCTGAGTTACTCCAGCACTTTGTGTCTATCTTTGTTATTTTAAAGATCCTGAAATTTGTTGCCTTTTGCTGACTTATTTCAAAATGAAGCTGAAACAGAACGGCCACCATTTTGACCTTGGTTACTTAACCAAGTAATCAAAACAGAAAATCTGATGTTCATGCCAGACATTACACCTCATAATCTACTCCGAGGAAAAAAAAATCAGGTATAAAAACCACCGTCTGCTGTTAATTGCTGATTGATTGAAGTGTCTCATTGACTAAATGTAATCAGAAATCACTTCCATTCACTGGAAGAGTGAGAAAGACTAATAGCAATGAGCAAAAGCAGGAGACTACTTCATCAAATTCATTTTTTTTCAAACTCTGTCATCAAGAATGAACAACTATCCCCAATTAATTTGAGAAAGTCTTCATTTTTGGAAGTTGTTTTTCTTTCTTTATCACCCATTGGCGTTTGATAACAACAAGACATTTAAAAAAAGTGATATCAAAACGTATTTTTATTAAAAGCAGTGTTCTGATAAGAAAATGCTTGCAAGATGTTTGCCCTCTGTCGACTAATCCTTCATCTGGGTCCTAGGGTGTGAGTTTTCTTTACATCCCAAAGCTGGAGATTTTACCTGTGTCTTGGATTGGTCAATATCAGTAATAAATGTTGTTACGGTGAGGGAGAAAATCATAATGTTGTTACGGTGAGGGAGAACGTCATAAGGATTTAATTTCTCACACTGCTTCCAAACAGCCAAAAAACATTAGTAGTTTTGTTGATTACTACCACTAAGACAGACATAATAAAAATTGAATTTACCATCTCAGTTGAAAGTCAGTTTCCACATCCCCATCATCAACCTCTCACTCAAGCCTTCACAACTACGCCATTCATGGCTATTTCAAAATGTTCTTTGTGTGTATAAAATTGTAACACAACATCTCTGTTGCTTCTGTTCCCTAGATCAATTGCTAATTTCTTCTGTACGTTATCAAGCCGTTAGCAGTTCAGAGTACAGGATGAAGTTAATTCCTAAAACTTCTGACCGCAAAAATAATTCTCTCGACCACAAAGGAAAATACAGGAGTGACCCTGAGGCGCTGGCATTTTAAATTAATAATACAATTCAATTTTATTTGGTTGTTTGTCATGTGACTGGAGCCAGTACGTAATAGAGGCAAAGCTTAAATCAGCTTGAAATGTCTGAGTTTACCAAGGCAATGTAATGGCTTCTGAAGCAGAAGATTTCAAATTCTGCTTCTATGGTATAGATTTGACACCTGTACATGGGGAAAAAAGCTTCATATTTGAAAGCAAACATTAGCAGAGTTCAATTCTGCGGCTGAATATCTGTCAGAGAAAGACTTGGGTTGAATCAGAGCTAGATGACAGACTCAAAACAATAATCTGATGAAACTTGGAAAATCCCCAAACAAATCAGATAAAAATACAATTCACCCACATAACTTGGAAATAAATGTTCCACTTTGCAGAGAATTAAGAAAATAGTAAACCAATACTAGAACCAAGCCATGTAGCTGATAATTTCCATTTCCCTCACTCCCAGGACAATGGCATATTATTGATTCAATGATTGTGCCACATATTCCCTTGCCCCACCACTGCAATATTATTTTAATTGTAACTTAACTGGTTAGCTAAGACGTCTCTGGAAATAGGTGGGAATCTCATAATTCAAAGATAGTACAGTAGGTGAATTGGTTCATGTAAATAAGTTAATTGAGTTATTTACTAGATTTTTTTTACCCCACAATTATTTTAGCTTGAATAGAGGCAGGAGTATCAACAGTAGCTGATAAGGCATGTGAGAGAGAATAGGTTACAGCAAAATGTGGGAATTGGCAATGTTTAAAGGAGATACACAGACTTTTTACACAGTGGTGGAAGCAGATACAATAGTGACATTTAAGAGATTTTTAGATACGCACATAAAATGTGTAAAGAATGGAGAGATATGGATCATGTGCACGCAGATGAGATAAGTTTATTTTGGTATTATGTTCAACACAGACTTTGTGGGCCGAAAAGCCTGTTCCTGTGCTGTACAATTCTATGTTCTATGATGGGATAATTCTGGAAACCTTAGACTAAACATACCTAATGGCTTCCTCGATATTGTAAAATAAAAATCTGAATAATTCAGCACAAGAATCTCACAAATGTTACAACTTGAAATTAGAACCTTTGCCCTATCAAGTCTGTGTCGGCTCTGTGTAAAAGCTATTGAACTGAACACACTCCTCCACCTTCTCCCTACAATCCACAAATGATTTCCTTTTGGATATTTATCCAGTTGTCTTTTGAATGCTCATACCAATAATTCTATTGATTCACTAAGAGCTGCGGGTCTTTTGTGAAATCAGGGAAGGTCGAGGTTTTCATGAATAATCTTATCCCTGGGTTGGAACACCAACTTTACGCCAATGTATTGTTATAGAGCCAAACAAAGGCCTCCATGTTATTATTATTTACTCATAGAGTCATACGGCATGGAAACCAGCTATGCAGATTAAGTACCTATCTGTATTATTTGCAGTTGCTAGCACTTAGTTTGTAGCCTCATGTGCATTTATAGTGCAAGTGCACTTGCAGATACTTTGGTCTTCTGTTTGATCCCTTTACACTCTTGATAACTTGGTGCTTATCTTACTATAGAAGACACAGCAACATTTTAGCTCTCCCCAATTGTTATTTCAGTGAGTGAATAGAAAATCAACTGACAATTTTAAAATGACTTTGTGTTCTCTCCCATTTCCCATGTGTGACAATGAGTTCCAACTAATCAGAGCTATGGATTTGTTTGATATATGGAAGCACTTCCTTCCCCAGGCTTCAAGAATGTGAATATAAGGAGGATGCGATGTACGAGTCTGCAAATAATAAAATCAGAATTGCAGAAAATAGTCTATTGAGGCATTTGGGAAATGGGCTTGTGGCTAGTGAATGATCTTTACTTAAAAAATGTAGTGTTATATAAAATGGACAAGGGGAAAGATGAGCATAAATTCTCCAGTAAAAATACTAATGTCTGAAGAAGGGTTTTGGCCCGAAACGTTGCCTATCGGGTCTGAAAAAGGGTTTCGGCCCGAAATGTTGCCTATCTCCTTCGCTCCATAGATGCTGCTGCACCCGCTCAGTTTCTCCAGCATTTTGTGTACCCTAGAATATGAAGGCTTTGGTCTTTCAAATGATAGGTAATATTGAAACATTGAGAAAGGATGGAGCGATGACCTGATAAGCTAATTTCCAGACGAGAGAGTCTTAGTGCCCAAGGAAGCCACGGCTCTATATTGTGGAGAACCAAAGTGATTTGATCAAAGTTTAGGATAGATGAAGGAAATGGATTGTAGTTAGGTGGAAAGTTTACTTCATCTAAAAAAGGTTAAGATGGGCCATGGGTCACAATTGCAAGTTGTATAAAACCAACATTAAGTTAGATGTTACATGGCAGTTCTTTTCCAAGAATACAGTGGATATGCGAAACAGGTTGCTGGCTTGTGATAAATGCTGGTTTGCTAAATTTCTTCAAATGAGGTCTGACAGTATTTCTGCCTGGTGCAGATTACTTTGTACAAAAGATGTGTGCTGCATGACATTAATCTGAGCCAGACTGATGATCTGGTCTAGTTTTGATAATCTAAGAGGGTTGTTGAAGAATGTTGTCAATTTCTTTTCTCCAATCTGGCCTGAGTTTATGGTTTTTGCCTCCCTAAGATTTCATGCCTTTCAGAGACAAAGAACAAATATATATTAAGATGCACAGGATATAGCCATTATGAAGAACAGGATGAATGAACCAGCAATTCCTTTCTTGCCCACCATTGTTCATTTGTTACAATAATCAGCAAAAAATAATGGCACACGTTTTATAAACCTTAATCTGATCTGGCTTAATATTACGACTATCAATAATGTTTGTTTAAATATATTAAAGCTTTTCCAAGTTAGTTATTAATGGATTCCTGTTAACAAACACCCTCTATCCTGCTGGAATTACTGTGTGTGTCCTTGCTTTGTGTATTCCGAGAACATAAAACGAAGAATAGTACAGCACACAAGCAGACCCTTCGGCCCACTAGTCTGTGCCGAAAATTATGAGGTTAAACTAATCTCCTCTGTCTGTATGTGATCCATATCTTTTAATTTCCAGCGTGACAAGATGCCTATCTAAAAAGCTCTTAAATTCTACTGTTGTATCGGCCTCCACCACACCTGGCAGCAGGTTCTAGGCACCACCCGCTCTCAGTGTAAAAAGCTTGCCCTGTGTATCTCCTGTAAACTTTGCTCCTCTCACCTTAAAGCTATCCCTCTGGTCTTTGAGACTAACCCGGGGAAATGGTTCTAATTGTTTCTCACTATTTTCTATTCTTCTATCAGATCCCTCAGCCTCCGATGCACAAAGGAAGATAATCTAAGTTGGTCCAACCTCTTCAAATAGCTAATACCCTTGATTCCAGGCAGCATTCTGGTAAACCTCTCCTGCACCTTCTCCATAGCCTCCACATCCCAGAGCACTTTCAGGTGAATTTTAGTATGCAGGAATATGAATTTGTGAATGGGTAAGGTATCTGAGGACACCACAAGAGAGGACAATCAAGAGTGGGAGGGAGAGTGAATAGTGGAGGAAGTGAAAAATAAAAATTGGCATATCTCCGGTGACACTTACCAATTTCTACAGATACACCAAAGAAATTATCCTATGCGGATGCTTCACAGTTTGGTATGGCAATTGTTGTGCCCAAGACCACAAAAAAATGCGGAATTGTGAAGTAGCCCAGTCCACCACACAACCGACCTCCTCCCCATCGACTCCCTCCATACTTCACACTGCCTCGGGAAAGCCGCTAACATAATTGTAGATGATATGTGTATACACCTTTAATTGATAGTAACGATGTCCATGCTAACCACTCCCCCACCAGTTAGTATAATTGTAACCTACATGCCCCTAGCTCGCTCTCTAGTGATCGTGACAGACCACGTACAGCCAGCTATATATAATGTATGCTTAATAAAGTAGTGAAGACTTTAAGGTGTCCGTGTACCTTCTCTACATGGCGTCAGAAGTGCTTCTTTCTATAACCATATAACCATATAACCATATAACAATTACAGCACGGAAACAGGCCCTCTCGGCCCTTCCAGTCCGTGCCGACCATTTGTTTTCCCCTAGTCCCATCTACCTGCACTCAGACCATACCCCTCCATTCCCTTCACGTCCATATACCTATCCACTTTACTCTTAAATGTTAAAATCGATCCTGCCTCCACCACTTCTGCTGGAAGCTGATTCCACACAGCCACCACCCTCTGAGTAAAGAAGTTCCCCCTCACGTCTGCGTCTCCAGTCTATCGCGTTTTATTTTCTTAGTTCCAGTACCCCATCCCTGTGCCGTGATGGCTTCTGCCTGTCGTAAACCTGACATCCTAGTCTTCGATGCAGACATCACTCATCGCTGGAGTGTGTTCCAACGGGACTTTAAGCATTATGTTGCCATCGCCCACCCTGCTGTGGCCCCCGCTGTCAAGGCTTCCCTGCTGCTTAACCTGGCTGGTCCCGAAACGCTCATCTATGGACAGGGTGAGAGTATCCAGGACCCTGATTGTCTGCTTGCTAAATTTACGGCGATGTGTGACCTTCCCACTAACCACATCTTAGAGCGTTTCAAACTGTTCTCCAGACGCCAAAACCCTGGGGAATCTATTGACAATTTCGTGGCCGCGCTGCGCCAACTGGCTCGCCGATGTGACCTGCATGTTCTGACCCCTGATACTTTGACCCGTGACATTTTGGTCTTTTGTCTACGGGATGATAAGCTGCGCTCTGAGCTGCTGCGTAAGCTTGATCTGACATTCGATAAGGCGCTGCATGCCTCTCGTTTAGCTGAGGCTGTCTCCTCCGCTGTACCTGACCCTGTGGTCCACACAGCCAGTCTCGCTGGTCCCCAGTACAATGCTCCCCGGCGACAGAGGGTAAGACCACTGCAGGGCTTCAGACCGCCTCAACGATGTCCAAATTGTAACTTTGTCTCACACCGTTTTAATGTGTGCCCGGCGTTGGGGAAAACCTGTAATTTCTGCAACAAGCCCAACCACTTCTCGGCTGCATGCCGTTCCCGTGGGAACCCTGCACAGCCACAGCAGAAACCGTCTCGCTACCTGACACGTGATGATTCAGGGTCTGGTTCCCATCTCCAGCACGATGATCTTCCCCCGTCTGACCCTGACGCTTCTCAGAGCGAGCTGAGTGTGTTTTCCTTGCGAGGTGCAGCTGCTCTGATAACGGACCCGACCGTCCGAGTCACGGTGAATGGCATGGCCTTCTCTGCTAAGGTGGATACGGGGGCTGCTGCCAATGTTATGTCAACAAGCCTGTTCAGGAAGATAAGAAATAATGAGCCCGTTTCCACAGACAGTGCTGTTTTGCGTGCCTATGGGGGTGGCGTACTTGTTCCTGTGGGGAGGGCCGCTCTCCACTGCAAGGTGCTGAAGACCACTCGGCCCCTCTCTTTCTTCCTGCTAGACGGCAAACGTGACCCCCTCCTCGGCGTGGAGGCCTGCTAGGACCTCGGATTGGTGAGCTTCCACAGTGACGTCCACCTGGTAGAGGCACCCCTGAACCCGCTGGCCAAATTCCCGGACCGGTTTGACTCGAAGCTGGGGAAGTTGCCCTGCAGCTACAGGATTGCCCTCAATCCCGACATCACGCCGGTCGTCCGTCCCCCGCACCGTGTGTCCTTTGCCATGAGGGGCAAGGTCGAGTCTGCTCTTCGCGAGATGGTGGCCACGGGCATCCTGAAGCCAGTAACGGACTCCACCCGGTGGGTTTCTACTATGGTTGGCGCTGCGAAGAAAGATAAGAGCGAAATACGGATCTGCATCAACCCTAAGGACTTGAACTTGGCCATCAGGCGCCCACACTATCCCATGCGGACGGTGGAGGATGTTGCTGCACAGGTCGGCCCTGCCACCGTGTTCTCGGTTCTTGATGCCAAGAGTTTGTTCTGGCAGATACCTCTAGACGAGCGATCCTCGCACCTGACGACCTTCAGCACGCCCTTCGGCAGGTATCGCTTCCTCCGCATGCCGTTTGGGATCAACTCTGCCAGCGAGGTGTTCCAAAGGACCATGGAACAACTGTTTGCTGGACTTCCGTGTGCCATCATTGTCGACGACATCCTGGTTTATGGGAAGAATGTCGCTGAGCACGACTACCACCTTCGCCAGGTGCTGCAGCAGGCCCCGGAGGTCAACCTGAAGCTCAACCCGAAGAAGTGTCGATTCCGGGTCCCTGAGGTCACCTACGTGCATGTTTTCACGGCATCGGGGCTGAAGCCCGACCTGCAGAAGACGGCCGCAATATCTGAGATGCCTGCACCTGCTGACGTGCCTGGCCTGCAGAGCTTCTTGGGCATGGTCAACTACCTGGGAAGGTTTATCCCCGACCTGAGCGAACTGAGTGCCCCTCTGCGGGATCTGGTGAAAAAGGACACTGCCTGGGCCTGGTTCCCGCAACACCAGCGAGCATCTGACACCCTCAAATCTAAGCTGATCAGCATGCCAACGCTGAAGTACTTCGACCTCCAGCGCCCCATCGTTCTCACGTGTGATGCATCTAAGTTTGGCCTCGGAGCCGCCTGCCTGCAGATCCATGACGGGGTGCAACTGCCTGTGTCCTACGCATCCCACACAATGACGACCGCTGAACAAAACTATGCCCAGATTGAGAAAGAACTGCTGGCGGTTGTCTTTGCCTGCTCCAAATTCAAAGACTATATCCTGGGCAACTGCTTCACTGTTGAGACGGACCACCAGCCTCTGGTCACCATCCTCAACAAGCCGATACACATGGCCTCTTCCCGGCTCCAGCGCATGATGCTCCAGCTACAACGCTTCACTTTCACAGTGGTTTATCGCAAGGGCAAGGACATGTTTGTTGCTGACACGCTGTATCGGGCGCCTCTCTCATCCACAACCCAACATCCGTACGAGACGTCCGATGTGATAGTCCTAAACGTTAACTTTGTGCCCTCCGGTCAGTTGAAGTCCCTGGCCAAGCACATGGCAGCAGACGCTTCGCTACAGCAGCTGGCCGCGATCATCAAGCAGGGTTGGTCAGACCGCCGTTCCTCCCTGCCGGCCGCAGCAGTGCCTTACTTCTTGGTTTGTGACGAGTTGGTGCTGCGTGATGGTGTGATTGTGAAGGGGCACATGGTGGTGGTGCCCGAAGCACTACGAGAACAATACTTCGAAACCGCTCATCGTGGCCATCCCGGGGCCGAGGCGATCCTTTCCATCGCTCAGAGCCAGTTTTTCTGGCCCGACATGCCTCGCTACTTCCGGGATAGGGTCTCCGCGTGCCCTACCTGCAACTGCCTCGCTCCACAGCAACAGCGGCAGCCGCTCCTGCAGCAGCCAGCTGCTGACCTGCCATGGTCTGCGCTAGCAACCGACATCTTCGAATGGCACGGAAAGCACTTCCTGGTGCTTGTCGACTCTTACTCCAGCTGGTTTGATGTTGACCAGTTCCACTCCCTCTCTTCCTCCGCGGTCATCGAGAAGTTGCGCCGCCACTTTGCCACCTTCAGCCTGCACTCGGACAACGGCAGCCAGTTCACCAGTGCCGAGTTCCGCGCTTTTGCTGAACGATGGAACTTTCGTCATTACACCAGCAGGCCGGAATACCCGCAGAGCAATGGACTGGCCGAGCGCGCGGTCCGCAGTGCTAATGGATTATTGGAACGTCGTCGCCTATCCCGCTCCGACATCTACCTGGCCCTGCTGAACCTCCGCAACATGTCCCGCGACCATGCCCTGGGCTCCCCGGCTCAGCGACTCATGTCCCGAGTCACGAGGCCCACGGTCCCGGTGTCTCAGCAGTCCCTGTCCCCCTCCGTCTTTAAACCTGCCTTGGTCCGGAAACGCATTGCCAAAAAACACAGTATCCAGAAGCGTTCCCACGACAGGTCCTGCCGTGTCCTCCGCCCTCTTCTCCCCGGCCAGGTTGTCCGTATGTGGTCCTCTTCTGGCCGTTCCAAGCTGGCCGTGGTCATCGGTTCTGCCGGTTCCCCTCGTTCGTACCTTGTCAATCACGACGGAAGGGTGTACCGCCGGTCCTGCCAGCATCTCCGGCTCGTGAACGAGCCTCTCCCTCCCCCGGCGGCTCCGTATGCCCCCCCGCTGCCACTGTCGCGGCCCTGTGCTTTGCCCGTTCCTCTGGGGCCGACCTCCCCTCGTCCTCCTCCTGAACGCCTCCCGGCTGCAGTCCCGCTTTCTCCGGCTTCCTCGCCCTTCTCTTCACCGTCCCCCCCGATGCCTTAGTTGCCAAGGGGTTCTCCTGTCCGTAGCCTCCACCATGCCCCGGCATCCCCGCTTGTTCCCGTCGGGGAAGGAGGTGATGGCGAGGTGCGGACCCGGTCTGGTCGCCTGGTCAGGCCGCCGGTCCGTTACGGCGATTACGTGTGATCCTGTATTCCTGTGGTTTACTGTTTGCATTCACCCTAGCGCATAAGACGTGGTCGCCCTGTCACTCACTGTTTGTTTTGATAGAGGAGGGATGTAGATGATATGTGTATACACCTTTAATTGATAGTAACGATGTCCATGCTAACCACTCCCCCACCAGTTAGTATAATTGTAACCCACACGCCCCTAGCTCGCTCTCTAGTGATCGTGACAGACCACGTACAGCCAGGGCTATATATAATGTATGCTTAATAAAGTAGTGAAGACTTTAAGGTGTCTGTGTACCTTCTCTACAATAATCAAGGACTACTTACATCACGTTCATTCTCTCTTCACCCCTCTCCCGTTGGGCAGAAGATAAAAAAGCTTGAAATCACATTCCGCCAGATTCTTCCCTGCTTCTTCTTCCCCACTGTTATCCAACTCTTGTGCAGGCCTCTCATATACAATAGATGAATTCCCGATCTTCCTATCTATCTTGTTGTAATCCTTACAAGTTTTTTTTTTCATCTGCACTTTCTCCGTAGCTGCAACACTATTTTCCGTACACTATTTATTTTTTCTTTTAGCATGCAAAACAAAGCTTATCACTTTACTTAGGTACATGTGACAATAGTAAACCAATACTAATACATGAGCAATACGTTAGAGAGAGGTGTGTTGCCAAATTCAATATGCTAATTTTTGCAAATTAGGAGTGTGTTCACAGACTTCTGGTTTTCCTGAAACTCATCTGTGGAAGCAAGGTGAGAACATAGCAGAAATTGAGGGAGATGCGAGAATGAAATGCAAGACTAAGTAAGTACTGATATCACACAGCTGTTTTAATGGCAGGTTCTGTTAAAGATTACATTCAAGGTACTTCTGCTGAGAGATTACCTTGACAATTCTTTAAGTTATATCAAGAACATTCGAGGTTTGTATATCTGTACACTTGTATATAGTACACGTACTATATTTGTTCAAGTCTCAAATATGAACAGCATTGACCAATAGCAGTCGGGGCAACTCCAGTACTAATAGTACAGCCACCAGGAGGAGCATGGACAGTGGGAGCACCATTAGCCTGATTCTCACAGATCACCATTCTGTGGGAAAGAAGGGATCGACTGCGTTGCATCTCCCATTTAGTTGAAGACTCGTATATCGGAACATCCGTGTCTTGGGTAATTCAAGGTCTTTTATTAAGCGTTAGTAAACATTACTAGCACACTGGAACAAGACTTGCGGCCAAGTGAACATTATGGCCAGGCTTTATTAGTGACTCTCAAAGTCATCGCTGCAGTCAACTTTCATGCTCTGGACCCTTCGAAGTCACTGCCTAGAATTGTGCATTATCTCATGGTCAACAATTCACAAATATGTAAAGCAGGTGAATAGAGAATTATTTGCTAGATACCCAATCATATACACTTCTTGTGCAAACACACTAGAATTATTTGCAGCTTTAGTTGCCTTCCAATGGGTGCAGGATGCCATCAGCTAGCCACATAATCTAATGAAGCATTCTCTGCCCCACCCAAATACCCAGGATTATTGACTAACATCAAATACAGACACTTAATCAATTCATATTGCACACTTAGCTGAAAGTGTAAAAAATTCAGCAGTGGAGGTCAAACACTTAATCTGACTTTACTATTGGCCACACAAAGTTAATACATCATAGTATTAAATAATTCATTGCACAAAATCAAACATTAACTTTTGTTACCTCTTTCGATGTAGGGTAGGGATTGTGTATGCAGTGATGTTTATCAAAATTGCATTTTGCAAATGCATTCTGACTGACCCAGCAAGCATTCACTTCTTTTCCATGAGATTAAGCTTGGCTTCAATCTATACGGAGACCTCTGGAGAACAGCAGATTGCTTTCATTCATAACTACAATAAAAGTAAAATTTCTACTGATTGTGCTGAAATAAGCTAAATAATTGAAAATATGTTTTTTCCCCACAGACTATTCAAATAAGCATGATTCTATCATATATTTATTTTTGTCAATAATTTTCCTCACTCATTCTGTAAAAAACATGTATTGTATAGCCGGGTCTTTGCTATGAATACATTCCTTATCTGCCAGTCGCCGCAAGCAGTCTTATTCTCACAACCTTCGATCCAAAGTCTGAACATTTTCGGTTTTAGACTCTTTTCCCATTATTCCTTTTAGCTGTTTGCCATTTGTGGCCATATGATTCTACCTTGCTGGGATATTCTTATAAAGACCATTGGTGACTGCATAGATTGCAATATGAGACCTTCCAGGGAGAGCCAGGAATACCTGCAAGGTAAACTGAAGATTGATATGCTGAACTAACCTTGAGAGAGCAGAGCAGAGTCAAAGAGATAATGCAACAGGATGTTGCAGTCAACCTGGTCCTGCACTTCATCCTCCAGCACCTAGACCACCAGGGAACCTATGCGAGGATTTTGTTTGTTGATTTTAGCTGTGCCAGAGCTACTACACTCCAAACTTTCCGAGACATCCGGAGGCTGCAGCGAATCGTCCGATCAACTGAGAAGTATATTAGCTGTAACCTTCCCTCCATTGACGAGATGTACACCGCAAGGGCCAGGAAGCGAGCGGGTAAGATCATCTCTGACCCCTTTCACCCTGGCCACAATCTCTTTGAACCACTTCCCTCTGGAAGGTGACTCCAGACTGTCATAGCTGCCACAGCCAGACATAAAACAGCTTTTTTCCACGAGTATTAGCTCTACACAATAACCAAAAATCTGTAGCCTCCTTTTGCTCTGGTATTTTATTTAAGTCACATGTTTAATCTATAATGTCTTCTTATTAATGTTTAATGTTTAATGTATCGTTGTCACTTGCATGCGGAGCACCAAGGTAAATTCCTTGTATGTGACTACTTGGCCAATAAACTTATTCATTCATTCATGTAGATGAACATGCTACTGCATTTACCTTCTCTACTTTGTTTGTCTCCGTAAATAGCAGTAAAATTAGATTCATAAGCGTAGTACTATGTTGACCCCATTGGCAAACTCAAACCACAGCTTCTTTATTTCACCTGTAGAATTTTCCCCTGACCGGAGGAAATGGCTATCTTTCTGATATCCAACAGGTATCCTCTAGTGGCTGTATTGAATCGAAGTCTGTGAATCGAAGATAAACACAAAATGCTGGAGTAACAGACAGTAACGGGCAGGCAGTATCTCTGGAGAGAAGGAATGGGTGACATTTTCAGTTGAGATCCTTCTTCAGATCAGTTAGATGAGTTACTCCAGCGTTTTGTGTCTATCTTCTATTTAAAACAGCATCTGCAGTTCTTTACTATACATATGGTCTATGAATGTATGCAATCCATTCTCCCAATGTCTTGTGGCGCACTTGAAAATCCAACAAATTGAGTTTAGGGTGTTAAGTACGGAGAGCTGAAACATTTGGATTTCCATCATATTTAGTGTTGATATTCACCTCTTCAAAGTATCCACATTCTTCCAAGAACGCCATAACCAAATCTGCATACAAAATGCCAAACGTAGCTGAAGGAAGGTTTTATACAGCTGCCACATGATTTGCCACTTTTATACTCAATGCACTAACTGATTGAAATATACTACATGCCTTCTTTACTGCACGGTCTACTAGTATTGCTGTGTTTGCTGTGAGCTTTAGGTAAAATGCTGATTTTAAGAATTAATGAATTTCTCTGGTCTCTCAGAATAATTATTTGCTCTGGGAAATAAATCAGGGAGCCATTAGGATTATCAGATCAAAGATGATAGTTATTGATCATGCCACAAAATTAGCCTTTAGCAATCATTGCTAAAGTCTGCATTTTTAGGTCATGGCTTGCTGAACAGGGAGATCAAAGCTTATAACCAGGGAACACTATTAATTGTAATAGATAACTCATATGATTGTCAGTATTGCATTCATAAACTACAGAATCATGCTTTTCATCTTATAAAATACTTCAAGGAATTTACTGTGAAAAACATCATTAGAATTTGTTATATTCATTTTAGTGTTAGTTTAGTTTAGATACAGTGAGGAAACAGGCCCTTCGGCCTATCGAGTCCGCACCGCACATTAACACTATCTACACACACTAGGGACAATATTCACTTATACCAAGTAGCTAATTAACCTACAAACCTGTACGTCTTTGCAGTGTGAGAGGAAACCAAAGTTCTCAGAGAAAGCCCACGCGGTCACGGGGAGAACATACAGACTCAGTACATACAGCACCCATAGTCGGGGTCGAACTCTCGTTGTAGCGGCAGATTTTCATAAAGGACAGCAAGCACTGTACGGCATCAGCTCTACAGCTGCGCCACCGTACCGCCCAATGCTTTATGGGTATTGTAGCTAATTTGTGATGGTCAAGCTGAATGCAAAGAAATGGACGCCGGGAAATAAATCAGCACTGCAGATTCAGCAGAACCTCAACATCTTAAGTCTGTGTTTATGGTGTCCAATTAACTTAAAAAAACACACATATATCTGGGATATGCGAGGAAACCAGAGCCCATGGAGGAACCCCAAGTTATCACAGGGAGAACGTGCAAACTCCACACAGACAGCACCCGAGGTCTGGATCAAACCCGTATTTCTAGCGCTGTGTGGCGGCAGCAATACCAGCAAAACCATTGTGCACAATGTCCAAAAGCTGTTATGTATCAGCCAACTTGTGTAAACACTTCCATTTGGGCTGGGCACTGTTTTGGCAGGAACTTGATTGAAATCGCTGCATCTAAGTTGCTGTATGCTGATGTGGCAGTAACCTGGGTGAAGGAACTTGGTCCCCCTGTTGCTTCGTGCTACTGTGCAGAATCTTAACAATAACCTAGAAGATAGCAAAAGATGCACTTCAGCATTTGTAAATGAAGGTTTCACTTAAGCTTCATAGTTCTGCAATAACTTGTGTCCTGCCCATATGCAAATGTCCAGTGGCTCAATATTACTTTAGCAATGCTTCTCAGAGCACCATGCACAGCCATTATCAGATCTAGTGATACATTATTGCATGATCAAATGAAAATCCCATGAGAATAATTGAAATAGCATGCAACAAAATGTAATATCTTAAATGCCTGACAGCATATATTATTCCTGTGCTATTTATTCTCCTTGCTATATCTTTTCTTGAACTTGGTGACCTCAAAATTGTATTACGTTGGAAAAATGTGTGATAAAATGATGCTCTGCAGAGACATTGAAGGAGTCCAGGGCTCAGTAAGCACACAGGTTCAGTCGAAAATAGGCTATGAGGATAACATTTTAATGGATGTGTACTTTAACCATATAACAATTACAGCACGGAAACAGGCCCTCTCGGCCCTTCCAGTCCGTGCTTTGTCCATCTACATTGCATAATAATTTAATCGCTACAGTAGAATGCTGAGGGATTACAGTGGTATGCTGGTTTAGGTTTAAGTTTATTATTATTGTTACGTGTAACATGGTACAGTGAAAAGGTTAGTTTTGCATGCTATTCAAACAGTTCAGATAATATTATACATAAATGCAATCAGGTCAAACTCAAGTACAATAGATAGAGCCAAAGATAAGATGATACACAGTGCAGAATACAGTCCCAGGCAATGTAGCGCAACTGTTTCATAGTCAAAGCTCATAATGGGGTAGAGGTGAATTGGACAATCTGCCTATCAAATAACCTGTATTTACCTATTACCAGCTATGTTCTGTCCTGGCCCTCCACTCCGTTTTCACTCCCACCCTCCCTACAATCAGTCTAAAGATAGGTTACGTGCCAAAACGTCACCTATCCATGTTTTTCATTCAATGCGGCTGGACCTGCCAAGGTACTCCAACATTTTGTGTCTACCTTAAGCATTCACTCAACTTCAACATATCCAAGGAAGGGATTGCTGATTTCATGACTGTTGGATCATGGCCTTGCATGGCAATTCCAATGCACAGGTGCGCAAGAGGCTGCAGACAATGGTGCACCCTTTTGGCTCTAAACTTCATCGATCCATGTCTTCCAGAGATGCTGCCTGACCCGCTGAGTTACTCAAGCACTTTTGTAACCAGCATCTACAGTTCCTTGTGTCTACATTTTACTGTACAACCTTAATCCTACGTCAACAACTGAACACTACGGACCATCCCTTCCACTGCCAATAGACACAAAAGGCTGGAGTAACTCAGCGGGACAGGTCGCGTCTCTGGAGGGAAGGATTGGGTGAAATTTCGGGTCGAGACGCTTCTTCAGACTGGATGGGTCTAAAGAAGGGTCTCGACCCGAAACGTCACCCATCCATTCTCTCCAAAGATGCTGCAACTTTTTGTGTCTAGCCTCAGTTTAAACCAGCATCTGCAGTTCCTTCCTACACATCTCTTCCACTGCCATGGACATGTGTTCTAATTATCTTTTGCACATGATTGGAATCATATGGTGAAGATAGACACAAAATCCTGGAGTAACTCAGTGGGTCAGGCAGCATCTTACTTCAGTATTTTTGTATTTATCTTCGGTGTAAACCAGCATCTGCAGTTCCTTCTTACACATGTAATCATGTATTGGTTTTCTGCTGACTGGTTAGCACGCAACAAAAGCTTTTCACTGTTCCTCGGTAGGCATGACAATAAACTAAACAGAACTATTGATAAGGTTCACTTCTTAATAAACAGACAACTCACAAAAAAGTTAGGTAGACCAATTCAAGCTTTACTGATCATCTGCCGGCGGAAGTGACAGGGATGCACCAGTCAAGTAAGTTACAGACACTTGACTTCCCCGCGCACCACTTCCGTGACCAAAGCTTTGCAAGGTGTTTTTAATACAGTGTGTCACTTAATCATATTCCAAAGAGGCTAGTCATGGTCACATGACTTAATCACATTCCAAAGAGCTCACAAGATTCAGTCAATACACATCACTACATGATGAGTCTGAGCCTGTCTCTCTTATAAATTGGTAGACACATTTCAACGGCACCGGTCATTGTCTCAATACACATCCACCTGAGGCAAGTCAGGGCTTGTCTATCTCTCTCTTATCATTTCACTGGAGAAAGCCTGCTTGAGATGAAATATGCTACAACTTAGTCAAGTATTCCACCATGTATCTTTTATATAATTAAAAGCATTTAAGCTTTTCACTAATGCTTTGTCTTTATTGCAATCTTGCAGAATTGATATGTAATTTATCAGTAATTTATGTTTTTGTGGTCCATGTGCCTATGATACTGCTGCAAGCAAGATGTACCTGTACCTCATTGCATGTGCATTTGACAATAAATGACATCAGGATAAGTCAAAACATATGTGTGTGTGTATACACACTGAGCTTTTTTTCTTGTTTATTACATAGTGTACTATGTTTACCTATTTTGTTGTGCTGCTACAAATACAGGGCTCGAAATTAGCGGTTGCCCAGGTGCCAATGACCAGCCAAAGTGCCGCCGGGCAACCTAAATGCCGAGCCATTTTGCCCGGCTTGGTACTGCCGAAGATAAGACACAAAAAATTGGAGTAACTCAGCGGGTCAGGCAGCATCTCTGGAGAAAAGGAATGTGACGTTTCGTGTCGGCGACGGTAACAAGCAAAGATACTAGAGGAGCTCCTCTAGTATCTTTGGTAACAAGCTGTAGTGTGGGACAAAGATACTAGGTGCTGCGTGACGGACGGTCGGAGCGAATGGCGTGCCCCGCACAGTGGCAGTGGCTCCACCTCCTCCCGCACCCCGCCCGCCCTGATAGCCGCCGCTGCGTGCTACTCTGCCAACGGCGATGACCGCTTTCAAAACAAACCCTCCCGCACGCCGAGGCCGGGGGGAAGCCTCCTTCTGCCGTCTGAAGCAGCTGCACCAAAGATCCTATAGCTATAGGGTCTTTGAGCTGCACGGCTCAGCCCCTGTTGACAGGCGGAGGGGGAGGCGGTGGCGAGGAGATCCCAACTGCCTCCCCCTTTGGCGGCGGCACTTGGCGGTGGACAGGGACGGCCAAGGCAGCGGGGCCATGATGCCGTCCCTGTCCGATGAATGCTGATCCTCCTTCCTCCCCACCTCCCCCCTCTCCCTCTCTCTTGTACGACCCCCTCCACCCCTCTTATCCTGAGACCCCTCCTCTCCATCCCGCACTGATCCCCATTCCCACCTCTATTCAGTCCTCACTGACATCCCCTGTGCTCCCCTCCCATCTACCCCCCTGTACTGATCCCCCATTCATCCTGCACTGATCCTCCATTCATCGTGCACTGAACCCCCCATTCATCCTGTAGCGACCCCCCCATTAATCCTGTAGCGAACCTTCGATTCATCCTGTAGCGATACTCCCATTCATCCTGTAACGAACCACCCATTCATCCTGTAGCGATCCCCACCAAACATCCTGTAGTGATCCCCATCCATTCTGTAGCGACCACCCATTCATCCTGTAGTTAACCCCCCATTCATCCCGTAGTAATCCCCCCATTCATCCTGCACAGACCCTCCAATCCACACTGTACTCACCCCCCCTCCATTCATCCTGTACTGATCCTTCCATTCATCCTGCGCTGATCCCACCTTCCATTCATCCTGTTCTGATCCCCGCATTCAAGAAGAATGGGAGATCAGTCTGAAGAAAGGTCTCGACCCGAAAGATTGCCTATTTCCTTTGCTCCATAGATGTTACCTCACCCGCTGAGTTTCTCCAGCATTTTAGTCTACCCCCATTCATCCTGTACTGATCCTCCCATTCATTCTGTTCTGATCCCCCCCATCCATACTGTACTGATCACCCCCCCCCCCCCATCCATCCTGCACAGATCGCCCCCCCGTCCATCCCGTACTGAAATGTCTTAAGAGTGAACACTGACTATGTTTGATAACGGTATGCAATCAAATGTCTTTTCATTCCCAATGTTATTATTTGTTTAAATCCATAAAGATGGATTAATTAAATTGTGAACTCGTGAAACATTAAAACCACAGTGTTTGATTGTCACTGTTACCGTTGACACGTTACTACAAAATTCATTTTATATGTGAAGAGAAAGAGGTTAGTTAAAACAAATGTAGGTCCCTTGCAGTCAGAAACAGGTGAGTTGATCATGGGGAACAAGGATATGGCGGACCAATTGAATAACTACTTTGGTTCCGTCTTCACTAAGGAAGACATAAATAATCTGCCTGAAATAGCAGGGGACTGTGGGTCAAAGGAGGAATTGAGTGAAATCCAGGTCAGTCGGGAAGTGGTGTTGGGTAAATTGAATAGATTAAAGGCCGATAAATCCCCAGGGCCAGATAGGCTGCATCCCAGAGTACTTAAGGAAGTAGCTCAGGAAATAGTGGATGCATTAGTGATAATCTTTCAAAACTCTTTAGATTCTGGAGTAGTTCCTGAGGATTGGCGGGTAGCAAATGTAACCCCTCTTTTTAAGAAGGGAGGGAGAGAGAAAACGGGGAATTACAGACCAGTTAGTCTAACATCGGTAGTGGGGAAACTGCTAGAGTCAGTTATTAAAGATGGGATAGCAGCACATTTGGAAAGTGGTGAAATCATTGGACAAAGTCAGCATGGATTTACAAAAGGTAAATCATGTCTGACGAATCTTGTGGAATTTTTCGAGGATGTAACTAGTAGCGTGGATAAGGGAGAACCAGTGGATGTGGTATATCTGGACTTCCAGAAGGCTTTCGACAAGATCCCACATAAGAGATTAGTATACAAACTTAAAGCATACGGTATTAGGGGTTCAGTATTGATGTGGATAGAGAACTGGCTGGCAAACAGGAAGCAAAGAGTAGGAGTAAACGGTCCTTTTCACAATGGCAGGCAGTAACTAGTGGGGTACCGCAGGGCTCAGTGCTGGACCCCAGCTATTTACAATATATATTAATGATCTGGATGAGGGAATTGAAGGCAATATCTCCAAGTTTGCGGATGACACTAAGCTGGGGGGCAGTGTTCGCTGTGAGGAGGATGCTAGGAGACTGCAAGGTGACTTGGATAGGCTGGGTGAGTGGGCAAATGTTTGGCAGATGCAGTATAATGTGGATAAATGTGAGGTTATCCACTTTGGTGGCAAAAACAGGAAAGCAGACTATTATTTAAATGGTGGCCGATTAGGAAAAGGGGAGATGCAGCGAGACCTGGGTGTCATGGTACACCAGTCATTGAAAGTAGGCATGCAGGTGCAGCAGGCAGTGAAAAAAGCGAATGGTATGTTAGCTTTCATAGCAAAAGGATTTGAGTACAGGAGCAGGGAGGTTCTACTTCAGTTGTACAGGGTCTTGGTGAGACCACACCTGGAGTATTGCGTGCAGTTTTGGTCTCCAAATCTGAGGAAGGACATTATTGCCATAGAGGGAGTGCAGAGAAGGTTCACCAGACTGATTCCTGGGATGTCAGGACTGTCTTATGAAGAAAGACTGGATAGACTCGGTTTATACTCTCTGGAATTTAGGAGATTAAGAGGGGATCTTATAGAAACTTACAAAATTCTTAAGGGGTTGGACAGGCTAGATGCAGGAAGATTGTTCCCGATGTTGGGGAAGTCCAGGACAAGGGGTCACAGCTTAAGGATAAGGGGGAAATCCTTTAAGACCGAGATGAGAAAGACTTTCTTCACACAGAGAGTGGTGAGTCTCTGGAACTCTCTGCCACAGAGGGTAGTTGAGGCCAGTTCATTGGCTATATTTAAGAGTGAGTTGAATGTGGCCCTTGTGGCTAAGGGGATCAGAGGGTATGGAGAGAAGGCAGGTACGGGATACTGAGTTGGATGATCAGCCATGATCATATTGAATGGCGGTGCAGGCTCGAAGGGCTGAATGGCCTACTCCTGCACCTAATTTCTATGTTTCTATGTTTCTAACAGCAAATCAATGCTCTTAATATGGAGTATCAATACTGTAGTTATTTAATGAGCAACATTCACAACTATACGTTGGATTTATCCAGGTTTTACTTCTACGGTCGGTCATATACATCACAAATTTGGTCAGGAGATATTTCAGTTGAAATTTTAACGTTAATTCTGAAGTGGGAATGATGGAAACAGCATTTATCAATAATTTTTTTTTAATGTGGTGCGTACAAACTGGGTATCTTCATTGCTGTTCACAGCACATACATCTAATCTGAATGTCCGGTAATGTGGCGTTTTGACACCTTTAAACATATTACCAAAAGAACATTTGCCGCAGTTATATCCTTTGGCCATCTCTTGTCAGTTAGCGTAATGTTTAACCTGTCAGATAGGTATAGTCGGTTTTAACAGCTATTTTCATAAAATGTCTTTAGATATTTCCTTGCAACCTGTATATTTTGTTGTGGATACATTTTGTGGGAAGCGAGAGTGTTTCTGTACCAATAGCAATAACGACCCATGCTATGGCCATGTCATGATAATTTTCGGTCCTTCACAGAAAACATGCTTGCATCAATCTGTAGTGTGCATGGTTAAGCATATGTGTTACCATGGTCCAGAATATATTGACACGGGTTGATCATACAGACTGAATAATCCAACCACATTTTTGTTTGGAAGTGGAAAGAAGTAATATAATTGCATTAATTGCAATGTGCAAAAATAGTTGAGATACTGTATTATAATGTTGCTGCATGTCATTGTGGTATATATTCATGTCTTGATTGGTGATTAGGTTTAGTTTGTGGCTTTATTTCAAGCAGAAATAATATGCGAATGCTTCATTGAGCATAATTCCGACTGGTAACTACGCACTTCGTCCGAGCACATTATTGCACGCGTCATGCAAGCCTTCTTAAATGACCACCTAAACTATCATTTGGCAACCTTAAAAGCTGCCTCAGTTGCCCAGCTGGCAACCGGGTCTCTGCGCATCCCTCTGCAATTGGATCCTCGACTTCCTCATCCACAGAACAGTCTGTCCGAATTGGCGGAAATTCCTCATCCTCAGTAACAATCAGTACGAGAGCACCTCAAGGCTGCGTGCTCAGCCACCTGCTTCACTCACTATACTCATGACTGTGTAGCCGGACATAGGGCGAACTCCACCATCAAGTTCGCCGACGACACCACTGTTGTTGGACAAATTACAGATGGTGCTGAATCAGAGGATAGAAGTGATTTTGACCGATTGACCAAATGGTGCCAGCACAACAACCTGGCTCTCAACACCAGTAAAACTAAGGAACTGATTGTGGACTTTGGAAGAGGACCCTTAACCCTGTTTATATCAGTGGTACGATGGTGGAGAGGGTCAAAAACTTTAAATTCCTGGGCGTTCAAGGCAATCTGGGTGTTTATTACTATTTCCGTCACAACGGTCAATTTTGCAATTAGCTACAATTAGGTAATTAACTAATTATATGCTTTAATTTCAGGTCATCCAAGTAAGATGTTTTATATTTGTTTCAGAATGTTTCAATCTATAATAACTGAAAATGTCATTCAGTTCTCTTAATTTTTAAGAATGTTATGGGCTTTTGACTGTCCTCGATCACAGCTTTTGTGTTTAGTACAGGATGCTAATTTCAGAGTATGAAAATGGCCATAATATTTTTAATACTGAAGATATGAAATTGAATTAGGTGTCTTTTTATGCTTTATCTGATGGGATAAATTGCAGACTTGATTTTGTAAATCTCAAAATTTTGTAACATTGCTACGTTATGTACTATCGTTCACATATTCTGTTGTACTGCAGCAAGTAAGAATTTAATTGTTCTATCTGGGATATATGAAACGCTGTTGTCTTGACTCTTATAAGACTAGATAAGTTACTCCAGCATTTTTGTGGCTCTCCGGTGTAAACCAGCATGTGCATGTCCTTCCTACGCATTTAGGACACGACATGGTTTGCACATCTGAATGACAACAAAAAAAACACGTTTTTGTTTTTTTTTATAATTTGTCAAAGTAGTGCAGAGATGTTTCCGGGGATTGGGGATTTAATATCTCACCCACCACCACTCCTCTCGCTTCTTCTCCGCCGCCGCTCTCACAACCAAAGAGCTCCTCTGGTATCTCTGCTCACAACGACACGACGCCGTCTGGAAATTTCCACGCCGTCCGCCCTCCCCAGGGGAACGAAGCTTCGGCCAGCGCTTCGGCCGCACTCGGCTGTTTCCGGGTGTTCTCGCTTCTCCCCCCCCCCCCCCCCCCCTCCCCCTCCGGAGAACGAAGCTTCGGCCGTCGGTTCGGCTGTTTCCGGAGGATCCCGGCGACGGAGCGAGCGGGGCCGGGGAGGGGAAGGAGAGCCAGCGGCACACGTCGCCATTTTGTGTGTTCCCGGTCGGCGGCGGTTCGCTCGCAAACCTCTGCTAATTCGGCAATGGACGGGTAAGTTCAGGTGATATCGGCCAGGGGGAAATCGATTGCACCAGAACGGGAGTGTTTATTCCTTTAACCAGGGGCGGATCTTGAGGCGTCCAGACCGCCCGCAAGACACAGACACACTTAAACACAGAGCGTGTGTCAGTGGCGCTCTCACGTCAGACGCGAGCGGTCAGTTGAAGCTGGCCGTGGGGTTACAGCTACCGCTGATCTCACCCCGCCTAGTTCCACGTGGGGAAGACCTCAGCTTTTCCGGGGATTTGTTATCAGTCCGACTCCTAGCTGGTGGGCCGGGGAGATTGTGCAGTGGTCCCTGCAACGGGGAAAAGTGGGCAGAGAGGCACCGCGTTTCATTGTTCAGCTTGGGCTTGGTCCAGGCAGGGGGGGAGGTCTCGTATTTACTTTCATTCAGCTGCTCGCCCTCTCCCTTTTTTCCTACTCTCCCTTTTCCCACTCCCCCTTTCACTCTCCCCATCTCTCCTTCCTCCCACTCATTTCCTCCTTCCCGACTCCTCCTTTCCCTCTCCCCACTCCCCATTTCACACTCTCCCTCCTCCCTTCCCCTTTCCCTCCTCCCACTTCCCCTTTCCCTCCTCCCACTTCCCCTTTCCCTCCTCCCACTTCCCCTTTCCCTCCTCCCACTTCCCTTTCCCTCCTCCACTTCCCCTTTCCCTCCTCCCACTTCCCCTTTCCCTCCTCCCACTTCCCCTTTCCCTCCTCCCACTTCCCCTTTCCCTCCTCCCACTTCCCCTTTCCCTCCTCCCACTCCCCTTTCCCTCCTCCCACTTCCCCTTTCCCTCCTCCCACTTCCCTCCTCCCACTCCCCCTTTTCCCTCCTCCCAATACCCCTTTCCCTCCTCCCACTACCCCCTTCCCTCCTCCCATTCCCCCTTTACCTCCTCCCACTCCCCCTTTCCCTCCTCCCACTCCCCCATTCCCTCCCAATCCCCCATGTCTCCAGTTTCACCTGTTCCCTCCAGCCTACTCTCAGCCTCTGGCTGCCTGATCGCTTTAGCCCACCCACTTCCCCTATCAGCTGCCTGCTCCATCCATGCCACCCTTTGCTCTCCAGTTACCTGCTCCCTCCAGCATGCCCTCTTTCCTCCTGTCTCTGTTTCCAAGAGAGTTGGAGGCTAAAGGAATTCAGGGATATGAGAAAAAGCAAGAACAGTGCACTGATGTTAGATGATCAGCCATGATCATATTGAATGGCGGCCAGTGCTGGCTCGAAGAGCCGAATGGCCTACTCCTGCACCTATTGTTCTATGTTTTTATGTCTGCCTGCTCCCTCAGCTTTCCTCTGCCTCCTTGGGTATCAGTTTTCTCCAATCTGCCCCATGACTTTTTCTTTCCAGCCTGCTCCCTTCCTCTCCCACTCTCCCATCATCCCTCCTTCCCACTCTCCCTTCATACCTTGTTGCTCAAGCCAACTCCTATCCACCTCCTCACCCAGAATCCCTTTTCTATAAACCTCCAAAATAAAGTTTACCACCTCTGCTTCTCGGAAGACTTGACCTTTTCATTGTGTTTTGATTCAATAACAAAATATTAGACATAAGATGAATTACTAGAAAATGAAACCATGCATGGGTGCAGCTACTTCAGCAGTGGCACTGTGCCAAATGTTGTGATTAGCAGACATATCTTGCTGCTAATTCATGTAGCACCTTTTGAAAAGAACAATATACTCATTGCAGATAGACACAAATCTGGAGTAACTCAGCGGGACAGGCAGCATCTCTGGAGAGAAGGAATGGGTGACGTTTTGGGTCGAGACCCTTCTTCAGACTACAATGGTCATTGCAGATACTGATTATGTGGTGAATTTTATGAACGTACTTGTGATCGTTTCCTTATGTTTTTTTATTTCCTTTCCTAGCATTCTCACTGAGGTTGCAGTTGGCATTAAGGTAGGTCTGATGCCTCCATTGGAAGGTGTTTGGTTGGAGTTGGATGCAGTTTGGTATGTGCTTGAATCAGGGGCGGAAATCCCGGAGGGGCCAGGATGGACACGTTCCCCCCTCCCTGTTTTGAGAGGTGGGAAACGATGCCCCCCATTTTTTGTAATCCGGATTTTAAAACCCGTTGAAATCTCCGCTTTCCGTGAGACAGTGGGGGTGGGACTGATGATCAAGGGCGCCAATTGGACGAGAGAGACATCGGTCAGCAAATAATGGGAGGGGGGACCATGATTATTCAGTGCGATGATTGGAGGAGGGACGTGTCGGTGCCCCCAGCCCCACAGCCAGCGCAGAGAAGCAGCGCTAAATCCAGCTCAACTCTGCCTGTCCTGCCAGGTTAACCTACAGCCCTGCCTGGACTTACGGGAACGACGGCCCAGGCTTACGGCCAGCACGGAGAAGCAGGACTAAGTCCAGCTCAACTCTGTCTGTGAACCCACCAGCCCGACTTGGATTTACGGCAATGATGGCCCAGGTTTACAGCAGCGCAAGCTCCACGGCTCTGGACTGGTCTCCAGACAGGGCTGTAGGTTATCCCAGCGAGACAGTCAGAGTTGAGCTGGGTTTAGCGCTGCTTCTCCACGCCAGCCGTAAGCCTGGTTCGTCGTTCCCGTAATTACCGTCCACAGGGCCCACGGCTGAAACCTCGCGTGTGCGTGTATGAGTGTGCGCATGCGCGCGCGGCTTCCAAGAAATTGTGTGTCCCGTCCTCCCTGATAGCGATTTCCGTGCCTGGCTTGAATGTAATACAAAACTTTGTATTGAAAAGCTTGATTTTGTTTCTGAAGTTATTGATTTGTTTATTTCAAAATTTCATTTGTTTATTGTTAAAACATCTATTTTCCACTTCATTCCATACTCAAATAATTGGAAATGTCATTTTTGTATTATTGAGCATAAAGAATGACTCGCAATAGATTGGGCATTAAAATGAAAAGATGCAGATAAATTTATTTGTGACATGCTTCAAACACTATGTGTTATAGGTAGAGCCTGGGGATCCACCAAGTCATTTTTTTGTCGTCAAAAACTTGAAGAAAACTTTGGTGTATGTTTAAATTGATGGTGATAGAATTCAGTTTGGTTTCGACAAAGGCTAAAGTATATAATTGGGGTAACTGTTGTTTATGCAAATACTTTAGAATTTGTAGGAATAGGTCAACATGTGCTATTGGGTTAAAATTTAGGAATTGTACAGTAAAGAGTAAATGCAGACATGTGAAAGAAATCTTGCATGAACCTATGTGCCAAAGGGCTTATATCTGCCATGACTACAGTATGAACTATTACAAAAAGAGTTAATAAATTGAACTCTGAAAGTTTAGGTGATCTAGGCTTTGATTTGCATCATGGCCTTTCAATGAAAATTGGAAATTCTGAACATTTAATTAACACCTTGTACATTGCTGTACCTTTTTTATCCTATCACTCAGCAAACTGTATTGTGAGCAAGAAAAACCATCTTATGAAAACTGTGTTTCACCTCTTTTACCATACTAGACTAAAGCTAGAGCAGTGTGAAAACAGTATGGTAAATATGGCATTAAATGCTACATCATTTATTTTTCACGCTACTCTATGAACTGGAAGAACAAACTTTTGATTGGAATTAGGTTGCAGTGGAATGGCAAGACTAAATGTTCAGGGAAATTATTGTGCCATTTGAAGTGAGTGACTTTTTGATAATTCCTTGAAAGCAATCCCAAACATGGAAATTTTGTGATTTAGCCTCCTGTGATACTCACATTAAAAGATGATAAATAAACTTTACCACTGAATTGTCTGAAGAAGGGTCTCGACCTGAAACGTCGCCTATCTCCTTCGCTCCTTCGATGCTGCTGCACCCGCTGAGTTTCTCCAGCCTTTTGTGTACCCACTGAATTGTAGCTGTTTTTTATTACTTTAATTTTGAGGGACTATTATGTCTGCATGGAGATCAATTCAATGAACAATTTGCAGCTGTTTTCAGCAATTCAAACATTTTGGCAATTACTAGAATCTATAATATATACTAATACTCTGATCTTGTTATCTTCCGGTTTGGCGGTCTTTCTATTTGCGCAAAAACAGTTTGCGATAGTGCTACGATTTTTCGCCAGTTAACTCACCATTCTCCTGTGCTGCGAGTCCACCAAGTTTCAATCCGATTGGTTGAATGTCGTAAAAGTTAGCAAGGTTTAAAAATCTTAAAAACCGCATGTGCGCAGATCGATCTCTTCTGCCAGTCGGCGCCGCATGGATTAGTCGCTTCCCTTGTCACTCCCCGGGATGGTCCGCCCCTTCCTGCGCCATCGCGTCTTTACTGGAGCTGAGGGTGGCCGGCGGAGGTTTCCAACTGGACCTTTGGAGGGAACGCAAGCAGCCCAGCCCCGCCCTGAGCAGCAGTCCAGCATCGGAGACCCGGCCCGGCCCAGCGTGGGAGACCCAGCCCAGCCCGGAGTCGAAGACGTCACCAAATGGAAAGCGGAGACACTGATCCCGGCGGAGGGGAACGACCAGCGACCAGCGCCCACTGTGAGTCCCCATCGGACTGCGCAGTATGGGGCTATCAGGTGAGTGAGTGGTGGAATATTGCATTGGGGGAACCCGTTGCGTTGGGGGAATGGGTGAGTGGTGGAACATTGTGTTGGGGAATGGGTTGCGGTGGGGGACCAGGCCTCCCGTGTGACAGATATAGATGTGGTTGGGGGGGGGGGGGGGGGGGGGGGGGGGGGGGGGGGGGGGGGGTGGGGGGGGGGGGGGGGGGGAGAAGGATAGGGAAAAGATGGAGGAAATTTAACGTTTCAGTCTAAAGTACTATGCATTAAATGTCTGATGTTTCAGCGCTGTACCTAAAGTGTTAGTCTTTAGGATAAGATATTGAAGCCATTCTAATACGACAAGGATGCAATGGATCCTTGATATTTTTGAATAAAATAGGTTTTCTTTTAATATGCAGGCTAAATTCGATCTTAATCTGCTTTGCTTCTTTTGAAACAAAGCACTTATGAATAATTATAATTGCGGAATAGTTTTCAAGTGTGTAATTTTTGTATGGAAATGTTCCAAAAACTGAATTGGCTTTGATTGTGCTATTGGTGTTCATTGTCCTTAGCTGTACTTGAGTGGTTTACCATCTATGTGCAGGTCATCTCGATGCAGGAGTCATTCTTGGTTCCTCATGTATTGAGCAAGGCTTTCAAATTCAGCTTGCCTCCCTTGACTTGAACTAGGGAGATGCCACATGGATGTGTTAAAGAAGGAACTGAAGATGCTGGAGAATCGAGGGTACACAAAAGGCTGGAGAAACTCAGCGGGTGCAGCAGCATCTAAGGAGCGAAGGAGATAGGCGACGTTTTGGGTCGAGACCCTTCTTCAGACTGGTCAGGGATCAGGGAAACGAGAGATATAAACGGTGATGTGGAGAGATAAAGAACAATGAATGAAAGATGTGCAAAAAAGTATCGATGATAAAGGGAACAAGCCATTCATTGTAAGCTGTTTGTGGTGTGAAAATGAGAAGCTAGTGCGACTAGGGTGGGGGAGGGAGATAGAGAGAGAGGGAATGCCTGGGCTGAGGGAGAGGTGGGAAGGGGAGGAGATGCCACATGGATGATTTTTTTTTTAAACTTACAATGTTACATTCTGTAAAGAAATGGCATTTTATTAAGGTTATTGAATTTAACTTATCCATGGCATATTTGGTTATATTTGAGTGGTTATTAATTTTGTTTATTATTGTCACGCGTACCAAGGTACAGTGAATAGATTTTCCAGTCATCGAAAAAGACTATACATGATAATAACTGTACAGATACTGGATAAAGGGTATAATATTTAATGCAAGGCAAAGTCCGATTAAAGATAGTTCTGAGGTCTCCAATGGGGTAGATGGGAGGTCAGAACTACACTCTGTCTGGTGAATGGATGGTTCAGTGGCCTGATAACAGCAAGGAAGAAACTGTCCCTGAATCTGTTTTCAAACTTCTGTAGAAGTTGGTCAGGGTTGTTGGGGACATACCAAACTTCCATAATCAGCCTCTTGAAGCAATTCATGTTGGTGGATGTCAAGACCACTGGACAGTAGTCATCAAGGAATGAGATCTTGCTTTTCTTTGACATTGGGATGATAGTAGTCTTGAAGCAGCTGGTTACTTCTGAAAGGGGGAGGGAGAAATTAAAGAAGTCCGTGAACACTCTCGCTAGTTGATCCGCGCTGTTCCAACGGACGCGGCTGTTGCTTCCAGTGGGTTCAACCTGAGGAACTGATGTTATCACAACATATTAATTGGAAAAGTGGCACTGGGCTGACATGATGAACAAATAAGGTAGCACTCTATGAATCATTGTTTTTTAATGATAGGATGCGCCGTTGAGTATGGCAGCCTCGCCTGCAGCTGTTTGTCATTTTATTCTTTTAAAAAAAATGTATTCTGTCAAAAAGTTTTGTTTTGGAGGTCGTTTAGTCTTTTTATGGGGGGGAAAGGTGGATTTTTTTTCTCAGTCACTATCTGATCGAGGATGCTTCGTTCCTCCGAACAGCATCTTCGACCCCTCCTTGTGGCCTACCATCTGGATTGGTGCGGCCTTTCCTGCCAGAGACCGGCCAGAGGTTCAGCTTCAGTAGCAGCGCAGCGATGCCTTACTGGGGTCGCCGTGTGGAGCTCTGGTGTGCTGGGACTGCCGACTTTAACACTGTGGAGTTGTGGTGGTCGGAGCTTCCAGCCGCGGGCGGCGCTGACTTTAACATCGCGGAGTCCTGGGATCTCTTTCCGAGGGCCGCCAGTGATGAATCTCCACCCAGCTCGGCCAGTAGACTTCGGGAGCCACGGTCTCCGAGAAGAAGTGGCCGATTTGGAAACTCCAAACTGCTGAGAATGTTCTTCCATTCCGACGTCGGAGTTTCGATCATCCTGGCAAGAGGGACTGAACATCGGGCTGCTGTTGCGACGACTGTGGAGGGTTCGAGGGCCCGATACTGCTTCTGGCCCTGCTCCGTCTGGACTATGGCAGGAAACTTGTAATCTGCCTAGTCATGATGAACATCCAGGATATCTTGAAAATCTGATGAGGAATGGACAGACAATCATATGACCAAGTAGTGTATTAATATTATTTTGGGTTGCCAATGCACAGTGAAAACAGAGCATCTCAGAACATTGGAAACAAAGATATTGGAAAAATACATAAATGTACTATCAAGACAACACAATTGGAGCTTCCATAATTTCAATGTAAACATCAATGAATTAGCAAATAATGTGGATATTTAATGTCTGTTTTGCCCCAATGATTTCGAAGGTCTGTTTAAAATTGAAATAAAAATCAAGATATTGGAATATATAAAACATTTCTCAGGTTGTAGATGTGGTTTATTGAAAATTCATTTCTTTTCATGTCCCTTAAATACGTTTTCATTTGCATATTCTCCAGTCACGTTTTCACTTCCCATTATCACTTTTTTATGATGTTCCATGGCTATGAAATGAAGTTTTAGATGATTGAGGTTGGAATCATAAAATGATTACAATTCGATTACATAGTGGATTTAATGCTATACCACTGCATTAGTGTAAATCTGACATGCGTCTATTTGAGTACAGGAGCAGGGAGGTTCTACTTCAGTTGTACAGGGTCTTGGTGAGACCACACCTGGAGTATTGCGTGCAGTTTTGGTCTCCAAATCTGAGGAAGGACATTATTGCCATAGAGGGAGTGCAGAGAAGGTTCACCAGACTGATTCCTGGGATGTCAGGACTGTCTTATGAAGAAAGACTGGATAGACTTGGTTTATACTCTCTGGAATTTAGGAGATTAAGAGGGGATCTTATAGAAACTTACAAAATTCTTAAGGGGTTGGACAGGCTAGATGCAGGAAGATTGTTCCCGATGTTGGGGAAGTCCAGGACAAGGGGTCACAGCTTAAGGATAAGGGGGAAATCCTTTAAGACCGAGATGAGAAAGACTTTCTTCACACAGAGAGTGGTGAGTCTCTGGAACTCTCTGCCACAGAGGGTAGTTGAGGCCAGTTCATTGGCTATATTTAAGAGTGAGTTGGATGTGGCCCTTGTGGCTAAGGGGATCAGAGGGTATGGAGAGAAGGCAGGTACGGGATACTGAGTTGGATGATCAGCCATGATCATATTGAATGGCGGTGCAGGCTCGAAGGGCTGAATGGCCTACTCCTGCACCTAATTTCTATATTAGTGTAAATCTGACATGCCTGTCTTTTTGTAGGAGCAATGGTTATTGTAACATTTGTTTGAAATTGGGTTTTTATTTATGTTAAGCTGTATTTTACAATAATTAAACAATAACATGTATAATAGTTAATGTCAATTAGGGTTTTTATAAAAAATTGATATTTGCCTCAAGATTTTTTTTGTTAAGCTTGGGGTTGAAGACCTGCTCCAGAATCTTATTATCAGGCTCCAGTGTGTTTATCTTCAATAACTTTCCGATGTTGGTTTTCTATTTGTCTGACAATTACCAATTGAACTTTTTTTTAAAACTTAAACTTGCACCATCTATTTTTGGAATGGTTGGCCTATACTTTAAAACGACATTTCCCTTGTAATTTTATTGTTGGGTTAACTAAAAAATGAAAACACTTTTTACTTAAGATTTTTAAAAAACATGGTGTTTTTATTGTCAATTGCATTTTATGTATCTGTTTTCAGTGCAATTTTGATATCTGAGGTTCTTAGATTTTCACTTGAATGTATCCATTTATAATTAAAAGTAACACTGCGTTCTTCCTGGAAACAAAACACTAGATGCTGGAATCTCAAGCTAAACGCAAACAGCTGGAGAAACTCAACAGGTCAGGTAGAATCTGTGGAGGAAACGGACAGATTACTTTACGGGTCGGAAACCTTCAGTTTTACATACACATTATATATATATATCTCCTTCTTGCTCCAATTTTGACCTTTATTTTTGATCTCCTACACTGCTGATTATTTTACAACATGGGATGTTATTGTTCGGAGTTCAACATTAAATTCAATCATTTTGCATAGTAAGTCATTCTAGTACAATGTCGCATTTCCAATATTCAATTTTTTCTCTTTGGTATTTCAGATTCCATACACACACCTTCACCAATTAGAACTTTGACAACCTTTTTTGGCCAGCGCTCCCACGACTTTTGTTCAATCTCCTGGTCTTCAACCTATCACTGAACATCCTGTTTGTTTCTATGCAACCTGCCGCCATGTCCTTTTCTCTGCACTTATAAATATAATTGATTTTTTTACTCTTCCTACTACAGATAGAAAATCACTAGATGATTGTCAATTTAATTTATTGTCTGCACATGCTAATGATATGCTGAGCATTTTCATAATTTTCTGCTTCTATTTTTGATTTCCAACATCCTAGATCAGTGAAGCATAGGAACAAACCAATCGGCCCAGAACATCCCATAGTGCTTGCTTTTGGATTTCTCCTTTAGTTGATATAGGCCTGTTTATTCGTGTTTTGTATGCCAGCCTAGTGCTTCTAAAAAACAATATTAGTTTTCTTGCATGCACAGAATTGAAATCGTTCAGTGACACCTTTTTAGTGATAACTTACAAATACCACCACCAAAATGTTAATAAACATATTGCACAACATAGCATTTTCCATAATTTTTGCTGAATATCCATTGAATATAGTATAACCATGTTTTGTAGTCTTTTAATAATAATCAATATTGAATGCAAATGCATTCTCAGTGCCACGTCAAGTCTGTTCTTGCTTTAGTTGCTAATGAGGTCAAGCAACATTAAAGCCGTAGCTCTAGCTATTACCAGATCATTAGGCAAGTTCAGGTGTAGGAAACATTTGCATAACAAACTTGCGTAACCCAATGAATGAGGCAACCAGATGCCTTAGAGTAACTTCAATATCTAAGTCAGCAAAGAAAAAAGCCTTGACACCGGAGATAAAGTTGGATGTTGGAAGAAGGAAGGCATTGATTATTGTGGAGAAAAACATTTTGGAAAGTAAAAAGCTGATTAAGAAAGTGGTATCAATTTTAGTGACAGTTGTTCCTTCCAGTAATATTGTGTTAGAGATTTGATCATAGAGATATTGAATATATGACTAAAGGATGAAAATGTTTGCTGTTGCCTCCTCTCGCGTCATTAAATGTGCTGTATGGCAGGGCTAAACACGCTGCCTTTTGGCAAGAGGATAAAGCACCTACATTTACTGAACAAAAGCTTCCAGCTAAAACATTTGTTGCTAGCCAATGATGGTGCGATTGTTTTTGCAAATATATTTTACAATATGGCAGGAAAAGCTGCTGTTACAGATATTGTTGCTGCCCAATGCTAACTGGAAAGCTGTAACATGCATAAAGGATGGCAACTCTACGTCTGAACAAGTGTTTAATTTTGAGATGGGATTTAATTGTAATTATCAGAACATACCTTATTGGTTGCACTGGGAATGCCACAGTTTAAAAATGTCCAAGGAGCATTTGAAGCATGTTCTTGTTGGGGGCAATACCATTGCCAGCTTACTACAAGACTAGGAATAAGGCTTGTATAATAACAGGCATATGCTACGACTACATGGAATATGTTGAACATGCAATTCAACAATATCTTAAGAGAAAATTGAATAATAAAGCTTTTGACTTCAATGTCCCTGATCAATCCTGGTCAATTGGTGTCCATCGCATATGCATGTTGCGGCACAAAGGCAAGATTTTTTTCCACCCAACTCAATAAGCATCTACAGCCGATGTGTCGTGGTGTCATTTTAACAGTCAAGGCATATTACTTGCATTCTATGATGTATTAAGTGATTGGGAAAACTGAGAAAGATAAGTTACGATTATGCATAAACATTGCAATCAACAGTAGAACAGACAATTGGTATGCAGCAAAGATAAACGATGACTGGCAGAAGTTATAGCCTGGGGCATAAAGATTCCAAAACCTGAACTTGACTTCACTTCAAAGATTTCCTTGACATAGCCAGCACCAAGTGTAACATTGTTTTCCTTGTGAATGAGGCATGGATTGATGCCATTGAAAGAATGGAGGCAGAGAGGTTTTTCAATCATGTGCTGCGGACCTTACAACTGGAAACATTTGAGCTAATAAAGGAGAAACCAGCAGCAAAATCATAAGGTAGCACAGAGGTAGCGTGGATGCCCCACAACGCCAAATACCTGGGTTCCATCTTTGCCTCGGTTGCTGACTGTACAGACTTCATAAGGTCATAAGTGATAGGCCCATCAAGCCTACTCTACCATTCAATCATGGCTGATTTATCTCTCCTAACCCATACTCCTGCCATTTCCCCATAACCCTTGACACCCGTACTAATCAAGAATCTTTCTATCTCTGCCGATGCATAGGCTGTAGATGCTTATGGTGTTGGGTAAAAAAAAATATTGCCTTTGTGCTGCAACATGCATATGTAATGGACACCAATTGACCAGGAAGAATAGACCCTGGACTTCAATATCCATGGACTTGGCCTCCACAGCCTTCTGTGGCAAATAATTTCACAGATTACCACCCTCATCTCCTTCCTAAAGGAACATCCTTTAATTGTGAGGCTACGACCCCCCCCCCCCTCCCCCCCCAGTCCTAGACTCACGCACTAGTGGAAACATCCTCTTCACATCCATTCGATCCAAGCCTTTCACTATTTGATAAGTTTTAATGAGGTTCACCCTCATCCTTCTGGCTCAGTGCCTTCAAACACTCATCATATGCTAACCCTCTCATTCCTGGGGTCATTCTTGTAAACCTTCTCTGGACCCACTCCAGAACCAGCACATCCTTCCCCTGATATGGTGCCCAAAATTGTTTACAATTCTTCAAATGCAGTCTGACCAGTGCCTTATAGACTGCATTACATCCCTGTTTTTGTATTCTAGCCTTCTTGAAGTAAATTAGCATTGCGTATGACTTTTTACTAATTCGACTTGCAAATTAACACTTTTGGGTAGCCTGCACCAGCACTCCCAAATCCCTTTGCACCTCTGAATTCTGGATTGTACTTTCTCCCTGTGACCGTGTGGGCTTTCTCCAGGTGCTCCAGTTTCTTCCCACATTCCAAAGATGTGCAAATTTGGCGGATCATTAGCTGCAGTAAATTGTCCCAAGTGTGTACGATAGCATTAGCGTACACTAGAACTAGTGTCGTTGGTTGGCATGGACTTGGTAGACAAAGAGCCTGTTTTCATGCTTTCATCTCAACAAATGAGCCACAAGCCTACAAGGCATCATAGGGTGAAAGTGTTAGAAGAATTTATTTTCTAGATGTAAGTATTTTGAAATTTGCACAGAGTGGGCTATGATCTTAATAAAGCATAGGATATTGAGAGACAAGACAGGGTAGGTTTTGAGATGTTTCCACTAACAAGGAGACATAGAAGATTCAGGGCATCCATTTAAAACTGTGGCATGTGGAAATGTATTTAGATTTCTTTAGCCTGGAAGATTGTGGAGGATTATTAGAAGTACTTAATTCAGAGAAAAACTGAATTACCATTATGGTCAGAACTGATTGCTATGTCTTCTGGTGCTAAATGCTGTCATTGGATCATTAGGCTTTGCACATCTTCGGACAATCAGCTGCCTGGACGAGTTCAACATGTAGCTGATAATTTGTTGCTTCAATATATTACAGTAATAAATCTGGGGTTTTTTTGCTTACAAAAACATTATAATTGATCACTTAAATATGTGTCTGTCTGTTTGCTCGACATTTGCTGCTGAAGTTATAGAAATGTACTCCCACTAGAAAAAATTAGGAGGACTGGACCCACTATTGAGGCCCATTGAAAATTCATTGCATCCTACCATAAGCTAATCACAAAGTACTGGAGTAACTTAGTAGATCAGGCAGCATCTCTGGAGGAAATAAACAGACAATGTTTCAAGTTGGCACCTTTTCCAGTCTGTAATGGGTTCCAGCCTGGAATGTCGCCTGTCCATTTACTCCACAGATGCTGCCTGAACTGCCCCTGAGTTACTCCAGTACTTTGTAATTCACTCAAGATGCCAGCATCTGCAGTTCCAGTGCCTACCATAAGCTAAACTAGTTTCTGTGCAAAGTGACAAAATATTTGATCCCAAAACATCATCTGTTCATTCACTGCGGAGATGCTGCCTCATCCGTTGAGTTACTCCAGCACTTTGTGTTTAGCTTATGGTAGGATGTAAGGAATTTTCGATGTGCATGTTTGTCACATTTAAGATCACTGGGTTTTATTTTCATAATGTCTTTCATTTGCACCTACCTCTGCCTGTAAAAACCCTCAACTATGCATTTGTTTCATTCTTGTGTTTTTCCAATATACTGCTACTCACATTTCATCTCTTGTCAATTTGAGAATATTCAAAACACAGCCCATGTCCTAATTTGGTTTCCTCCACTGACCCAATTAAGTTATGCCTTTATTTGAAAATTCTTAACCATTTTTAATCTTATCTCTTTGTGTAACTGTTAAATTCTAATTGGCAGAGTTTAGGGAACCTGCAGTTAAATTTATTTTAGTTCTGAGTGTGATCTTTGTTTTGGTTGAGGCCAATATTATAAAAGTATTTTTATCGATAAATTGTTTTGGAAAATATGTTCATGATAAAATTCAACATGGTAATGAAATCATAAATGTTGTATTTAAACACAGAGGGGATCTGACGAACTTTCTGGCGCCATTCTCAGCAGCCCCAACTCTACGATGAGCAGCGTGGTTGTTACTGGTAAATTTTATTTTCAGTTTAAGATAGTAATTCTTAACTTTCATGTACTTCAATGTTACTGTATTGCTGACTTACAATTTGAGCCATTAGTATATTTGTGGTATAATTCAGAATGGCTTAAATGTGAGTATTTTTTAATGAAATCTTGTCAACATGTTTGATGTGAGACAAAGGAGAATAATTGTAGATTTTTTGCCTTATCATAACAATTACAGAAATTTTAAGCCCCCCGTCCTTGGACGCTTTCTTTTTTGTACTGTGCATTTTTTTTTAACTAGAACTTTTTTTTTCAGATTTTCATGCTTCTCTACTTCTAAGAGAAGCTAAAGGAAGCTACTGCTAAGGCCAGCTTGCTATTCCGTTCAATGAGCCTCTGAGGATGTATAAAGACAGATAATAGCACTAATTGTGACTTTGGTGTTCTAAACATGTACCACTATGTAGGAGTAATGGAAAATTAAGTTTGTGTTCTGCTGCATTGATCACATGGGTCACCATATTACCCCAGTCACATGTGTCTCTTAATTTTTCTGATTCATACTACACCCAAAATTACAGCGAGTATTTCATGGCCCATTCATAGCTCCTACTTGTGTTTTCTGTCCTTTGCTATTTTAAACTCATATTTATTCTAGTTCTACATCGTGATGCCTAAATCGGTTATCCAGTAGTATTGGGGAATTACATTTTTCAATACATTGAGACTTCAGTCTAATTCTGCGAAATAATTATACCACTTTCAAGTTTGATGTAAAACTGGGGTCTTAAATCTAAACAAAAAAAACTATAAAAACAGGAGAGTTTGTTGTGGTTGATTTGGGAGAGTACATTGGGAGATGGTCAACAGGCAGCGATTAGCGTTATGGAAATAATGGAAAAATTGCAAAACAGACACACCACGCAAAGTGACTTTTCAGTAGCTGACAGGGAGGGTAAAATTATTAAACCTAAGGGGATTGTAAGGGAAAGCAGTAGACCTCAGGATGGGGAGACTTGTCAAACTTGGCAACTGATAGCCCAAGTTAGTCACAAGACTTGGCGGCTGTTTCACCAAACATTTGAGCTTGGTCTATCAAGGTGTACTAGATCTCCTGGTTGCTACCCATTTTAATTCCTCATCCCTTTCTGGCCTGGGCCACCTCCATTGCCACAGTGAGACCACGGGCAAAGTGGAGGAACAACACCTTATATACCACTTGGGCAGCTAACAGCCCAATGTCATGAACATTGAAAAAAAAAACAAATTTTAGGTAATTAAACTCCACCCACCCCCTTCTTTTCCCTCCCCTGTGCCCCACCTCGACTCTTGCCTATTTCTCTCTTTCCCCTCCTCGTCCATCTGTATTCCTTTCTCTAGCTTCACAGTTCACAACTCTTTGATCCTTTGTCTCACACCTTCTGACTTTTCATCTCTTGTCTATTGTCCAAAAATCTACCCATCAAAAATCTCCCTGACCTGACAAGGCTTTTTCCTATCTCGCCCCCCCCAAACAATCAGTCTGAAGAAGGGTCCCGACCCAAACCGAATGTTGAAGACACTATTCTGATAAAAATTGTGCTAATGCACCTGAACCATATAATCTTTGTCAGGGAAATGTTCCTCTTAAAAGCATAGAATACCAGCTTCTGTGTTCATTAATCATGCAAATCTGAAATGGTTTGAGTTGTTATTTCTATCCTTTTTTTGACCAGTTTTCAAAGTGATGTACATGCATACCCTCAGCGAATTGCTTGTTAATTTCTAGATCATTGATTTGCCTGAGGCATAATAGCTGCAAGGTTTGCTCTTGTTGAATCCTTTCATCTTGGAACGTCAATTAACCATTTCTTCCCTTGAGTTTCATATTTAATTCCTGACTTTATCGGTGGTTTACTTTTCCAAGAATGCTAGTCTTCAATTTTGGAAACAAAATTGCCTCTTGAGTAATCTGACCCAGCTGGAATCTTTGACATCAATGGACAAACAAACCTACCTGAAGGTTGCATTGTAATGCGGTTACCTGATTGTTTGTTTAAATACTTTCTGCTCATAAGATTTAAACTATTTGAATAAGAAAATATATGTTATTAAGATTTGAACAATTGTGAAAATTGAACAATAACTTTGGAGGGACTGCACAAATTGAGGACTTTATTGCCTAAAGTCTGTTCTTGTTTATCTTCTGTTTTGGAGTTTCATTTTCTATATCTTCATAATATTATGAATGTTATGTTTTCTAATTTCCACAATCTTTCCTCTTTTTTTAATCAATATTTTTAGAAAAATAAGCTGGAAAGGGTGGAGAGAAGGTTTATGGGGATGTTGCCAGGGCCTGAGCTATAAGTAGAGATTGGGAAGGCTAGGATTTTATTCCTTGGATCATAGGAAGGAGGTTGAGGGGTGATCTTATAGAGGTATGTAGAATTGTGAGGGGAATAGATAGAGTGAACACACAGAGTCATTTTCCCAGGATAAGGGAATCGATAATTAGAAAGTATAGTGAGGGGAAAAGATTTAAAGTGAGGGGAAAGATTTAATAGGATCCTGTGGGGCAATCTTTTCCACATGATGGGTGAATGGAGCGAGCTGCCAGATGAAGTAGTTGACACAGGTACAATACCATTTAAAATACATTGGTGATGCACATGTGTAAGAAAAGTTTAGAATGATATAGGCCAGTATGGATCAGTTGGATTAAATTTTATTTTCAGAATTATTAATGGAGACTAGACCATCATTATTTTCACATGCAAAAAAAAAGATCTTTCAGTGTTGTTTATTAACTTAATGTATATTAATGTTATTCAGCAAATGGGAATGACAGCAAGAAATTTAAAGTTGACGATAAGATGCTTGGTGCTCCATCCCGTGTTCTCCATATTAGGAAGCTACCCACGGAAGTGATGGAAACTGAGGTCATAGCCCTAGGCTTGCCATTTGGAAAAGTTACCAATATTTTGATGCTGAAGGGGAAAAATCAGGTGTGTACCTTCTAGAATGCTTTTGGCATGTGCTTAATTTAAATCATATGCGACTGCTTTAATAATCTAGTAATGCCTAGCTATTTCTAAGGTATATCATTATTTTCATAAAAGCTTTTAATAATTTAATTCATTCTTAATAAGTACATTCTTAATACACTAGAATTCTGATAATTCAGGACTTTTGTGCTAGACTATAAGATCTTTCAAACTATTGGATGTTCTATTAAGACTATTTCCCTTTTTTTTAACACAGATTACATATTAGTGTACATTTTTTCAGTGAACCCTGTGAGTTTAAAGAGAGTGGTAAATAGTTCAATGTGAATTTCATCTTGTATGTTTCAGTCTGTCAAAATAAACTGAAACATGCTAGCACTTTGGACTCCGCCTGAAGGGTCCAAAAAAATTCTGGTATACTTACTTGGTGTGTTGATATTTAAACAATTGTAAAAAAACATGAAGGACTGCAAATCTTGAATTATAATTTACCTGTTCAAACATTATTGTTCCTTTGTGGTGAGTGAGTGTTTTAGAAGATTGTAGAATTGCACATGCTCATTAATAAAATTAGCTCCTTCGTAATTATTATTTTCTTCAGCTCTCATTTCTTGACCCATGCGCAGACATGTGCGCATACATCAAAATGGAACTGGTAATCTGCGGTCGTTTATTCATTGAGAAAATTAATAAATTAATGTTGCAATTTATACTAATAATTGTAATTTTAAAATAAAATATCAGGACTACACGGTTGTTGTAAAATATGCTCAATTGTACAGTCAGAGCTTGAAAGTCTTGCTCATCATTGCTAATGTTCCTTTATGATCCCGTAGGCTTTTTTGGAAATGGCTTCTGAAGAGGCAGCTGTCACCATGGTGAATTACTATACTGCTATAACGCCTCACCTTCGGAACCAACCTATCTACATTCAGTATTCTAATCATAAAGAGTTGAAGACGGACAGTGCTTTAAATCAGGTTTGTTTTTCATTTTACTGTGAAGTTGCTGCATCTGTGCATTTTATGGATTGATTTTATTTTTAGAAATTTAAGTTGAAAAAATGCCATGGATTTTGGCAGCACCTATGTTCTCACATTTGCAAGTAAAATAAATTCAAATACCTGAATACAGGGCTTGAAAAATGTATTACTCCATCCACAAGTTGTGTATGTCTTTGCAAAAACAAAAAAAAACTAAAGTATGAATGTGAAATGCCAAATTTTAAGATTTTGGAAGAAATTAAACTTCTCCAAACACGGATACAAATTTTATTTTGCTATTTTTGGCAGGTGTACTTTTACATAGAAGACATGCATAGATTATTAAGTGTAGGAAAGAACAGCAGATGCTGGTTTAAATCGAAAATAGACACAAAATTCTGGAGTAACTCAGCGGGACAGGTAACGTCTCTGGAGAGAACGTGTCCCATTCCTTCTCTCCAGAGATGCTGCCTGTTCCGCTGAGTTACTCCAGAGTTTTGTGTCTATCTGTATAGATTATCAGGGTACACAAAAAGCTGGAGAAACTCAGCGGGTGCAGCAGCATCTAAGGAGCGAAGGAGATAGGCGACGTTTCGGGTCGAGACCCTTCTTCAGACATTATTATACAATAATAGTGTATAGATTATCATTTGTTTTTCGTCAAAATCATTATTTAGTGTTTCAGTGAGGGTGGAGTTATGTAAAGAGGAAAAAATACATGATATAGATCAGCTGGAGGGCATCGTAGGTCATTTAGCAGATGTCAATCATTTCCGACTATTGGAACCCAAATATTTTAAAATTTAATATCCCCGGTAAAATACTGCTATGGAATAAAAATTCCAAGAAACCAAGGAGCTGGTTAAGTTTGTAACATCAACTACGGAAGTCGTTAGATGGTTAGCCATGCTAGTATGGCTAGCACTAACTACACTAATACTAGATGTAGTTTTTTCCTTCTTTGTGCACAATACTAATTTCTTAACCTATCCTCTTTTCTTCTCTATTATAATCTATCATTATTATTTTCAGTTTGAACGGAGTTACAAATTGGATCAAAGGAGATATACACGTGAGAGACATTCAAGGGTCTTAAAATTCGTCTATTCGGAGTTCGGGTATAAGGTTGGGTTTGTCGAACTGAACCATTGGCTCTATTATAGACCCCCATAGACAAAAGATGCAAGATTTAAAAATGAATAAGGGTAATGAGGGAATAACGTTTTGTAGCTGGAACGTTAAAGGTATTAATGAACCAATTAAGAGAGGTAAAGTACTAGCACATTTAAAAGCAATTAAAGCTGATGTGATTTTTATTCAAGAAGCACATATAAAAAAAGATGCCGAGCATAGCCTGAAAGCTAAATGGATAGATAAAAGTATCATTCTTCTTTTACACACAAATCCAGAGGCGTAGCAATATTATTTCGTAAAGGCACTTTATTCAAACATACATCAACTATAACTGATAATGACGGTAGATACATTATTGTAATAGGAGAATTAAATGCACAAAAAATGATTTTTGTCAATGTGTATGGACCAAATTTTGATAGTCCACTGTTTTTTAAGAAAATATTTAACAACATCCCGGAAATAGCACAACATAACTTAATAATTGGAGGAGATTTAAATTGTACATTAGATTCTTACTTAGATAGATCCACAAGACAAAGGAAAACCAACTCCCAGTCCAGTGACTTATTAAATGCATATATGGATACGTAATATTAAAGATGTTTGGAGAGTAGAAAATCCAACTGGACGAGAATATTCATTTTATTCACCTGTACATAAAACCTATTCAAGAATAGATTATTTTTTGGTTGACGCTAAACTTATCTCACTTACTTATAATTCAAAATACCATAATATTACAATCTCAGATCAAGCACCTTTAACATTTATGATTAAAATAAATGGTAAAACGGAAAAACAGGGACAATGGAGATTTAACCCACGAATTTTAAAAGACAAAGTAACTCAGGAATATATTATAGAACAGATCAAGATTTTCTTTGAAATAAATGATAAACCGGAAATATCTTCTTCCCTATTATGGGAAACTTTTAAAGCATATTCCCGTGGAATTATAATTTCTTCTCAAGCATTTTATAATAAAGAGAATCGGAGGGAACAACAGGAATTGGAAAAGGAAATTAAACAATTAGACACAGAGAATGCTGCTAATCCATCTATAACAAAACATAACAAAATCACGGCACTGAAATATAAATTAAATAAAATATACTCAGATCAAGTTGTAAAACTCTATCAATACACTAAACAATTACAATTTGAATTTGGAGATAAACCTCAAAAATTATTGGCTCGTCAATTACGGAAGATGGAGGGAGAAAAAATAATCCATAGGATTAAATCATACAATGGCGAACCATTAGTACAACCCAAAGATATTAATGAGAGATTTTTGCAATATTATAAAAATTTATATTCAGCTAAAACGACAGAAAACAGGATAGGAATAGAAGCATTTTTTAAAAAATGTAATCTGAATGGGTTGGATTCACAAAATAGAGAATCACTAAATGCTGAAATATCAGTAAAAGAAATCGAAGAATCTATCAGATCATTAAAAAATGGTAAAACACCGGGACCAGATGGTATTGGTTCGGAATTTTATAAAACATTTTATGATCTGATTGCACCACGTTTGAAGATACGCTATGAATACATTTATACCCACCAGAAACTACCAGAAACGTTAAATGAATCTATTATAACACTTATACCTAAAATAGACAAAGATCTGGATGGCCCAGGATCATATAGAGCTATAGTTCTTTTAAATACTGATCAAAAGATACCAACCAAAATATTAGCACAAAGACCAAGTACAGTTATTAATAAATTAATTCACCCAGAACAAACAGGATTTATACCAAAACGATATTCCTCATATAATTTGAGACGATTATTCAATATTATATATTCGGAAAGAGGTATTAATAAAGACCTAGTAATTATATCGTTAGATGCAGAGAAAGCCTTTGACCAGGTGGAATGGTCCTACTTGTTTTCGGTTATGGAAACTTTTGAGTTGGGAGAGAAGTTTATTACTTGGGTTAAATTGTTATACACTAATCCAACAGCCAGAATACTAACAAATCAAATGCTATCAACTAAATGTAATCTATTTCGAGGCTGCAGACAAGGTTGTCCTTTATCCCCGCTACTGTTTGCACTTGCAATAGAACCATTAGCTCAACGTGTGAGATTACATCCTGAAATATATGGGTATGACACCAGAGATACAGAAAATAAAATCTCCTTATATGCGGATGATGTATTACTTTATATTATAAAGCAGGAAATTAGTATCCCAAATTTACTAAAATTAATAACTGAATTTAGATTATTTTCAGGATATAGTATTAATTGGAATAAAAGTGAACTTATGCCAATAATGATAAATAACTTACATATACTACAACAATTTCCTTTTAAGATAGCAAATGAAAAAATCAAATATCTTGGAATTTATGTAACAAAAAGATTTGATTCTTTATATAAATCCAATTTTCCACTTTTATTGAATAAATTAAATAAGAATATTTTATATTGGAAAACATTACCTATTTCAATGCTAGGTAGAATTAATGCAATAAAAATTATTTTTCTCCCGCAATTACTATATCTCTTCCAATTGATTCCGATATATCTTCCTAAAAATTTCTTTAAGAAGGTTGATTCTATAGTCACCAACTTTATCTGGGATTATAAGAGCCATAGAATAAATAAAAAACATTTATGTAAATCAAAAATAAATGGAGGTCTAGCACTGCCAAACTTTATGTTTTATTGCTGGGCAGTTAATATTAAAAATATGAATTTTTGGTTAGTTGAGACAGATAAACAACCAATCTGGTTAAAAATGGAAAAAGAAGATTGTTCGCCTTCTGAAATTAGCTCGATTTTATTCGCTAATATTAAACTAGGTAAGAAAATCTATAGTGAAAATCCTATAATAGAAAGTGGGATACGTATCTGGAAACAAATAAAGAAAACATTAAAATTGAAATGTATACTACTAGCCCTAACCATTGTAAATAACGTTATATTTAAACCTTCAATCATGGACAAAGGTTTTTTACAATGGAAAAACTATGGAATTAATAAGATGGCCGAAATTATATAGGGAGATTACTTTAAATACTTGCAAATTAGAGACTATGTAAAAGTAAACACACAAGAAATCAGAAATAGAAAGACAGAAATTTGAGATGAATGTCTAAATAAACACCCGAACACAGAAAAATTGATATCATATATTTATAACATTTTATTGGAAAACGATGTTCCGATGACAGAAATATATAGACAATCATGGGAAAACGAATTAGGTCAATTAATCAGACTAGAAGTATGGGATGAAAGTTTACAACATATACACCTTTGTTCATTAAATGCTAGACACTCTCTTATACATTTTAAAATGTTACATAGATTACATTATTCAAAATCCAAATTACATAGTATTTTTTCAAATGTATCTGCCATATGTGATAAATGTCAGCACTTAGAAGCTAACTTAACGCATTCATTTACAAATTGTATATAAATTACTAAATTTTGGACAGAAATATTTAAGATAATTTCGAATGTTGTTAATATGAATCTGATCCATGACTCAAACTTAATAATATTGGGAATATTAGAAACAGATCAATTAATAACAACGAATCAAATAATTTTTATTGATTACAGTTTAATAATTGGGAAAAAATTAATATTGAAATTCTGGAAAGGTCCTACATCCCCCACAACCAAAATGTGGATTACAGGAATGTCGGAGACACTTCATCTGGAAAGATTAAGGCTTGTCCTACTGGACAAGTTGGATCTTTTCAGAGGGATATGGTCTCCATTTATTGAATATTTAAAGGGTCAAAATGGCTCGGTGCGAGAGTCTGACTGAAGCCTGAATAATGGAATGGATGAAGAATCATATATAACAAATCATGGATATATCTCCAATGATGGATAATCTTTTCAATACTCCTCATTTCTTTTTTTTTTTTGATTTTCTACTTTTACTTTATTTTTCTCTATCTTTTCCTATCTACAATTTAAAAAATGTATAGAAATACAAATAAGACATAATTGTTAATATTAATAATATTACGAATATATGTGATAAGTATATTCTATTAATGTACTTACGTTTAATAAAAATATTTAACAAAAGAAATAAAAAAGATCAGCTGGAGGGCATCGTAGGACATTTAGCAGATGTCAATCCTTTTGGAGGGGAAATGATAAAGTACTTTAATACCAATTGGAATTTTAACACCGATCTCTTAAAGTCATGCGATAGAAGTAGATTTGGCCCATGAAGTCTACTCTGCCATTTTATCGTGGCTGATCTAGCTCTGCCACCTAACCCCATTCTCCTGCCTTCTCCCTCCTAACCCCATTCTCCTACCTTCTCCCCTTAACCTCTGACACCAGTACTAATCAAGAATCTATGTATCTCTGTCGTAAAATATTCACTGACGACCTCCACAGCCTTCTGTGGCAAAGAATTTCACAAATTTCACAAATTCACCAACCTCTGACTAAAGAAATTTCTCCTCTCCTTCTTAAAAGAACGTCCTTTAATTCTGAGGCTATGGCCTCTAGTCATAGGCTCTCCCACTAGTGGAAACACCCTTTTCACATCCAAGCCTTTCACTATTCGGTATGTTTTAATGAGGTCCCCATTCATTCTTCTAAACTCCTGCGAGTACAGGCCCAGTGCCAATAAACGCTCATCATAGGTTAACCTACTAATTCCTAGGATCATTCTTGTAACCCTCCTCTGGGCAAAGGCAAATCTGTTATGATCTGTAAGGTAACTGTATATAAAAAATATAGGAAATTGGTGTGAAAGGCTGAAAAGCAGAGAATGAATTGAATGTCATTGGCCCATGAATTGATCTGTTCAAGATGTTCATGCTGCTGGCGGCGCAGTGGTTTGGAAAAGATCTGAGAAGGTAAACTCTGAACGATTTACTGGTTTGTAAATCATTGACAAGTATATATGTTGAAATAGCACAGAAAATGGGGAATTTATATTCATTTGTTGGAATATGTTATACTTTCTCATTTTCAATTCACTTGAAGTACTCAAGGGAAATATAAAAACAGAAAGCAAAGAAATGTTGATATAAACAAAGACATGGTCAAATAAATATGATTGTGGCATTATGCTTCAACCCGAGCAAGTGTTGATATATGATGTTATACAGATAAGTTTGGGCTGAAATTGTAGCCTGTTGATTGCATATTAGAAACTGGTGAAGGAACCACATTATTAATTTCCTTTTCCCTGTTGGTTGAACTGCGTTTGTCATTTAATACTGCTGTTTATAATTGATCTCGAGAGACCTGATTCATTGTGCAAGCTGTAGAATCTGTTTATGTCGCTCTGCCTATTTCAAGTGACCCATCATGAATTGCCTTATGGTTTTGTTCTACCACTTGCAATATTGAGCTGATATTCAGAAGAAAGTTTTAATTCCAACATGAAAAAAACTGAATTAGGTATGATTATCCTATTTTTAAGCTATTAAATTTCATTATCTGGTATGTTGAATAAAGGCTACCAAAAGTTCAAATTTGTGTGAAACTTTTATGCAATCTGAGAGCACTGCCATTTTTTGAACACACAGAAACATGCACCCAACAATTTTAGATTTCCTCCTCTTTCTCTCCTTCCCTCCACCTTTCAAACAAGACTTGCCTCCAATTTGTCAAAGTAAAAACAGATTAATACAAATGTTTGAAATAATGGAGGCAAAAGAGACTGCAGATGATGGTAACTGGAGCATTTTGAAATAATGCTTTAACGTAAAAATGTTCTAAGAAGTAAGCCATGATTTTTATCTTCTTGGTTATAGCGTGCTCAAGCAGTTCTTCAGGCTGTAACTGCTGTGCAAACTGCGAGTACACCCTTGACTGGTACTACAGCCAGTGAAAGTGCAGTGACACCAGCTCAAAGCCCAGTACTCAGAGTGATTATTGACAACATGTACTATCCCGTCACACTGGATGTACTTTATCAGGTATGTTTGTATTTTACCTGGTATTTATATGGATTGTATTTAACTCAATGTTTGATTGCTAATTGTATTCTCTTTCAAAAGATTTTTTCCAAGTTTGGGCCGGTACTGAAAATTATTACTTTTACAAAGAATAACCAATTCCAAGCCCTGCTGCAATACTCGGATCCTATGAATGCACAACAAGCAAAACTGGTAAGAGGACACAACCTAAACTTTCCATTAGGCATGCATTCATTCCTCTTCACTCCCACATTTGCAGAAATGCATATTGTAGAAAGACGTGTGTTGCTGTGGTTTTGCTGGCTTTTATCCTTAATTGGCAGCCTTACTTAGTCCGCTTCAGATATGCCCTTTATAGATGGAGTATTTTTGCATTCTCATTCTTGAAGATAAAACGTTACATCCAAAACACTGCCATGTACAATTTCTATGAAACAAAAATACTGCTTACAAGTACCAACATTGTTGGAATTGATTTTAAATCATCTTATCTTGATTGGCTGTAACTTAATGATTTGTGACGTGTGAAATCACAGGGAATAATTGAACTGATGTTATTACAGAATCTTAATAATTAAGCTCAGAAAATTCACCCAAGCGCTGTTTTTACATATTTTTAGGCTTTATCTTTAAATAGTCTAAATGGTAAAACTTACTTAGCTCTCCACATTAACTATGAACTAATGCTTTGGTAGACAATGACCCACACATTTACTCAATTTTGTGCTGTGCGTGTCATTTTTTTTCTATTACAACCTCCATTGTAAGAAATTGAGTTTTTCATTTCTTGCTAGCATTAACTTTGCAATAATGGATGGGAACATGTTGCATGGTACAAAATGTTCCCATACGTCATTGCAAGCTGATGTTAGTGAAACCCAAAATGCCTTGCTGTACAGTAGTAGAAATGTAGAAACTTTGCTTCTTATTCTGATAAAGGGAACAAGGGTGCAGATTAGTTATAAGATTATACCGTATTTCCCGGCGACGAAGACGCACCCCCATTTTGAGTTGCTAAATTTTGAGGGAAAAGACATACATTTGCCGTGACGGCGGCCATTTGCATTGCGTATTGTTTATACTGCTGCAGGCCACATCTGATCTGTGCGCTCAGCCTCGGAGCAGCGCCCGATACAATAATCCCAATCTGCTGCGGAGCCTCCGCCCACTCCACCAACATCTCGACTTTCGACGTGCTGTTTCGTTGCCTCCCACGGCCTCCACTCTGCCTCCGTGACCCAGGTCACCAAATCGCTTTTAAAAAATGGGGGGGGGGGAGACAAAATGAGGCCCAACATCTAGGATAAGGGTCCTTAACCCAAAATCATCCGGCACGCAGGCGTATTTTTTTTCCATTTAGTTTTCGTGACCTGGGCGTTGCTGCAACATGTTTCACAAAACATGGGGGGGGGGGGGTTGCTGCCCCCCCTCTCAAAACATTGGGAGGACAGCACCCCCCCCCCCCCCCCCCCCCCCCCGGATTTCCGTCAATGCTGGCTCCCGCAGCTGGCCGTGGAACCCCCAGAGTGCCCAGCGCACTCACCGGCACCGTTCCTCACCTCCGTCCGCCGCCACCACCACCGAGTAGAAATAATTAATTTTGAAAGAAAGATTTTGTTTACAACTACCTCTCTGTTTAACCCACCTTCTCCCCACCATCGATTTACTTTATCGCATGAGTCAAGAGTTTTTTAATTCTCATACTATACTGGCAATGGAACAATGATATTCTAACTTGCTGCAGCTATAAGCCTATGAACAACCTAACCTTCATCCTCCAAGACCCAGGTAATTTTTTGAGTCTTATTTTAGGGTACAAAATAGCAACTTCGACGCTGGGAAATAAGGTAAATCAAAGCCACAAGACATCACTGCCTGATTTTCCAAATGCATTAGCGCAAAGTATTATCTCAAGAACTTTTGGCTTCCTCCATTGGTTTTGAAATACTGAAATGATGTAGAGGGAATATTTGAAATTATTAGGAATTCACATGAACAGCGATCTCCGTTGCACAGATTGTAACTGTTGTCCTGATACATTATTGCCAACTAATCATTCTGAATTAAAGAAATCTTGGAATTTCACCAAGAATTGTGGAACATTTCTCATTGCATAGCATGGAAATCCACAGTAATAAATCTGCATTCAAACCTTTTAAAATAAGTACTAAGTCATTAATTTGTGTATTTGACTTGCTACCTTGGGCTATCTAAAAACATCCTATAAAGTATGATGTAGATAGATCAAAAATGGTAGTACTGTTGACCAGAGAAATTGTTTAGATTGCTGGAAGATGCAGACGGCCTACTTTGTCTACAAATAAATGGCATGTAGAATTTAATCCCGCAAAATGAGATTTGGGGAGGTGAAACAAGACAAAGGAATCCAGTAAATGCTATATTTGCATGGTGCAGTAAAGCAAACGGAGCTTGGAGTGTATGTTCACAGTTCTTTAAAAGATAGCATGTCAGATCAATAGGTGCTTTATTGTTTAAAACAAATATGCATGATGCTTTCCTTTTATTAGTTGAAGGACCAAAATTTAGTTATTGTAGATGTGTATACAACTATAACAGACCACAGTTTAAGTACAATGTGCAGTCCTATGCACCACAGCAAAGAACTGGCGAGGGTGAAGAGGAGATTAAGAAGAATGTTTCCTGAAGTGGAAAATTGTAACTGAGGGAAGATCGGATTAGCTGCAGTTGATTTCATTTAATGGGTAAAGTTAACAAAAAAGGTTAAAATTGTGGGGACCTGGCTAGAAAAGATAGGAATGCCAGTTTGCTGCTGATACAACACTGGGTGGCACACTGAGATGCAAAGAGAATACAGAGAGGCTTCACAGAGATGGGTGAAATGAAAGAATGAGGTCATGGTAGATTAAGAAAACATTTAATAAAAATATGATGTCGTCAATTTAGTGGAAAAAATATACATGTGGAATATTTTTTTAAATCATGGGATTTAAAAATCATTGTTCAGAAAGACCAGAGTGTCATCCTACAAGATTTATTGAATTAACAAGCAGGTATGAACAATAATAAGCAAAAAATGGTGCTGGAAGGAGGTGGGGGGGAATGTTACTTGTAATCGGAAAATTCAATCTTCATACCAGTGGGTTGTGAGCTCCCCAAGGAAATTGAGTGTTGTTTCTCCAGTTTGCATATAGTTTCACTCTGGGGATGTAGGAGGCCAAGGATAGAAAGGTAAGAATGGCAAAGGAGATATAATGGTTAGCAACTGAGAGCTCCAGTAGGCCTTGGCAGACAGAGTGCAACTGTTCAGTGAAACAGTTGCCTGGTCTACACTCAGTCTCAGCATGTAAAGGAGATCACTGGGAGCATCAACCACAGTAGACAAGTTGAAAGAGGGGCATGTGAACCTTTCCCTCTGGAAGGGCTGCTGGAGTCACTGGATGGAAGTGAGAGAGGAGGTGCGTGGACAGTGTTACATCGTCTGCGGTGGGTTGTGTGGGAAAAGATGAGTGAGCCGAAGATTTGTGGAAGGCTTGGTCTCTACTGAAAGATGGCGGTGAGATGTGATTGTGTTGGGATCGTGTTGAAGCGGCAGGAACATCAGAATAATGTAGACACAAAATGCTGGAGTAACTCAGAGTGATGTGTTGGATATGGCTGGTGGTGGTCAAAGGTAAGGATCAGGGGAACTCTATCCTTATTCCATCTAGGGGGAGGGAGAGCGAGAGAAGAACTGCAGGACATCGAGGAGTCACAAGTGATGTTTCATTTCATAACAGTAAGGGGAATGATGTTTATTGAAGAAAAGGATCTCAAATGTCTGAGTGGAAAGCCTCATCTTGGGAGTAGATGCTGCAGAGACTGAAAAGGCAAGGTGGGAAGAGTGGTCATACAGATTATTAAGTTCTTGGAATATCTTCACCTCATGTCACTGAAAGTAATTCATTGTGAAATCTGACGAAATTTTAATGTCATTAAATTGAAATGGAAAAAATATATCCATTTCCTCTCCATTTATTTGCAAAATTGTTGGTTTGTTTCTTAAAATCTACACTCTACACTAACTATTAGAAAATAGTTGACTAATAATTGTATTCTTTGTGTCTTAAATATTTCTGTCAAAAATATTTGCAGGTTTCTGACCCTTCATTCTCTAATTTGCCCATCGTAATTAATCTTTCCAGGCTCTGGATGGCCAGAACATTTATAATGCTTGCTGTACTCTAAGGATTGATTTTTCTAAGTTGGTCAATTTGAATGTTAAATACAACAATGATAAAAGCCGTGACTATACCCGTCCAGAGCTTCCTTCAGGAGATGGTCAGCCAGCAATGGATCCTGCTATCGCTGCAGCATTTGCTAAGGAGAGTTCCCTTCTTGGTAAGATAATTGTCTTTTCCAGAATCCTTTTTCCAGACTAAGTTATTTATCCGGACAAAAATGTTTTTGGTTAACTTTTTAGCTTTACATATGCAAATGTTTAACTCAAAGAATGAAGGTTAGTTATTTTGTGACAGCTTGGAGCTATAAATCTAGTTTTTTTTTTATTTGGATGGGATGTTGTCATACCATATTTCTCTTATTTGGAGATATTGTGGAATTTGCCATGTTTACTTTATCCGAATACAAATTCAACAAACAATAAAACTGAAAATAGAAACATAAAAATTAGGTGCAGGAGCAGGCCATTCGGCCCTTCGAGCCTGCACCACCATTCAATATGATCATGGCTGATCATCCAACTCAATATCCTGTACCTGCCTTCTCTCCATACCCCCTGATCCCTTCAGCCACAAGGGCCACATCCAACTCCCTCTTAAATATGGCCAACGAACAGGCCTCAACTACCTTCTGTGGCAGAGAATTCCACAGATTCACCACTCTCTGTGTAAAAAACGATTTTCTCATCTCGGTCCTAAAAGACTTCCCCCTTATCCTTAAACTGTGACCTCTTGTCCTGGACTTCCCCAACATCGGGAACAATCTTCCTGCATCTAGCCTGTCCAACCCCTTAAGAATTTTGTAAGTCTCTATGAGATCACCCCTCAATCTTCTAAATTCCAGCGAGTACAAGCAGAGTAAAATACTTTACACTGTCTTATCTTAAGAGATTTGGATAATAAAGTCTAATTTTTCACTATATAGTTGTGATGCTTCTGCTGCATGTGAGTTGATTCAGGATTACAAGGTCCTATTTCATCATATACGATATATTTTATCTTCCTCATTTTCTTCCCACACAAATCATTCTAGTACACCTGGTAATTATTTCAACATTTCCTCTCAAAGCTGTGACCACTACTTCCTCAATGGCCAAGGGCAAAGGCGGATGGGAACACTACAACTTGCATGTTCCCGTCAAAATCATACATGCATCCTGACAAAGAGAACTGTGTGGTGGTACATTTGGTGCTGAGTAAGATCATCACCCCTCTACACTCTCAGTCCTGATGCAGGGTCTCAATCCAATACGTCAATAATCCCTTTTCCTTCAAATTGTTGCTCAACTCGCTGAGTTCCTCCAGCAGTTTGCTTTTGCTCCCTGAGAAACGTCTTCTCCTAGAATGTATTGAATGTTTGGAATTCTCTACCTGAGTGAACTTTTGAACCTCGGTTGTTAAGTAATTTCAAGAAAGGAATCGAGATGTGTTTAGATGTTAAGGGAATTGTGGATTTTGGGGCTGCTGTAGTATTGAGGTGCTAAGGTGAAAAGCCATTAAGTTATTAGTAAGTGCAATTTTGCTAAGATTGTTAAGTTAATCCTTCTGAGATGGGTTATTATAACCCCTACTGGGAAGTTCTACTTAGTGGTAAATGTAGGCACATGAAAATCAGTTTACTTTATACATGTTTGTGTTTATCCCCACTTAAATATGAAGGAAGACAAAGCACTCATGATGTCATGCTTCTCGTACTTAATCATTATTTATAAGTAAAGCACATTAGCCAATTGTTTTAAGTTTTTGTTGCCTTTCAATTGTTAGGTACTCCAGGAATGATGTCTGGGCCATACAGTGGTGGGTCTGGGTTTCCATCTTCACTCAGCTTTACACAGTCTGCAGGTTAGAATTGCATTAGTATTGTTTAAATAAATGTGTCCATATCTTTGAAAAAAGCATTTCCCCCCTACAAATGCAATAGATAGTTACAACTCCTGTAATGATGAGCAGGGCCCCTGCTAGTTACAGTTAATATATGACATGCATGTAAGATGTTGACTTTTCATTTGTGTCATCAGCATTAAGCTGCTGAGGATACAAAGCTAGTTCAAAATAAGTAGTAAAGAGTCAGCAAAGAGATGTAGACAAAAGTTGAGTAAGCAGGAAAGTGGCAGACGAGCATTATGTTGGAAAATGGGTTTGTGCAGTTTTAACGGGTAGAATGTTGGAAGTTTAAAATGTTGGACAGGAGGATTTAGCTGTTTCTGTGATGTAGAAAATAAACATTCGGGTACATCAAATAGTCGGAGGGCTAAACATTGTTTGCCTTGCTTTGGAGGAGGTTTGGAGTACGAAAAAGCAAGGAGGCCTTGTTGAGATTGCCTCAGGCTTTGGTGAGACTACATTTAGATGCAATTGGCGATTGAGAACCTCATGTCTTGGTAACGAGTCAACAAGATAGGCGATATTGATCAACTTCAGGAAGCGAAGCTGTACACATCCGTCAGTTTACATTGACGATGCCGAAGTAGAGATGGTTAAAAACTTCAAATTCCTTTGAGTAAATAATTACCAACAACTTCTTCCGGACCACACATATTGAAGCAACGACCAGGAATGCACATCAATGCCTGTACTTGCTCAGTAGCCTTAGGAAGTTTGGCATATACCCAACCACCCTCTCCAATTCTACAGGTGCGCCATGGAAAGCATTTTATTGGGATGCATTAGAGCTTGGTTTGGGCACAACTCCATCCAAGACCTCAAAAAATCGCAGCAAATTGTGGATGTTGCCCAGACCATTATGCAAACCAACCTCCCTTCCATTGCTTCCATATAAACCTCACACTGCCTTGGCAAGGCCAAGCAGCATAATCAAGGATGAGTCGCATCTTGGCCACTCCCTGTTCTCCCTTCTCCCTTGGGAAAAGATACAGAAAACATACACCTCCAGATTCAGAGACAGTTTCTTCCCAGCTGTTATCAGGCAACTGAATCATCCTACTGCAGCTAGAGAGCAGTCATGAACTACTATCTACCTCATTGGTGACCCCTGGACTCTTTTTGATCTGGTTTTACTTTGCACTTATCGTTATTCCTTTATGTGGCTACACTGAATGGCTCGAAAGTAATCATATATTGTCTTTCCACGAACTGGTTCGTGCGCAACAAAAGCTTTTCACTGTACCATAAACTGAACTGAACAATTTGGTGTCTCACCAAGGAAGGGTGCATTTGACTTGCTGTCTGCAGTGTAGGTTAATTCTTAGGGTTGGGGCTCTCTAGTTAAAGGATAGAGGAACATTAGCTAATAATCTGGTATTTAGAAGAATTAAAGTTGAGACATAGAATTTTGGGAGAGATTGCTGGTACAGATTTGTATTACCGACTTGGGTGGATTAGGATTGAGCTGTAATTTCCTCTTCTTGACTAAAATACTTTCTTATTAGGGAGATAACATTCCATTAGTATCTCCAATCCCATCTGAGCACCTTTATTTATCAAGGAACCTTATGAAATTGTCTACCTATTAGACACTTGAGAGGTAAAACCAACCCTATTATTATCTAGCATCTTCAAGGTACCACATTTAATAGTAATCCTTGATAATTTTACATTGGCTTTGTGTGGTTCATCAAACATGTGGATACCATAAAATCAATTTATAATTTCTCATCAAAGCAGAGTGCCTTTTGAGAATACCTGTTGTGAAATAGAGTAGTTCCTTCCAGATGTTATTATAATTGTGGTCAACACAAAATTAATATTAGTTTATTTTTAAATAGTTGTTTTTCTATTGCAGCTGTTCCAGGATCGCTGAGCCCATTGGCTATGCCTGGTGCTGCAGCAGCTGTCGGCCGAGTGGCAATGTCTGGAATTGCTTCTGCCAACCACAGTGTCCTTCTGGTTAGCAATCTGAATGATGAGGTAGCTTGTTTCTCTCAGATTTTGTTCTTTGCACTTTGTCCATAGTAATTTGGTTTAATTCATTTGTCTAATATCTGTTGTTCAATTCATTCATTGTCTTGTAGCTTTTTGCTGAGTAGATCACAACAAACAGCAAAGATTGTTTGTTGTGCCAGTTTTTGCTGTTGAAATATCACATACCAGTGTGGCCTTCTGGATATAAATGGAAGGATAAACTTGGAATAAAGGGAGTGCAGTGATGAGGAGAAATTAAAAATATGACACCTGTACATTTGTGTTTCGATGAATGAGCAGTGATCCTATTGTTGCATACAAAATTCTTAAAGGGCAGATGCTCTCCCTGACTAAGGGGGTAACGGTTAAGAAGCTTAAGGTAGACACAAAATGCTGGAGTAACTCAGCGGGACAGACAGCATCTCTAGGGAGAAGGAATGGGTGACGTTTCGGGTCGAGACCCTTCCTCAGACTGATTAAGAAGCTTAGTCAGGTTAAGTACAGTTAGTCAGAAAATACGGGGTTGACTTTTGAGGGTTGCAAAGAAAATGCTTCACCCAAAGGGTCATGAATTTTTGGAATTATTTAACCCAAGGGGGGATTTAGAGGTTTAGTTACTGTTTATTTCTATGATAATCAAATTCATTGATATCAGCTCCATATTAACAAAAGAATAAAGGGCATGAAATAATGTGAAAATGATTTCCGAAGATGCCACCGGAACTGAGGGGACACTTAAGGTCAGGAAAGATATTTTTGAAAAAAGGGTCTCCAAGAGAGGGCCTGCACATGGGTTAATTGTATAGTTATTAAAATCTTTCCAAACTATGCACAAGTCCAGGAGAGTGGACATTAAATAGCGCAGGAACTAATCTTTAGTAAAAATGGAAAAGAAAATCCCACCTGCTACCAGATGAAATATTTGAGGTGTTAGTATAAATTTATTTTAATGAGAAACGAAGTAAAATGGGGGAAGAAGGAATGGCAGGATGCATTGGAATAAGATGATGTAAGCTGGAAGGAGATTGTTGAGCCATAAACAAGGGAATCAATTTGTTGTCAGATGGCCTGTTTCTCATTGTAAAATTTGATGTGTTGTCGAACTTTGTTGTGCTTCATATGTTTGTCATGCAATTGTGTTTCATATAAACTTTGTTTTAATGCCTTTTCTTAAAAGGTACTCTCCAAAGAATTTGAGGTTCTTTCCAGTTTTCAGTGCATTTTTCCTTTACAACCTTGTATTTATGCAGAAACCTAGTTCTTTGGTTATATCCTCAAATGATTTAGTTGTATTTTATTTTCATTTGGCTTTAGCAAAAGCTGGTATGAAATGTGGCTTGATTCTGAGAAGTTGTCCATGGTCTGTTTTCATTTCTAAAATTCAAATTAACATATAGATTTTAATGCTGAAAAATAATTTGTGATTTTTTTTTGAGCTACATGTCTGCAGGCGTAATGTTTAAGTGCCTCTTAAATATTTATTTGCCCTCATTTCATACCTAGCCATGATTATGCATTTCTAAATTCATTTTTTGCATGATTTGTTTTTACTTTCCCATGTAATATGAAATATTGTAATTCTTTGATTATAAATGTACTTTACCCATGTTTATTTTTGTCTTGGGTGACTACATTCAACACTATTTTCTTGTAAAGTACATGAGCCTGCCATTTTCTGACCAAATCCTGCATTTCCTATGTACTGACCTGTATATTATTTTTGTTTTGTTCCCCAATTCCTTGTTTTCTTCTGCATTGCTCCACCCCTACCCATCCCATCCCTTTATCTTACCCTGTGTGTTTCTTTCACGATTCCCCAACCCTTCCCAATACCAACCCTCTATCTGCTCCTTCCCTGCTTCATTCCTTGTGTTCATGCTTCTGTGCGTGAACAAAATGTTCCTCGGACCAACTTGCCCCAATTAACTGCCTTGAACCATGATCCATGACCACCTCACCATTCTACGGAAACCACCCTTCGTTATGGATGATCTGTTCATCTCCGCTCTTCCTCGATTCTTCTCTCTTCCTGTCTTACGCTGCTTGCTCTTCTCTCCTTCTAAAGATGGTTTCGCCCCAAAGTCTGTTTACCCTCTTCGGTATGTTATCGTTAGCACTATACTTTTATTATTGATTTAAAATTTTTCACCTTAATTCTCGTCTGTAGCTAGCATTTCAGCTTATTAAATAAATAGATTATCTGCTACTTTTTCTTTTGCTGTAATTCTTTCGATAGATGCTATTTTATTTATGGTAATGCATGCTGTGAATTATTTTGCATGTTCTATAATTTAGTATCACTTCACGTTAGCTTTGAGGGATTTTACCAGGATTTTTTTTCTTCAGATAATCACTGCTAAATCTTGATTTGTTGTACTCATTTTGGATGTCAAATTCGTTCATATTGATGTCTGATCTGAATGTTTCATCAATCTGTTTGACATTTTGTCAAATTATGTGCATAACTTTTATTTCTCTTCACTTTTCCACTCTGCAAAGGTGTTTATGGTGATGTGCAGCGTGTGAAGATTTTGTACAATAAAAAAGACAGTGCTCTGGTGCAAATGGCTGATGTTAGCCAGGCACAGCTGGGTAAGAGTTCATTTGCATTTGACTGCAGTCTTTTTGTCCCTTTGTTTTAAATGGACTATAAACTGACTTTTTATTTGTTAGCCATGAGCCATTTGAATGGACAGAAAATGTATGGAAAGATTATTCGTGTTACACTGTCCAAACACCAGACAGTGCAGTTACCTCGTGAAGGCCTAGATGACCAGGGGTTGACAAAAGATTTCACCAATTCTCCACTCCATCGTTTCAAAAAACCTGGTTCAAAGAATTTCCAGAATATATTTCCTCCCTCTGCAACTCTTCATCTTTCAAATATTCCGTGAGTAATTTACGTATGTAATGAATGTAGCAAATATTCTCTATAATTCACAAATTGAGCCTGAACTGTTTTTAGCAGGACAATGTTATTAATTCTGCTTGATTGCATTTTCACAGACCTTCTATTATTGAAGAAGATCTCAAGACACTTTTTATAAAATCTGGAGGCAAAGTGAGAGGTTTCAAATTTTTCCAGTAAGTATTTTTAACAATGGAATTGGTATATACATACTTTCTTCAGTCAACATTTTCTTCCAGTCTGTATATGTTTTCTTCTATTTGCATGCATTCCCTGCTACATGAGTGAAAGTACATTTAGTTCGTGAAGTTTGGAAACTGCAATTATTATGATCCTAAGTTTTTAAATGATGTCTAAAGTTAAATTCTGAAATTACAACCTAAAACGTATTGTTGTCAATACTTTAGAAAGCTTCACTTACTTTAAAATTGCACGAGTTTTAAAGGTTACGGCCGGCAAGTTTAATTTCCATTTATTTTGGTATAGATCTATTTTTGTATCGATTGATAACGTTTAATTGAAATCACATGGGCAAAATTGATTGGGCATAACTTTTAAAATAAAACTTAAGTTCTATTCTGTTTGAGAACATGCCACAGTGCAACACGGGATTGTTTTTTGGCCAAACATGAAGCCAATCCAATTCCATTTGCATGCACATGGTCTCAATTCCTCTAAAAAGTATGATGAGCCCTCTTGTTCCAGACTCTCTCACTCTGAGGAAAAGACAAGATCACCTTATCTATGCCCCATGATTTTTAATATACCTGTCGGGTCACCCCTTGGTCGCCTACGTTCCGGAGAAAAGGTCAAATCCAATCCAATGTCTCCTTTATTCCAATCCTTCCAATCCCAGTGACCTCATAAATAGTTTTGCACCCTTTCCATTTTAATGACATCCTGTAGCAGCTTGACCAGAACTGTACCTAGTCCTCGAATTGTAGCCCTACAAACGTACAGTCGTAGCATGACGCTACAACTCCTGTACTCAATCTCTCCTGCTAAACTAAGGCAAGCATGTAAAATGCATTGTTCACTGCGCTATGTACCAGTATCGCCACCTTCATGGGACTTTATACCTGTACCATTAAATGTCTCATGTCAAAATTCTGGGACTTCCCCGGCGAGCAGAGAAAAGTAAGATATTGTATTTAGAAGAATTATTTATATTTCATCCAATGTCAAAGCCAGTGGCAAATGATGATTAAAACCTAGAGCAAAAAGGTTATTATTGCCCAGAATGAGCAGTTCAGTCGGGAGGAGAGTTTGTTTCTTTGGAATGTAGGAAGCTGCGAGAAGATCTGGTAAAGATATACAAGCGTATGAGGAGCTTAGATAAGGTAAATATTACAACTTTCCCCAAAGCAGAGATCTTGAACACTAGAAGAAAGGGGATTAAGCAGTTTAGGGGGATCAAAGAAGGACTTTTTTCACCTAGAGGGTGGTTTGAATCAGGAACATTGCCTGCATGGACAGTGGAGATAGATACCCTCAACTTTTAAATATCTTCTGAGATGAGCACTTAAATCCCAAGACACAAAAGCCGTTGGACCATGTGCTGGTATAAATGAAATTATTATTATTAATAAATGCATATTTAGTTGTCGGCATGAACTTGATTTGCTGAAGGGCATGATTCAGTGATGCATGGCTCTGATTTAATATGCCTGTTTTTTGAAGTTTAAATGAGAATAGATTTATCGTGAATTAAAAGTGAATTTTATTTCTTGGGCAGGTCATACGTGTTTTATTAAGCTATTTCCCTAATTCCATATTTTTGTTCCAGAAGAGATCACAAGATGGCATTGCTGCAAATGTGTTCTGTGGAGGAAGCCATCCAGGCACTGATTGATCTACACAACTATGATCTTGGAGAAAACCACCATCTGAGAGTTTCCTTTTCCAAATCAACCATCTGAGAATGGCCAGAGAGTTGAATTAATGGGTTTTGATTGTGGTTATAGACTTATTTCAAGGAGTTGGGACCAGAGTTTAACAATTCCAGCTGTTGTCATTCCTTCGTATATACATTTGTGATACTAAAATTGGAGGATGAACATTCATTAGAAGGAGCAGAGGAAATTTATTCAGCTGCTAATTGGGATGAAAATTAAAACATTCTTTATGTTGAAGCTTTATAGAGATCTCATTCATTTTTACTTTGGGGAGATTTGAATAATCTCTATTTTTCTTTAGTAGAGAAAGTCTGAAGAGAAATGTGCCTTACCTTTAAAAGTTGAAAAACTTCTATTAATACAATTGAATATACTATGGAAGTAACGCTGGGGCCTTCTTTTAGGCATATGGTTAGAGAACTTCAGTAATAGTGAGAGTAGTGTGTAAATGGTAGCACTAAGTTACAGTTTTGCTTGATGCTGATTATACATTTTGTAGATGTTTGAAGTTGACATTGCAAATTGCTTATGTGCATTTATATTATCATCTTTTAGTTTGTAATTAAGGACTGAAAATGGCTGTGGACTTTTGAGCATGTGCCGTCAAGTTTAGTTCATGAAATTGGTGCATGTTATAGAAAGGCAGAAGAGGAATGCTTCAATGGAAGCAAGAAGATGTTTTATGGCTGTTTTCTAGAATGGGCAACCAGGTGGGACCAAAGTTTATGTGCCTTTAGTCTTAATTTACCTTGCATTGTAATATTCAGTTTTAATAAATCTCTTCAAAGAATTTTGTATTTGAACGGAGACAGGCTTTATAAACAGTTCTGTATCCTCAAAATAGAGGGATTGTACGAGTAGAGTTCATCACTTGAAGAGAAGTCCAACAATTGCAGTTGTCAAATTTAAGTAGTTTACTGGCCAGGAACGTTTTAGATCTATGTATTAGCATTCATATACATAGACTCTCTGGACTATGTAGCAAAAAAGTCATATATATTTTCTATATTAGTTATGTTTTTACATCTTGATCTGTAGCTATGTAAATCAGTATAGTTTGAACGAGGCACAATTAAAGTTAATTTTCTAACAAAATTGGGATGTTTGATGGTTGTGTTGACTTCAATTTTCTTTCCCTGTGTACTCTGTTTGCTTGCTTGTAGCATGCCTAATAAATACTTCTGTAGCTCTATCCACTTCTTCTGTCTTTCTGTACTGCTTTTCCTCACTTCCCTTGTTTGTCTTCACCTCATTAAGCTTCTGACTTCATGGTTGATACTCTTAATAGATTGGGAATGGACTCCCTGCTGTAACTTAACCATTGTTCACTTGGAATACAAACTTGCTTCTTCTGCCTGCCAAATGGCATTCAAAGCCTGGTGCAAAACAGTTTTGAAAAGGAATCTCATAATTTAGTATCAATGTGAAATTTTTTGACAAATTGATACTTTTTTTTACTAAAATAAATCTTATGACCTTTTCCTATATTGAAAAAAAACATTAACTGGGTTCTGGTAGACACTAACTGGTCTCAAACTTTCAGTTATTTTTGTAACTGCTAATGCCTCATTATTACAGAGTTTAAAATAGTTACGAAGATTTATAATATTGCAAATATTCTAACTTGTTCTCGATTTAACATGTAATTGGCTTCGCCAGGAATGGGGAAATTTTACATTTGTTCAAAAGTAATGTGGGTTTGCATCTATTTAATTTAAAAATTGTAATTAGCGATATATTATTCGATAATTAGCTACATATTAAAATTCTGGAGATACTTCCACTGGAATAAAATTCTACGTGAAATATAGGTGTTCTAGATTTTAAATAAAAAATCTATATTTTTACATTTTTTTGTATATTATTTAAAATTGATTATTGTACTTTTTGCAATAAAAACTATGTCATTTAATTGGGATGAGTTTTATAGTTTTTCCAGTATAAAAACCTAAATAGGTGCAGGTAAGTTTCCTCTAAGAAAATGTTTACCTTTTGTTGAGGTATGGTATTTTTGCAATTCATAATTTGTCCTTTAAAATAGCTGCAGGCTTTTATTTATGAAACATTAATATTAATGTGAACATTATTTTATCCAAAAAGCGCTGCATCATTTTCCTTTGTACCTAATGACAAATAAATTAATAGATACAAAAATCTGACACAGTGATAGCTAGTGACTTCATACTCTCTCGAAAATCAATTTTAAATAAAACAGTTGTTTAAGAAAGAACTGCAGATGTTGGAAAAATCGAAGGTAGACAAAAATGCGGGAGAAACTCAGTGGGAGGCAGCATCTATGGAGCGATAGAATAGGTGACTTTTCGGGTCGCGACCCTTCTTCAGTCTGAAGAAGGGCCTTGACACGAAACCTCACCTATTCTTTTGCTCCATAGATGCTGCCTCACCTGCTGAGTTTCTCCAGCAATTTAGTCTACCTTTAAATAGAACAGTATTCAGAATATTATTCGAGAGAATGTTTGGCAGGCATTTTTATGTCTATAGAAGATGCAGGTTTACTGAAACTCAATTGGTACTGACAGTGATAAATATAATCAGCACTTGAGGGATATCAGTCAATTATAGTGTGCCAAAACCTGATTTTTACCCGTAATTATCTGCCCACAGTGAAAATAGTTGGGGATCATTAATTTAGTCAAAGTAGACAGTAATCTAAAATGTCCATGTACATTCTGCAAGGAAAGAAACTTAGATGTATTAAATTAGTTCTCCCAGTGTCACTAACCAATTGATTCAACCAAATAAGGGCTGGCACACTGAATTCAGAATTTCACATGACCAAATGTATATTTATACTAAAAGTATTTGGACTCACAATTGAACTTTGTTTTCAGCTTGTAGATGCCACTTTATATACTTCTGGCTTATCATTTATTTGTTGTCAAGTTTGCAAAATGCCAATTTTTCCCAGCCAATTTACTTGATACAGCATGGCTCTGGCATAAAAACCTTTCTTACTTGATGACATACCCAAATAAAAAACAAATTTGGTGTGAACTTATATCAAACCCTAAGATTTCACTATTTTTAACTGAGCTTTATTTGCCATCGGTTCAATTTGGTTTTGAAATAATAACATGGTATGTGTAAGATTGTTTGGTGAAGTTGAGCCAGTTTTTCTATATCAGGCTAAATTTGTTTGTTAATCATAACAACCTAATGAACAAGACCTTGTAATGCACATTTCTGATTAAATTGCCATACGTTATGAAAACTTTTCTATGTATTATAAGCTGAACTTAAAGTTAACGTGACAAGAGATCTTATTTTGGCAAACAACCATCAAATTGAAACAATGCATTTCCTTGTGAAATTCAATTTTATCATCACATTTAATGCCTCATTTGTGAGTAATCATCTTAATTTCATGTCCTCTTGCTGTTCTATTTCATCTATAAATGCAGTCTTCAAAATCTTGCCTATTTCTTATTTCCAACTGTTTCGCTACTCACTAATTCTGTTCTTGATGATTGTGCTACCAAGAGAATTTTTAAATGAATATGTTGAAAATCTCCCTATGGAAGATCGAATTTACAGTAAGTGAAATCTAAGAGCAGCAGAAGTAAACATAATATTTTTGTAGAAAATATATTCTTTAATATTCAATTACATACTCTTGAATGGAAAATTATTCAGGGTACCGTGTCGAGTTTTGATTTGTGACGCAGAATTTTAAGTTGAAGCTATTGCTTTCTTATTGGCCTTTGCTGCTTATTCTGTCACAATTGACTGACTTACCGGTATATCCAATTGTCACAATGAATTTTTATTCACTTTGCATGCATTCCTAGAATTGTTCATTCCACCATCCCACCTCCTATTTCAGGAGCTTTAGTTTAGAGATACATCGCAGAAACAGGCCCTTCGGCCTACCGAGTCAGCACTGACCAGCGATCCCCGAACACTAACACTATCCTACACCAACTTGGGAGAATTCACAATTTTACTGAAGCTAATTAACCTACTAACCTGTACGTCATTAGAATGTGGGAGGAAACTGGAGATCCAAGAGAAAACCTGTGCAGGTCTTGGAGAGAACATACAGACTGGCACCCATAGTCAGGATCGAAGCCAGGTCTCTGGCATTCTAAGGCAGTAGCTCTACTACGCTATCGTGCCACCCAATCTTTTATTAGTAATGCCAGTGAAAGGAAATGTTGTAAGATTGTCTAGCTTTTATGACAAAATAATTTGATTACATTAAAAATTTACAAAGAAAATTACTCTTGCTATTTCACAGATATAATTTCTGATAAACTGGTATCTGAGCATTACTCTAGATCTAGCAGATGTACAATTCTAGGCTACTTGGTTGACTCGGACAACTACACCCTGGGGTGATTTCAATCTTTCACAAGTGTCAGCTTTTTCAACTGCATTTTGTCATTATATTCATGTTATATTTAGTATGCAGCTGTTGGTTTGTCATTTTTCTGCCCATCCCCAATTCTCATCAGCAGGTGGTGATGAACCTTCACCTTAAATGGAAGCAGAAGTAGGCTATTTGATCCTTTTGAGTCTGCTCTGCCATTTAGTAAGACCTTTTACCTCTCTGCCACTTTGTGCACTCATCCCAAGATGCCCCTGGATCGTCTTTAAGTATATGCAGCAACAAAACTTCCATAGCTCATTCAGGTAGTGAATTACAAAGATTTATAGGGGATGTTTCTTCACAGCTCTGGCCAGAATGGCCCATATGGAAAATAATCTTGTGTGACAAACCTGTCATCCCAGGAATCAATCTAGAGAACCTTAGCTGTGCTTCTTCTTTGGAAGCAAATTCTTCCTTCAGATTTCCTTGGACTCGTATGCAAGTCTGTAGCTAGGTAAGTTCAGGATATAGATTTGGTGACAGTCGGCTTGAATAATTTCATGCATTAGTATTCAGTTGGAAGATAAAATGGGTAACTGACATAATTTGGAAGAATAATCTTTCGTGTTGAATTTTACAACCTGTGGATTTGGAAATTGATTGTAAATAGTTATCTATAGATCAGCTTGTGGCCAGCCACTTACATTTTCATGGCTCGACGATTGGCAGCATTCAATGCATCTAGATGTAGGGATTCGCAATTGAGTCTTTATGAATAAATATTTTTGTTTTGTATGTAAGAATACTTCTCAAGTAAGTGAATCCGGATTAGTATATAAATGTATCCAAAATATATAGTGCGTATGAGATTATTAAAGTGTGTGACTATACACTGACAGCTCTAACAGTATAACTCTAAAACATTTTTACTACATGGTGTACAATAATATATCATAGACAATGCTGCCCTTCGAAGGTAGACAAAAGTGTTAGAGAAACTCAGCGGGTGCAGCAGCATCTATGGAGCGAAGAAGATAGGCAACGTTTCGGGCCGAAACCCTTCTTCAGACTGATGTAGGGTGGAGGGGCAGGGAGAAGAAAGGAGAAAGGAAGAGGAGGAGCCAGAGAGCTGAGAACGAGAGGAGACAGCACAAGTTAATGTCTGTCCATATGAACCAATGTGTTTAGTTTATTGTCAAGTGTACAAAGGTACAGTGAAAAGCTTTTTGTTGCATGCCAACTAGTCAGCGGAAAGACAATCCATGATTATAATCGAGCCGTCCACAGTGGACTAATGCATGATAGAGGGAATCATGTTTAGTGCAAGATAAAGTCTAGTAATGTCTGATTAAAGATAGTTCCAGTTTTTCTTTTACAGATTTGATAAAAACAATTGTCAGCAATTGGTCTTGAATCAAAAGCATTCTGTAAATCAAGAGTGTGGTTAGCTAAACAATTTGAAAGAGTAAAATAAATGTATAATTTTAGCAATGTTACCTGTAACTTCATCCTCCCTATACAAATAGCAATAATGTTTATGAAAGAAAATCCAGAAAATATATGCAAGAATCTGTTTGCTGTATGAGTGCATTTTCCATACAGTAGAAATAATGTAACTCGCCGTCTTAAATTTTCCATCTAATAAAATGCCCTGCTGGTTAAATTACTGGGATAAAAATAAAAGAGCGTAGGAACAGAGGGAGGAAATAAGAAAGGGAAGTGGAAACAATGGGACTTGGGTATGAAACAGCAGTGAACTTGCCTGTCAGCGGATGTAGGGTAAGCTCAGTACATAGAAATAGTTACATAGTGGTTGCATGTATATTGATGTAAATGGAGGAAGTCCTAGGTAAAATAGGTGCTGTAGTTTGTTGATAGCACCATGTGCCAGAAAAACTGAATGGATATCAAAATCTTTCGGATGAATCAATACTTTGTGATAACAGCCCCATTCACATAACCATGAAATAGAATAAAAGTCGTTTAAATAGAACAAATGCTATTGCTTCTTATTAATCAGCAACTGTAATAAATTATGAATCCAGTAGTTTTTATGATTAAAGAGCATCTGCAGCTGTCACTGTCGGTAAATCACAAGCCATGGCTCCAACTTCTGCTTTCTCAGCTGCAGTTTTGCAAAGCTGTCAGGACCAGATTCTGGGTTGATCGAGTGGTTAGGCAGCCTGATACCATGGAACAACTCCTTTCCTAGTATTTTCATGTATATTGCTCACCAAAAGCAGAAAGTGACCAGAGCTGTGGGGTTCAAGGTTGCTGATAAACTCCTGGAGGAAACAAAAATAGAAATCTTGGAAGCTAGTCAAACGGAGAAAGCAGTTAATGTTTTAGGTCAGTGACACTTTCTCAGAACTGTGCACGAGGAGCTGGTGCAAACAGCTGATGGCTCCAATCAGCACCTTGCTTGAAAGACCTAAGATGAATGAGTCAGCTTTTAAACATGGTGAGATTTCAGTCGTCCTCTAAAAATAACCCAAGCACTGAAGGAAGACTGGGAAGATGACCCCTGTGTCAATATCATTGAGGAGCGCCTTAATAATTAAAGAACCTTGCACTACAGAAGGAAAGCAAATTACCCTATGTTACATGCACAAGCTTTTTGTCAGAACAACCTGATGTACAGTGGGTTGCTGCTACTGACATCTTCAAGTATTCATCCAATTTGCCTTTGAAAGGCATGATCACATTTTTCCAGCAATGTCCTCTCGAGCAATGCTTTCTAAGTCATAATATGTTACTATGTAAAATATATCTGCTCATCTGTGGCTTCACGGCCAATTATCTTGAATCTCTAACCTCTGGTTAGCATCTCAGCAATGCACATTTAAATCTCTAACCTCTGGTTAGCATCTCAGCAATGCACATTTAAATCTGCCTCTAATTCCCTGTTTTAAGGAAAACATTAGCAGTTTCTCAATTATCTATACATAGCTGATATTCTAATACATTTTCCCTGTTTGTTCTTTAAACCTTGCTGTTCTCTCTAAAGTATGTTGCGTAGAATTGCACACTAACTGAAAACTAATCAGTGATTTGTATAAGTTGTGCAATCCTTCCTTGCTTCTGTACTGTCTATAAAGCTAATAATTCTGTATTCTTTAATATTTAATGTTAAGTATCTTTAATGTGCACCTACATCCCCTGCTTTTGTCTCTCTCCCTACCTTTCCTTTTAAAATGAAGCTATTTTAGTTTATATTTGACTGGAAAGATACACTAGCAGGGATGACAGTGGAACAAAAATAGCAGGTGTTTCTAGGAATAATACAGAAGGTGCGGGATCAGTCCATTCCTAGGAGGAAGAAAGATTCCAAGGGGAGAAAGGGACGACCATGGCTGACGGGACGTCAGGGGCAGTATAAAAATTAAAGCAAAGAAGTACAACGTAGCAAAGATGAGCAGGAAGCAAGAGGATTGGGTAAAGTTTAAAGAACAACAGAAGATAACCAAAAAGGCAATACGGGAGAAATGATAAGGTACGGTTGTAAGCTAGCCAAGAATATAAAGCAGGATAGTATAAGCTTCTTTAGGTATGTGAAGAGGAAAACATTAGTTAAGACCAAAGTTCGACCATTGAAGACCGAAAAAGGTGAGTTTATTATGGGGAACAAGGAAATGGCAGATGAGTTGAACAGCTACTTTGGATCTGTCTTCACTAAGGAGGACACAAACAATCTTCCTGATATAGAAGTGGCCAGAGGATCTGGGGTGATGGAGGAACTGAAGGAAATCCACATTAGGCAGGAAATGGTGTTGGATAGACTGATGGGACTGAATGCTGATAAATCCCCAGGGCCTGATGGTCTGCATCCCAGGGTACTTAAGGAAGTGGCTCTAGAAATCGTGAATGCATTGATGATAATTTTCCAGTGTTCTATAGACTCGGGATCAGTTCCTGTGGATTGGAGGGTAACTAATGTTATCCCACTTTTTAAGAAAGGCGAGAGAGAAAACAGGGAATTAGACCAGTTAGCCTGACATCGGTGGCGAGGAAGATGCTGGAGTCAATTATAAAAGATGACTCAGCTCACAATGTCTGCTGAACATGATGCCAAGATAAACTAATCTCTTGTGCCTGCTCATGATCCATATCCCTCCAATTCCGTTCATATCCATGTGTCTATTTAAAAGCCTATTGAATGCCCACGACTGTATCTACCTTCACCGCCACCACCCTTGGCAGTGCATTCTAGGCACCCACCACCCTCTGTAAAAACAAACCTTCACATCTCCTTTAAACTTTGCCTCGCTCACGTTAAAGTTATCCTGTGATATGTGAATATAGACTATGATAATAGCTGATAAACGCCAATTTTTGTGAAAGCAGTCAAAAGAATTGGGTAGGAAATATTTTTACTACATTGGGTTGCCAAGAAAACATCACTCATCTTTTTAAAATTAATTTCCTCTTGAAAGCGGAATCTGACATGGCGCTGAACTAATTGTTGGAAGGTTATTTCTCTGAGGCTTTTCATTCATGTAGTTTTTGGTGAGCCATACAGATAAAAATGTTCTCCATTATTAAGGCCGTAAATACTGGTGGTGTCTTGCACAATGATTATTCTGGGATTTACCATCATTTGTATGAAATATTTCAGATTGTTGTTGCAGAAACATTATTACATAACTGCCATAGAGATTCCCTTATTGCTCCTCTTCGAACCTTGCAAACTGGCTTTATCATTATTGGCAAAATCAGCCATGGTATACTACAAATTGACAGTGTCATCACTGCTTTCAAGTGATTATACCTCATCGTATTGAGAAAATCTAAAGACAACAAACAGAACTACATTTTCCCTAGGTAATCGTTAAAATAGCTAATAGAGCACAAGATATTCTTACAAACTTACAAACAATCTTTTTTTCAGGAGTGCATTTCAATTATTGCTTGTTCTTCCACCCACTCTTCATACATTTGGCATCTCATTGTTTTGTGTATATTCAAAATAAATGCCTTTTAGTCAGACGTTCTCCCATAATACATTGTTACGTTAACACAGAAATCATTGTAAATGTGTTGTTTATAAAAAAAAACATTTTGCCCATTTGAATGCTAATTAGTCCCCAGAAACAATATTCCAAATTGATTTTGTACAGTTGCTACCCCATTACTGATAAATTCTTCATGCTTTGATTTAAATAACATTCTTAAATTCCATTGATTCTGTTAACACGAGGCTGCCTTCAAACATTTGAAAATTATGGGAGTGTTTTCATTGAATTCCTGTTAGGCATTATTCTTGCATAATTTAACTTGTCTGTAAATTCTATTTTTTATCTTAGATTCTCACATTGCTGCCATATTTGTCTTGCTTAATTTGAATTATTGAAATGTTGATTTTTTTTTTTACAATCACGAATTTGGAATGATCACAAATAGAATTTTGTGAGTTTTCTTCGTTCTTGCTAAAATTGTATGTTGTTGATAAATTAGAAATCTTTAGTAAATAGCAATCAGCACCTAAGCAGTTATCCCTAACCCACTCCACAGCCTGAGCTCTTCTATCTGTCAGGAAAAGGGGAATGGTTAAAACTGACCTCCAGCCCATAATTATTATTGTGTAGGAAGGAACTGCAGATGCTGGTTTAAATCGAAGATAGACACAAAATGTTGGAGTAACTCAGCGGGACAGGCAGCATCTCTGGAGAGGAAGGAATGGGTGATGTTTCGGGTCGAGGCCCTTCTTCAGACCAAAGTCTGAAGTCAGATTTGGTCTGAAGAAGGGTCTCGACCAAAAATGTCACCTATTCCTTCTCTCCAGAGATGCTGCCTCTCCAGCTGAGTTACTCCAACATTTTGTGTTTATCATTATTATTGGTTACTGATTTGTCACATGTACCGAGATACTGTGGCATTCTATCCAGTCAAATCATACTAAGCATAAGTACATTTAATCCATACACAAGTTTGGCATTTAGTGCAAAGAGAAGAATACCAGTGTGTAGAATATAATGTTACAGCATTACAGGAGCGGTGATGTACTCCTACCCAATGTAATTCTGTTTCAGAAGCACATTTGTGTGACGGGGATAAAGAAATCAAATAATTACATTTTAGTTGAGCATTTAAATGTGTTAAATGAAAACCACTGCTGTTTTCCACCTTTAAAGCTGAGTTGTATAATTGGTTTTAATGTATTGTATTCAAAATGAGTTGCTGTACAGCCATGCATTCATTGTGTCTAGGTTAGATGGTCACTGAATATCTCCTTCCTAATTTTTATTCCATTCAGAACATTTTCTATTTGTAAGATGGAAAACATCGCCCCATTGCATGCAGGCATTAGGTCATGTCAGTTTATCCTGACACAGCAAAAAACAGATTGTGGAACCTTTTTAATAAGTTATTACCAAAATGTAAATGTAATTCGGAAATTAATGATAATTCAATTTAGCCTCCACAATGGAAAGTAACCTCCGTTTAATCATTCTCTAGTGCTGCCTTGTACATTGAATTTATTCCATGTAGACTTTGGAGGTCAATGCAACTTACAATTAAGAGCGATTAAATCCTTTTTCACCCAAGGTAAAATACAGCTTTTGGAGAGCTGCTGCCTTACAATGCCAGTGACCTGGGTTCGATCCTGACTGCGGGTGCTGTCTGTAAGGAGTTTGTATGTTCTTCCTGTGACCGCATGGGTTTTCTCTGGATTCTGCTGTTTCCTACCACACAACAAAGACGTACAGGTTTGTAGGTTAATTGGCTTCTGTAATTGGCAGACCAATTTTCCGCCGGGGATGAATAAAGTTTATTGTATCGTAAAATTGTCTTTGGTGTGTGTAGGGTAATGTTAGTGTACTGTCTAATCGCTTGTCGGCACGGAATGGTATCAGTTTGGGTAAGGGTACCTACCTTCGGTGGAAGGGTATCAGTTTAGTTTATAGTCGCGTGTCCTGAGATACAGTTAAACCCTTTTGTTGCATGCTATCCAGTCAACAGAAAGACAATAGAAACATAGAAACATAGAAATTAGGTGCAGGAGCAGGCCATTTGGCCCTTCGAGCCTGGGATTGACCCAGTCTATCCATTCAATATGATCATGGCTGATCATCCAACTCAGTATCCTGTACCTGCCTTCTCTCCGTACTCCCTGATCCCTTCAGCCACAAGGGCCACATCCAACTCCCTCTTAAATATGGCCAACGAACTGGCCTCAACTACCTTCTGTGGCAGAGAATTCCACAGATTCACCACTCTCTGTGTGAAAAACGATTTTCTCATCTCGGTCCTAAAAGACTTCCCCCTTATCCTTAAATTGTGACACCTTGTCCTGGACTTCCCCAACATCGGGAACAATCTTCCTGCATCTAGCCTTTCCAGGTGTGGCCTCACCAAGACCCTGTACAACTGCAGTAGAACCTCCCTGCTCTTGTACTCAAATCCTTTTGCTATGAATGCCAACATACCATTTGCTTTCTTCACAGCCTGCTGCACCTGCATGCCTACTTTCAATGACTGGTGTACCATGACACCCAGGTCTCGTTGCATCTCCTCTTTTCCTAATCGGTCACCATTCAAATAATAGTCTACTTTCCTGTTTTTGCCACCAAAGTGGATAACCTCACATTTATCCACATTATACTGCATCTGCCATGCATTTGCCCACTCACCCAGTCTATTCAAGTCATCTTGCAGCCTCATAGCATCATCCTCACAGCTAATACTGCCACCCAGCTTCGTGTCATCCGCAAACTTCGAAATGTTGCATTTAATTCCCTCGTCCAAATCATTAATATATATTGTAAATAGCTGGGGTCCCAGCACTGAGCCTTGCGGCATCCCACTAGTCACTGCCTGCCATCCTGAAAAGGACCCGTTCACTCCTACTCGTTGCTTCCTATCTGCCAGCCAGTTCTCTATCCACATCAATACTGAACCGCAAATACCGTGTGCTTTAAGCTTGTATACTAATCTCGATGAAACTCGACAATACATGATTACAATCAATGAAGGGCCTGTTTCCACACGAAAGTCTAAAGTAAAGTGATGGTTGATCTTCTCTAGGCCAGGGTGAAATTAGCCTCCATCTTTCCTGTATGTTAAGATATAATAGTGAGAAAAAAAGTTAATGTTTCAGATTGATTATCTTGGTGCATGCTTCCAGTTTAGTGCTGATTATTTCATTGTTCTAATTGTCATGAAATAGGAACCAAAATGCTAGAAAGTTTAAGACCTAAAAGTATAACGGCCCTTAATCTAGCAATATGTGGTCAGGTTCTATTTCTGCTTTCGGCCCCAGGCCCTTACCACAACTTTCTTTGTCTTTCTAAAATGTATTGTTGAAGTCAGCCAGTGTCACCTCATAATCCGCTTGGGGAGTCTGCATCCTCTGGGAAAACCTCATATTCCGCTTGGGGAGTCTGCATCCTCTGGGCTTGAACATTGAATTTTCTCAATTCTGTTAACCCTTGCTGTCTCCCCCCCTCCTTCCCACCTCTCCCTCAGCCCTCGGGCCCTGGCATTCCCTCTCTCTCTATCTCCCTCCCCCACCCAAGTCACACTAGCTTCTCATTTTCACACCACAAACAGCTTACAATGGCCTGTTTCCTTTATCATCGATACTTTTTTGCATATCTTTCATTCGTCGTTCTTTATCTCTCCACATCACCGTCTATATCTCCCGTTTCCCTGATCCCTGACCAGCCTGAAGAAGGGTTTCGACCCGAAACGTCGCCTATCTCCTTCGCTCATTAGATGCTGCTGCACCCGCTGAGTTTCTCCAGCCTTTTCTGTACCCTCGATTCTCCAGCATCTGCAGTTCCTTCTTTAACAGTGTCACAGACATTCTGGTTCCTACATCAAAGAGCTATTGCTGTTTGTAAGTACAATCTCTGAAACCAATCAAAAGCTGCAGACAATGTTGCTCCTGACTCAAACCTCTGCCATTCTTTCTTTTGTAACTCTTCTTTTAAATGTGGAATGAAAATTTGTGCGTGACGCCTGCAGCGTGATGATATATTGTATAAGAAGGAACTGCTGATGCTGGTTTAAACTGAAGATAGACACAAAATGCTGGAGGGTCAGGCAATAACTCAGCGGGTCAGGCAGCATCTCTGGAGAGACCCTTCTTCACTCGATCTGAAACTTCACCGATTCCGTTTCTGCAGAGGTGCTGCCTGACCTGCTGAATTACTCCAGCATTTTGTGTCTACGGTTTAAACCAGCATCTGCAATTCCTTCCTACACAATGAAGGATGGTGATATTTATCGGAGTGAGGTTGGTGCATAATAGAGAGGGATTTTGCAAGTGGTGGTGTCTCCATGTACACATGCCTTTGTCCTTCTTGCTGGTGGAGGTGAATGATATGTGGGGTACAATTGAAGAGACACAGAAAAACATAGCGAATAGGTTAGGGGTAAGCCATTCAGCTCTTCGAGCCAGCACTGCCATTCAATATGATCATGGCTGATCATCCAAATTCAGTACATTGGTCCCTGCTTTTTCCCCATATCCCTTGGTTCGCTAGCCCCAAGAGCTATATCTAACTCTATCTCTCTCTTGAAGATTGGGATTGGTGTCTTTTTTTTGGATGGGGCACATGGTAACAAAGGATGTGAATATTTTTGGTGGTGGGTGGGTGCCGATCAAAATCTTTTCCTGCTGGATAATGTTGGATCAATTATTTCAGTTGGAAGTTATTGAGTTCATTGTGCAGCCAAGACTATAAAATGACATTGGAAGATGGAGGGCTGTTTCTTGACCTTAAATTGAGTTCCTTCCGATTAATACAGGAGTCCAAGGACAGTGATGACAGAATGAGTAGCGATGAATAGTTAAAATGACTGCTGTACACAAAAGCTCCCAATGGAATTTCTAATTTAGTTGTAGAACTTAAAAGGTGAGCTGAGTTTCTGTTAAATATCTCATGTTTCCACACTGTTCTTTGTAGGTGTCTTTATTAGATCAGCAACTTAATTATTTAGAACATAATAGGGCAGACCGGGGAACACACTAACAATGACAGTGAAATTCTCATCCTCCTTCCTTGTTTCATTTTAATGTGGAAAGCCTTCTGAGTGAGGATTGTTGACACTGTTGTTAATTTGGATTGCACGATGAGTAAGAATTATGTTTCAATGATTTGTTGGCAGAGGTTCAGTGATGCTTCTCACTCCACTCCCAAGGTACAATATTAAGGTCCATCTAAAAGTGGATTGCTATAAAGAAAATATTTTCTCAAGGATTTTCTAAACTGGATGTTCGTTACTGAGCATTCTTATAAATTCAATACAGCAGTAATTCCATCAGGGAATGTTTGTCTCTAATAAGCGAGTTCGGTATTCGAAAAAACGCAAGGAATCATGGGATTTGTCAAAGGTCATTCGCAATAAACATTCTCGGCAACTGAGCTGCTGCATGTATACAGACCTGCGTTTCATCCTTAGTCAGGATCAAACCTGGGTCTCCGGCGCTGCAAGCACTGTTAAATTGCTACTGGACCATCCCCGTCCCTTCTCGACTGTCCAGGGGCGGTTAACCAACAGTCCTGGACTGATGGGACACCGGCCCAGAGCAGTGGAGTCAGCGCTTCTTCTCCGTGCTGGCTGTAAGCCTGGGCCGCCACTGCTCCGGGCCGATGTCCCGTCAGTCCAGAACTGTCCGTTAACCCGGTGGGGCAGGCAGAGTTGAGCTGGAGTTAGCGCTTCTTCTCCACGCTGACTGTAAGCCTGGGTTTCCACTGCTCCGGGCCAGTATCCCGTTAGTCCAGGATCACCCCGGACATCTCCGACCGCCTCTGGACAGGGAAGGGACACTCGGGAGTGGATGGGGGCGGTCCAGTAGCAATTCAACAGTGCTTGCAGCGCCGGAGACCTGGGTTCGATCCTGATTATGGATGAACGCATGTCTGTATACATGCAGCAGCACAGGTGCTGAGAATGTTTATTGCGAGTGACCTATGACCTAGGCATGCAAGGTCGGAATACCAAACTCGCTTATTCATTCTCTAATAAGTAGGGGCAGCAAATGTATAGGCAGTTTGCGGAACCCAGGAACAGATGGAGTAGTTTGTACTTTTGGCGAGTTGTGACGTCGCATCAGTTTTAATGGTGACTTTCATCCGTACATGGCACCCTCGCCGCCAGCCTGTCTCGGCCCTTACGTCTTTTGTTGTTTTTAGTCAGTTTATACTTGTATGTTTTAGTGTATCTTTAGTTTTTGTTTTATGTGGTGGGGGACGGTCGGGGGAAACTTTTTTACCTCTTCCCTCGACGGAGATGCAACTTTGTCCGTATCGCATCTCTGTCCGCGCTGCGGCCTTAACATCGTGGAGCTGGCGGTCCCTTTGTTAGGGATTGACTGCGGGAGCTAAACCGCAGGAGCTCCGACTGCCCCGAGCGCGAGAGCTTCGATCGCCCCTATGCGGGGGTACCTCGATTGCCCTGACTGCGGAAAGTTTCAATTGCTCCGACTGCGGGAGAAAAGGAGGAAAGAAGGTACAAATGATTTGCCTTCCACCACACTGGGGAATGTGAGGGTCGCCGAAAAACAAGATGGACATGCTGCCTGCACTGGTGAGGACTCGGAGGGAGTGCCGTGAGTGCAGTGATCTCGGTGTTTGAAGGGACATCGCTCGATGAAGACATCCCGGAGTCTGGTGTGAGTGTGGACGGCTTTCTGACTGTTCGGGCGGACAGGGACTGCAGAGAGAGAGTGACGGCTCTGGTCACATCACGGTGAAGGAGAGTGTGTGTGGCCTAGACATTAAAACATAGAGACATAGAAATTAGGTCCAGGAAAAGGCCATTCGGCCCTTCGAGCCTGCGCCGCCATTCAATATGATCATTGCTGATCATCCAACTCAGTATCCCATACCTGCCTTCTCTCCATACCCCCTGATCCCCTTAGCCACAAGGGCCACATCTAACTCCCTCTTAAATATAGCCAATGAACTGGCCTCAACTACCCTCTGTGGCAGAGAGTTCCAGAGACTCGCCAATCTCTGTGTGAAAAAAGTCTTTCTCATCTCGATCTTAAAGGATTTCCCCCTTATCCTTAAGCTGTGACCCCTTGTCCTGGACTTCCCCAACATCGGGAACAATCTTTCTGCATCTAGCCTGTCCAACCCCTTAAGAATTTTGTGAGTTTCTATAAGATCCCCTCTCAATCTCCTATATTCTAGAGAGTATAAACCAAGTCTATCCAGTCTTTCTTCATAAGACAGTCCTGACATCCCAGGAATCAGTCTGGTGAACCTTCTCTGCACTCCCTCTATGGCAATAATGTCCTTCCTCAGATTTGGTGACCAGAACTGTACGCAATACTCCAGGTGTGGTCTCACCAAGACCCTGTACAACTGAAGTAGAACCTCCCTGCTCCTGTACTCAAATCCTTTTGCTATGAAAGCTAACATACCATTCGCTTTCTTCACTGCCTGCTGCACCTGCATGCCTACTTTCAATGACTGGTGTACCATGACACCCAGGTCTCGCTGCATCTCCCCTTTTCCTAATCGGCCACCATTTAGATAATAGTCTGCTTTCCTGTTTTTGCCACCAAAGTGGATAACCTCACATTGATGGCTGTGGGTTTCAATGTACCTCAGAACACGTGACAATAAAGAAGCATTGCACCATTAAATGCAGTGCAGTGAAGTGTCACGTGAATGCAAGTTGCCAAACTTCACTAGATTTGCACGTGATGCTGCTTTTGCTGCAATGATGCATGTATGCAGGGTCAACAAGCCTGAGTGCAATCTAGTGACACGTCATGAAACATGACATCTTGAAGGTCATGCCATTTACCTGTTACAGATGCCTTCACAGTGGCTGGAGTATGGGTCTGCTGCAAGTACAATTTCCTCAAAAGCAAAATTATCACCGTCAATGATTTAGCATCGCTTGAGATCTGCAGTCAAAAGATTTCTGTGGTGAGGACAGTTATGCATAGATTAAGACAGAAACCTAAATGTGAGTCAAAATTGATTTTTGCTAATATTTGTGACAGATTAAAAAAAAACAATCAAACTATCAAATAAGACAGGCCCTTTTAAAATATGCAAACTTATCTTATTTTTATAATTGATGATAGTCACATCCTGAGATCTATCATACATGCATAGCCCCATTGTGTACATGAAGACTTCTTATAAACATAGATTATCACCTCTAGTTACTTTGTTATAAATGTCCAATTGCGCCTATTTTTTTACTGATATTGTTGAATAGGCTTCAACTGATTCAAAAGGTTGTTTACGCACTGTACCATTAGTGCTTCAGATATATATTTTGTTTGTGCAATATTTGCTGATCGGCGCAATTCAATTAAATGTTGCTTTTATAAATTACTCGTTGACTTGGAGCAATGTGACATGGCGGGATTTGAAAGTAGGTGTAATAATTTTACAATTTTTGTTTTATGTTTTGCAAGAAATTAACCCAAACATTAATATTGATTAAATTGACTCCATTAAAAATGCATGATCACAAACCTGAATGTCCTTGTGGGATGCATAATGATTGCTATAACTCAGTGGCTTCCGATAATTTGCCTCCGGAACGTAATACAATAATATCCATGTTGCACGAGCAACATATAAAACACAGGCTCTGATTGATGTAAAGGGATTTTAGACAATTATGTTTCATAAATGAAAGAATTTATCCTAGTCAGTCCTGACTTCATTACAGAATAATGCTCATTTCAAATTTGAATAATTAACTGATATATCAAACATTTGCTTGAAATCATTTAAAAATGTGATTCATATATGTTACAACTACATTTTCATGTTACAAAACGTGCAATAAAATATGAATTTACTTTCATTTACTGCGGTAAACTTTTATTTGTCGATGAACTCATAGTATCAGATTCTTGGAGAATTGTAGATATCAATCACATACATATTAAAAGCAGAGCTGAAGAATAACTAATTCACTATACTGATGAGAACATAAAAATATTTTCTGCAATTTAATGAAGACCATAAATTTTAATAAAGTTTTATTTTGCAACCTATTAATATTCCTTTAGAAATATTGCATGGTTACATTTCTGTGATCTCAGCCATAAAGCAAATATCCTGTAAACCTCACCCTCAGTTCATGTAAACTACTTTCTATACTATTGACTACCATGCTAAAATAATACCATCTTTCTCTCACTTGGAAACATCTCCACCCTTGATAACTATCCATCTTCAAGCCATATTTGCCAGTGGTTCTTATCATTAAGCTGGAGGCATAAGGTCTACCTGTAACAGCAACAGCTATACTCACACTCGCGCTCAAATTGATCCTGCAAAGTTGAAATCAATCTTTTGTTTTGCACAGAAGAAGAGGAAAGTCAAGTCAAGTCAAGTTTATTCGTCACATACGCATACGAGATGTGCAGTGGAATGAAAAGTGGCAATACTAGCGGATTGTGCAAAAAAACTACAAAACAGAATGGAACAGAATCAGTAATTATATATTTGTGGGAGGAAAAAAAAAGAAAGAAAAGTGAACCAGGAACCATCCTGTGACTTTGTCCCTTTAGACAATCAATAGCAACAGCAACAGATGAAGAAGGCTCTCGACCCGAAACATCACCCATTCCTTCTCTCCAGACATACTGCCTGACCCGCTGAGTTACTCAGGATTTTGTGTCTACCTTCGATTTAAACCAGCATCTGCAGTTTCTTTCCTGCACAAGTGTCCTAATTTCTCCGCCTCCAGTTTAAATTCCCTCTGCTTATTTCCGTAGCTAGACTGGTTTCTCTCTTTAAAGTTTAAAGTATCATCACAGTGTAAGATACGCACTGGTGAGTTATTATTTGAGTTTTTTTCGGAATATTCAGTGAAATTCGTGAGAAATATAGAGATAATTACGTTTTCTTTTCTCTGAGACCTGTGCGTCGCTGGCAAACCCAGCTCAGCCCTAATTGCCCTGGAGATTGTGCTGACGAGCTGTCTCTTGTACCACTGCAGTCCTTCTGATGAAGGTACACTGCTGCTGAGAAGGGGGTTCCAGGTTTCACACCAAATGACAATGTAAGATGGAATGCAACTTGCGGGGTAACCTACAAGTGGTGATGTTCTTGTTGCTAGAGGTCACAGATTTTGAGAGGTGTATTCAGAGCAGAGCAGAGGTGAGTCACTGACGTCCATTTGTAGATGGAGTACTGTGTACATCGTTGATCTCCTTATTTAAGGAAGAATGTAGATACTTTGGATGCATAGAAAACTCACTTGACCAATACGCAGAATGGATGCCTGGTCTTGTGAGGAAAAGCTGCAAAGGCTAGGCTTGTTTCTGCTGCTGGACCGTAGAACATTGAGATGTGGCTTGATTGAAGCATATAGGATCCTGACGAGTCTCGATGTGTATCTAAACCATCACAGGTATTTTAGAAAGTGGTTTTGCAGAGATTAGGTGACATTTTTGCTCTCTGAAGATCACTGTCTTTGGAACACTGCCCCTCAAGTTTCGTTTTAGATTAGAGGTACAGCGTGGAAACAGACCCTTCAGCCCACCGAGTCCGCGATCACCTGTACAGTATCACTATCCTACAGACTAGGGACAATTTACAATTCTTACCAAAGCCAATTAACCTATAAACATGTATATCTCTGGCGTCTGGGAGGAAATTGGAGCTACTCGGTCACAGCGAGAATGTACAAACTCCGTACAGACAGCACCTGTAGTCAGGATTGAACCTGGGTCTCTGGCGCTGTAAGGCAGCAACACTACTTCTGTGCCACCATGTCACTTAAAGAGCAGTGGAATCAGGGATCACTGAATACCCAGGAATGAGTAGGTTGACCTATGACGAGCGTTTGTCGGCTCTGAGCCTGGACTTTGGAAGGAGTAGGATGGGGACCCACAGTCCCGTTTATATCAACGGGTTGATGGTTGAAAGGGTCAAGAGCTTCAAATTCCTGGGCGTGCACATCTCTGAAGATCTTTCCTGGTCCGAGAACACTGATGCAATTATCAAGAAAGCTCACCAGCGCCTCAACTTCCTGAGAAGATTACGGAGAGTCGGTTTGTCAAGGAGGGCTCTCTCTAACTTCTACAGGTGCACAGTAGAGAGCTTGTTGACCGGTTGCATCGTGGCTTGGTTCGGCAACTTAAGCACCCTGGAGAGGAAAAGACTACAAAAAGTAGTAAGCACTGCCCAGTCCATCATCGGCTCTGACCTTCCTTCCATCGAGGGGATTTACCGCAGTCGCTGCCTCAAAAAGGCTGGCAGTATCATCAAAGACCCACACCACCCTCCCTGTTACCTTCAGGTAGAAGGTACAGGAGCCTGAAGACTGCAACGACCCGGTTCAGGAATAGCTACTTCCCCACAGCCATCAGGCTATTAAACCTGGCTTGGACAAAACTCTTAACATTAATAACCCATTATCTGAACTTTGCACTTTATTAGTTCATTTATTCATGTGTGTATATATTTATATATGGTCTATGGACACACTGATATGTTTTGTAGTAAATGCCTTCTATGTTCTGTTGTGCTGAAGCAAAGCAAGAATTTCATTGTCCTATCAGGGACACATGACAATAAACTCACTTGAACTTGTACTCGCTGGAGTTTAGTAGAATGAGGGGGAGGAAGCCTCATTGAAACATACCGAATAGTGAAAGGCTAGGATAGAGTGGATGTGGGGAGGATGTATTTGCTAGTGGGAGAGTCTAGGACTAAGGTCGTAGCCTTAGAATTAAAGGATGTTCTTTTCGGAAGGAGTTGAGAAATTTCTATAATCCGAGGGCGGTGAATCTAGAATTTGTTGCCACAGAAGGCTGTGGAGGCAGTCAGTGGATATTTTTAAGGCCGAGATAGGTAGATTCTTGATTAGTACAGGTATCAGAGGTTATGGGGACAAGGGAGGAGGATTGGGGTAATGAGGGAGAGATGGCCATAGAAACATAGAAATTAGGTGCAGGAGTAGGCCATTCGGCACGAGCCTGCACCGCCATTCAATATAATCATGGCTGATCATCCAACTCAGTATCCTGTACCTGCCTTCTCTCCATACCCCCTGATCCCTTTAGCCACAAGGGCCACATCTAACTCCCTCTTAAATATAGCCAATGAACTGGCCTCAACTACCTTCTGTGGCAGAGAATTCCACAGATTCACCACTCGCTGTGTGCAAAATTATTTCCTCATCTCAGTCCTAAAAGACTTCCCCCTTATCCCTAAACTGTGACCCCTTGTTCTGGTGTTCCCCAACATCGGGAACAATCTTCCTGCATCTAGCCTGTCCAACCCCTTAAGAATTTTGTAAGTCTCTATAAGATCCCCCCTCAATCTTCTAAATTCCAGCGAGTACAAGCCGAGTCTATCCAGTCTTTCTTCATATGGAAGTCCTGCCACCCCAGGAATCAGTCTGGTGAACCTTCTCTGTACTCCCTCTATGGCAAGAATTCCTCAGATTAGGAGACCAAAACTGTATGCAATACTCCAGGTGTGGCCTCACCAAGACCCTGTACAACTGCAGTAGAACCTCCCTGCTCTTATACTCAAATCCTTTTGCTATGAATGCCAACATACCATTTGCTTTCTTCACTGCCTGCTGCACCTGCATGCCTAGTTTCAATGACTGGTGTACCATGACACCCAGGTCTCGTTGCATCTCCCCTTTTCCTAATCGGCCACCATTCAGATAATAGTCTACTTTCCTGTTTTTGCCACCAAAGTGGATAACCTCACATTTATCCACATTATACTGCATCTGCCATGCATTTGCCCACTCACCCAGCCTATCCAAGTCACCTTGCAGCCTGCTAGCATCCTCCTCACAGCTAGCATTAACACTGATTGAATGGGAGAGTAGACTTGATGAGCCGAGCGGCTTAATTCTACTATCCCTTCTGACCTAATACTTTGAAGGCAGAGATAGATAGATCCCTGTTTAGTTTAGAGGTACAGCGGTTCAGTAGGCCCTTCGGCCCACAGAGTCCATGCCGACCAGCAATCACCTGTACACTAACACTATCCTACATAATGAGACAATTTACAATTCTCACCAAAGCGACTTAACCTACACACCTGTACATCTTTGGAGTATGGGAGGAAACCGGAGCACCCAGATTCACGCGGTCAAGGGGGGGGAAGCGTACAAGCTCCATACAGTCACCACCCCTCGTCAGGATCGAACCAGGGCCTCTGGCACAGCAAGGCCGCAACCCTTCCTCTGCACCGCCGTGTTACTCAAAGAGCAGTGGAATCAGGGGTCACCGAAGGCAGGGGTAGATAGATTCCTGATTACTATTTGTGGTGAAATTTAAAGACAACTAACTACATTTTATTTTTCGTAGCAAATGTGGAGAGAGTTTGCTGGGAATTAATGTTTCTTCTTTGGTTGGGGTGAAAATTAACCGCAAGGATCCCGCTTTCTGGACAATGCATGCCATAGAGTGATACGACATGGAAATAAGCCCTTCGGCCAAACTTGCCCACACCAGCCAACATGTTCCATCAACACTAGCAGTCCCATCTGCCTGCATTTGGGCCATATCCCTCTAAACCTGCCCAAATCATATACCTGTCTAAATGTTTCTCAAATGCTGCAATAGTTCCTGCCTCAACTACCCGTATTTCCCGGTGTCCAAGACGTCATTTTATACTCTAAAATAAGGCCGGAAAATTTACCTGGTTCTTTGAGGCCGAAGGTTAGGCTGAACAAAAAAAATGCCACTCTTGTAGCGACTGCCACGCCTTTGACCCTCGAACTGTGTGAAGTGGGAAGCGGCTGGAAAAGAACAGCACCGCTGGAGGGGGGAGAATTCCTTTCCACAGTGTGTGGGGAGTCTGGCCCAGGTCAGCACAGCTTGGGCTGCACAAAGTAGCAAACTTGGCTGGGCCGCCAGGGGTAAAGTTGCGGGGAGGGCAGGAGTGTTGAGAAGGAGGGTTTTGGGGTTTATTCCAGCAACTCATTCACCGCGGCACTCCGGGCCGGAGCCACCGCATTGTGACCCGGGAGGGAAGTGGCTCGGTTGGCTGCGAGCGACCGCCGGGACCGGACAGCGGAATCGGCTGCCACCGCGTTTTCTGCCTGCCCCCCCCGCAAGCCACGGTGTCCTTCGGCACAGCCACAGGCACAACCGGTGGAGATGGTGGTTGTACCTCCCCCTCTTTCTCTCCCCCTCCCCCTCCCCCTCCCCCTCCCCCTCCTCTCCTCCCCTTCCCCGTTATGTGAGCCCCCTGGACCAGGAAGTTCCCGCCCTTCAGACCTGAACCGTACAGTGCATTGTGGGACAGGCAAAGATGGAGGCTCCCTGATCCTCATTCCCTCCTTGAAGGAATAGCACATCTTCCTTTCTACTGACTAAATCAACCCCTTGATCCTGTCCTGCCAACCTTTTTTCAAAATTTACAACTCAAAATGGGGATGCGTCTTCGACACTGGGAAATATGTTACCTCCTCCGGCAGCTCTTTCCGTACACTCACCACCCTTTGTGTGAAAGAGCTACCCCCCAGGTTTGTATTAAATCTTTCACCCCTCACCTTAAGCCTCTGTTTCTCGATTCCCCTACTCTGGGGCAAGTTTCTCTGTGCATCTACCCGATCTATTCCTCTTATGATTTTGTACACTCAGTTTTGAGAAGTGCCTTGAGCCAGAAAGATTCTGTTCTTTCTCGATTCGGCAGGTGTCTAATTATACATAGTGTATCAAACAGGTCAATGGCAGCAGTCAAAAGCATAATTGAGATATAATAAAATATGCCGACTGCAAAGGTTTGACAAGGAGATTAATCTTGAAACCCAGTTTAAGTCTTAATTTTCATATTACAATTTTCATATTATAATTTGTTTTATCATTCATTGATCTCCTTTTAGAATAAACACAACCCGAGACAGCCGTAAGAAGGATAGATGTCACATAAATTGGACACAATTATGTTGCTGGAGCAGAGGACCATTTTGAGAAATGATGCTTTGTCATGAAGAGAATGCTCCAGAAATTCTGACAACTGGTGTTCGTTCTGTTTTTGCTAAATCTCTACAGTTATTTCTTTTTGCTTTTTATTTCCAGGGTGAACAGTAGACTACTACTTAGAAGATGGGTCTTTGTTCATTGCATTCAAAAACCTTTTGCACTCTGTCCTTGAATTCAGAGTCCTTGTAATTACATGGCCAGCTTTCATTAATGTATTTATTACAGGTTTTCATTATCGGTTTGCACAACAAAACCAAGGTTTTGCTGTGAGATTAATTAAAAAAACACATCGACAAAATGTACACAAGTTGTTATTTGTGAGAAAGACTTTAACCCAAATTCACCCACATTTAGTCACAATGAAGTCAGTTCAACCTTCTAATCTTTACTACTCAATTATCTTTTAAGGGTTAGTTATTAATCACAAGATGTCCTGTGCTGTCTCAATGTTGCTGCTTTTCAATCTGTAATTTTCAAGATCATGCTTGTGCATAGCATTTACTGTGCTCTCCATAATGTTTGGGCCAAAGACCCATCATTTATTTATTTGCTTCTGTACTCAATAATTTGAGATTTGTAATAGAAAAAAATCACATGTGGTTAAAGTGCACATTGACAGATTTTATTAAAGGCTGTTTTTACCATGTAGAAATTACAGCTGTGTTTATACATGGTCCCCCCATTTCAGGGCACCATAATGTTTGGGAAACATGGGCTTCACAAGCATTTGTAATTGCTCAGGTGTGTTTAATTGCCTCCTTAATGCATGTATAAGAGAGCTCACAGCACCGAGTCTTCCAGTCTTTCCATCACCTTTAGAAACTTTTATTGCTGTTTATCAACATGAGAACTAAAGCTCTGCCAATGAAATTCAAATAAGCCATTATGAGACTGAGAAACAAGAATAAAACTGTCATAGAGACACCTGCCAAACCTTAAGCTTACAAAAATCAACTGTTTGGAACATCATTAAGAAGAAAGAGAGCAATGGTAAGCTTACTAATCGCAAAGGGACTGGCAGACCAAGGAAGACTTCATGAACAGAAATACAGAGACTACACTGCAAGATGCAAACCACTGGTTAGCAACAAAAATAGGGCGTCTAGGCTACAGTTTGCCAAGAAGTACTTAAAAGAGCAACCACAGTTCTGGAAAATCGTCTTGTGGACAGATAAGACGAATAATTAACTTGTATCAGAGTGATGGCAAGAGCAAAGTACGGATGAGAGAAGGAACTGCCCAAGATCCAAAGCATACCATCTCATCTATGAAACACGGTGGTGGGGGTTGTTATGGCCTGGGCATGTACAGCTGCTGAAGGTACTGGCTCACTTATCTTCATTGATGATACAACTGCTGATGGCAGTAGCATAATGAATTCTGAAGTGTATAGACACATCTTATCTGCTCAAGTTCAAACAAATGCCTCAAAACTCATTGGCCGACAGTTCATTCTGCAGCAAGACAATAATCCCAAACATACTGCTAAAGCAACAAAGGAGTTTTTTAAAGCTAAAACGTGGTCAATTCTTGGGTGGCCAAGTCAATCTCCCAATCTGAACCCAATTGAGCATGCCTTTTATATGCTAAAGAGAAAACTGAAGGGTACTAGCCCCCAAAACGAGCATGAGCTAAAGATGGCTGCAGTACAGGCCTGGCATAGCATCACCAGAGAAGATACCCAACAACTAGTGATGTCCATGAATCACAGACTTCAAGCAGTCATTGCATGCAAAGGATATGTAACAAAATACTAAACATGACTACTTTAATTTACATGACATTGCTGTATCCCAAACATTATGGTGCCCTGAAATGGGGGAACTATGTATAAACACTGCTGTAATTTCTACATGATGAAGCTAAAATGTTTAAAAATTACCTTTATTAAAATCTGACAATGTGCACTTTAACCACATGTGATTTTTTTTCTATTACAAATCTCAAATTGCGGAGAACAGAGGCTCAAAAAAATAAATGATGGGTCCTTGTCCCAAACATTAGGGAGGGCACTGTCTGTGTTCTTCTTCCTCTCATCTAATGAGAAAGTATTCTCATGCAGCCCTTTGATTAGTTTGATATTACGGCAGCAATGCCTTCACACTGCAATCCAATTAAGCAGACGATATAAACTTTCCAAAACACAGAGGTTGATTTACAGGATGTCAAATGCAAGATAGAACCACTTTATGTCAAACATACTTGTTTTTATGATGAACTATCACCTGCTAACTAAATCAATGACCCAGTGAGATCTAAGATCAAAGACACCATTTGAGCATAACAGTCAAAAAGATAAATGATGTGGTGATGACACCAAAGGACAGCCTTTCAAGTGAGTTACAATCTTCAGTGGATTGAAGTTCTTGTTTTCATACAATAACTTTTTTTGAAAACTTTTTTGAGATTGTTATTTTATGATTCATAGTAATGAAAATTGCTGAAATATTCATTACATTTATTTTACTTGCCCATGCATAAGACATAAAATGAATTTTAATATTTTATACTGTGTTATACACCTGCACTGGTTGATGCTGGGTACAATCAGCAATGACCTATTATGGGAAATGTATTCATTATAAATCATGTTTTTTTTCCTGTTCATTTGTTACATCATTCATTTCCCTCAAAAATAATTGTCATTAGAAACTGCTGATTACTATCGTGAACAAATCCTTGGCAGCTCACTCCATTTAAGTGCCAAGAAAATTCCAACTATTCTCGTATGCCCCAAGGAAGCCAAGGACATTCTCCACAGCCTGAATGTTGCAGATCTTAACAGGTGTAGCCCATTATAGAAGAAATTCAACTCTGCCTACTAATGGGTGGTCAGCTATTAGAGATACAGTGTGGACACAGGACCTTCAGCCCACCAAGTCCGTGCCGACCAACGATCCCCGTACACTAGCACTATCCTGCACACTAGGGACAATTTACAATTTTACCAAAGCCAATTAACTACAAACCTGTACGTCTTTAGATTGTGGGAGCAAACTGGAGCACCCACAGAAAATCCACGTGGCCATATAGACTCCGTATATATGTTCTCCCCGCTCAGCACCCTTAGTCAGGATTGAACCTAGGTCTCTGGCACTGTGAGGCAGCAACTATCGCTGCACCACCGTGCTCTTAGTCTATGACCCTATTGTCCTAGTTTATTGAGGTACAAAGACTCAGTATTAATTGGCCTCTATGGTCTTTGTGTCCTTCCTAGTCATCACCTGGACTCAATGATTCTGTCAAGCATACATGTATCGCACTTATGATCGTTCAAAGTTTAAGGGGATTATTCCTACTTGCAACAACGCAGAGGTGCTGGAAGAACTCAGCAGGCCAGGCAGCAAAAATACATCAGTCAGCATTTCAGGTCGAAGACACTTCATTAGAGAAGTTTCCAAACCAATGACCTACAGGTTTGTAGGTTAACTGTCTTGGTATCATTGTAACTTGTCACTAGTGTGTGTAGGATAGTGTTGGTGTGCGGGCTCAGTGAACCAAAAGGCCTGTTTCCACGCTGTATCTCTAAACTATTTGCTCTCACTTGCTTGTTTGGTGGGTGCCTGTACCTGAGGCTGTACCTTTGCATTTAGCTTAGTCAACAACCTGAGATTTAACCTCGGTTACCAGTTGCCTTCCTCTGACAAATAATATCTGTTACTATTTCTGAGCTTATAATGTACTGCAGTGTGGTTTAGCTGCACTGAAGTTCTTCCCTTTTAATATATTATTTAGCTTTCCCATATCCAAGAAACTTTGTTCAATTATTAAAAACCTCTTTGTACCTGTGATTAAAGTTGTTTTCCCATCAATGCCCACATCTCATCTGATAAGACATTGACATTATTGTAAGTGGAGGAGTAATATGAGTGACAGAAACAACAAAGTAAGCTTATTTTACCCACTAAATTCTCTAACGGGTAAATAGAATTGCACAAAATGCAACACTGAAAGAGAATGGGCTGGGGGCGGGTGGCACCATGGCGCAGCGATAGAGTTGCTGCCTTACAGAATGCCTTGTGGAACTCTCTGCCACAGAAGGTAGTTGAGACCAGTTCATTGGCTATATTTAAGAGGGAGTTAGATGTGGCCCTTGTGGCTAAAGGGATCAGGGGGTATGGAGAGAAGGCAGGTACAGGATACTGAGTTGGATGATCAGCCATGATCATATTGAATGGCGGTGCAGGCTCGAAGGGCCGAATGGCCTACTCCTGCACCTATTTTCTATGTTACAACGCCAGAGACGAGGGTTTGATCCTCGCACGGTCTCCCTGTGACCGCGTGGGTTTTCTTCGGCTGCTACGGTTTATTCACACACACCAAAGACGTACAGATTTGTAAGTTAATTTGGCTTAGGTGAAAATTGTAAATTGTCCCATGTGCCCCGGCATTCCCTCGCTCTCTCGCTCTCTCTCTCTCTCTCTCTCTCTCTCTCTCTCTCTCTCTCTCTCTCTCTCTCTCTACTCCTCCCCCATCAAAGTTGCACCAGCTTCTCATTTTCATCCTACAAACAGCTTACAATGGCCTGTTTCCTTTATCATCGTTACTTTTTTCCGTATCTTTAATTCGTTGTTCTTTATCACTCCACATACGTATCTCCCTTATCCCTGATCAGTCTGAAGAAGGGTCTCGACCCGAAAAGTCACCAACTTCTCTCCAGAGATGCTGCCTCTCCCACAGAGTTATTCCAGCTTTTTGTGTCTAACACGCAACAAAGGCATTTCACTATACCTTGTGACAATGAACTAAACTGAAACTGAAGCTGGTGCAGAGGACTCATTGCCTTTTGATTTCCCAGCATGGTCTTTCCAATGCGTTGTGAGTCTGGGACGGATGTGAGAATGAACTGAACAGTGTTCCACAGGATGGAGTCAAGGCTGCTTAAGTCAAGGACAGTGTTTTATTTGAGAAGTTCTGCAAATTTCTCCTTCCAGCAGACTATGAAGACCTTTCCATCCTTGATCAAATTTCTTTCCTCTTTCTTTTGCACTGAGCATGGTGCATCATTGTGTTGTAGGGCCCCGTGTATGGCTTTTAGGTTACTCTAGAATCCTTGTGTTATGGTGTCTGTGAGTATCTGGATCTTCTCATTCCATCCACCATATCTTCTTTGGGTCACCGTTAGTTTCTGCAATCTTGGTTGGCAAGTCCCGTAGACTTGCTTCTGTTTCTCGTTGAGGCATGTTGAAGTTTCCAATCCTAGAAAGGCTTACGGATCATTAGCACTTAGATCTCTTGATTGGTCTCATCATGTCTGTGCTTCCACTTTGAAGGAACTACCCGAAATTCGGAAAATTCTGGTTGTCTTCGGGTAATGTTTGGGAAATGAAATAATTTTGGGAAATTTCCCAGCCTTCCCCAACTGCACATGTGCGACTGCCACCCCAACTGCGCACGCGCGGATACTGGGCCCACTGCGCATACGCGGGGAGACGCAAAGGGGTCCAATCCGGCCCACATGATGATTTTGGGGGAAAAAAGTATGTATATTTACGACCATCTGCGCCCGCGTCACAATTGAAAATGGCGCCGGTGACGCAGCAGGGACACAAAATGACGCTGTCTCCCCGCACATGCGCAGTGGGCCTGGTATCCGCGCATTCGCAGTCAGTTATGGGAATATAAGGCATTGCCCAATGGAATCACCACAGCTCCTAGGCTGTTTACCAAATTGGTAAAACCTATATTGGCTCTTCTCCGTCAACAAAATTATATAGTAATGGCATATTTAGATGATATCCTTATAGTGGGTCCAACCCTCCAATTGGCGATTCAAGGAATGGCTGCAACCAAGGCTCTGTTTGAGAAGCTGGGATTCGTAATCCATCCAGACAAATCAAAATTGCACCCGGTACGGGTTATGGATTATTTGGGGTTCACCCTAGACACCAATTTAATGAAGATTACCATCCCAACTAATAAACCATATAACCATATAACCATATAACAATTACAGCACGGAAACAGGCCCTCTCGGCCCTTCCAGTCCGTGCCGACCATTTGTTTTCCCCTAGTCCCATCTACCTGTACTCAGACCATACCCCTCCATTCCCTTCACGTCCATATACCTATCCACTTTACTCTTAAATGTTAAAATCGATCCTGCCTCCACCACTTCTGCTGGAAGCTGATTCCACACAGCCACCACCCTCTGAGTAAAGAAGTTCCCCCTCACGTTACCCCGAAACCTCTGTCCCTTAATTTTCATGTCATGCCCTCTTGTTTGAATCTTCCCTACCCTCAATGGGAAAAACGTATCCACGTCAACTCTGTCTATCCCTTTCATCATTTTAAAGACCTCAATCAAGTCCCCCCTTAACCTTCTGCGCTCCAAAGAATAAAGACCTAACTTGTTCAACCTTTCTCTGTAACATGGTTGCTGGAACCCTGGCAACATTCTAGTAAATCTCCTCTGTACTCTCTCTATTTTGTTGACATCCTTCCTATAACTAGGCGACCAAAATTGTACACCATACTCCAGAATTGGTCTTACCAATGCCTTGTACAATTTTAACATTACTTCCCTACTCCTATATTCAATGCTCTGATTTATAAAGGCCAGCACTCCATGCTGGCCTTTATAATAAAGCTACTGCTATTATAGAAGAGTGCCACAATCTTGCTTGCGCCAGGGTACCGACTATTCGGCAAACAGCAAAAGTTATAGGCAAATTGGTAGCTGCATTCCCAGCTGCACGATTCGGACCGCTACACTACCGAAATTTACAAAGATCAAAAATCACAGCATTAAAAACAAATGCTGGTCACTTTGATCGGCCAATTCGGCTACCATCAGAAGCTAGAAATGAGCTACAATGGTGGGTTGACAATATTAGAGAATGTCATAGACCTATCATAGTGGGAAACCCTGATGTTGTGTTACAAACTGACGCAAGCGCACAAGGCTGGGGAGCAACTGATACGATGTCCAGTTGTGGTGGCAGATGGAACTCTCAGGAGTCTACATTCCTGGAGTCACATGGGATAAATTATATAGAAATGCTGGGATTATTTCATGGACTGCGGGCTTACTGTACTAATTCACAGGATTTACATGTCCGCTTCAAATAGATAATACTACAGTGGTGGCTTACATCAATCATATGGGTGGTATCAGGTCGCTATCTTGTGATGAATTGGCTAATACAATTTGGCACTGGTGCATTGAAAGAAACATTTGGATTACTGCGACCTATTTGCCTGGGAAGCTTAATACCGTGGCGGACACCAGGTCACGAGTCTTTAATGACAACATCGAGTGGATGTTGAATCCCCCAATTTTTAGAGATATTATAGCTCATTTTGGGACACCAGATATTGACCTATTTGCGTCCAGGTTGAACCATCAGATACCAACGTATGTGTCATGGGAACCAGACCCTGGGGCAATAGCAATGGATGTGTTTTCGATCCATTGGGGGAAATGGTTTTGCTACGCATTTCCCCCATTCTGCCTCATCAGTCGGGTATTGCAGAAAATTAAACTAGACTCTGCAACTGGTATATTGATCATTCCCGACTGGCCTACACAACCATTGTCACTGATGGTTGATAAAATTCTAAAACAGCCATGGATGGCGATTGGGAAACATCCCAAATTGATTACTCACCCTATTACGGGGATCAGTCATCCTTGCCATGGTCATTTAAACTTGTTGGCTTGCAGGTTCTGAAAAGACCGCTCATCCGGGCAGGCATCTCGTCAAGAGCCATAAACCTTATTGCTGCATCGTGCTGGGAATCAACCCGGAAACAATACCTCACTCAAATCAGAAAGTGGGAGGTTTTCTGTGCCCGGAACAACAAGTCTTCCAACTCGGCAACAATACCTGATGTGTTGGAGTTTCTAGCAGGCCTCCATTTTGATGCTGGCCTCAGCTACAGTGCCATCAACAGCGCCAGGAGTGCGCTGTCTTCATACCTGGATATAGGTGTCGGCTCCAACCACCTGGTGTCTAAACTAATGAGGGGAGTGTTCAACACCAACCCTCCACGACCCAGATATACAGTAACGTGGGATGTGGGGATCATGCTGACCCTAATGAGGAGCTGGGCTCCAATAGATGAGCTACCATTGAAACAGCTCACCCTCAAGGTGGTGATGCTCATGGCACTGACGACAGTCCAACGAGTCCAGACGTTACAGAAACTGCGACTGGACAGCATGGTGGCCACCCCTGGTCAAATAAAATTCTTTGTCAAAGAATTATTAAAACAGCACAGGCCAGGGGCGCATGGGCTGCAGCTGGAATTTCGGGCGTACCCTGTAGATGCCACACTCTGCATAGTCACCCATCTCCACCACTACATCCGAGTTACTGGAGTTATCAGGATGAAGGAACAGGGACTCCTCATCAGCCATAAACCTCCGCATCGTCGAGTGACTACACAGACTATCGCCAGGTGGCTCAGGGTGGTGCTGGATGCAGCAGGAGTTGCTACTGACATTTTTAAGTCTCATTCCACCAGGGCTGCATCCACATCAGCAGCGAGAGCCATGGAGGTGCCCATGGACCACATTCTCGCCACTGCGGGCTGGGCCAGTGAAAAAACTTTTCAGCGGTTCTATAACAAGCCTCTGGCCGCCCCTGCGACATTCGCAGAAGCTATCCTGGGAACCGCTCAGTAAATGCCTGTCCCCGAATTAGGGGTTTGTTGTTTATTTGATTAATAAATTGTGTTGATTTTTCAGCCAGTTTCGACTGAACTCCATTAACAGTCTTCCTCCATCAGAATGGCGGCAGTGTGATAAGCATGGACGTTGTCCAGGGCGTGAAATCACAGAACTTTGAAATCTTCACGAAGTCACTCACGTGACTCCGAAGTAAAATAGTAAGGTTAAACGAGAACTTAAGTTGAGAACTTGAAGGTTGATCTGTATTTTACGAGGAGTCGCGGTGAGGGATTTCGTGCCCACCGCTCCCACCCTCTATCATAAGGTCAACCAGGTAGTTCTATGGTTTTCATCTTACTATTTTTAGTCATGGTGGTTCTGTGATTCCACACCGCTGCTTTGAAGGATGCCGCGCATGCGTGTTGGCGGGGTCTTCACGAAATCCCTCACCGCGACTCCTCGTAAAATACAGATCAACCTTCAAACTTGGTAAGTTCTCGTTTAATCTTACTATTAAACACTACAACCGCAAATAAGCTCTGAACTTCAATAGACATTATTATTATTGCGCAACTATTGTTTGTTTTTTGAGTATGTGTGTGTGTATATATAATGTATATGTATATGGACATGCAAATATATATTATATATGCATGTGTGTGTGTGTGTGTGTGTGCGTGTGTGTACCTGGGTATGTGTGTACATATACACACTGAACTTTTTTTTCTCTCGTTTATCATATTGTTTACAGTGTACTATGTTGTGCCCATATTGTGTGGTGTTGTGATGCAGCAGGTAAGACTTTCATTGGTCTACCTGGGACACATGGCAATAAAACACTCTTGACTATATTTCTTGTTTCCCTTTCCCCTGACTCTCACTCTGAAGAAGGGTCTCAACCCGAAGCGTCAACTATTTATTTTCTCCAGAGATGCTGCCCAATGCTGATGCTGAGTTACTCCAGCTTTTTGTGTCTACCTTCAGTTTGAACCAGCATCTGCAGCTCCTTCCTACAAATCGCTTTGTGGAACTGGGTGGCTGAATTTGACTCGGGACTTGAGCTGGCTTGGATTGTGGCTTGGAGCAGCTACTCCACCAACTTGCTGTCTATTTTGACCTCAAGCCAATTTCCTACAGTGTTACAAGCCGACTACCGGGAGTCCATTATGTCTAAAGCCACATCTCTTACGAGAGTGCATCTCCATATTAACAAGAAGTGTATTTAAAAGAAAACAAAACACTTGGAAAATGCTTTGGAATGACTCTGCTCTTAAGGGAGCATTATTTGCAAAAATCTATATTTTAAACGTTGAAGCAGCGCTGGGATTAACACAGGTGTTTCGATCAGTCCTGGATAATAAATGTAACTTCCACAGAAACATGTCTTAATAAAACAGGACAAGCAAGGTTCCACACAATATGGGCACTGTTCAATCAATAAAGCCAATAGCAAACAGCAGTCACTGCAACAAATGTCAAATATATTGTAAATACTTCCGAGTATACTGCTTATGGACAGAGCAATATTGTGTAGCTTTGCACAGGAAAGCTAATACATTGTGTAATTGAGGACGGCTACAGTGAAAATAATGTAACATAATACATTATTATAGATCTGGAGATGTAGAGATTCTTTTGTGTAGAGCGTGTATTACCTAGCAACCGCTGGGGAGAAAGAGCTGGTCACAGTAACTACTTTAAATTGTCTTTTGGTGCAGGCAGCAAGCAATTCAATTAAAATCCATTAAGCTATCAGGTCACAATCATTTTGTTACTTCGAGTCCATACTCCACATCAAATGAAATATGGCAATGTGAAATTTATAAAGGGATTTCTAACACATTCCTAAGTATCCCTTTCTCTTACGCTCTGTAGCTCAAAGGTTTGGGTGGTCACGTGGTACCACCGGGTGAAATCTGAGGTGGATTTTTCTCCTACTGCAAGCAGATAAAGTAAAACTATAAATGCAAAATTGAAAATCCAGCTTTATCAATATCTTCATAAAAATTAATCAATATGAGGGATACTCAATGGGAAGCAATTTTTCACAATCAAAATTTAAATGTTACAAATGTTCTGATCCATTAGGATGTCAAACAACATTGAATTTATAGGAGAACACAACACACGTGGTGAATCAAAGTGAACTGCATGTACGTAGAACTGCTGTGAGCTATAAAGACTGGGGAGATTATTATTACTGCCATTAATGCAAAATGTTCAAATAACATCCCTGTCTGATAGTCCAAGCAAAGTGTTAACCTATTTATTATAAATGTGCTAAAGCGCAAAGTGCAGTATAGGACAATGGAGGTCTGTAGGAGGCTTTAAAATAATCTCATCAAAGTTGTCATTTATAGCCTGTGATTCTGTGCGGAAAGAGATCACTGGCTGAACCCTTTGAGCATAGCAGTTATACAACCGTATCAGAATAAAAAAAATATACCACTTCAACTTGGTCCCTATTCCCGGATGACCAGGGATTTAACAATGCCTTGTGCATTTAATGCCATTTCGTAATAGCCAATGTTATATATTTAGCAAAATCTGAAATAAAATAAGGAAATGTGTTCAAAATGAAATGGAACCATATCGCTCAAATTTTGGGAGTTTTGATCATGGAACACAAACTTCAGCTAGAGGCAAGTGGTAGAGATATTCATGTGGTAGACACAAAATGCTGGAGTAACTCAGCAGGACAGGCAGCATCTCTGGAGAGAAGGAATGGGTGATGTTTCGGGTTGAGACCCTTCTTTAGACTGAATCAAGAAGATAAGGAAATGTAAGGTGGTGTGAAAACAAGACAAAGGGGATGGAGATCAAGGAAGATGTAGAATAGATCATTGTTTGCTAGAAGGTAACTACAAAGCAAACATAAATGTAACAAGGACAGTCAGACTACTCGGAGAACTGAGAAGGGGGAGGGATGGAGAGAGAGGGAAGGCACAGGTTACTTGAAGTTAGAGAAGCCAATATTCATACCCCTGGGTTGTAAGCTGCCCAAGTGAAATATGAGTTGTTTCTGCTCCAATTTGCGCTGGGCCTCACTCTGACAATGGAGGATGCCCAGGACAGATAGGTCAGTGTTGGAATGGGAGGGGGAATTAAAGTGTTTAGCAAACGGGAGATCAGGAATAGGCGATGTTTCAGGTCGAGACCCTTCTTCAGACCCGATTTCACGTTCTTATCACAAGCTATCTCTTGACTGTGCAACCAACCGGGCCGGATTTAGATGAAGAGAGGCCCTAGGCTATTCCACTTGTGAGGCCCTTCCAAATCCCCCACCCCCACGACGAGAGGAAGATGGAAGAGTCCACCAGATTGACACCGATGTGCAGCCGAGCGTGGCCAATGAGATAAGGACTGGAAAGCTGTGCTTTTTATTTATTGCCAGTGCTAGTGTCGAGTTATCGGCTTAAAATACTATTATTCCGAAATGGAGGGCAAGAAAAATTACTGAAGTGTTGTTTAGAGACTACAGTGCGTTGTTACAGCACATGTAAGAAAGGCCTATGACAGTGTCAAAAATATTATACACCAGGCCCATACGAAGCTTTTCAAAAAGGGGGATGGCATGGCAGGATTACAAACATTTTATGTGAAATAAGTGCACGCAACACATATCACAAGCATGAAGCACAAATACCCTTGCGGCTGGGGTCCAGGGCCCTGGAAGCTCTGGGGTTTTAGATGCTCTCTGGTGCATTCTGAGCCTTATTTTGGTGCATTTTTGCAAAAGAATATGTGACCAATATTTCAGAAATAATTTTGGTCGAGTCAAGAGTAATGAGAGGTTGGAATGGAATGATCGGGGTCATTGTTGTATACCATTTTTTAAATCGAGAATTAAAGCTGTCCTTGTTTTAGTAATCAAGTTGTACTGTAAAATGTTATGTAAAATGTTATAAAGGAGCATGCAAACATTGCAAATAAATGTGTTTTTGTAGTAAATAAAAACTTTTTTTAGAAAATGTTTTGTGTGTTAATTTGATTGCCTGTTACTGTTCGACTGTATTAGTGTGTGCACATTAAAAATATGATGCAAAATGAAAGTCGCAAATTATGGAATTTATATTTTTCAGTAATGTTATCAAGGAAAATAAAGCAGTTCCAATTGTTTGATATTATTCATATGGAGGAGAAAATATAATTGCTCTAAAACCTACCTTAATTTTGCAATCTCACTAAAGATAATCCCCCTTTCCCTCTCCCCCTCCTCCTTCCCCCTCCCTCTCCCTCCACCTCTCTCTCCCTCCCCATCTCTCTCTCCCCCTCCCCTCTCTCTCTCCCCCTCCCCTCTCTCTCTCTCTCTCTCTCCCTCCCCTCCCCCTCTGTCTCAACCCCCCCTTTCCTCTCTCACATCCCCCCCTCCCTGCCTCCCCCTCTCTCTCCCTCCCACGCAGCGAGGCTCCGACTCAACGCCGCAGACACCGCAGCCCCCCCCCTGAACAATGAACGAAAGATATACAAAAAAACTATTGTGGGCACTCCCACAACGCAATATTCCATTACTTACCTGTAGAAGACACCTAGGATCTTTGGTAGACATGAGGCATCAGTGTGATTGTGTGGAGTGCAAATGGAGATCTGAACCCGCCCGAGCCCACTACGCATTCGCGGAGAGACCGCATCATTTTGCATCGCTACTGAGTCACCGGCTTCCCCCAACTGCACAAGCGCGGATGGTTGCAATTTTTTTCCCCAAACCTTCCAGCGGGCTGCAACCAGAATTCCGAGTAATTTCCGTCAAAGTGGAAACACTGATACTGCTCCAATTTTTTTTCCTAGGGATTTTTTTTACTCTGGGAAAAAGACACCTTGGCCGGAGGCCCCCTAGATTTTGAGGCCCCAGGCTTCAGCCTATGAAGCCTATAGGTAAATCCAGCCCTGCTGAGGCCCCCTTAGATCTCGAGGCCCTAGGCAAGCCGATGAGGCTTATATGTAAATCCAGCCCTGGCAGCCAGACACAACTCCAAACCCATCTTTAAATTCTATGGCCGTTCCCTTTGCACCTGACTTTTACAAAAACAGGATATTGCCTGTTTTTTTATGTACCTGGGAAGTCAAGAGGTTGTGCAAGGTGTGCCAAGCCATATGATTTCCCTCTCGCCAAAGTAAACCGCAAATGAAGACGACAGCGTAAAACCAGTTAAAAATGAAAACTCGCAAAATAAAACTGCTCTAAATGCTTTTCATAAGCTATACATGGATGCCCATATTGCAGCATACTTTATTGAAGTCACTTCATACTGGAACCACTGTTGCCTGAGCATTTGGAAAACTGACCCCACAAAATAAGATGAGTGCACAACAAATCAGTTTGTTCATTAGTTGTTCACACGCTATGATCCAGGGCACCACCTGACTGTCATTCACTCATATATTCTTCAAATTTCCAACATCTCAACAATCTCAGCAGCGCCTCTCTGCTGGTACAACAAAGCAGTGCTTTACAAGAAAGGAACATTTTGCTGACTAGATGAATCACAAAGCTCGGATAAAGAGATATTAGCAGTGGCGTCAAATAAAAAGCATGCACCAGTCATCAGTCTGAGCGGCATCACCTTTCCTCAATCGCACTGGCTAGGAATCCACATCTCACAGAAGCCCATTTACAAGATAAGATTGCTGCTTGAGATGGATCCTCTGCAGTTGTCACACAATCCTGGGCAAAAAAACTCTGCAAGTGACATGTTAGAAAGTGCAATAGTCTCGGCTGTGTATGAATAGTTGTCGATCATAATTCTCCCAGACTTTCACAGCCTTTCCACAAATATAACTTATCAGTAATATGAATTTCTAAATCCAATCTACAAGAGTCTCTCTTGACTGGCTTCAATGTTTTCAGGGGAGTGCATTAAGAGAACCTCGATGCATGGTGGCACAGTGGTAGAGTTGCTGCCTCACGGTGCCAGAGACCCAGGTTTAATCCTGACTATGGGTGATGTATGTACGTTCTCCCTGTGACCGCATCGGTTTTCACCGGGTGCTCCGGTTTCTTCCCACACTCCAAAGACGTACAGGTTTGTAAGTTAATTGGCTTTGGTAAAAATTGTAAATTGTCCATAGTGTGTAGGATAGTGCTCGTTTACAGGGTGATCACTAGTCGGAGTGGACTCGGTGGGCCGAAGGGCCTGTTTCCACGCTGTATCTCTGAAGTCTAAAGTCAATAGATCTACAGAAGTGTCTCAACAAAAAACGTCACTAATCCATGTTCTCCAGAGATGCTGCCTGACCCGCTGAGTTACTCCAGCACTCTGTGTCCTTTTGTCAATGCCAGCAAGTGCAGTTGCTTGTTTCTACCTTCTGCTGTAAGTCACTGTTGGCCCAAGTCACTGAAGAAAGTGAGCGAGATCTTAGCAGCAAGACCAAACGTGTATCATTTGTTGACTCAGGGAAGTCTCATCCTTGATTTTGTTGAACTGGCGGGACGGTGGCGCAGCGGTAGTGTTGTTGCCTTACAGCGCTTGCAGCGCCGGAGACCCGGGTTCGATCCGGACTACAGGTGCTGTCTGTACGGAGTTTCTTACTTCTCCCCGTGACCTGCGTGGGTTTTCTCCAAGATCTCCCACACTTCAAAAACGTACAGGTGTGTACGTAAATTGGCTTGGTAAATGTAAAAATTGTCGGTAGTGTGTGTAGGATAGTGCTAATGTGCGGGGATCGCTGGTCGTTGCGGACCCGGTGGGCTGAAAGGCCTGTTTCCGCTCTGTATCTCTAAACCAAACTAAACTAAACTAAAAGTGACAATAAGCAGATTAATAATGGTGCAATTGTCATTATTTCCCGTGAAATCTCCCATGACGTTAGAAGGTCCATGCATATACACCTAAATGAAGAAACATAGAAACATTGAAAATAGGTGCAGGAGTAGGCCATTTGGCCCTTCGAGCCTGCACCGCCATTCAATATGATCATGGCTGATCATCCAACTCAGTATCCTGTACCTGCCTTCTCTCCATACCCCCTGATCCCTTTAGCCACAAGGGCCACATCGACCTCCCTCTTAAATATGGCCAATGAACTGGCCTCAACTACCTTCTGTGGCAGATAATTCCAGAGACTCACCACTCTCTGTGTGAAAAATGTTTTCCCATCTCGGTCCTAAAGGAATTCCCCCTTATCCTTAGACTGTGACCCCTTGTTCTGGACCTTCCCAACATCGGGAACAATCTTCCTGCATCTAGCCTATCCAACCCCTTAAAAATGTTGTAAGTTTCTATAAGATCCCCCCTCAGTCTTCTAAATTCAAGCGAGTACAAGCCAATTCTATCCAGTCTTTCCTCATATGAAAGTCCTGACATCCCAGGAATCAGTCTGGTGAACCTTCTCTGTACCCCTTCTATGGCAAGAATGTATTTTCTCAGGTTTGGAGACCAAAACTGTACGCAATACTCCAGGAGTGGTCTCACCAAAACCCTGTACAACTGCAGTAGAACCTCCCTGCTCCTATACTCAAATCCTTTTGCTATGAATGCTAACATACCATTTGCTTTCTTCACTGCCTGCTGCACCTGCATGCCTACTTTCAATGATTGGTGTACCATGACACCCAGGTCTCGTTGCATCTCCCCTTTTCCTAATTTGCCACCATTAAGATAATAGTCTACCCTCCTGTTTTTGCCAACAAAGTGGATAACCTCACATTTATCCACATTATACTGCATCTCCCATGCATTTGCCCACTCACCCAGCCTATCCAAGTCATCTTGCAGCCTCCTAGCATCCTCCTCACACCTAACACTACCCCCCAGCTTAGTGTCATCCGCAAACTTGGAGATGTTGCATTCAATTCCCTCATCCAAATCATTAATATATATTGTAAATAGGTGGGGTCCCAGCACTGAGTCTTGCGGTACCCCACTAGTCACTGCCTGCCATTCTGAAAATGACCGTTTACTCCTACTCTTTGCTTCCTGTCTGCCAGCCAGTTATCCACATCAATACTGAACCCCCAATACCGTGTGCTTTAAGTTTGTATACTAATCTCTTATGTGGGACCTTGTCGAAAGCCTCCTGAAAGTCTAGATATAACACATCCACTGGTTCTCCCTTATCCACTCTGCTAGTTACATCCTCGAAAAATTCTATAAGATTCGTCAGACATGATTTACCTTTCATAAATCCATGCCGACTTTGTCTAATGATTTCACCACTTTCCAAATGTACTGCTATCCCATCTTTAATAACTGACTCTAGCAGTTTCCCCACTGCCGATGTTAGACTAACTGGTCTGTAATTCCCCGTTTTCTCTCGCCCTCCTTTTTTAAAAAAGTGGGGTTACATTAGCTACCCTCCAATCCTCAGGAACTACTCCAGAATCTAAGGAGTTTTGAAAAATTATCACTAATGCATCCACTATTTCTGTGGCTACTTCCTTGAGTACTCTGGGATGCAGCCTATCTGGCCCTGGGGATTTATCGGCCTTTAATCCATTCAATTTACCCAACACCACTTCTCGGCTAACCTGGATTTCACTCAGTCGCTCCACCTTATTTGACCACCGGTCCCCTGCTATTTCTGGCAGATTATTTATGTCTTCCTTAGTGAAGACAGAAATAAAGTAGTTATTCAATTGGTTTGCCATGTCCATGTTCCCCATGATCAATTCACCTGTTTCTGACTGCAAGGGACCTATATTTATTTGTTTTAACTAATCTCTTTCTCTTCACATATCTATAAAAACTTTTGCAGTCAGTTTTTATGTTCCCTGCCAGTTTTCTTTCATAATCTATTTTCCCTTTCCTAATTAAGCCCTTTGTCCTCCTCTGCTGAACTCTGATTTTCTCCCAGTCCTCCGGTAGGCTGCTTTTTCTGGCTAATTTGTATGCTTCATCTTTTGATTTTATACTATCCCTGATTTCCCTTGTTATCCATGGATGCACTACCTGCCCTGATTTATTCTTTTGCCAAACTGGGATGAACAATTGTTGTAGTTCATCCATGCAGTCTTTAAATACTTTCCATTGTACATCCACTGTCAACCCTTTAAGAATCACTTGCCAGTCGATCTTGGCCAATTCACTTCTCATACCTTCAAAGTTACCTTTGTTTAAGTTCAGAACCCTTGTTTCTGACTTAATTATGTCACTCTCCATCCTAATGAAGAACTCAACCATATTATGGTCACTCTTGCACAAGGGCCCCGCACAACAAGACTGCTAACTAACCCTTCCTCATTACTCAATACCCAGTCTAGTATAAAGGCACGACTCTGGAAATCTGCAGACTGTTGGCAGCCCACAGGCTGAACGACAACAGGATTCAGCAGAGATTCTGAGTGCAATTGGGAACACTTCATTCGCAAACTTGCCAGGCAATTCTGCCACAGGTCAGAGAAAATGGAGATGTTAAAAGACTAGAGGTCATTTAAGGTTCTAAGTGAGAGAGGAAAGTTTAATGGAGATGTACATCCCCCATTCCTCCTCTCCAGAGATGCTGCCTGTCCCGCTGAGTCTATCTTTGGCATTTAAGAGACTTTTGCATAAGAACATGGATATGCAGGCAATGGAGTGATATATATGATGTGCATGCAGAGGAGATTAGTTCGGCATGAATTTGTGAGCAAAAAGCCTGTTCCTGTGCTGTGCTACGTTCTATGTTCTATGAGGAAGAATGTTCCCACTGCTTTTAATGGAACAAATTAACCACAAGAAACTTTAGGAAGAGTCTAGTAATTTAAAAAGACTTTCAAGTAGAACTATTAGTGTAAAAACACTTCTATAAATCTGTCCAACAATTAAAAAAAATATTTCTAGTTTCCTACTAACGAATTGTTTTAAGTGTTTTCTGAGATTTTCACGAAGTTTCTAAGCCATTTGCTCTTTAATTACTTAAAAGCTTTTGAATATTATTGAGTGCCTCAAAATTATCCAGAAGCATTAAAAATGTTTTCAAGAGAGTTATGATCTTTGACTATAATATATTTGAGGTCGGGTACTGAACTCGGCTGGGAAATGCAGTTAATTTCTGACCACTGTAACTACTGTAGAACACTAAGAATTACAGAGCATAGATTCGGGTGGAACTGTGGCGCAGCGGTAGAGTTGCTGCCTTACAGTGCCAGTGGCCCGGGTTCGATCCTGACTACGGGTGCTGGCTGTATGGAGTGTGCACGTTCTCCCCATGACGTGCGCGGATTTTCTCCGACATCTTCGGTTTCCTCCCACACTCCAAAGACGTGCAGATTTGTAGGTTAGTTGGTATAATTGTAAAATTGTCTCTAGTGTGTAGGGTAGTGCTCGTATACGGGGCGATCATTGGTCAACGTGGACTCTCTGGACCGGCGTGGACTTGGGCTGAAGGGCCTGTTTCCACGCCGTATCTCTAAACTAAACTAAATATGTAGGAAAGAACTGCAGATGCTGGTTTAAACTGAAGATAGACACAAAATGCTGGAGTAACTCAGCGGGACACAGCATCTCTGGAGAGAAGGAATAGGTGATGTTTTGTGTCGAAACCCTTCTTCAGACTGATGTGAACTATGCATTGTTGACAAACTATATGGTGCTTGTTTCATCCGAGGGCTTATTAATTAATATTTATACAATTAATATATAGAACGAGTCAATATCTTTCACCATGTCTTGATTAGTACAGATGTCAGAGGTTATGAGGAGAAGGCTGGAGAATGGGGTTAAGAGGGAGAGATAGATCAGGCATAATTGAATGGTGAAGTAGACTTGATGGGCCAAATGGCCTAATTCTGCTCCTGTCTCTTATGACCTTATGAATGCCAGAGATCTCTGTATGTAATTCACCCTGGATCTATTTTCTGGGATCTTCTGAAATGATGGCCAGCACAGTGGCACAGCTGGCAGAGCTGTTTCCTCATGGCGCCAATTACCCAGGTTCGATCCTGACCTTGGTGCTGCCTGTGTGGAGTTTGCACGTTCTCCCTGTGACAACGTTGGATTTCATGCCGAAGGTTTTGTTTTTTGTGCTATATCTCCAAAGTCTAAAGTCCAGTTACTCCACACGGTATCTGTCCTGATATTAATTTCTGTCAAACAGGATTATGACCCTACAATCTAGTTGCTTCTCTCCATGATCTCTGTAGTATCGATCAATGCTGAACTGAATAAAGTCTGAATCATCTGCATGGATTGTAAAGTTTTGTACATAACATCTTCTCGGTGGAGGGTATTTCATTGGAAACAGCATTCCTATCTATTGATCTGTTTTTGGCCATTGTGACCTAAATGCATAGAATTAGGACTCTTTAAAATAATAATTATACAGGGAATGACTGCCATTGCTCAGTGAACATAAAATGCAGCGCTTGCAGTCATGAGGTGATGCCACAATTGTTGGACCAAAGTCTGTGTATTTGGTCTTTTGACCCCTGCTACACTTTTGGCTGGCAAAGAATGGAAGACTTTGGTACTTTCAGCTGCCCTCTCCATTGAAGTTATAATCCTATAAAGCTTTTATTGCCTAATGGCTTATGCTGAACTTATTCACTGATGGAGCAGTCGTGAACCTATCTCTCAGTGCGTGATCGAGCAACTTCTCAACCGTGCAGGGCCCTTAAATGTATTTCAGCACAATGATATTATCACTCCCTGTTTTTCCCATTTTTGGTTTAGTTTAGAAAGACAGCACGGAAACAGGCCCTTTAGCCCACCGAGTCCTCGCCGACCAGCGATCCCCGCACACTAGCACTATCCTACACACACAAAGATCAATGTACAATTTACAGAAGCCAATTAACCTACAAACCTGTACGCCTTTGGAGGAAACCGCAGCACCTGGAGAAAACACAAGCAGGTCACTGGCAGAACGTACAAACTCCGTACAGGCAGCACCTGAAGTCAGGATCGAACCCGGGTCTCTGGCACTGTAAGGCAGCAACTCTACCACTGCGCCACCGTGCCGCCCTGTTTAGGGTTAGGTTTATTATTGTCATGAGTTCTGAGGTACAGTGATAATATTTGTCCTGCATGTTATCCTATCAGATTAAATTATATTATACGTACAGTGCCCTCCATAATGTTTGGGACAAAGACCCCTAACTTATTTATTTGCCTCTGTACTCCACAATTTGAGATTTGTAATAGAAAAAATCACAAGTGGTTAAAGTGCACGCTGTCAGATTTTATTAAAGGCCATTTTAATATATTTTGGTTTCACCATGTAGAAATTGCAGCTGTGTTTATACATAGCCCCCCATTTCAGACAGGGCCGGAAATCCCGGAGGGGCCAGGGAGGACACGTTTCCCCCTCCCTGTTTTGAGAGGTGGGGGACGATCCCTGCCATTTTTTGTAATCCGGATTTTAAAACTCGGTGAAATCTCCGCTTTCCGCGAGAGAGTGGGGGTGGGACTGATGATCGAGGGCGCCGATTGGACGAGGGAGACGTCGGTCAGCAGGAAATGGGGGGGGGGACCATGATGATTCAGCGCGATGATTGGAGGAGGGAGGTGTCGGTCAGAGGCAGAAGTAGGGGAGATGGACTGAGGTTACAGCGCGGTGATTGGAGGAGGGAGCCGTCCTGGTGGAGCAAAGATCATAGAGCAGAGCTTGAATTGCATGCCCAGGTCATAGGGACACAAGTGAAAATCACTCTTGGCACTCTGGACACAGATTGTCCCTCATCCGCAGCCAGGATCGATTCCGGGTCTCTGGCGCTGCAATCGCTGCCGAACAGCCGCTGGACCATCCCCGTCCCCACCCGAGTGTGCCCCACACATGCCCGGGGGTGGCCAGAGACGTCGGGAGTCAGACGGGTACAGTTCTTAAAAGAGCAACCACAGTTCTGGAAAAAAGGTCTTGTGGACAGATGAGACGAAGATTAACTTATATCAGAATGATGGCAAGAGCAAAGTATGGCGGAGAGGAGGAACTGCCCAAGATCCAAAACATACCACCTCATCCATGAAACACAGGGGTGGGGTGTTATGCCCTGGGCATGTACGGCTGCTGAAGGTACTGGCTCACTTATCTTCATTGATGATACAACTGTTGATGGTGGTAGCATAATGAATTTTGAAGTGTATACACACATCCTATCTGCTCAAGTTCAAACAAATGCCTCAAAACCCATTGGCCGGCGGTTCATTCTACAGCAAGACAATGATCCCAAACATACTGCTAAAGCAACAAAGGAGTTTTTCAAAGCTAAAAAGTGGTCAATTCTTGACTGGCCAAGTCAATCACCCGATCTGAACTCAATTGAGCATGCCCTTTATGCTGAAGAGAAAACTGAAGGGGACTTGCCCCCAAAACAAGCATAAGCTAAAGATGGCTGCAATTCAGGCCTGAGACACCCAGCAACTGCTGATGTCCATGAATCACAGACTTCAAGCAGTCATTGCATGCAAATAATATACAATAAAACACTAAACAAGACTACTTTCATTTACATGACATTGCTGTGTCCCAAACATTATGGTGCCCTGAAATGGGGGGACTATGTATAAACATTGCTGTAATTTCTACATGGTGAAACCAAAATGTATAAAAATGGCCTTTATTAAAATCTGACAATGTGCACTTTAACCACATGTGATTTTGTTCTATTACAAATCTCAAATTGTGGGGTACAGAGGCAAATATATAAATGATGGGTCTTTGTCCGGAACATTTTGGAGGGCGCTGTATATACAATCAAGTCAAACTCAAGTACAGTAGGTAGAACAAAGAGAAGAATACAGATCTCAGCATTGTAGCACATCGGTTTTCTGATTTAATTTGACAAATGTATAGTTCTCCTCTGAAACCGCCCTAGGTGCAGTGCTGTTTCCAACCTAGCTCATCAAACAGATTATCTTAAGATCTTTGCGGGGCTACTAGTAGTAAATATGTGATAAGTTTCGACCTTAGTTCTGCAAGTAAAATCATTTTCTTTCATTTCCTCACTGCAGCATAAAGTGCCTGTTCAATCTTGAACTGGTCTCCCACCACAGGAATTCGAAATGGCCTTGAAGAATATTTCCATCCTCTCTATGAGAGAAGTAAATAACTCACAAGCTCTGTTGTGTACCCTCTGGTTCCACATGAACAGCCATTTATTTTATCCTCACATAAACAGAAATAAAGGCACTCTACTGAAACCTCCTGTATATTTACCCTCTACAGCCAGCATTTCACTGGCTCTGATTGTCTTGTCTGAATTTGTTATTGCTTTAAGAACAACTACTGCTTATTATTGGTGGGCGGCTTGGTGGTGCAGTGGTGCCTTACAGCACCAGATGCCCGGTTTCGATCCTAACTATGGGTGCTGTCTGTACGGATTTGCACACTCTCCCTATGACCTGTGTGGATTTTCTCCGGGAGCTCCGGTTTCCCCCCCACACTCCAAAGATGTACAGGTTTGTATGCTAATTGGCTTGGTAAAAATGTAAATTGTCCCTAGGATAGTGTTCGTGTACGGGGATCGCTCGTGTGCGGGGACTCGCTGGGCCGAAGGGCCTGTTTCCATGCTGTGCCTGTAAACTATACTAAATTAAACTTATTGCATTTCTGCTCCCTGTCACTAAGTACCAGTACCCTTGATGCTTGCGACAATACTCCGGTGGATTTACTGGCCAAATAGTCATACGCCTTTGGCCCAAATTTTCCACGCCGACCAACATGCCCCATCTACACTAGTCCTGTCTGCATTTGGCACATATCTCTCTAAACCTATCCTATCCATGTACCTGTCCTAATTATTTTTAAACGTTGTTATAGTACCTGCCTCAATTATCTCCTCTGGTAGCCTCGTTCCATATACTACCACCCTTTGTGTCAAAAAGTTTCCCCTCGTGTTCCTATTAAAGCTTTCCCCTTTCACCTGAAAATTGTAGCGATTCATTCCGGTCCTCGAAAGTGGTAAAGTGTATCAATAGACATTTAATTTTTTTAAGTGCCAAATAAAATTATTTTACAAAATAGGCAAATAAATTCTGGGAATACACGTCTGTTGCTTATTTGCACTTGGCACGGTTCTAACAAACTTCTTGAAATGACAAAATAACAGTAAAAATGTGATTCTCTGGAACTATGGACACATTTGAATAGGAATCAATGGAAATTAAAATGAAAAGCAGTGTGAAATGGCAAATGAGTAGGAGACCGAATCTCAATAGTTCTCAAGAGATGAATGAGGTTCTGTGTAATTGTATTTTTTGCTCTATTCTTCCATTATGATAAGCGTGTGATTCCATTTCTCTTTAGTGTTTCCTTAAGGAGCCGTTTACCAAACCAGTTGGACAAAATGTGTTCCAATGGGGGCTTAAACTTAACATTACAGTCACTATGATATAAAGTTTATTACTTGTTATTTTTATGCATGTAAAAATCTCTTCCCCCTGATTTCACACTAAGCCATTCACAGATGAGTGAATGAGATTGTTCATGGATCTATAGCTCCATATTTTACATATTTTGGACATAATTTTAATAATAAAAATTGTGTCCTCATTTTTTCAACTTCCATGCATTTTCATTCGCTCCCAAGAGCCTGAATATAGTCATACAGTCATACAGCATGGAAACAGGCCCTATGTCCAACTCACTCATCCTGACCATGATCTAACCTCGTCCCAACAACCCATGTTTGACTCATATTCCTCTAAACCTTTCTTAATCGTGTACCCATCCAAATGTATTTTTACTGTTGTTATTGTACCTTCCTCAATACTTCCTCTGGAAGCTCGGTTCATATATCTACCACCTTTTGTGTAAAAGAGTCACCTCTCAGGTTCCCAGTAAATCTTTCGCCTCTCAACTTAAACCTACGGCTAGTTCTTGATTCCCCTACTCTGGAAAAAGGACTGTTCATTCACCCTGCCTATTCCCTCTACCATGTTATACACCCCTATAAGATCATCCTCAGCACCCTGAATAAAGTCCTAGCCGATCCAACCTCTTCCTAAATTTCAAGCCATCAAGACCTAACAAATCTTATCTACAACCTGACCAGCTTAATAGCATCTTTCCGATAACAGGTTGACCAAAACTGAAAACAATACTCCAAGTCTAGTCTCACCAACATCTTGTACAACTGTATCATTTTTCCACCTTCTCCTTATAGTTAACACCCTCCAATCTAGACAGCACTCTGGGAAATCCATTTTGCTTCCACTCCAAAACCTTCACATCCTTCTTATGATGGGGCAACCAGAACTGCACACAATACTCCAAATGTGGTGTAGCCTATAAAGCTGCAACATGATTTCCTGTCTCTTACACTCAATGCCCCAATCAATGAGGGCAAGCAGACCATCTTTACCACTATCTACTTGTGCTGCCACTTTCAGGGAGCTATGGACCCCAAGATCCCTCTGTATATCAATGGTGTTAAGGATCTTATACACTTTCTTCTTACATTTAACCTCCCATAGAGCAACTCCTCACACGTTGCTAAGATTAAACTCCATCTGCTATATCTCCACCCATTTCTGTAGCTGGTCCCATTGTATACTTTGACAACTTTCCTCACTGTATGCAACTTTAGCATAGTTTGCTTCTATGCACATTAATTTTACATTTTGACATTAGGCACAGATGTAAAAGGGCATCTGATGACAAAAAAGTCAAAGAAATCTGTAGGTCACCCATCAAATTTTGTGAGAGTTATTAGGTTAACCGTCGCTTGTAATGGGAATCAATACTAATTATTTTTATTGATGAAAGCTAGCCCTGTGCTGATATGGATATTTTTGACCTACAGCATCTTCTTATTTTAACATTAATGATAGATATACGTATAAATGTCATGAAGACCTGAAATCAGATTGCCAGCCTTATCAAAGGAATAAAATATGTCGTGTGTCATAATTTTTGCAAACCCGATATTATGTGTTGAAGAAATGCCCGTAAGTATTCACCTTTAATATTTAACGCTTCGCAAATAGCTAACAAGTCAATTCAGTGACACAAGGGACGAGAAATAAAAACTTCCCTATAGACAATGCACAATTGCTGAAGAAACCCAATTTTATCAATAGAGTCCTATCCATTTTGGGAAGCTTTACAGTGCATTTCATCTCCAGAATGGAATGCTTGTTCTATAAAGATGCCAAAAGAAAATGGAGGGTACACAAAAGGCTGCAGAAACTCAGCGGGTGCAGCAGCATCTAAGGAGCGAAGGAGATAGGTGACGTTTCGGGTCGAGACCCTTCTTCAGACTGGTCAGGGATCAGGGAAACGAGAGATATGGACGGTGATGTGGAGAGATAAAGAACAATGAATGAAAGATATGCAAAAAAGTATCGATGATAAAGGGAACAAGCCATTGTAAGCTGTTAGTGGTGTGAAAATGAGAAGCTAGTGCGACTAGGGTGGGGGAGGGAGATAGAGATAGAGGGAATGCCAGGGCCCGAGGGCTGAGGGAGAGGTGGGAAGGGGAGGAGACAGCAAGGGTTAACAGAATTGAAAAAATTATTTTGCCAAAAGAAAACGGAGATCTTTTAAGATCAGAATGAAACAATGTAAGCCAAAATATATTTTGGAACTTACAGGTTCGTCAATTGGAACAGTGCAGCAGAGGAACAGGTCCTATGGCCCACAATATCCATGCCTAACATGATGCCAAGGGTAACTAATCTCCTCTGCCTGATCCATATCTCTCCATTCCCTAAATATCCACCTGCCGATCCAAAAGCTTCTTAAACGTCACTATCATATTTTGTGCATAACCAGCATCTGCAGTTCTTTGTTTCTAGATATAACAAGGCCTGTACTCAACTGAATTTAGAAGAATGAGAAATGATCTCATTGAAACGTGTAAAATTCTGACAGGGCTACAGAGACTGGATTCTGGGAGGATGTTTCCTTGGGCTGGATCCTCTGAATATGGGATAGGACCAAAATGAGAAGAATTATCTTCATTAAGAGAGTAGTGACAGTGGAATTTTCTATTATAAAAGGCATAGAAAGGATGGGGAGAGAGTGACAATATGGTATTGAGATAGATGATTAGACATTATCATATTGAAGATAAACACAAAAAGCTGGAGTAACTCAGCGGGATAGGTAGCATCTCTGGAGAGAAGGAATGGGTGACGTTCGGGTAGAGACCCTTCTTCAAACGTCTCGACCGGAAACGTCACCCATTCCTTCTCTCCAGAGATGCTGCCTGTCCAGCTGAGTTACTCCAGCTTTTTGTGTCTATCTACGGTTTAAACCAGCATCTGCAGTTCCTTCCTACACATGATCATATTGAAAGCCCTAATTTCTATATTTTGTTGTTTCGCCAGTAGAATATTACGAGGACATATTTGAAAACCAAACTCTAATCACAGCTTAATCTTACTTATGGATTAGCTACCTTACAATCATTGATTGATTGATTCAAATAACTACTCACGTCTGATACGACATGAAAGGCCTGGATAGAGTGGATGTGGAGAGGATGTTTCCACATGTGGGAGCGTCTAGGACCAGAGGTCGTAGCCTCAGAATTAACAGACGTTCCTTTAGGAAGGAGATGAAGAGAAATGTCTTTAGTCAGAGGGTGGTGAATCAGGAATTAATTGCCACAGAGGATGGTTTTTAAGGCCAAGATAGACAGATTCTCGATTAATACAGGTGTCAAGGGTTATGGGGAGAAGGCAGGAGAATGGGGTTGAGAGGGAAAGATAGATCTGCCATGATTGAATGGCAGAGTAGACTTGATGGGCCAAATGGAAAATTCTGCTCCTATCACTTATGAACATGAAATATTACTGCAAGATCAAATTCGTGGACATCTTGAGTAGATGCCCTTGATCAATGGCTTACCATGGAGCAAGCCAGGAGAAGACATAGAAATTAGGTGCAGGAGTAGGCCATTCAGCCCTTCGAGCCTGCACCGCCAAAGACAATTGGCATCAAGATGGGAAGCATTGCATGGCATCTTTAAACATACATGAGACTAGGCACTGCCTCTGGAAGGCATTAAATTAGTAATAATTACAGCGGCAGAGACCTTTGGCATTGTTCCAGGCCTGTCATCGTTAATTACAAATAAAAGTATCAGCTAGTCCATATACTTGGTAACTCAGCATGAAGTAATACAGCCATGCAGCCTTGAAATGTCTTCAGCGAGAGTAGCACTACCAAGATTGAGAAGCTGACAATATAGCAGCAGATATAGCACATTGATTCTAAAATCATTCTGCCAGATTACTGAAATACAATTAGCGGGAGATTGGTGGAACATTCAAGGGTGTTTGTTGAGTCTTTGTCATTCTTAAGGGAATTCTTGGTTATCAAATTATTATTAAGGTTACTAAAGGTGGCACGGTGGTACCGGTGGTAGAGTTGCTGCCTTACAACGCTAGAGAACCGGGTTTGATCCTGACCACGGGTGCTGTCTATACAGAGTTTGTGCGTTCTCCCCGTGACCTGCGTGGGTTTTCTCCGAGATCTTCAGTTTCCTCTCACACACCAAAGACGTGCAGGTTTGCGGGTTAGATTGCTTGGCATAAATATAAATTTCCCTAGTGTGTGTAGGATAGTGTTACTGTGCGGGGATCGCTGGTCGGTCTGGACTCGGTGGGCCGAAGGGCCTGTTTTCACGCTGTATCTCTAAACTAAACTAAATCAAACACAGAATAAAGCTTTCATCAAGTCTTTCACAAACACCACTTTTGTCCGCCAGCCCTGAACGACTACCACGGGGAAATCACCTCCTCCACCCTCTCACAACAAACAAGGCATAAACTCATCTGTTTTTCAAGGGCCTGACCATTGGAATGCAACAGCAAGTTAGATTTTCCTGTGCTGTACAATCCTTCACCTTGAACTCATTTGATACCTGGATACAAAATTGGCTTAAACGTTGGAAGCGGAGGGTGGTGGAGGAGGGATGTTTTTTTGGCCTGTGACGAGCTGTGTGCCTCAGCAGGTGGTGCAGGGCCCATAGCTGTTTATCACCTATATGGCTGATTTAGATGGGAATGCACAAGCCATGATTGGTAAGTTTGCAGTTGACACGAAAATAAGTGATAGTGAAGATGGTTATGAAGAATTACAGTAGGATCTTGATCAGCTGGGCTCGTGGGCTGAGGAATGGCAAATGGAGTTTAATTCAGATAAGTGTCAGGTGTTGCATTTTGGGAGGTCAAACCAGGTTGGGACCTTCATGGTGAATGGTGGAGATCTGGGGAGTATCGATAGAGCAGACGGATCTAAGTACATTAGAGTACAGGTACATTACTCTCTCAAAGTGCCATCACTTGGTGGTGAATCTGTAGAATTCATTGCCATAGAAGGCTGTGGAGGCCAAGTCAATGGATATTTTTAAGGCAAAGATATTTAGATTCTTGATTTGTACGGGTGTCAGGGATTATGAGAAGGAGGCAGGAGAATGGGGTTAGGAGTGAGAGATAGATCAGCCATGATTGAATGGTGGAGTAGACCTGATGGGCCAAATGGCCTAATTTTGCTCCTATCACTTTTGAACGTATGAACACATGTAGATAGAGTAGTGAAGACGTGTTTTGGCATGCTGGCCTTCATCAGTCAAGGCCTGAGTTGCAGGGAGAGTTTGGGAAGATTAGGACGATATTCCTTGAGGTGCAGGAGGCCAAGGAGTTGGTAATGTGTTAAAAATCACGACGGGAATAGATAGGGTGAATACACAAAGTCTGTTTCCCAGCAAAGGCAAATCAAGGACTGGAGGGGCCAGGTTTAGGATGAAAGGGGAAAGATTAAAATAGAAACCTGAGGGGCAAATTTTCCAAACAAAGTGAGTGGATAAATGAAATGAGCTGCCCAAGGAAGTATGTAGGAAGGAACGGCAGATGCTGGTTTAATCCGAAGATAGACACAAAATGCTGGAGTAACTCAGCGGCAGGCAGTATCGCTGGAGAGAAGGAATGGGTGACGTTTTGCATCGAGACCTCTTCAGACAGATGAAGGGTCTCTTCAGAGATGCTGCCTGTCCCACTGAGTTTCTCCAGCATTTTGTGTCTATGCCCGAGGGAGCAGTTGAGGCAGGTACAATAACAATATTTAAAAGTCATTTGGACAGATACATGGATAGGAAATGCTTAGAGGATTATGGGCCAAATGTGAATAAATGGGACTAGCTTAGATGGGGTATGTGGATTGGCATGGATAAGGTGGACCAAAGGGCCTGTTCCTCTCTGTAAGACTCTATGACTCTTTGCCTTCTAACAATATAGTTTGGTATATCAAGTGAATGTTATTTATCAGAGATGAATTTATGGAACGTTGGTGAAGTCCAGGTCAGGAAAGCATTGTTAGGCTACGAACATTGGAATGTTTGAGACAAATTTGACATTGGAAGATTATGTCTCCTACAATTAATGTCCACCAATTTCCTTCCAGAGAAGTGGGACCAATGATCTGAAGATGTGTCTCGACCCGAAACGTCACCCATTCCTTCTCTCCAGAGATGCTGCCTGTCCCGCTGAGTTACTCCAGCTTTGTGTGTCTATCTTTGGTTGAAACCAGCATCTGCAGTTCCTTCCTGCACCAATAATCTCACAACTGGATTTGGGTAGGTATGAGATGGTATTGATAGCTGAGCAGCCAGAATTGGTCTAGAAGGAAGATTAGTGCATTCAATTACTTAACAGTTAATGTAAAGATTCGCTTTTCCGCATAAGATTAAGCTTCTTTGTGCCATGTCGCTGACTCCTGAGATTTCTCCTGCAGATGCCTTGAAAGGTTCAGGTGTGCAAGACTAAATGTATTGGCAACCTACAGTACATTATAGCTGGTTAACAGTAAATTGTAGCATTAGGTTAGCCATGTAATATGTGCCAACTCGTGCATTGTGCTAATTTGCGGAGCGCGCTGACCGAGGCTCTTTCAGTTATAATTCATTCCTGCTTCATGATCTCCCCACTCCTGGGTCACTATCTGTGACACCACATTGAATTGAGTCAGATCTTCCAATAGCTACTGCACATCTTCTTGAACAGAACTGCACCACTCCTTGACTGTGATGGCAGTTTAAATCTTTCTCATTGTGAACTTCACTTATGCCATTCAAGAGTTTGAGTAAAATATTCTCACTTGTCCTTCTAATTCAGCTCTGCAGTTGAAACAACTTTAGCATTAGGTTTACCTTGTGCTAGTTCTCAATATTAAATGAGGGGCATTCGTTTTCCTTTTTAGTCCCTTATTAAAGGGGTGTAAATGCCAATGTTTTGAATTAATATTGACTAATTATATTTTTGGTATTTTTGGCACAAAATTACATAATTTTGGAAATGACAGACTTCTCTTTTCATTCAGAACATAAACCAGTTTCGGTGAACAGTGCCGATATCTATGAGTATTACATATTAGCACAACAGACAAATTCGCTCACCTCACAACTGTTTTCGGGTTTGAAGCGCGGTGTAGCCATAGCAACAGGTAGCCACTCTCCTGTTTAGAAAATTCAGCTTGTTGCATTTTAAGCATACAATGATCTGAATAAATGGTGTACATTATTTCTACTGCACATTAGCGGAGGAGCACAATAAACACATTAACGTCTCGAAATATTAGACTCACTGTCATTTAATCTGCACAATTCTCCTGAGGTGGGGTATAGGTAACAGGCGAGTTGATTTTTAAAAACCTTTTATTTCTCCTGTTGGAGTATTTTGAGAATTAAATCAGAACGACAAATCATGGTAATCATCAAGCTGCAATTTTTCCACAGACAATATTTCCACAAATCCAAACAAATGTCAATATTGAAATGGGAACTTGAGAATTGTCTGCTGTATTATTAATCAGAGAACACCTGTGATTGTTAATACTCCTACATTTTTGATTTGGCCTGAGGGGATGTGTGGCCTACTTTTGTCTCAAAGTTACATGTTTGTATGAACCCTTTAAATTGATGTAGGAGGCATTCACTTGCTGGGAAACTAGGATAAAATGCAGCTGAACCCAGCAGTTACACAATTGCTGCTTATTTAAGGACGTTCTCACAAATATATCACTTGATAGAACTAAAACAGATTTGTCCCCTGGCTGATGTTGGCTAAATCCCCAATAGCTCTTTAACATATTCCGGAAGAGGGCTTCAGTCCTGCATTTACTTTTAGTGTTTTGTTTATAGTCACGTGTACCGAGGTACAGTGAAAAGCTTTTTGCTACGTACTATCCAGTCAGCGGAAGGGTTACAATCGCCGCTGTGTATGGATACAGTATAAACTTTTGTTGCAGAATTTCTGTTACAAGTCCTTCCTTCGCGGGTGACCACCCTTTATATATTGCTCAAAGAATATTCCTAGAAAATCTATTGAACATGCTGGGTTCTCTTGTCCTCTGGCCCCATCATATTTGTCATGTATGCGGACCAACATCCTACAGCACCCATGAATACAGCTAAAGACAGACAAAACAATTAGGTTACGGAGCAAGATGCCACTGCGCACCCAATTAAAAAATCCAAGTTAAATAGTGGTGTTAGTGCTGCAATGTAGGCTTTTAAAATAAGTCAATAGACAATAGATGCAGGAGTAGGCCATTCAATGTGATCATGGCTGATCATCCCCAATCAGTACCCCGTTCCTGCCTTCTCCCCATATCCCCTGACCGCTATTTTTAAGAGCCCTGTTTAGCTTTCTCTTGATATCATCCAGAGAACCTGCCTCCACCACCCTCTGAGGCAGAGAATTCCACAGACTCACCACTCTCTGTGAGAAAAAGTGTTTCCTCGTCTCCGTTCTAAATGGCTTACTCCTTATTCTTAAACTGTGGCCCTTGGTTCTGGACTCCCCCAACATCGGGAACATGTTTCCTGCCTCTAGCGTGTCCAAGCATCTTAACAATCTTATATGTTTTAATGAGATCCCCTCTCATCCTTCTAAACTACAGAGTGTACAAGCCCAGCTGCTCCATACTCTCAGCATTTGACAGTCCCACCATCCCGGGAATTAACCTTTTAAAACCTACGCTGCACTCCCTCAATAGCACAAAAGTTACTGCCTTACAGCGCCAGGGACCCAGGTTCGATCCCGACTACGGGTGTTTGTCTGTATGGAGTTTTTACGTTTTCCCCGTGACTTGCGTGAGTTTTCTCAGAGATCTTCGGTTTTCTACCACACTCCAAAGATGTACAGGTTTGTAAATTAATTAGGTTGGTATAATGTAAATTGTCCCAAGTGGGTCTAGATGCGGGGATCGCTAATAAATGTAGTATTAATGTGTGGGGATCGTTAGTCGGTGCGGACTTGGTGGGCCATAGGGCCTGTTTCCACGTTGTATCTCTACACAAAACTAAACTAAATTCATGGGTTGCCCACGAGAGACAGTGTAGATCTGGCTCCATTTCTTTCCACCCATTTTTCTAATGCCTGCCAACTGTTTATATGTCCTTATATTTTTAAGTGGCACAGTGGTGCAGCTGGTAGTGCTGCTGTCACACAGTGCCAGAGACCCGAGATTGATCTTCACCTTGGGTAACTTAGTTAAATTTTGGGACGCAGCGTGGAAACAGTTTCTTCAGCCCAAGTCCATGCTGACCATCGATCACATGTACACCAGTTCTGACCATTCAATCACTCATACACACAAGGGGCAATTTTACAGAGGCCAATTAACTTAAAAACCCACACGTCTTTGGAATGTGGGAGGAAATCGGAGCACACGGAGAAAATCCATGCGGTCAGAGGGAGAACATGCAAACTCTGCACAGGCAGCACCCATACTCAGGATCAAAATGGGTCTCACGCACTGTGAGGTAACAGCTCTACTGTTGTGCCACTGGGCCCCCTAATGTCAGTGAGGAGTTCTCCCTGAGAAGAGGAAGTGTTAACTAGCCTTTATGTAGAATGAAGGATATGATTCTGCACTTCAACCATGCGTTAAAAAGCCTGCTCAAGGATGCAAATGTAATATGGTTTTCAAACGCACCAGACACCATTAGAGAATGTGTCATGTTCACAAATGTTTCCTAAGTGTTACCAAATTAAGAATATTAAAAAATCACCTTCCATCAACGTTGTATTGAAATTCAATGAGCTTTGTTTTACAGTGCTGTTGGATGTAGGTGACTTTTGGATGCTTCAGTTTAGATGACACAAGTCAGTAATTTAATGATGGGTGAAAATCTATGATGGGATGTTTCTATTGCTCATTCAGCAGTGAAAAATCTTTAAAAACTAATTCCTACCTGAGCTCATGAAAGAACTGTGGTAACATATTGTCACTGTTTTGATATCTTGCACACACCAGAATCCATTCTCTCTGCTATATTTTCAAGCCATTTAGGCAAACATTTCATTTCTCAGAATCCATTTGAACAGCTTTGAACTCAATATTTAGACACCATCTGAAAGTGAAATGATTTTCATTCTGGTCTCTGAGAGATTAGACTCCTGAAGTAGTTTTGGATATGATCCCATTTCATGACCCAGTCATTATATGACTTGTGAATTGGGTTATAAAGAAACTAGTCATTAATTCTCACCGACAACTTTTATCTTCTTACCAGAGGTTTGAAGGGCAAACATTGCTGGTGATGTGATCAAAACCATGTTTGAATGCCCTGCTTTGAGAGCAGTGCCATTAATAACTCTGCTCTATATGTATAGAAATGCTCAATAGGTTTGAATGGGAGAAAGTGGGCAGATGGGGGCAAATACTGTAATTAAAGAGAGCAAGATTAGCAGAAAAGATAGGAGGGTGCATGTCAAATTGAGAGGAAAGGACGGTGGTTTCATCTGCATTTATTTTAACGATAGAGGCTTAGCTGTTAAAGTAGATAGAAACATCGAAAAATAGGTGCAGGAGTAGGCCATTCATTTGGCTTCGAGCCAGCATGGCTGATCATCTAAAATCAGTACCCCGTTCCTGCTTTCTCCACATATCCCTTGATTTCTTTAGCCCTTAGAGCTAAATCTAACTCTCTCTTGAAAACATCCAGTGAATTGGCCTCAACTGCCTTCTGAGGCAGTGAATTCCACAGATTCACAACTCTCTGGGTGAAAAAGTTTTTCCTCATGGCATGAATTGGCTCAGGGAACTGGATACATAACAATATAACAGGCATGACAGAAACATGGCTGGGAGGAGGATAGGATTATCAACGCAGTATTCCAGGACATACGATACGATTCGATAGAACTATATTTATCCCAGGAGGGAAATTGATCTGCCAACAGTCATAAAAAACTCAAAATACTTGAAACATGAAATTAAAGTAACGAGTGGATGAGTGTGGGGTTGTGCAAAGATTGGGGAGGGGGAGTCAGCCCGAGTCTACCCCACGACAGAAGGGGGAGGAGTTGTCCAGTTTGATAGTCGCAGGGAAGAAGGATCTCCTGTGGCGTTCTGTCCTGTATCTTGGTGGAACCAGTCTGTTGCTGAAGGTGCTCCTCAGGTTGACCAGTGTGTCATGGAGGGGGTGAGCTGTATTGTCCAGGTTGCTCTGCAGTTTGAGGAGCGTCCTCCCCTCCAAGACCACCTCCCATGAATCCAACTCCGCCCCCAGGACTGGAGCCAGCCTTCCTGATGAGTTTGTTGATCTTATTGGCGTCCGTGGCCTTCGCCCTGCTGCCCCCGCACACGGCAATGAAAAAGATTACACTGGCCACCACCGATTAGTAGAACATCTGCAGCATCTTACTGCAGATGTTGAAGGAGCGGAGCCTTCTCATAAAGTACAGCCGGCTCTGTCCCTTCTTGTACAGGGACAGATACATATATATATACTACTTATCATGATGGAGATGCAGGTAAGGGAGGAAGAGAGCAACTAAGACTACTTTTACAATAACCCTGCACTAAACCCATTTTATTCTAACTACATTCAACTACCAAATTAGACTTTAGACTTTTAGATTTTAGAGATACTGGGTGGAAACAGGCCCTTCGGCCCACCAAGTCCACGCCGACCAGCGATCACCCTGTACACTACACACTAGCGACAGGTTACAATTTTTACTGAAGTCAATTAACTGACAAATCTGTACACCTTTGGAGTGTGGGAGCATCCAGAGAAAACCCACACAGTCACAGGGAGAACGTACAAACTCCATACAGACAGCACCCGTGATCAGGATCGAACACAGGTCTCTGGCGAATTCAGACAGCAAATCTACTGCAGTGCCTCTGTGCCACCCTTCTGCCACTCACCTACATACTCGGGGCAATTTTCAGTGGTTAATTGATCTGCAAACCAACATGTCTTTGGGATGTGGGAGGAATTCAGAGCAGCCAGGAGTATATGGACACGGACATATCGGGAGAACGTGTAAACTCTGCACAGGGAGCACCAGAGGTCAGGATCAAAACCCAGTCGCTGGAACTATGAGGCTGCAACTCTACCAGCTGCACAACTTATCAGGCAAAAGGTATAGAAGTGTGAAAACACACACCGCCAGGTTAACAGTTTCTTCCCAGCTGTTATCAGGCAACTGAATCGTCCTACCACAACCAGAGAGCAGTTCTGAACTACTATCTACCTCTTTGGTGACCCTCGGACTGTCCTTGATCTGACTTTGCTGGCTTTACCTTGCACTAAACGTTATTCCTTTATCATGTATCTATACACTGTAAATGGATTGATTGTAATCATGTATTTTCTTACGCTGACTGGACAGCAACGTTAAAAAAGCTTTTCACTCAACCTTGGTACACGTGACAATAAACTAAACTAGACTAGTCTAAACTGCCACCCAAAGTTGCATATTAACACACAAATGTGCTAATGCAGTGATACAAAAATTATTGAAAGTGTTTTCTTTGCTAGTGCTAACTTATTTATTGACACAACAAACACATTTCCTGCAGATCTTTTACAGTCATGGGGCAATTTTCTAGTCATTTGGAAGGAAAATAAAATGTCTTCATACCTTTATGAATGGAAGATTTTAACGTTAATATTTTACAATAGGCACATAGTCATTAGTAATCAAAAATGATTTTCAGACGTATTGCACAGAAATGTTGCATAAAACCTGGTGTTATTTTCACACCAATTTGCAGCTACAATTAGTTGCTCCCTTTTAAGTGTTTTTGATAATTTTCTTTTATAGTGACCTTTGTTTAAAATGGGAACTGACAGTTTTAGATAAATCATAATGCAAGCACTTCATTGTTTAGTGATGGTTGACAGGGTGTCGTGCCCTAAAATGGTCCATTTTTTCTCATTCTCATTATTAGTAATGCGCAGAAAGCTTCGAGCTGCATTTCAGCTTAATGGAGATTTTTAAATTAAATCAATCCAACAAAGTGTTATTTTGAGAAACAGTCTAGTTCAACAAAAGAGTTTTAAAGGAAGCATGCCTTGCAAGAGCATGAAAGACAGACCTTTGGAATATGGTCCCCATATCTGACCTACTTGCCAATGGCTTGAAAGACAATTTAATAACAGTGCATATTTCTTACACTTCAGGCAATGGAAACCTGCACCCAGGCACGTGACCCAGTAAATGTATAACCATATACATATGGCAGTCATCACAAGCCACCAGAATAGACAAATAATGACTACTCGTGCAAAACTGCTTCAAATTATCTGTTAGTCTTTACTTAAAGGCTGCCATTATTGACGTTTAGAATGAGGCATTCTTTTATCTGGTCAAATACATATCAGCTTTACAATATTGGCTTCCGACTATCAAGATGGGCACAACCATATAGTGGAGGTTCGGAGGGATCATTCTTGATCCACCATTCATCAAGAGCATGTTTCCTGCCCTGGTCCTCTGATTGCACAAATAATCCACTGTTTTAATACAATCAAAAGATGAGCGAGAGGATCACAACGCAAAGATAAACTATCAAACATAAAGTGCTGGAGGATCTCAATGGGTCACGTGGATACATGACGAGGGGGGTGGGGAGGGTGGGGGAGATTGAATACATAGGTGGAGAAAGTGGTGAAAAGGAGACCTTTTTAAGAATTAAAGGACATTCTTTTACGAAGGAGATGAGGAGGAATTTCTTTAGTCAGAGGGAGGTGAACCTGTGGAATTATTTGCCACAAAAGGCTGTGGTGACAAAGTCAGTGGATATTTTTAAGGCAGAGATAGATTCTTGATTAGTACGGGTGTCAGAGGTTATGGGGAGAAGACAGGAAAATGGGGTTAAGAGGGAGAGATAGATCATCCATGAATGAATGGCGTAGACAATAGACAATAGGTGCAGGAGTAGGCTATTCGGCCCTTCGAACCAGCACCGCCATTCAATGTGATCATGGCTGATCATCCACAATCAGTACCCCGTTCCAGCCTTCTCCCCATATCCCTATGATGGGCCTATAGTAGAGGTTCTCAGGGATCAGTGGCTTCAGATGGAGGTGGTGGTTTACCTTTGCGTTGTGATCTGCTCCCTTATCTTTTGATGGGGTCAAGGACAGAGCGTTCACGTCGCAGCCCTGTTTCCACCAATCTTTCTGCCACCACTGACAAGAAGCACAAGAAGCGCAGGACAGACACCATTGTACGCAGATGCCGAGAAGTGTGTTCAGCTGCTGCTGAACAACTTCTAATCTTGTGTGTGGACTCGAAAAGAAGAAGAAGATCTTTTGATTATATTAAAACTGGATATTAGTGCAATCAGAGGAGCAGGGCAGGAGACATGCAGTTGTGATGTCTCTGCTCTTGATGAATGGTGGATCAAGAATGAAAGGCAGAATTTACAGTTCCTCCTCCTGCATTTTAGTCTCTTATGTTCTCACATATAATTGTTAAAGCTTGTTTAAAAAACTTGCCTGTGGATGCTGTCTGTGCAGAGTTTGCACATTCTCCCCATGTGACCGCATGGGTTTTCTCCGGGTGCTCCGGTTTCCTCCCACTCTCCAAAGACGTACAGGTTTATAGGTTAATTGGCTTCTGCAAATTATTCCTAGTGTGTAGGATAGGACTAATGTATGGGTGATCATTGTTTGTTGCAGACTGAAAAGGCTTTTCACTGTACCTCGGTACACGTGACAATGAACTAAACTGTATAAACTAAACGGTACTGCGCTAGGAGCTACACAGCGGCCTATGAGTACCGGTAAGTCATTTGCCTGCAAACGTGATATCATCCAATATCCTCCTTACTCTTGTAAATCCAGCCGAACTATGAGTGCAAATTTCTCTTCTCTGGCCTGAGGGCACAGGAGCTAAACACGGTGCCCAGCTGCAACCCTGCTTGAAAGTAGCCTACATAGATCAAGGTATTCAGCTCTCTTGTTTCTTCTATTTTGCTTTATAGCTTGGTCTTCTGACCTTCCGAACCATTGCTTGCGAACCAACGTGGGGCTACGTGATCTGCAAACACTCCTACCATTTGCCTTTCAAAGTATTGCTAATTGCTGCACTCTGATTGAAAAATTGCTTTTCTTCTCCCCCCCCCCCCCCCCCCCTCCGACCAATATTGCCGTGCTGTCACGGTGAAAAGCTAAAAATCAGATAATTACAACCCTTCAAATCAAAACAAAATGTTTATGCAGGTCCAACATGCCAACATAATTTTATGCAATGATAAAGGAATCAGATTCCTGCCCTTTGTCATTTTAATGTTTACCTTTCCCCACCCCCCCCCCCCCCCCCCCAAGAAAAAGATTCACATCATGACAGCTGATGACAACAGGGTCTACACAAAAGATCAATAGTTTAATGAGTCACTGACGAGCGAAGAGCCACCAACACACTCTGAGATGGCCTGCAATGGATTCAAGGGGAAAAAATAAAATCGTAAGCAATTGCATTTATCAATGAATACCAAGGAACAAAAACGAGTCGTGCGGTGCCTTTTCTCCGCGTGCAGTTTCTAGCAGCCTTTCTACAATCCTGTTGCAGACGCACCAAAAGCTAATTTGATTTTTATGCTTCAAAGACATTTTTAATGAAGTTAATACAAAAACAAGTTTCCTTCTCTCCAGTGTTCATTGGGCAGGCGGGCCAGCTGTCTTCATGTTTAATAAAAAAGACTGCATGAAAGCAGCCTAATTATTTCTGGGTATGTAACATTTATAAATGAGGCTGCACCTAGATGTGATTGATGTGCAGCAGCAGACTAATGAACAGGTCACTCCGGAGCTAAGCATGCCGCTGTGCCAATGTCAAAGTGTAAATGAAATCTTGAAAGCTGTGATGTAGGCTTGTGCATGTGTAAATAACATATTAATTATTGACAGCCGTGGGAATAATAATTCCCATTCCCTCATCAGCGCGTCACATCTTTATTCCCCCCCCCCCCCCCTAAAAAAAAGTATCTTCCAATTCTGTGCAGTTTTGCAATGCAATTATCCATTTGCAGGATGAACGAGTTTGCTCCTCATTTAAAAGAAAATGTTAATTTCTGGCTCCGGATTATCTTTGTATTTATATGCAAATGACAATAAAGAGCCAAATACCTGAAGAACTGCTCTGTAATAATCTCAATTAAATGATGTTGGTGAAAGCAAAAGGGGGGAAAAAATGCAACTAGCTGGTGGGCAGATAATGGAATTAAGCTGTTGCAAAAGAGAGATGATTTGAAAAGTCCTTTTTAATTTTCATGAACACATGAATGAGAAGAAAATGAAAGAGTTTGTATTATGTTTGTCACTTTTACTATTACCACTGCTTATTGCTCCATGTTCAACGTGACAACTAGTGAGCAAGGCAGCAGTAGTATTAGAAATGCAAATCTCAAAGTGCTGGAGGAACTCAATGGGCCAGGCGGCATCTGCGGAGCAAATGGACAGCAGAGGGACAGAATGGGTTTGGATTCTTCTTCAGACTAATTGCACTAGAGGTGGGAGAAAGGTGGAAAAGAGCGGTTGGGAGCAGGACCAAGCCTGGCAAGTGATAGGGGGATACACTAGTAGGGGGGGGGGGATTAAAGCACGTGGGTGGAGTAATGCCCCTGTCTCACTGTGCGAGTTGACCCACGAGGTACCCCGAGTGATAGACTCGTGGCTGCGCACGAGACTGCAAGTGTATGATCAAGTGTGTGGCCGAGTTCCCACGGGTATTAATTGCTGCGATTGTTGCAAGTTCCTCTCCCGAGTTAGCAAGTTCCTCTCCCGAGTTAGCAAGTTCCTCTCCCGAGTTAGCAAGTTCCTCTCCCGTTACTCTTGAGCAACCGTGAATGAAGGTATGGTTTTAATAAAGCAACAATGTTAAAATACATCTCCATCCTGTGGTTTTGAGTTATATTTCAGCGCGGGCCGCATCTATTGATATGACCTACAATGGGAAAATGCGCATTCTACCAAGCATTTCTTGTTTTTTTATGTTTTTTAATACTTTTTTGCAATGGATCTCTATTTTAAATAATTTTAAAAAAGGAAGCAGCCCGGGTGACTGACATTGAGCGGCCGTTGGGACCCGGACAGCAGACACACACCACACACACACACACACACACAGAGAGAGAGAGAGATACACACCAGACAGCAGCTGGCCACCACTTCAGAGGAATTAAGCAGCTCGGGTGACTGAGCGGCCGCCGGGACCCGACAGTACACACACACACACACACACACACACACACACACACACACACAGAGAGATAGACAGAGAGGGGAGAGAGAGGGACACACACACCACACACACACACACACACACACACACACACACACACACACACACAGAGATACACACAGACAGCAGCTGGGTCACCACTTCAGAGGAATGAGGCAGCTCGGATGACTTTGAGCGGCCACCGGGACCCGACATCAGACACACACACAGATACACACAGATAGACAGAGAGGGAGAGAGAGAGAGAGCGACACACACACACACACACACACACACACACACACACACAGAGAGAGATACTACACAGACAGCAGCTGGTCACCACTTCAGAGGAATGAGGCAGCTCGGATGACTTTGAGCGGCCACCGGGACCCGACAGTAACACACACACACACACACACACACACACACACACACACACACCAGATAGACAGAGAGGGAGAGAGAGACACACACACACACACACACACACACACACACACACACACACACACACACACACACACACACCACAGACAGCAGCTGGCCACCACTTCAGAGGAAGGAAGCAGCTCGGTGACTTTGAGCGGCCACCGAGACCCGACAGCAGACACACACACAGATAGACAGAGAGAGGAGAGAGACACACACACACAACTCAGCGGACAGGCAGCCATCTCTGGAGAGAAGGAATAGAGTCGAGACCCTTCTTCAGACTTACCCGAAATGCCACCCATTCCTTCGCTCCAGAGATGCTGCCTGTCCCGCCGAGGTTTACTCCCAGCATTGTGTGTGTCTATCTCCAGTGTGAACCAGCATCTGCAGTTCCTTCCCAATCCCACACTCTCGGCCCCCGGGGGGGGTGGATGGAGCATCACACGTGGACACATCCCACCACCACCCAGACTTGCCCCTACGGCAGGTCTTTAAGCCGTTCATTGAGACAGAGTGAAGCCACGGGGACAAGTGGCAGAAAGGCCGAAGATAGACACGAAATGCTGGAGTAACTCTGCGGGACAGGCTGCATCTCTGGAGCGAAGAAAGTCTGAAGAAGGGTCTCGACTCTATTCCTTCTCTCCAGAGATGCTGCCTGGTCCGCTGAGTTTATAAAACTCCAGCATTTTGTGTCTATCTTTGGTTCAGTCTTACGAGCAAAAGAACAGATTATTAAAGTTCCCACGGTACACTCACGAGACACTAAGATAAACGCACGGGGGCCACTACGTTATTACAACGAGTTAAAATGTTTCCATTTTACACTTGAACAGTTAATTTGACTCGTGGAAAAAAATCAAACATGTTTGATTTTTTTCACGAGTTAACAAGTTTCCCGAGTACCTGCCGTTAGCGCCACGAGTCGATAAGTTGCTCGTGCGAGTTCCGACGTTCCCGCTACGTGATCACCACGAGTGAAAACTCGGGGTCACTCGTGGCCAACTCGCACAGTGAGACAGGGGTTTAAGTGGTGAAAAAGAGACGTTTTTAAGAATTAAAGAATGTTCTTTTAGGAAGGAGATGAGGAATATTTTTAGTCAGAGGGTGGTGGAACTGTGGAATACTTTCCCACAGAAAGCAGCGGAGGTAAAGTCAGTGGATATATTTAAGGTAGAGATAGATAAGGAGGTGAACGTACAAAGGATGGGAAAGGTTTAACGAACATCAATGTTCGTTAAACGCCAGACATTCTTTAATACAATTTAAAATATTACACAGATTGTATTATTGTATTATTGTATTATTCTAAAACAAAATTAAACAGAATTTTCCCAATATCTCTCCTATCTGCGATAAATGTCAATACTCTGAGGCTAATTTAACCCATACCTTTGTAAATTGCATAAAAATGAAAACATTTTGGGTGGATATTTTTTAAATTATTTCCGTAGTGGTTAATATTCAACTGGATCCTGATCCTAAAATAATAATATTGGGCATATCTGAACAATACCTAAAACTGACAATAAACCAAAGAAATTTCCTGGATTATAGTATAATAACTGGGAAAAAACTAATATTAAAATTTTGGAAAAACCCTGCATCCCCTACAATTAAAATGTGGATTATGGAGATGTCGGAGACCTTAAATCTGGAAAAAATTAGATTAGTCTTAATTGACAAACCTGAATTATTTATTAGAATATGGTCCCCGTTCATAGATTATTTGAAGGGGTAGAATGGGCCAGCGCTGAGGCTCGACGGAAGCTTGAACCCAGGACTAGACGAATAATTTTGTTTTCTTACCTACGGACCTATCTCCTAAGTTGTATTATAAAATTAAAAAAATTAAATTTAAAAACAAAAACGTTTTTAAGAATGAAAGAATGTTCCTTTAGGAAGGAGATGAGGAATATCTTTAGTCAGAGGGTGGTGGAACTGTGGAATACTTTCCCACAGAAAGCAGCGGAGGTAAAGTCAGTGGATATATTTAAGGTAGAGATAGATACGGAGGTGAACGTACAAAGGATGGGAAAGGAGCAGGGTGACTGGGGCGGGGTGGGAGATGGTGGGAAAATTGGGTCGTGGTGATGTTGTGGGGAGGTCAGGGGAATTCTAAATTAATTTTGATTCATTTTTTGGGAATATGTTGTCATGTGAACATGAACGGTATTCACATATGTGAATGCTTGGAATTCTTAATTAAAACTCATCATCTGTGGCAATTTCGAAATCTTAAATATTTTTACAAAATATAAAAACAGAAAATGTTGGAAGAACCCAATCAGTCAAGCAGCACCTGGAAAGAGAAACTAATCGACGTTTTATGTTGGGGACCCTTCCTCTGTGTTTTTTCCCCTTTACATGGCTGGAACTGGTTTCTTATTTCCTTCTTCCCACTCCCATGCATGCTAATTATATCACAGAAAGCCCTATTGATACTGTGAATTGGCATGGCTTCCACAGTCATACAGTGTGCAAACAGGTTATTCGGGCCAACTTAACCACGCTGACCAACATTGTATTGCATTGTATTGTAATTTATTTATTAGTCAAGTATGTAAAAACATACAAGGAATTTGATTTGCCATGCAGTCATACCAAAAAAACACCAAGACAAACAACTACATAAAATTTAACATAAACATCCACTGTGATGGAAGGCAATAACATATTATCTTCTTCCATCATTTTCTCCCGCGGTTGGGCTGTCGAACCATCCGTAGTCAGGGCGATTGAAGCTCCCGCAGCCGGCGATCGAAGCTCCCGCGATCGGGACGGTCGAAGCTCCTACGGTTGGAGCTCCCAAAGTCAGTTCCTAACCAAGGGACCACGAGTTCCACGATGTTATGTCCGCAGGCTCCTGCAGTTGGAGCTCCCGATTCCGATCCCCAGCTCGACGATGTTAGGCCGCAGTGCGGACGGAGATACGATACGGAAAAGGTCGCATCTCCTTCGAGGAAAGAGATTAAAAAAGTTTCCCCCCCACCCCCCACACACCACATAATACCAGACTAAAGATACACTAAAACATACATTTAACAATGGAATAAAAACAACAAAAGAAGAAAAGGATGAGACAGACCGTTGGCGAGGCTGCCATCGTACGGCGCCACCATCTACACTCGTCCCACCTGCCTGGTCCACATCCTTCCAAACCTTTCCTATCCATGTACCGGTCCAAATGTTTCTTAAACCTGTGATAGTACCTGCCCCAACTACCTCCTCTGTCCTCCTTGTCCCTATCACCTATCACTCTTTGTGTAAAAAAGTTGCCCTTCGTGTTCCTATTACATCTTTTCTCGCTCAGTTTAAACCTGTGTCCTTTGGTTCTTGATTCCCCTTGATTTGTAACTTTGTTAGCGTCCTTGGCATTAGTAGGCAAGGTATGCAAGCAAAGAATTTCACAACAACTTATTACATGTGACGATAAATAGGTATGTTACAAAACTTACCTTCTGCGGTGCTGCAGTTCTGCCGCTGGCCGTGTGCGCGACTTTGGCGCCTTTAAGGGGGGGGCGGGGTTAAAATGTGGTTTTCCCCTTGCCATCTGGAATAATATTTTGTCGGAGTGCGATCTATTTCTGGAGATTCGTTCCGACTGCCGGTAAGTTAATTTTTTTTTAATCGCCCGACTATTTCTGCGCTTCAGTAAAATAAAAATTAGCTCTTAATGCCGTGAACGTCGACAACGGGGACCGATTTTAAGTAGGGGACAGGTAAGTGAAAGTTGTTTATTTTTACATATACACTTGCTTGTTTAGGTGACTTCAATCAATATTTCATGTTGCAAAACGGTGATTTATTCCCCATACGAACCGGCAGAATTTTTCCTGCCGATATTGGGTTTAAATTCACTGCAACCACAACGTTCTAATCCATCGCGTTCCAGAAAATCCCACTCGCAAGCTGTTTAAAATGCCCTTTAATTTACAGGCATTAAACACAAAATTCCTTCAATTTGGCCTATAAATTAATGACAATTAGATTTAAAAATCATGTTATATTGTGAATTCTTGTGTGAATGTTATTTAGACACTTAAAAAAAGTTAATATTTTCTTAAGAAATGGATAGATGTTTAGATCTAGTAATTGAATTTTGTAATTAGCTACAATTAGGTAACTAACTAATTATATGCTTTAATTTCAGGTCATCCAAGTAAGTTTGTTTCATATTAGTTTCAGAACGCTTCAATCTATAATAAATGAAAATTTATTTCAGTTCTCTTAATTTTTAAGAAAGTTATGGGCTTTTGACTGTCCTCGATCACAACTTTTGTGTTAAGTCAATGGAAAGGCAATGGGGAACAAGATGCTAATTTCCGAGTATGAAAATGGCCATAACTATTTTAATACTGAAGATATGAAAGTGAATTAGGTGTCAAATTTTACTTCGGAGTCACGTGAGTGACTTCGTGAAGACCCCGCCAGCACGCCTGCGCGGTACCGCTCCACCGCCGCATCAGTTGTTTGGAGACCTGTCCAAACAGGTGAAGGGACTGGACAAAGGAGGCCAAAACAGTAGCCTCATGAAACTCCATCGGCCAGAGTTCACCCATATCACCGGCAACAGCCTAATACAACCTGTGAACCAAGGCTGCCGGATAGGGCACAAAGATTCTACCTACCTCCATCTCAACAAATACAACGACCTTTTAGGGCAAGGCCAACAGCGGCCTGCATGGGAAATGCGGCCGCCGGCCCGTCAACCTCCATAACGTCCACCCGAAGCACCATATGTATGGAACCGCCGTTCACTATGGAGGTAAGGGGGTCTGGCTCCTCTCACGCCGTAGTATCCCTCCTGCACGAATAGGTGGGCGATTGCGGGCGGCCTTGGACATATGGGAAAACTGTCACCACAGATGAGTTTATTTTACAAAGTGTTCAAGGGTATATAATTCGTTGGAGGTATAGATTCCCATTCCCAGCATTCGACTCGTAGGAATTTACTCTATCCCAAAAAGAGGTGGAGGCAGGGCATGCTGAAATTATATGGCAAGCAGGGAAAGTGGTAATTGGCATAACCAAGCATGGACCTATTGAGTTGAGCCTAATATGTTCACCAGCAGTAAAAAAGAAGAGGGATGTCGGATTATAATCGATTTAGCTGTGTTGAACACTTTTGTACAATATACCCATGTCAAAATGGATACTTTTGGAACAGCTAGGTGGAAGCTTTACTCAGGGTACTTTATGGCATGTATCGATTTGAAAGAAGCATGCTATACGGTGCCCATCGCTGAGGCTCACAGGGAATTCTGAAGTTGTCTGGAAGGGTGCATTGCCTAATGGAACCATCACAGCCTTAGGCTGTTTACCAAGTTGGTATTTACCTGTATTGGCTCTTCTCCGACAACAAGATTATAGTGATGGCATATTGGATGAAATCCTTATAGTGGGGCAGACCCTCCAATTGGCAATTACCTTGTAAACCTATGCTGCACTCCTTCAATAGCAAGAATGTCCTTCCTCAAATTAGGGGACCAAAACTGCACACAATACACCAGGTGTGGTCTCACTAGGGCTCTGAACAACTGCAGAAGGACATATTTACTATATTCGATTCCTCTTGTTATAAAGGCCAACATGCCATTCGCTTTCTTCACTGCCTGCTGTACCTGCATGCTTACTTTCATACTGCAAGTTGATGTTGCTGCAAGTAAGAATTTACTTGTTCCGTTTCAGGGCATATCACAATAAAACACTCTTGACTTGAATCTTGACTCTATAAGATCCTCATCCTCCTGAGCTCCAAGGAATAGAGTCCTGGCTTGCTCAACCTCTCCCTTTAGCTCAAGCCCTCGAGTCCTGGCAACATCCTCGCAAATCTTCTCTGCACCCTTTCCAGTTTGACAACATCTTTTCTATAACAGGATGACGAAAACTCTGAAGGCCTTGCACCAGGTTTGTACAAATTATGTTTGGGATTCAGAGGAAGCCACATGTAGTTGCAAACTGGGTGGGCTGCTAATTCTCTTCCATGGGAAACTATTGGGATTTGCTGGAATGTACGGTGCCAAGTCGGGGTTTCTCTGTATAATGACTGAACCCAGAAGTCGTGAAGTTGTTGCCTTCTCTTTGCTGGCCATTTCCCTCACTGCAAAATCATAAGATCATAAGTGATAGGAGCAGAATTAGGCCATTCGGCCCATCAAGTCTACTCTGCCATTCAGTCGTGGCCGATCTATCTCTCCCTCCTAACCCCATTCTCCTGCCTTCTCCCCATAACCGCTGACACCCATACTAACCAAGAATCTATCTATCTCTGCCTTAAATCAATCCTGAACCAATTCTGGTCGGGACCCTTTTTGTAAGAGGTTGGGGGGAAACTGGAACAGAGGTGGGGTTAGAACAAAGCTTAGTGAGTGATGGGTGGATACTGGTGATGGGGGTTTGATTGGTAGATGGGGGGGAACAAAGACCAGAAGTGAAAAGACAAAACATTGAGAGACAGGAGCAAAGGAGTGAAATGTGAAGGCAGAAGAAGGGAATATAGGTGGAAGGCGACGGAGGAAGGGGAAAGAGGGGTGGGATGTGAAATAAATGGGTGCGCATCGAGGAACACAGGGAAGACAGGGAGTAAAAAGGGGATGAGGTGACAATGCAGATGCCCCGGAGGCACGGTGATTGGTGGCACGGTGGTGCAATGGTAGAGTTGCTGCCTTACAACGCTTGCAGCGCCGGAGATCCCTAAATATAGGTGCTGTCTGTACGGAGTTTGTACCTTCTCCCCGTGACCTGCATGGGTTTTCTTCGAGATCTTTGGTTTCCTCCCACACTCCAATGATGTACAGGTTTGTGGGTAAATTAGCTTGGTAAATGTAAAAATTGTCCCTAGTGTTGGTAGGATAGTGTTAATGTGCGGGGATTGCTGGTCGGCGCTGACCCGGTGGGCCAACGGGCATGTTTCCGTGCTGTATCTCTAAACTAAATTAAATTAGACTAACACAAAGCCTGTCAGTATTTGAGTAGACACTTCAGTGATGGAGATGACATTATAGATTGCGTGCCAAAGTCTGTATTATCATATCCCTTCCATTATTGTGGAACACGTATGTTAAAATGGCTTGGTGGAATTTTACAGTAACCTCCAGCAGTAATCACCAGCACAGTGGTACAGCTGGTAGAGCTGCTGCCTCACAGAGCCAGAGACCCAGATTCAATACTAGCCTCGGTTGCTGTCTGTGTGGAGTTTGCACGTTCCACCTATGACTGCGTGGGTTTCATCTGGTTCCTTCCCACGTCCCAAAGACGTGCGGGTTTGTCTGCGGGGAATGGATAAGAAAGTGGGATAACATAAAAGTAGTATGAATGGGTGATCAATAGTAGGCGTGGACTTGGTGGGCCGAAGGGCCTGCTTCTATACTGTTTCTTTAAGACAAAAACCTTGTTTGCTGACCCTATGTTCAATTATTTTCTACCATTCCAGGTTCTCTATGTCAAGTTTGATGTTAGTGGAGCCATTCTCATATAGTTTAGCACAATGCAGCACACCTTGCAGTCCATAAATATATAAACAGAGCAGAGACACTTCAGGCAGAGGTTCACCTGCATCTCCTCCAACCTCATCTATTGCATCCGCTGCTCTAGATGCCAGCTGCTCTACATCAGTGAGACCAAGCGTAGGCTTGGCGATCGCTTCGCCGAACACCTCCGCTCGGTTCGCAATAACCAACCTGATCTCCCGGTGGCTCAGCACTCCAACTGCCCCTCCCATTCCGAATCCGACCTTTGGGTCCTGGGCCTACTCCATGGCCAGAGTGCGGACCACCATAAATTGGAGGAGCTGCACCTCATATGCAAGATACAAGATACATTTATTTGTCACATGTGCCAGTTGGCACGGTGAAATGTGATCACCATACAGCCATACAATAAATTTCATATTTCGCTTGGGCAGTTTGCACCCCAGCGGTATGAACATTGACTTCTCTAATTTCAGGTTGTCCTTATTGTCTCCTCCCCCTCTCAGCTCTCCCTCAGCCCTCTGGCTCAACCTCTTCCTTTCGTCTTTCCACCCCCCTCCCCCACCCCCCCCCCCCCCACCCAAAGTTTCGGCCCGAATCATTGCCTGCACCAGAGACCCGAGTTCGATCCTGACTACGGGTGCATACATGTATGGAGTTTGTATGTTCTCCCCGTGACCTGCGTGGGTTTTCGCCGGGATCTCCGGTTTTCTCCCACACTCCAAAGACGTACAGGTTTGTAGGTTAATTGGCTTGGTATAATTGTACATTGTCCCTAGTGTGTGTAGGATAGTGTAAGTGTGCGGGGTTCGCTGTCCGGCCTGGACTCGGTGGGCCGATGGGCCTGTTTACACACTGCCTCTCTAAAGGGCCTGTCACGACCTAATTCACGACCTTTTTTACTCGTGGACATTTTACATCGTGCTAGAAAAATCGCCCCAACCTACTTGATGCCACAAGAACCTACGACTAGCATCACGGCCTGCTACGACCTACCTACGACCTCCTACAACCTCCTACGACCTCGTGACGACCATGCTGCAAGTTTGTCAAGGGCAAACTCGGCAGAAGTCGTGAATTAGGTCGTGAAAGTGGGACAGGCCCTTAAATTTAACTAAACTAAACAAAACAAAACAAAACACCAAACTGCAATATGGGATTGGAATAAGATTTGCATTGCATATTGCTACAAGCAATAAGAAGTTCATTCTTATTATGCATGGAACAAAAATTACATCAATGAGTTCTTTGGTCACATTTGTAAATGTATGTGCTGAGCATCATTCTAGAAATTAAAGCCCTGTATTGCACTCATATATTTACCAATGACAGTAACTTCTAGTATAATGTGGTGGTCGGGACAAAGATGGAGCAGGTTGTTCTATCCCGAGCCCTAGAGCCTTCATTGCTAATGAAATCACAGTTCTTAAATATAACTTTCTCTTTTTCTTCAAAGTTTTCTTTGGTGTAAATGGTGCAGCTCAGTTCTTCATTGAAAGCACTGTTTGAACAAGGAAAGCGGCACGGTGGCGCAGGGCTAGAGTTGCTGCCTTACAGCACCTAAGACCCGGGTTCGATCCTGATTGCAGGGGCTTGTCAGTGCGGAGTTTGTACGTTCGCCCCGTGACCTGCGTGTGTTTTCTCCAAAATCTTCGCCTACCCTCCCACACTCCAAAGACGTGCAGGTTTGTAGGTTAATAGGCTTGGTATAATAGTAAGATTAAATGAGAACTTACCAGTTTGAAGTTTGATCTTTATTTTATGAGGAGTTACGATGAGGGATTACGTGCCCTCCGCTCCCGGCCCTCATAATTGCAAAGATCATCTGGTAGTTCTAGTCTTCTGAGTCTTACTATATCACTTCGACTATAGTTACTGTGTTTTCACACCACTGCTTTGAAGTATGACGCGCATGCGCCTTGCGGGGCTTCTTCACGTAATCCCTCATCGTAACTCCTCATAAAATAAAGATCAAACTTCGAACTGGTAAGTTCTCGTTTAATCTTACTATTTTACTTCGGAGTTACGTGAGTGACTACGTGAAGATTTCAAAGCTCTGTGATTTCATGCCGTAAATCCATTCCATACGATACAATGCATCAGTTGACACAATAATGAACAAATGAAGTGTTGAACATTGCTCAAATTATTCAATAAACATTTTTTAATAATAATAAACAAAAAATAGGAATAACCCCTCTCAGGGGGAAATTACAAATGAAATTTAGAAAATAAATCAAACGGAACCCAAAACAGAATGCCCAAAACCTTGCACTGTCAGGACTGGTTTGTCATAAGACTTGGAGAAAGTCGCCTCCCTAGACCATCCTGCGGCCCCGAGGATTTGATCTAGAGGCACATCCTGTGCCATCGCTGCAGATCTTGATGCCGCCCTGGTGGAGTGAGATTTAAACACATGAGTGTCTACTCCAGCACAATCCAAAACCTGTTTTAACCATCTAGAAATAGTTTGTATTGACAACTTTTTATGAGTTTTTTTGTGGCTGATGAGCATTGCTGTCTCAGAGCCTCTGAGACACTTAGTTACCTCGATATATTGGCTCAGGTGCTTAACTACACATAGCGTTTATTCAACGGGGTATGCTTTAAAGCTTACTTTGGTTCCGGCCATACCTGGCCTGCTTTGTTTGATTAAATCATACACATAAAACGTCATGTTATCTACAGAAGAATACATGCTATCCAGCTGTAGCTTTTACCATATAACCATATAACAATTACAGCACGGAAACAGGCCCTCTCGGCCCTTCCAGTCCGTGCCGACCATTTGTTTTCCCCTAGTCCCATCTACCTGCACGCAGACCATACCCCTCCATTCCCTTCACGTCCATATACCTATCCACTTTACTCTTAAATGTTAAAATCGATCCTGCCTCCACCACTTCTGCTGGAAGCTCATTCCACACAGCCACCACCCTCTGAGTAAAGAAGTTCCCCCTCACGTTACCCCGAAACCTCTGTCCCTTAATTCTCATGTCATGCCCTCTTGTTTGAATCTTCCCTACCCTCAATGGGAAAAACGTATCCACGTCAACTCTGTCTATCCCTTTCATCATTTTAAAGACCTCAATCAAGTCCCCCCTTAACCTTCTGCGCTCCAAAGAATAAAGACCTAACTTGTTCATCCTTTCTCTGTAACATAGTTGCTGGAACCCTGGCAACATTCTAGTAAATCTCCTCTGTACTCTCAATGTGCAATGTTTGAACCCGTTGCGCTGATACTAACGCCATGAGCATAACCACTTTTAAGTGTTAACTTCTGAAAAGATAGTGACATGATTGGAGCCCATTGCCGAAGCAGTGTGAGAACTATACTGACATCCCAGATTTCTGTATATCTAGGCTTAGGAGGGTTTTTGTTAAAGATACTCTCATGAATCAGGACACTAACGGATGAAACCCGATAGTTTGCTGTTCTGAAAACTGCCCTAAATAGGAGGACAAAGCACTCCGAGCACTATTAATGGCACTATAGCTCAAGTGTTCATCAAAGTGCAATGTAGAAAGGAACTCCAATACATCCGGTATGCTTGCAGTATGATAAGATATATCTGACTTCAAGCAAAACATCTCCCATTTCTTAATATGAGATACATATTGTTTTTTAGTGCTATCTCTTCAATCACATCCATGGTCCTACTCAACAGTCCAAGCCCTTAGAACGGTCTGGTCAGAACCTGCAGATTAACAGATTATTACGATCATGTAACGGATGACTTTCTCCTGTTATCAGATGAACCAACAAATTATTGGGGATAGTCATGAATGGCTGAGTCCTCATTCTCAGCACCAATGGGAACCATGGCTGTGTAGGCCAGTCCAGAACCACAAAACGCCTGAGGCGGAGTCCTGCTCTATTTTGGTGAGACATTGCCTGATGAGGCAGACTGGGAGAAAAGTGTAAAAGAACGTACATCCCCAATGTAGCGAGAATGCATCCACCGCTACTGCTCCTGGATCTGGTTCCCATGAAACGTAATTAGGCAACTGGTGATTTAGCCTGGATGCAAACAGATCTATATCTGACAAACCATAGCGGCTGACAATCATTTTAAAAACATCAGGATTTAGCATCTATTCTATGTTGTCATTAAATTTCCATGACCTGGTGTCCGCCACCACATTATCTCTATCTGGTAGGTAGATAGCTGAGACCCAGATATTTCTGGAAATGCACCAGTCCCAAATAAGGTTAGCCAGATTATCACATGATACTGACCTTATTCCTCCCATGTGATTGATATAAGCAACAGTTGTGGTATTGTCAATCTGGATCTGAACATGTAAATCATTCATTGCTGAACAATATGCTTTTAATCCACAGATTGCACCCAGCAATTCTAAGTAATTTATACCATGCCTTTGCAGGATTAATTCCTCTTGCACACTCCATCTACCACCACAGCTAGACCCGCTCATGTGGCTCCCCATCCCAAAGCACTGACATCTGTTTGTAAAACCACTGAAGGTTGTTGAGTCAAAATGTTGTTGGTACTTCGTGCAATATTGATTATCCACCATTGCAATTCGGCGATGGCTTTGGCTGGCAACTGCATTGGTCTGTCGAAATGACCTGCATGTTCTTTAAGTCCTTGTTCTCTAGCTCGTTGCAAACTTTGATCATGCAGAGGTCTTTCCACTGCAGGGAAAGCAGCCACTAATTAACACTGGCTACTTGCCGGATGGAGGGTTGTTGCTCTTCTACGAGACTGCTACAGACCTCCATGATTTCAACAGCCTTGGCCGTAGGCAAAGTCATCGACATATCAACTGAATCAATGACAAACCCCAAATAGTTAATTCTTTGGGATGGTACTAGCTTGGATTTTGTTGGATGGATGAGAAAACCTAACCTCTCAAACAGGTGTTTGGTTGCTGAAACCGACTCCTCAGCTGCTTCCTGAGTGTTGCTTATATTTAAAATATCATTGAAATAAGCCATCATAATGTGATTCTGGGCACGTAGCGTCATAACTGGTTTTAACAATCTTGTGAACAACCTAGGAGCTGAGGTTAACACATTGGGCAACACTTTAAATTGCCATAGCTGTCCCATCCAACTAAATTTCAAGTATCCACGGTATTGATAATGAATTGGTACTGAATAATATGCATCTTTCAGATCTATAGTTGCCATATAACAACCTTTTGATAACAGCTGTTTAGCAGTACTGAAAATGTCAATTTTAAAATGCCTATACTGGACATAGGATTTTAACTGGGTTAGGTCTAGAATGACTCGACACCCACCATATTTTTCTCTGTCTGGGGAATATATTGGACACAAATTGTTGAGGATGATATACCGTCTTCTGAATTACCTCTTTTTGGAATAAAACCCCAATTTCACCATTCACCTGCAGAGTTTCTGGTCCAGAAAAAAACAATACCCGGCTAGGCATATTTTGTGCAGGTGGATATATTCCTGACATAAACTCAATTCGAAACCCTGAGACACTGTCCAGTATAAACAGATCAGATGTTATGCAGCACCATTCATCATAAAACGACTGCAACCTACCCCCAACCGGAGGTTGTTCCCCAGAGGATTTATCCTGGACTGAATCAGTTACCCGTACCTCCATAGTCGACCTTGAACTTCTCACTCTTCTGGCCATGTTGGGTTTGTAGTTGGAGTACGCCGGTGGATATGGACGGCGTCCAACTGGTAACACTCTACTTGGGCCTGCTCCAGCATCTGACGCCCATCTGGTTGAGAAAGACCTGCGAGGTGGTATCCTGGCCAAGGGTATGTAGGTTTTCAAGAGGCCAATAGTTTCAGCAGGTCTTCGCCGAATAAGAAATTTGGTGCTTGAATATTCGAGGACCTACAAAGAGCTGCGAAGCATGGGTTTAACGTTGGCTTGATAGCAATTTTCCGGATACAGTTGATCTCGAAATGGGCATTGCACAGCAGGGCCAACATATTCTGCTGTGTTCCCGACATTGGTGCCCCTTGGACCATTTTCCAAAAAGCCGTGATACCTGCCCCCACTAATTTGAGGACTCTCCGGAAACGGAGCTCCTGCCCCATCATCGATGTGCTCATTTGTGCCCAGATAGCCGAGTTCACGGTGGGCACCTTGAGCGACGCACAGTTAACAGGTGTCTGGTAACGCGTTGTCGTCTGTTCCATGATGGAATCCTGGAGCTGGTGAGAGGCCATGTAGTTTATATTGCAAGCCAGATTTTCCTCCATGGCTTCAACAGTACCCTCTGGAATGGCAAACTTTCTAGCCACATCCGGGACACCTGGAGCATGGCTCATGTGCCTTGGTGTGTGCACAGAAGCAGTGACACCAACTTCAGGGTCAGACTCCTCCTGCCCTGGCTCTCCCTAGTCTTGCTCTAGGGAGGTCTCTATCAGCCCTAAACAAGGTGCTGGTGAGGGTGATTCCCATTGGAACTCATAGGCGTTCAAGTCCTTCTTGCCATATGGGCCTCTGCCTGAGGCTGTTTGGGGAATCCTGGGGGTATGCGACCCTGATTGGAATACTTCATGGCTCATCATTGTTTGAATCATCTGTTCCATTTTGTCTAGATGTCCCCAGACCTTCTTGTTGGAAGGAGGGGCGTCTTCTTCATCAGACTCGTCAGAATAAACGGGCCTGACTGATTTCCGTTTGGCCTTTCTCCCTGCTGGAATGGTCACAGCGCCCTGAGGCACCCGAGTTAATGGAGGCAATTGAGCTGCCAACGGTTCTGCAGTCGGCGTCGGAACCGGCGTTACCGCAACTGGTATCTCCCTACCCGATCTGCGAGTAGTAACCGCGGTCCCGTGAGTAAAATTCTTACTACGGACGGCAGACTTTTTAACAACTTTCTCCATTTTGAAAATACTCCCGCTGGCTCCTGAACCAGTCTCACGGAGTTTAAATACCCGCAGAAACTTTTAAAATCACTTATCTGCCGGTTTACTACTTACCGCTGGTGGGGCTGCGCTCTCCAGCCCGTCGGTGCGCCATGCATCGGACGTAATGACGCGCATGCTCCTGGCAGGGCTTCTTCACGTAGTCACTCACGTGACTCCGAAAGTAAAATTGTACATTGTCCATAGTGTGTGTGTAGGATAATGTTAGTGTGCAGGGATTGCTGGTCGGTGCGGACTCAGTGGGCCGAATGGCCTGTTTCTGCTCTGCATCTCTAAGCTAAAGCTTTAATTCTTGTGGCATTCTATGACAAATTAATAATAATGCATTACCACTGTGGACTATCATATTCAATAATATTTAGACATTGGATGTTTTCCTTCTAATAATTATCTAACTATAATTATCTGTAGATGGTTTATATGCAACCAATAACATAGTACCTCAGTACCATTAACCCCGCCTAGTTAACATCAATCATAACGCCTTCCCCTTCCTGGGTACAGTTCAGTAGAAGAATGTAGCCAGTGCTTGAGGATGTATGTAATACCCTGTGCTATCATTAAAAGATGTTGCACACTTTAAGAATTGCTTATTTACATTATCTAATAAATAAAGTATCAATGCTGCTCCAAGAATCAATTTTTAAGAAACAAACTCAATTCTTGGAGGAGTTTGCTAATGTTTTCAATGTTTAAAGACACATCTCCGCCCTATAAATTGTAAATACAGAGTAAAATGCATTATTTAATGTTCCTCAATTCTGCTAAATTTATTCAATTTAAGCAGCAATGGCATCAATGAATTATTGTTCTTCATTTATTAAACACTGTAAAACATCCTGAATGAATATCTGCTTCAATATTAATAGAATATTGACTGGCCTTGAGGGGGATACGACATATATTGCCTGAAGTAGATTCATATTGCCCGAGTCGAAGACGAGGGCAATATGGATCTAGTGAGGGCAATATATGTCGTATCCCCCGAAAGAGGACAGTCAATATTGTTATTATTACCCATATCAGACATCTAGAGGAAAATCTCAACATCTCAGCTCGGCGGACTTCCACGTAAAATTTAGCCAAAATGGACGCCAAAGTCTTCCTGTCTGCCGTTTGAATATCGACATCTAGACCCTTCTCCATCAAATATTCCTTGAATATTGTTACTGCTTGTTTCGTTGCCTTCTTCGTGTTCTGCGCGTCTTTGTTTTGTAAAATCTCGTCAAATTGCTGTTCGTCAAAAGTCGCGAACCTCTTCTCGCAGGAGGCTGCCATTTTGCTTGTTTTGTCGAGAACAAATTCTAAATTTCCCACGCAGCGTCACATTGCCAAGTTCCCGGATGTGAGACCAGGGGAATATAAGACTATATTTACCGCTGTTTTAACACGTAAAGTCCATAGGCGTTCGCAAGAAAGGGGAATACAAGAAAATATTCCCCTGTTAACCCTGCTGGCACTCAAAACGAAGGGAATACAATTTTGTAAAAGCATAGCTCAGATGTGTGATATGGGTAATAATATAAAATATATCACAGAACAGAAAGTGCTGGAGTAACTCGGCAAATCAGGCAGCATCTGTGGAGGGAATGGACAGGAGATTTTTCGGCTCGGGACACCTCTTCAGTCTTGCCTATCTATTCCCGCCATTAATGTTGCCTGACCCACTGAGTTAGCCCAGTGGTGTTTGTGCAAGATTCCTGCAGTTCCGCAGTTCCTTGCGTCTTCACAACATATTTACGTCCACCACAGATTTTTCTAGTTACCTTTCTGGATTTTCTGTTTTTCTAGGCCAACAGAGGTCACGGTCTTGGGTCTTGGCGCCCATAAAGTCGGCCGCGGAGGTCGGCTACGGGGACGGATCTGCCAGCTCCGGCCGGGCCGGAGTTCCATAGTCTTGGCTGCAAGGGCCTGATTCGACCTGATGAGGTCGAGATCAGCCTCCTCACCCGGCCAAGGCGCCATGCTTCCGGGTGGGGGCCTTCTGTGAGGGGGGATTTAGTCCAGATTAAAGGAGGGCTGCACCACCAGTTGCCGGAAAATCAGCGGTTCAACTGTATAATCATAAAGCATAAATGCTTCCAAGATGGGACCCAACCCAGGTGACTATTTATGTGCGAGACACAATCACATATTATAATTGCGACACACTTTTAAATCACTATTCCCTTATCATGTATATGTACACTGTGAATGGCTCAATTGTAATCATGCATTGTCTTTCCGCTGACTGGTTAGCACGCAACAATAGCTTTTAACTGTACCTCGGTACACATGACAATAAACTAAACTAAACTGAACACATTGATTTTTCACTGTGACTTCTTTCTTTTATCAATAGAGAATGACTTATTTTTCAATGCATGGTATTGCCTTTCTTTTTTGGAACCAAAAAAGGCACTACCTGCCTCCTTTTAAGTCTCAGGGCATCATGCAGAATGTTACTCTGACCGAAAATGGCAGATGGTTAATACAAGCTGAGGATCTGTGTGCTTGCTGCAGATGTAGGAGCCACCCCACAAGATTAATAATCCCAATGTAACTGGTAGGAGTCTCCTTTGAAAACTTGTCAGCAATGACTATAATGGAAGGACATAAAATACTGGAGCAACTCAGCGGGACAGGCAGCATCTGTGGAGAGAAGGAATGGGTGACATTTCCAGTCCAGTCTCTTCTTCAGACTGAGCGTCAGGGTTGAGGGAAACGAGATATGGAAGGGCACCAAGAACATGTAAGCTGTGAAAAGAACAGATCTAAGCAAATGCTGATCAAGGAAATGTACAATGATTCATTGTGTTCCATTCCTTCTCTCCAGAGATACAGCGTTTTGTATCTATCTTTGGTCTAAAGCAGTTGCTTCATCGATGGAATCTTATTGACAAAACAATAGCCTTTTCTGCACAGATGAACTTTGATTCATAAGTTTATATGTTCATAAGTCATAGGAGCAGAATTGGTCCATTCGGCCCATCGAGTCTGCTCCGCATTCAATCATGGCTATCTATCGTTCCCTCTCAACCCTCTTCTTCTGCCATTTCCCCATAACCCTTGATACCCTTACTAATCAAGATTCTGTCAATCTCCTTGAAGTCGATTCCTCTACAGCTGCTTCTCGACGTCCGGTGGGGTTACGTTCCAATAAACCCAGCGCAAACTGAAAATATCGCAAGTTGAAAACACATTTAATACATTGCGATCACGTGACTGGAAATGACATGCGGCTCGCTGCTGTTGTTGAGCGTTTACCGATCATAAAGTCGAAATATTGCAAGTCGAAGCATCGTAAATCGGGGAGCACCTGTACTTAAAGAACCATTTTATTTTTTCCTGATATAATTTTAATCAGTTTGGACAGTAATTAAAAAAAAAAAATTCAAAATACTTTGGAGAAAATATGTGTAGCAACGCTAAGTATAATAATGTTAGAATGGAATAAAACCCGCATTGACTAGCATTTAGTGTCGTTAAATGCCATGGTCATATATAGAGTACTCAAAAGGCTGTGTTAAACTGAAGTGGGTGATTTTATTTTCATTTATAACACTGTCAGTGTGAGATTATCACTGGGTGTTAACCTGAAGGGCCAACAAACTCTAAAAGAATGTGGAATGTACTCAGTCCCTTTAATGTAGTCAAATGTTCCAAGACAGTGGCAGGTCAGAAGCAAGTTAATGCCATCAGCTTGCCAATACAGTGAGTGCCACAAGACAAAAATTAATTGTGAGCCATTTTTAAGGAGAAATTAAGAACCATGACTATAAAAGCTTTTTCAAAGAGGTAGGTTTTAAGGAACACTTTTAAAGGAGAAGGGGGTAGAATGGAGGAGTGGTTGAAGGAGGTTGTGCGGCATGGTGGCGCAGCGGAAGAGTTGATGCCCTACTGCGCCAGAGACCTTGGGTTCGATCCTAACTACGGGTGCTGTCTGTACAGAGTTTGTACGTTCTACTATGACCGTGTGGGTTTTCATCGGGTGCTCTGCTCTCCTCCCACACTCTAACGACGTGCAGGTTTGTAGGGTCATTGGCTTTGGTAAAACAGTAAATTATCCCTAGTGTGCAGGATAGTGTTAGTGTGCGGGGTGATCGCTGGTCGGCGCAGACTCTGTTGGCTAATGTTTAATAAAAGGTAATTCTGGAACTCAGGCATGGTGGAGTCAAAGGAACCAGTAAGGTAGAACCCAACGGAGAGGGGAGTTGAGCAGGAGGAGGTCATAAAGAAAGGTAGGAGAAAGGACATTGAGAGATTTGAATATCGGGACAACCATTTAAAATGGGAGGTGATGTTTGTCTGGATGTTATTGTTGGTCAGCAAGCTGAGATGTGATTGATAAACATAGAGTCATAGATTCATACAGCGTGGAAACAGGGCCTTCTGCCCAACTTGCCCATGCTGACCAACATGCCCCGTCTATGCTTGTCCCACCTGCCTGCCTTTGACCCATATCCCTCTAAAACTGTCCAATCCATGCATTTATCTTATTTATTCCTCTCATGATCTTATACAACTTTATAAGTGAGATGAAGACAGCAGCATCAGCCATTACACTGGTGTTGTTCGACCACACTAAAGCCTTTGACCTAAAGGCCTGTCCCACTTGGGAAACCTAATCTGTGAGTTAAAAAGAGTGTCTTCGACCTTCTAGCTCGAGGGCACTCGCCCGGAAAGCCTCAAGCTGGATCGACCGAACCACGAGCCGGATCGACCAACCGCACACACACACACACAACACACACACACACACACACACACACGCACGAACGCACGCACGCACGCACGCACGCACACACACACACACACACGCGCACACACGCACGCACGCACGCACGCACGCACGCACACACACACACACACACACACACACACACACACACACACAAACACACACACACACGCACGCACGCACGCACACACACACACACACACACACACACACATCGCGAAGGCGGGGGCCAGGGAAAGCGGAGGAGCGCTGTCTGAACGGCTGTACAGTAACGATAAGTCCTTTAGAGAGAGCGGGGAGGGGGGGAGCGAAGGGGAGGGAAGGGGAGAGAAGGGGAGAAAAGGAGAGGAGGAGTGGAGACACTTTTAAGAAGTATAATAAAGTTTAGCGGGCATTTTACCTACCGGTATGTCTTCCTTGTCCTGAAAACACCAATGAGGAATGAACTCCAATCAAAATGCCCGGTCAGCGAAGGAGATTGCCTACAGCTGCCCTCGACTGCCTGTAACTAAATAGCGACCCCACTCCACTGCACTACGAGTTAAAAGAACCCATGCCGACCAAATTATACTCGCGGAAATTTTTTCAACATGCTGAAAAATTTTCCGCAACCTAACTGAGGCCGCGAGTATTCGAGAACTTCCCTCGAGCATGAAGGAGAGTTCCAGCGACCTCATAGCACCTCCTACAACCACGTGTCGACCATGCTGCGAGTTCGAAGGTCAAAGACACTCTTCTAAACTCGCAGATTAGATCCCCCAAGTGGGGTAGCCTCTCTAATCGACTGGGAAGGACTGAAAGATAGCGGAGTCAAGGGACATGGGGAGAAGGCAGGAATAGGGTACTGATTGTGGATGATCTGCCATGATCACAGTGACTGGCAGAGCTGGCTCGAAGGGCCGAATGGCCTACTCCTGCACCTATTGTCTATTGTCTATTGACTACGGAGCACTCCCCTCACATACAGCTGCCTACAGAGATTTGTTCCATCTTACTTTGGTTTAATGATGGTGTTCAAATCATGATCTTAGCCAATGGGTTTACGGTAGAACTACTCCCAGTGAAGACCTGTATCAAGCAAGGCTCATTACCCTCAAATACTCTTCAATCTATCTCACTGCAGCACTACACCTCACTGCTGACAAAATTCTTGTCGGAGTGTATCGAATTTTTCTTTAGTTTGGTCAAGTTTAATTTAATATATTGTCACGTGTACCGAGGTACAGTGAAAATCTTCCTTGTTGCATGTTATCCAGTCTGCAGAAATACAATACATGGTTACAATGTGTAGGGAGGAACAACAGATGCTGGTTTACACCGGGTGGTGCCACCAGCAGTGGCTGCCTAGCCATCAGTCTGTCTGTCCTTTCTTCTTTTTGTTATTTTTAGTATGTGTTAAAAGTATATTTTAGTGTTCCTTGGTTTGTTTTATGTGGGGTGGGGGGGGTATTTTTTTTTCAATCACTTACCTCGACAGATATGCGATTTTATTCCCTATCGTATCTCCGTCCCCACTACCGCCTAAGATCGTGGAGTTGGCGGCCTTTCCTGGAGACCGACCCAGCGCTCCGAGCCGCAGGAGTCTGCGGCACTTTAACATCGCTTTGCCGGGGATCGAAGGGCCTGTGGACTTTAACATCATGAAGCCCGCAGTCTCTGGTAAGAAGAGGCCGACACAGGAGCTCCATGCCGCGGAGAGAGTTTCAACCACCCCAACGCAGGAGTTTCGATCACCCCAACAGCAGCTTCGATTGACAGCTGCGGGGGCTTTGATCGCCGCGACTGTGAATGGTTTGACTGCCCAAGTCAAACTTCCCGACTACTGCCGCTTGAGTAAAAGCCATGTTCCACGGTACGAGTTCATTCCAAGAGCTCTCCCGAGTTTAAAAAAGATCAAACTCGCGGTAAGCACGGAGAATGAACGTAGCGGAGCTCGGTGACGTCTCTTAGCGGCTCGTAACGCTAACGGCAGGTAATCGGGAAGACTCGTGAAGATTTTTCAACATGGTGAAAAATGTCCACGAGAGCCCCGAGTACCGACGAGTGGCCATTACCGTAAATATCCGAGTTCAAATCAGGGCAAACTCGGGAAAGCTCTTGGAATGAACTTGTACCGTGGGACAGGGCTATTACTCTAACTTTCCCTCTCTCTATCCCTCCCCCATCCTAGTTCTCCGACAAGTTTCAGTGTCCTCTTGATTCGGGATATCGAATCGGGAGTTCGGGAGTTCGAATCAGGGCAAACTTGGGAGAGGTCTTGGAATGAACTCGTACCGTGGGACAGGGCTATAAGTTGGTTCTCGACAATAAGCCCCATAGATTGAATGGTTTCCCATTAATTAGTAAAAATTAAAAAAAAGTTTCTTCTCAGCTCCTATCAGGCAACTGAACCATCCTATCACCAACCAGACAGCAGTCCATATCTACCATCTACCTCATTGGAGACCCTCAGACTTTCTTTAATCTGACTTTTCTAAACTTTATCTTGCACTAAACATGTATCTGTACACTTGGCTTGATTGTGATCATGTATAGAAGATAGACACAATGTGTTGGAGTAACTCAGCGGGACAGGTAGAGACCCTTCGGACTGTAAAAGTGTCTCAATCCAAAGCATCACCCATTCCTTCTCTCCAGAGATGCTGCCTGTCCCGCTGAGTTGCTCCAGCATTTTGCGTCTCTTCATTTTACCATGTTTGCAAAATAGGTTACTTGGGTTCATTACTCTTGGCAGGGTGGCTCCTACATCTGTAGCAAGCACACAGATAGTCAAAAAATGCTGGAGAAACTCCGCAGGTGAGGCAGCATCTATGGAGAGAAGGAATTGGCGACGTTTCGGGTCCAGACCCTTCTTCAGACTGATTTATCTATCTTCGATTTTTCCAGCATCTGCAGTTCTTTCTTAAATACAGATCCTCAGCTTGCTTCAACCATCTGCCATTTTCAGTACAGTACTGCAGTATCAGAGTAACATTTTGCATGATGCCCTGAGACTTAAAATTAGACCTTTATTTCTATCTACGGGGTCTATTTCAACGTTTCAAGGTCGAGGTCAGTTTATTGCACATGTACCAATTACAGTACAGTGAAATTTGAGTTACCATACAGCCATACTAAGTGAAAAGCAACAAGACACACAACCATATAAAAGTTGACATGAACATCCATCACAGTGGATTCCACATTCCTCACTGTGATGGAAGGCAATAAAGTTCAATCTTCTTCCTCTTGTTCTCTTGTAGTAACTTGTAGTAAGCACGGAGAATGAATGTAGCGGGTACTTCGGAGATCGGGGACGTCTCTTAGCGGCTCGTAACGCTAACGGCAGATACTCGGGAAGACTCGCTAATGGCAGGTAAGCACGGGAAGACTCGTGAAGATTTTTCAACATGATGAAAAATGTCCACCAGAGACCGACGAGTGGCCATTACCATAAATTACCGAGTTCAAATCAGGGCAAATTCGAGAGAGCTCTTGGAATGAAATTGTACCGTGGGACAGGGCTATTACGCTTCCTTTCTCTCTCTCCATCCCTCCCCCATCCTAGTTCTCCGACAAGTTTCAGTGGGGTCGTCTTGATTAAATCTTCCTGATTGTATGCCTTGTTGTCGCCTTCCCCTCAGCTAACAATGATCCATTCTACATCTTCCTTGAACTTGGTCCCCTTTGATCTCTTGTTTTCGCACTTTACCCTTCCATATCACTATGTCTCCCTCTCCCCTGACTCTCAGTCTGAAGAAGGGTCTCAACCCAAAACGTCCATTCCTTCTCTCCAAAGATGCTGCCTGTCCCGCTGAGTTACTCCAGCATTTTGTGTGACTATCTTCGGTATCAAACAGCATCTGCAGCTCTTAAAAATAATGGAGTCAGGGGATATGGGGAGAAGGCAGGAACGGGGTACTGATTGGGGATGATCAGCCATGATCACATTGCATGGCGGTGCTGTCTCGAAGGGCCGAATGGCCTACTCCTGCACCTATTGTCCATTGTCTATTGTTCCTACACAGGACGGCAGGGTGGAGCAGTGGTAGAATTGTTTAATTTAGAGCGCTTGCAGCGCCAGTGACCCGGGTTTAACCCTGACGACGGGTGCTGTGCTGTCTGTACGGAGTTTGTACGTTCTCCCCGTGACCTGCGTGGGTTTTCTCCGAGATCTTCGGTTTCCTCCCACGCCCCAAAGACGTACAGGTTTGTAGGTTCATTGACTTGGTGTAAGTGTAAATTGGCCCTAGTGTCCATCAGTGCGTGGAGATCGCTGGTCGGCGCGGAAGCTTGTTTCCTCGCTGTATCTCTAAACTAAACTAAACATAGAAACATAGAAACATAGAAAATAGGTGCAGGAGGAGGCCATTTGGCCCTTTGAGCCAGCACCGCCATTCATTGTGATCATGGCTGATCGTCTGCTATCAATAACCTCGTGCCTGCCTTCTCCCCATATCCCTTGATTCCACTAGCCCCTAGAGCTCTATCCAACTCTCTCTTAAATCCATCCAGTGATTTGGCCTCCACTTCCCTCTGTGGCAGGGAATTCCATAAATTCACAACTCTCTGGATAAAAAAGTTTTTTCTCACCTCAGTCTTAAATGACCTCCCCTTTATTCTAAGATTGTGGCCCCTGGTTCTGGACTCACCCAACATTGGGAACATTTTTCCTGCATCTAGCTTGTCCAGTCCTTTTATAATTTTTAATGTTTCTATAAGATTCCCCCTCATCCTTCTAAACTCCAGTGAATACAAGCCTAGTCTTTTCAATCTTTCCTCATATGACAGTCCCGCCATCCCAGGTATCAATCTCGTGAACCAATGCTGCACTGCCTCAATCACAAGGATGTCCTTCCTCAAATTAGGAGACCAAAACTGTACACAATACTCCAGATGTGGTCTCACCAGAGCCCTATACAACTGCAGAAGAACCTCTTTACTCCTATACTGAAATCCTCTTGTTATGAAGGCCAACATTCCATTAGCTTTCTTCACTGCCTGCTGTACCTGCACGCCAACTTTCAGTGACCGGTGTACAAGGACACACAGGTCTCGCTGCACCTCCCCCTTACCTAACCTAACCCCATTGAGATAATAATCTGCCCCCTTGTTTTTGCCGCCAAAGTGGATAACCTCACATTTATCTATATTATACTGCATCTGCCACGCATCTGCCCACTCACGCAACCTGTCCAGGTCCCCCTGCAACCTCCTAACATCCTCTTCACAGTCCAGACTGCCATCCAGCTTTGTGTCATGCGCAAACTTGCTAGTGTTGCTCCTAATTCCCTCTTCCAAATCATTAACATAAATATGGTAAACAGTTGCGTCCCCAACACCGAGCCTTGCAGCACTCCACTCGCCACTGCCTGCCATTCTGAAAAGGACCCGTTCACTCCTACTCTTTGCAAGTTTAAACTAAACGAAACAAAACTAAACTAAACTAAACATACAACCTGAGGGGCTTGTTCCAGTGCTGCACTTTTCAAAGTTCTAGATATGAGGAACTCAGTTCACAAAGTACACTTATACTCAGTTGAGGAAGGCATTTTCTCATTCTGTGATGAATTCAAATCCGGATCTCACAAATGGGAAGGGAGAATTCCTTGCAACCCAGTTGCATTAGTCTTTCCCTGTTTTCAGTTCTTTGTTTGCAGAGCCAAATTCTTCTAAGCGGTGAAAGATCGCACTGAGTATTCTGAAAATGTACGAGAGACACATAGGTGTTATGTAATTTGTTCCCGAACAATGGTTTGAAGCACTACCATCTCCTGTGTTTGGTTCACGTTGCTCAGAATCCAATTTTGTTAGTACAGACTGTACTGAGGCAATCTGCACTGCAATCTTCCTCCTTGGCAGCGAGCTATAATTACACCTTTCTTCCCTTTGCATTCATCAACTGGTGCACTGCGGAACAGCAAGTCTTTCTCTGTAGTAGATATTCAGGAAGACGTTAGACGTTTACAAAAGAGTTAAAAGGAACGTGTTACTTTCTGAAGTTGAAACGAGACTGAAGATACCAGCATCTGGTCAAATAATGGGCAGAGCAAGGACCTTACCCTGGAGGCAGAGTGCAGAGTATTAACCAGCACAACACACTGGGTGGAAGGATTTTCAGTGCAAGATTTTCAGTGGCAAAATATAGAGCTAGAAATAAATTAATCTGGCCATATACGTTAAAAAGCCTGCACTCAAAGATGCAACTGCTTCTTCAGAGTGGCTAAACCCTATTTGATATAGCCTTAGTGATAATTTATTTTCCTCCTATGTCAGCTATCATTCATATTTAGGAGCATGGAGAAGAGGCACCAAAGTTGTAAGTGTGGTTGTTACACCTGCTGTTGACTAGAGGTCAGAACCGTGTGAAATATCAGTAGTATGTGCCATATAATCATGCAATCGTATTCCACTTCCTCTGCAGTCCGGCAATCCGATATTAGAAGGAAAAAAAGATTTATAAACGCTTCTGGGCTCGGTGCATCTAGAAACAAAGTAAAATTGAATCCTAGTAAGCTCTTTTCAGCTACGAGAATTTGTAATCCCCTGGTTATTACCATGAAATGGAGTTTCTGGGAAGGAGACACTTTCAGATTAGATTGATGGAGATGAAAGTTGAAATGTCTGGTTAGAAGCACATTTGGTCCAATATTATATGGTGTTTAAGGAGGACTTATGAAACTGATTGTGTGACATTAATTTGACATCCGCAGTACATGGATGAGAAATTGTCCATTTCGAAAGCCTGAATTCCGGGTTTGTGGAACATCTTTAGTCGTTCTCCTCAGCTGTCTGGATGAATGGCCACAATTCTGAAGACTTTGATATCTTTTTGTGCCGAGAACGGCAATAATAAGCATTGCCCCTAAAGGGGTCTTATCGATGATTAAACAATTTAGACAGCGAGGAAATAGACTTAAAGAAGAATGTAAAAAATGCTTATAATATACTTGTTCCTGTGTTCACGAATTACGCACAAAAGAAGCAATGATGCTTTTGAGAATCTGAGGGTTTTACTAACCCATTCTGAAGCTTTGACATTAACAAAGGTTTCAAAGGGATTTTATTGTCATGTGTACCAATTAAGGTACAGTGATATGCGAATTACCATACAGCCATACTAAAAAAAAGCAACAAATCACACAACTACATAAAACTTAACATAAACATCCACCACAGCAGATTCCCCACATTCCTCACTGTGATGGAAGGCAATAAACTCTAATCTTCTTCCCTCATTTTCTCTCGCGGTTGGAGCAGTCGAACCATCCGCAGTCGGGGCGATCGAAGCTCCCGCAGGCGGTGGTCAAAGTTCCCACGTCGGAGCGATCGAAGCTCCCGTGTTCGGGCGGTCGTAGCACATGCGGCTTGGAGCTCCCGAAGTCGTTCTCTAACCAGGGACCGCGAGCTCCACGATGTTAAAGTCCACACTCTTCCCCGGTTGGAGCTCCGAGGTCGATCCCTGGCAAACGGATCGCGAGCTCCGCAATGGTAAGTCCTGCAGGTTCCCGTGATTGGAGTTCCCGAAGTCCGTCGCCAGCAGAGGCCGCCAACTCCACGATGTTAGGCCGCAGTGCGGACGGAGATATGAAATGGAAAAAAATCGCATCTCTGTCGAGGTAAGAAATTAAAAGATGTTTCCCTCAACCCCCCACCCCAAACATAAATCAAGCTAAAGAACACTAAAAACCTGCATTTAGTACAGACTAAAAAACCAACACAACCAAGAGCTGCCAATAGTTTACATAAACAATCATTTTTAATGATTCAAAGTTATTGATATAAATGATAAATATTTGATATTGCAGCAATACAAAATGCAGCAATACAAAATGCACAACAAATTATTCCTTAGAAATTTAATTTTTCATATAAGATTATATACTGGTTTTGAGTATTATATGTCAATTTGTGAATAAACAAAGAATATTTGTTGCTCACAGCCAGTAAGTCTAGGATGTTTTGTTAGGGGACAATTATGTGGCTCGTCTAATAAAAATAATCATTCATTATTACTCTTGTGTATCCTGGTAATTGTAGGTTATAAAATTATGTCTCTTCAATCAGTAGTGGTTAGTTGGAGGAAACCCTTTTGATTACAAGCTTCCAATATATTATCAAAGACTTTCGTTCGTGGTGAAAAAATACAAACTGCTATAGATGTTGGAAATTTGAAAAAAGAGCAGAAAGTGCTAGAAATATTCAGCAGGTCAGACAGCTGATGTGGAGAGAGAAATAGAGTTAGAGTGTATTTTAGTTCGGAGTCACGTGAGTGACTACGTGAAGAAGAGCCCGCCTCACGCTGGTAACGGCATGACTCGACGCTGACGGCGGAAGGTGGAGCTGCAGTAAGGAGCAGCTCCTCGCAGCGGTCGAATGGGCCCGCAGGTAAGAACAGTAAAGTTGGGATTTCTTAGCGGGCGCTGGGTAGGTCCAGCAGTATAGGAAATAATTAAATCAGGTCAGAGTCATATTAGTGCTGGATAAGCACAGATGATGAAGTAAACTTATATTCGCGGGTTAAATGCTTCCTGGGGTGAAAAATAAATATACGGGAAAGCTAGTGCGGAGCCGGTTCCGATACCGGTGGCCGCAGATATACCCGTTAGCGAATTAATTTACAAAATGATAACCACGGAGAGAAAATGCTCCCGAATATGAAAAATGGAAAATAAAATAAAATAAAAAATCTGAGAGGCCCGTGGTTCTGATGACTCTGACATTGAAAAGTCCTCCAGATAAGTAAACTATGTGGAACTGATTATGGAGCATATGGAGAAAGTTCTCCAAATAATTATGAGACTAGGGTCAAAGTACCCTGAAGGTTCCTAAGATTAGCCCTGAGGGGTTTAATTATTCTGAATATGGCCATGGGCCTAATTGGAAGTTGGAACTCCGACCCAGGATTTGGGCCGGAAGAAGTCTCATGGGATGAAATCCCAATTGATTTAGGGCTGCAGAAGGCAGACCCTGTTGATGGTGATTTGCATTTTGAAAGCACACCACAAAATAAAAATAAAAATAAAATGAAAAAATATGAAAAGAGGCCAAAGATGCCTGGAATAGCAAAAGGTTTTGCTATATATGAAGGAAGTGGTGAGGCTATGGAAGAAATCCTAGCTGCCAACATATATATATGGTATCTCACCAACTTCATGATTCTGTGATGATTGAAATATTAAAATTGCACAGCACAGGAAATTGTGCCTCATTGGAAGAGCCTACGTTTATCCGTTAATATGGGCATCCATGACTCCAAATATGAGAGCGTCAAATAGTGAGGTTTAAAAATCCTCACAAATTATTCTGCTGCTATTATGGCTTTTGGGCAGATGAAAGGAAAACATAAAATAAAGACGCTATTGTGCAATTCTTTCTATGAAATTTTATATAATATAAATGGCTATTTGGCCCATTTTTTCACCCAAGGTTGCATACCTGTGTCGAGCAAGTGGTGTTTAAGCTCTTGGTTATCTGTTTGGAGTAATCTGCCTAACTTATTGAAATTGGATAAAAAGCTAAATATTTTAGCTGCATGAAACCTTCGTCTTTGGACGAAAAGGTATTTTCGCCCAGAAGGGGATTTGATATTGGAAATAGAGGCAGAAATATGTCAAGGAAGTTTTATTGTATTGCACAACCAAATACTTACCCGAATTCAGGGGATAAGGAGACCACCACGCTCATATGCAGAGGAATTAAAGACTTGTTCTCTGCTTAAAGAAACTGCGGATTAATCTCCAGTTAGAGGGAGATTACAAAAAGTTTATTAAGACTGGCTTACTATTATTTTTGATCAGTATATTACGAGCAGTTTCATTAACTACTATTACTTTTAAAAAAAAGGTTAATCCTCCTGTACAGAATAAACCTGCTTATGTTTTCGTGTTTTCTGCAATTGAAAAAGCAGAGATCTATGTTCACATTGCCTAATTATCTGGAAAAGAGGTAATGGAAAAGATTTTGAACACGAGCATAAATTTGTCTTTAATGTTAGAAGGCATTACAGATGATGGTTGCAGAAGTATTCTGGACCTTACAGGTCTAAATAAGTTTGTAGAATACAAACATGTTCAAATGGAGACATTGAATACTGCAAAATATTTAATTCAGCAGGTTGTTATATGGCTAAGATTGATGAAAAGACGCCTATTATTCTGTACCTATGCATCAGGTTTCGGTGGTACTTAAATTTTAATTGGTTGTGACAATTATGGCAGTTAAACTTTGCCAAATGGACTGAGTTCAGCTTTTTAACTCTTTACGAAACTGTTGAAAACCAGTTTAGCCCAATTAGAGCACAAAATGCACATCATTATGGCTTATCTCAATGACATTCTGGTCATTATGATTATCAGGAGTCAGCTGAGGACTCAGTTTCAGTTACTAAAGCTTTGTGGTAAGCTAAGGTTCTTAATTCATCTAATTAAGCCCCAGCTGCAGCCAGCACAAACAATTTTACTTTGGGGTTTGTAATTAACTCAGTGACTATGTTAATACCTTTACCAACAGATAAAGTCGATGATATTTTGGTAACTTGTCATTATCTCATTCAAAACCTTATCCTTCCATCCGAGAAATGGTGACAACCATTGGTGAACTGCTAGCAGCATTTCTGCAGTAGAATTTGGTTCATTACATTTATTGATATCTTCGAAGGTACAAGATACAAGCTCTCAAAGAGAAGGCAGGCCATTTGACAGGCCTATGTAATTAACAAAAGAAGCTGTATTGGAATTTACAATGGTGGGTTAAAAAAGGAAAATGTCCACAAGCTGCTAATAAATATTATGATTAAACAGCCTGAAATGGTTTTACATACAGATGCTAGTGCTCTCGGATGGGGGCCACAGATTTATCCTCCAGTTGTGGAGGTAGATGGAAAACTGAAGAACAAGTGTTTCTCCAAGAGTATGGTATTAACTATTTGGAGTTATTGGGGGCCTTTTATGGGCTTAAAGCATATTGTTGTGCTAAACAAGGTCTGCATGTGTTAATACAATTACACAATAAAACAGCTGTGATTTACATTAATCACATGGGGAGAGTTGGATCAGTATCATGTGATTGTCTGGTCAATGAGATATGGCAATGTGTATTGGTCGGCAGATATGGATTGCAGTAAGCTATACTCCAGGTAAAGACAATGTGGTAGCAGATGAAAGGTCCAGGATTTTTAAAGATAATACGGAATGGATTGTTTAAGCCAGCAATATTTAAGAATATTGTTCGACGATTTGGGGTTTGCCAGAAATTGATTTGTTTGCATCCAGGCTTAATCATCACTTGCCTCATTATGTGTCTTGGGAACACGATCCGGACGCAGTTGCAGTAGATGCATTTTTATTACACTGGGGAAAAATGTTCTTTTATGCTTTTCCACCATTTGCTCTGATCCAGAGATGCTTGAAGAAAATAGAGCAAGATTCAGCTTCCGGATTGTTGGTAGTGCCAAATTGGCCAACTCAACCTTGGTTCCCAGTTATGCTGAATATGATTAAAGAACCGTATATGCAGATTCTTAACTGTAGTGATATCTTGACTAATCCAGTAACAAATGAAGATTACCCATTATATGCATATATGAATTTGTTAATCTGCAGGTTTTGACCAGACCACTACAGGAACTGGGATTGTCGGACCAAACTTGACAGTTATTGGCGCATCATGGCGAGATAGCACACAGAAACAATATATGACACATATTAAGAAATGGGAAGAATTTTGCACACAGTCAAAATATTTCTGATGATTATGTGAATGTTACTCATGTTTTGGAATTCCTTGCCAATTTGCGCTTTGGCCAACATTTAAGTTACAGTGCCATTAACACTGCACGCAGTGCCTTGTCGTCCTATTTAGGACTTATGACTGGTGAGAAATCAATTGGGGTCGCATCCATTAATATCACGATTCATGAAAGGAATTTTTCACATGAATCCGCCAAAACCTAGATATACAGAGATTTGGGATGTGAGCATAGTACTTGCTCTACTTAGAGAATGGACGCCAATTGAAGGGTTGTCATTGGATAGGTTAACATTGAAATTGGTCATGTTTAATGTCACTGGTCTCAGCCCAAAGAGTGCAAACTTTACAAATGTTGCGTTTAGACTGTATGCATGTGACTACAGATAACGTTGTATTCTATGTTTATGATCTGATCAAACAAAGTAGACCAGGGAGATCTGGAACAAAGGTAACCTTTCAAGCTTTTCATATTGAGCTTGCTTTGTGTGTGGTTAGACATTTGAACCAATGTATTAAAGTGACGGACACTTTTCGAGGAAACGAAAAGACATTGCTGCTTACGCACAAAAAGCCACACACAAAAAGCTTCAGTTCAAACTATCTCAAAATGGTTGAAACAGGTGTTGGTTTTTAGCGGGAGTAGACACTGATGTCTTCAAATCTCACTCCACCAGGGCGGCAGCTACGTCCGCGGCGAAGGGCGGGACGTACCTCTCGAGCATATTTTTAAAAATCGCAGGGTGGAGTAAAGAAGAAACTTTTTCAAAGTTCTACAACAAACCTTTTCACACTATGACAAGTTTTGGACACGCGGTGGTTGGGAGCACTATAATCACCTGCTTTGTTTGCTATTAATTACTATAATCAGTTGTGTAGTCACTGATATCTTTTGTCACTTGTAATCATTTTTCCCTCAAATATAAGGAGGGTATTATATGGTCTTTCAGCATTAAAAAACTTAATTGTGAAAAGATCTAACATTTGTGTGCTTTCTCATGTATGTGTTTACTTAGCCGGACTGTCCGTACGGATTAATTCTACGACATAAAAAACACAGAAAGCTTTAAAACCTCTTCACGTAAGTCACTCACGTGACTCCGAAGTAAAATAGTAAGATTAAACGAGAACTCACCTGTTCGAAGTTTGATCGTTATTTTACGAGGAGTTACGATGAGGTATTACGTGCCCTCCACTCCCACCCTCGTAAAATAAAATGATCAAATGGTGGTTCTAAGTCTTTTTATGAGCCTTACTATGTTACTCCGGCTTTGGTGTTCTGTGTTTTTTCATGCCGTTGCTTTGAAGTATGCCGTTACCAGCGTGAGGCGGGCTCTTCTTCACGTAATCCCTCATCGTAACTCCTCGTAAAATAACGATCAAACTTCGAACAGGTGAGTTCTCGTTTAATCTTACTATTTTAGTTTAGTTTAGAGATACAGCGCAGAAGCAGGCCCTTTGGCCCAATGAGTCCGCGCCGAGCAGCGATCCCCGCACTATAACAGTATCCGACACACACTAGGGACAATTTACAATTTCACCAAGCCAATTAGCCTACAAACCTGTACGTCTTTGGAGTGTGGGAGGAAACCGGAGTTCCATGTCATGGGGATAACGTGCAAACTCCATACAAACAATCCTCATAGCCAAGATTGAACTTGCGTCTCTGACACTGTCAGGCAGCAATTCTGTCACTGCATCTCCGTACCACCCAATTAGTGTTTTAGATCATTGACCTTTACTCCTAATAATCTGGGATGAGCAGGTTTTAAGTTGCATATAAAGAGAAGAAGGAAGGAGAATGCAAACATCGAGGTATGCAATGTGACACATTACTTTTTATATGAAATGTTTACACTTTTTTTACCCTGCACTAATGCTGAGTATTACCAGCAACCTTTGTGCTTAGGAAAGAATTGCAGACACTGGTTTACACCGATGGACTCAAAATGCTGGAGTAACTCAGAGGGTCAGGCAGCTTCCCTGGAGAAAAGGAATAGGTGACGATTCGGGTTGGAACCCTTCTTCAGACTCAAACCAGCCTATCCAACTAAGAAATGCATCCAAGATGGGGAATGCTCCTAAGAAGGCACACAACCCACGTGACTACTTGTGTGCGAGCTACAGAGGCAGAACTGCAGTCACAAATTACAATCAGCTCCACACTTTTAAATCTGTACTCCGACAGCAACATTTCTTACTTTAACTATGATCTTCTTATGATCCTCTCAGCTCTCTCCATTCTCCCGGCATCTGAAGGCCTACCGCATCGACTCCTGGCGCGGCGAGGACTCGACCAGCGAGGCCTAGCGTGACCGTCGAGGCGTGCGGCCTACCGACCTCCCAGAGCCTCCGACCAACTCTACCGTCCCTCCCCCAGAACTACAGACCCCACGACCCGACCTCTGGGGGCTATGAGGAGAAGGCAGAAGAATGGGGTTCAGAGGGAGGGATAGATCAGCCATGATTGAATGCCGGAGTAGACTTGATGGGCCAAATGGCCTAACTCTGTTCCAATCACTTTTGACCTTATGACCTCTGGTCAGCTGACCGTCTTCTGACAGCAGGCCCCGAGATACAGGTATCCTAAAATAGTTACACATATACTGTAGATAGTGATCTAACCATGATAGACTAACTAACATTTAGTCTATCTAACTTCTGTGCTTAATTCAACATAAATTATCATTTGGAAATTGGAAACAAATGACCCAAGCATGTATAGTTACTTATCTGTAAGCTCTGTGTTTTGTTAACTCCAATTAATAATGTGCAGTTTAATAGAGACAGCAAGATTATTAGAAAAGAGAAAAAGTAATTAAATGATATATTGCTGTTATAATTGTTTGCATGCAAATGTATAACCAAAGGAAATCGAGTCCTTTTGCATAAATAAAATATGAATGCATCTGGGGTACACTGTGGACAATTTCCCTCTACACGCACTGTGGGCAGCACCATTAATATTATAAAAATAGACACTTTACCTAGTTGAGTTGTTTGTCTCTGTCATCGGCAGGTGATGGTTGTGACACTACTTTCAACCCAAACACTTCTGTGCTAGGAGATTAGAATACAGGGTCAGTCAGGCATTATATTTATACTTGATCTATTTTATTGACTGCTTTGAAAACCTCACCGAAAAGTTAGATAAAGTTAATGGAGTCAGCTCAATTGCTGAGAAATTCTCATCTAACTTGAGACAATGCATGCCAATTTTATCAAATGCCTGATTTCGCACCCACGTCAAACTCTTATTCGTAAACTACAGCTCTGCTTTCAATACCATTATCCCGTCCGAGCTCATCTTCACATTCGTGGAACCTGGAGTCAGCACTCACCTCTGCAATTGGATCCTCGGCTTCCTGACCAACAGACCACAATCAGTGAGGATAGGTGACAAATCATTCTCGACGATAATCCTCAACACCGGTGTTAGAGGGTGGTACGCTGGCGTAGCCGTTGCTGCGGTACAGCACCAGATACTCGATCCTGACTACGGGCGCTTGTCTGATCTGTTCTGCCCGTGACCTGCGTGGGTTTTCTCCGGGTTCTCCGGTTTCCTCCCATGCTCCAATGAAGTACAGGTTTGTAGGTTAATTGGCTTGGTATCATTGTAAATCATCCCTAGTGTATATAGGATAGCGTTAGTGTGCGGGGATCACTGGTCAGCATGGACTCGGTGATCCGAAAGGCCTGGTTCTGTAAACTAAACTAAACTAAACTGGTTTAAACTAGCATCTGCAGTACCTTCCTGAACTAAACGGGTGCTCTGCAAGGATATATGTTCCCAGCCCGCTACTATACTCCATATCTACCTACGTCTGTGTAGCCAAATACTAATCCATCTCAATTTACAACTTTGCGCATGACACCACCGTAGTGGGCTAGATTTCAAATAATGATGAGATGGAAAACATGAAGGAGATGGAGAACCTTGTAATCTGGTGCCAAAATAAAAACCTCTCCCTCAATGTCAGCAAGAGAAAGGAGATGGCGATTGATACCAGTAAGTGAAGCAGAACACACAGGTATACGTTGAAGGCGCTGAAGTTGAGATACGATACGATACGTCAACAGTCATAAACCACAGCAATATACATGAAACATGAAATTAAAGTGATGAGTGGAAAGTCCAGGGTTTGCGATGCCCAATGATTTGGGGGGGTGTGGGCAGGGTGGGGGGGGGGGGGGGGGTGGGGAGAGGAAGGTGAAGGAGAGAGTCAGTCCTTAAATATAACCCCACGACAGAAGAAGTGGGAGTTGTACAGTTTGATAGCCACGGGCAAAACAAGGATCGCCTGTGACATTCTGTGTTGCATCTTGGTGGAACCAGTCTGTTGCTGAAGGTGCTCCTCAGGTTGACCAGTGTGTCATGGAGGGGGTGAGCTGTACTGTCCAAGATGCTCTGAAAGATAGTCTAACGCTCAAATTCTGTCCCTGGACCAGCTATGTCAAAACAATGGCCATGGATGGGAGCGGCCTTGGAGTGTGCAATCTGACTGACGTCTGTCATATCTTCAATTCCTTCACATCTTTTCTATAATGAGGCATTCAGAACTGAACACAATTCCTTAGTTGTGATCAGACTAATCACTGATGAAGTCCAAAATTGCGTAAGCATTTTAATTATTTTCTCGTCTTGCCCTGCTTTCAGTGAATTATACTCCCGTACCACCAGGTCCCTCTACTCCTTCACACTTTTTAGAACAGTTTTTTTTGATTTTATTTTTTTGAAAAATAAAGAAAACAAAAAAGCCTGAAGTAGTGTCCCGACCCAAAGTTTGGCCTATCCATTCCCTCCACAGGGGTGGGTCAGTGGCTCAGCGGTAGAGTAGCTGCCTTACAGCACTTGCAGCGCCGGAGACCCGGGTTCAATCCCAGACTATGGGTGCTGTCTGTACGGTGTTTCCACGTTCTCCCCGTGACTATGTGGGCTTTCTCCGAGTTCTTTGGTTTCCTTCCACACTCCAAAGAAGTAGGTAAAACGGTTTGGTAAATGTAAAAATTGTCCCAACTCTGTGCAGATAGTGTTTAATATGGGGATCGCAGGTCGGCCGCACCTGGTGGGTCAAAGGGCCTGTTTCCGCGTTGTGTCTAAACACAAGGCATGGCACAGTGGTGCAGTGGTAGAGCTGCTGCTTCACAGCGCCAAATACAAGGTTCGATCCTGACCTTGGGTGCTGACTGTGCGGAGTTACCTGTGACTGCGTGGGTTTCCTCTGGTTGCCCTGGTTTTCTCCCACATCTCAAACACGTGGAGGCTAATTGGCATCTGTCAACTGCCACTGGTGCAGAGAGGCGATGCAAAAGTGGGATAACATAGAACTAGTGTGAAAGGGAGATAGATCTTTGGTTGGTGCGGATTGCCTGGGCTCTCCATTCATTCAAAAACAGTGGTCAATAGATTTCTTAGCCTTGGGGGAATTGAGGGATATTGAAGTGGTACAGGCAAGGCACCGAGATAAAGGATCAGCCATGATCTGGAAGAATGGAAGAGCTGTTTCAAAAGGCTAGGTGGCGAACTCTTGCTTCTGCTTTGTGTGTGTGTGTTTAACCTGTGGATCGATTCATCAATTGCTTCAAGATTACATCCTTACGTTCTTGACCCAAAGACCAAGAAGAACAACTCCTCTTTATTGACTTTGTCCAGATCCTTTGTGATTTTTGACCTTCTATATTTAGTTTTATTTGGTTTTAGTTCAGAGATATAGCGTGGAACGGTCCCGTAGGCCCACCGAGCCCGCATCGACCAGCAATCACCCAAACACTAGTTCTATCCTATTCACGAGGGACAATTTACAAATGCCAATTAACCTACAAACTTGCATGTTTTTTGGAATGTGGGTGGAAACCGGAGCACCCGGAGAACACCCACGAGGTCACAGGGAGAACGTACAAACTCCACACAGACAACACTTAACTGGTAAAGTGGATGATCACAGGGCATGAATTGGCTCTGGGAATGGGATACTTAACAATATAACAGCCAAAACAGAAACATGACTGAGAGGAGGGAAGAATTGTCAACTCAGTATTCCAGGACATATATATACTGTGTATTGTGATAGAGATGCTGGTAAGAGAGTAAGTGAGCAGATAAGATTACATTTACAATAACCCTGCACTAAACCCATTTTATTTTTCCTGCATTCCCATCAACTACCTCCAAATTAGACTAGACTTTTAGACTCTAGAGATACAGGGCGGAAACAGGCCCTTCGGCCCACCAGGTCCGCGCCGACCAGCGATCACCCTGTACACTCCACACAGGGGGCAGGTTTACAATTTTTACAGAAGCCAATTAACCTACAAACCTGTACGTCTTTGGAGTGTGGGAGGAAACCGGAGCATCTGGAGAAAACCCATGAGGTAACTGGGAGAACGTACAAAAAACGTACAGACAGCACCCGTGGTCAGGATGGAACCCGGGTCTCTGGTGCTGTAAGGCAGAAACCCTACCACTGCGCCTCTGTGCTGCCCCCTAATTATCTTTTAATCACTGCCCAAGGCAGAAAGGATAACAAACTCATCTTTTCTGGATTATCTAGATATAACCTGTGGGGAAAAACATGAGAAATGACTTGGTTAGTGTATTCTTGATCTCAGTCAGCCGTTTGAAGAGCACCAGATGACACAACTCGGGCTAGAATGACTAATTGACTTTTTGATAACTTTCCAAATCATAGAGGAGCCAGAATAAATCACTGGCCTGTGTTACATTGAAGGCAGAAGACTGCTTACTGCTGTCTAACATGACATTATTTACTGTAACTTTCATCAATGAAAGTAAACAATCTTCCGTCTCCAATGCAATGAATTTATGATTCATGACCCATTCTTTCCCCGGAGCACTTCAACTGGGTTTATGAAGCAGATCTGGACTTGCAGGCACCATGAACTTCCATCTCATTGCTGTGAGTGAATCCATTTGTTAGCTGGTCAGTCAAATCGTCAAAGGTGGCCCCAGGTATCTAATCCACACTGGAGGTCCCCCGGGACTGTGTATGGTGTACACCACTCTGGTTTTGTAGGGTCTGAGGTGATTGATGAGTCTAATGAGACTGTTGTGGTCTTGTCCAAGGTCAGGGCAGGTTTAAGCAGGCCCAATGACATGCTCTTGCCCCTGATGATGGAGGACCTCCATGTAGTCCTAATGCATGGCCTTGAGGTTCTCAATGCCATCCCGATGCTCCTTCTCCACTTTGATGCTCATCTACCAGAAAGGTGCAGGGATCAGAGCGGATGTTAGACGTTTTAGTTTAGTTTAGAGATACAGCATGGAAACAGGCCTTCGGCCCACCGAGTCCACACCGACTAGCGATCCCCACACATTAACACTACCCTACACACACCAAGGACAATTTATACCAAGCCAATTAACCTACAAACCTGTACGTCTTTGGAGTGTGGGAGGAAACCGTAGATCTCGGAGAAAACCCACGCGGTCACGGGGAGAACTCACAAACTCCATGCAGACAGCACCAGTAGCCAGGATCGAACCAAGATCTCTGGTGCTGTGAGGCAACAGCTCTACCACTGCGCCACTGTGCAGTTTTCTCCAAGATCATCTTCTCATCGCACTCTCCAAAGACACACAGGTATGTAGGTTATTTGGCTTGGTGTATGTGTAAATTGTATCTAGTGTGTAGGATACTGTTAATGTGTGGAGATCGCTGGTGGGTGCGGACTCGGTGGGCTGAAGGGCCTGTTTCCGCGCTGTATCTCCAAACTACAGGCGTATTGTTGATGGGAGTAACGGTGGTCATGGTTGTTAACATTCAGCATGGGGCAGGAGACATGCTGATGGTGTTTGAGGAGTTCATACCTGTTGGGGTTTAGATGGGGAGGTGGGGTATTCTCTTTGATGCACCTTCTTTAGAGTTTCCCAAGAACTTTTGGAGCACGGTGGCGCAGCGGTAGAGTTGCTGCCTTACAGCGCCAGAGAACCGGGTTCGATCCTGACTACTGGTGCTTGACTGTATGGAGTTTGTACATTCTCCCCGTGAGCTGCATGGGTTTTCTCCGAGATGTTCGGTTTCCTCCCACACTCCAAAGACATACAGGTTTGTAGGTTAATTGGCTTGGTACAAATGTCAAAAATTGACCCTAATGGGTATAGGATAGCGTTAATGGGTGGGGGGATTGCTGGGCAGTGTGGCCTCAGTGGGCCAAAGGTCCTGTTTACTGCGCTGTATCTCTGAATTAAACTAAAAATCAAGGTTGAGTGCCTTTTCTCGCATTTGCTTGTTGGCAAGTAAACTGTTAAATTTCAGCAAACTGCAGGTTCCCTCGCTACACCTCACAAATATTCAGTGTCTTAGAAAAAGCCATTGCCACCTTAACAAAATATAGCGTTGTCTTTTTCTGCCTTCCTCAGGCAGTTTTCAAATGACAATTGTTAACACTTACAATAAATAAAGAAAGAGAATGCAGCCTCCCACAATTTAGACTGAACATTATAAAGGCTTGTCAAGAAACACCAGTTATAAGCAAAATCACTTCTGCAACTTGCAAAAAAAGAAGAAAGCAGAATCTTTCCCTTTGTTCCTCCTCTTTTTTGTTCCACCATCAAATAACTTTGATACTATTGATCATTGACAAACCTACACGACAAAAGGCAATTAGGTTTTCGTAAATTTTCCCTCTGGAACTAACCAGAAGTAAATGTTTTAATTTGCATTAATTGATACAGAAGTAATTTTTAACTGTAAGCATATCAAAACCATGCTGTTCTTGAAAATAATTGTCCATTGTAGACAAACTGTGGCTTCTTATTATTTAAGGTTGAAACTAATCTTTAATACACACATTCTCTATCGTATTCCCACAAGTCAAAAGAGAATATACCAAGGCCTTTCATTTTAAATGCTTTTCAGCAAAAATTATATACATTAAGTCCAGGGCCATAACCGTGTGGAGATGAATCTGTAATAAAAAGGATCTGCAGATTGCTGGTTTATACCAAAGACTGACAAAAAATGCTGGAGTAACTCAGCGGGTCAGGCAGCATCTCTGGGGAAAATGGATAGGTGACGTTCTGGGTTGCGACCCCTGTCACAAAACATCACCTATCCATTTTCTCCAAACATGCGGCCGGACCTGCTGAGTTACTCCAGCATTTTGTGTCTGTGGAAATGAAGTTGTGTTTTGTTCTGTTAATTGATTGAAAGATACAACATGGAAACAGCCCCTTCAGCACACTGAGTCCATGCTGACCATTGATCAGCCTATATCGATCCCATTTTTGCATCCACTCTCTACATACTAGGAGCAATTTCAGAAGCCAATTATAAACCTACACACCCGGAAAACACCCATGCTGCCACAGGGCGAATGTGCAAGCTCCACAGAGACAGCACCTGAGCTCAGGATCCAATCTGGGTCTCTGATGTTGCGTGGCAGCAGCTTTAAAAGCTGAGCCGCGGTGTTAAGTTTTTATTTTTCCCTAGGTCTATACTTCACGCTGCCTCGGCAAAGTGTAATCCAGGACAAATTTCACCCTGGTCACACCCTCTTCTCCCCTCTCCCAGAAGTGTGAAAATGCACACCTCCAGATTCAGGGATAGTTTCCTCCCAGCTGTTTTCAGGCAAATGAACCATCTTATCAACAACTAGAAAGTTGTTCAGAGCTACTAACTACCTCATTGAAGATCTTCGGACTATCTTTAATCGGACTTTACTGGACTTTATCTTGCACTAGTTTAGTTTAGTTTAGTTTAGATTAGAGATACAGTGCGGAAGCAAGCCCTTCGACCCACTGGGTCCACGTTGACCTGCGATCCCCGCATATTAACACTCTCTCACACAAACTAGGGACAATTTTCACATTTACCAAGCCAATTTACCTACATGCCTGTATGTCTTTAGACATCTGTGGTACTCACTCTTCTAAACTTGCATATTAGGTCCCCCAAGTGGGACAGCCCCTTTAATCGACTGGGAAGGACTGAAAGATAGCGGAGTCAAGGGACATGGGGAGAAGGCAGAAACAGGGTACTGATTGTGGATGATCAGCCATGATCACATTGAATGGCGGTGCTGGCTCGAAGGGCCAAATGGCCTACTCCTGCACCTATTGTCTATTGTCTATCATTCCCTTCATCATGTATCTGTACACTGTGGACAGCTCAATGGTAATCATGTGCATTCTTTCCATTGACTGGTTAGCAAGCAACACAAGCTTTTCACTGTATCTCAGTTCACGTGACAATAAACTAAACTAAACTTGGAACATGCATACATATTTTCCCTTTAGGTCACAGGAAATCAGTTGACGAACAGAGAACATAAGTAACAACTAGATTGCTTTTCAAAAAAAAATCTTGTTAAAGAAGGCAAGATTTTGAGATCACATTCTGGTTGTTTTTAAGCTACCGCTGTGACACAGTGGTGCAGCAGTTAGTGAGGGTGTTGCTGCACAGCTCCAATGAGTTGGATCCGATTCTGACCTCAGGTGTTGTCTGAATGGAGTTTGCCCATCGTTCCTGTGACTGCGAGGTTTCCCCCTGCGCGCTCTGCGTTCCCCCTCTCCACTTCCCAAAGATGTAGTGTCGGTAGATTAATTGGGAAAGGAGAGGAAACCAACGTACGCGAGGGGAATTACCCCTAGAGTAGGTGGGTGGCAGGAGAACCAGCAGGGAATTGAATTAGCATCAAGATGACAGTGAATAGGTTACAGGGAAACAAGTAGGGGGTTGAGATGGAGATGCAGAGGAATGGAGATGAGGAGGGACTTCTATGGCCAGATAGTGGGAAATTTGTGGAATTCATTGCCAAGACTAGCTATTTTTAAAGCAGAGATTGATAGGTTCTTGATTAGCAAGGACATCAAAGATTACAGGGAGAAGGCAGAAGAATGGGATTAAGAGGGGAAATAGATCAGCCATGCTGCAATGACTTGATGGGCCAGGTGGCCTACTCCTGCTCCTATTTCAGCCACAGCCTTAGAATAAAGGGGAGGCCATTTAAGACTGAGGTGAGAAAAAACCTTTTCACCCAGAGAGTTGTGAATTTGTGGAATTCCCTGCCACAGAAGGCAGTGGAGCCCAAATCACTGGATGGATTTAAGAGAGAGTTAGATAGAGCTCTAGGGGCTAGTGGAGTCAAGGGATACGGGGAGAAGGCAGGCACGGGTTATTGATTGGGAACGATCAGCCATGATCACAGTGAATGGCGGTGCTGGCTCGAAGGGCTGAATGGCCTCCTCCTGCACCTATTTTCTATGTTATATTTTCTTATGATCGTATTTATGATTGCTCTGTGATTTAGCATTGACTCGACATTAAAGAATGTTAAACAGCCTAAGAAATCATGAAAAACGTACAAGCAAAATGTTGGAGAAACTCAGTGGGTTGAGCAGATTTCAGAGTTTCGACTTGAAAAATCGACAATTATTTCCCTGCAGATGCTGCTTGACCTGCTGAATTCCTCCAGCATATTGTTTGTTGCTTCAGATTCCAGCGTTTGCAGCTCTCATGACTCCAATATATTAAGAAACTATTTATTAAATATGCATGTACTTTACATGTCGCCTGAGAATGCTAATGTTATTTATTCAATATAGGCACAAATACTGAACAGATCAATGTGTCCATATACCATTGCATAAATATATACACACATGAATAATTAAACTGATTAATTGCAAATAAACAGATTATTGGCTATTAATGTTAAGAGTTTTGTCCGAGCCGAGATTAATAGCCTGATGGCTGTTGGGAAGTAGCTGTTCCTGAACCTGGTCGTTGCAGTCTTCAGGCTCCTGTACCTTCTACCTGAAGGTAATGGGGAGATGAGTGCATGGCCCAGATGGTGTGGGTCCTTGATGATGCTGCCAGCCTTTTTGAGGCAGCGACTGTGATAGATCCACTCGATGGACGGGAGGTCAGAGCCAATGATGGACTGGGCAGTGTTTACCACTTTTTGCAGTCTTTTCCGCTCCAGGGCGCTCAAGTTTCCGAACCAAGCCACGATGCAACCAGCCAGTATGCTCTCTACTCCCTTCTTCAGACTGGAAGATAGAAGGGGTGGGGGGGGGGGACTGGAGGCAAGAAAAGGCCCGAAAAAAAACAGGGCCAGCAACAGATGACCTCAGGAAAGGGTGGAGTACATAATGGCCCATTGTTGGCTGGGGAAGATGTGCTAGCGACAGGGAAACAAGGATGCATGTCTATATTCAATATTTAGAACGTGTAACGACTCCCAATTTTTAACATGCGATAGTCTAGGACTAGAGGTCATAGCCTCAGGCTTATAGGACGTTCTTTTAGGAAGGAGATGAGGAGAAATGTATTTACTCAGAGGGTGGTGAATCTGTGGAATTCTGCCACAGAAGGCTGTGGAGGTCAAGTCAGTGGATATTTTTTAAGGCAGAGAGAGATAGATTCTTGATTAGTACGGGTGTGAGATGTTATGGGGAGGATGCAGGAGAATGGGGTTAGGAGGGAGAGATAGATAAGCGATGATTGAATGTCGGAGCAGTCTTGATGGGCTGAAGGGCCTAATTCTATGTATATTCCTTGTGAACTTGTAGTCTTGTGAATATATTTCAATATATTTTGCAACTGTAGCCAGAGCTCCATGTATCCTCCTTGTGGAATTGGAGTCTTTACATTTTTTTCTTTGCATGAGAAATTTCACCGCCTAAGAGAAGTTTGGCAGCAAACATAAAAGAGAATCCAAATTATTTGCAATGGTATGTGAAGAGGTGGAGGGTGGCAAGAGGGACCCAGAAAGAGACAGAGGTGCTAAATGAATACTTTACATCCACCTTCAGCAAGGAAGGATATGTTGCTGGGGTCTCTTCAAAGAATGGCTAAAAGATTAACAATGAATGAAAAAAATGGCCCTGAGACAAAGTCAGTGAGAAAAACCAAGAATTTCAGTGGAAACCTATGAAAGAAACAAACTTTCAAAGTGAGTGATAGTTCTATGAAAAGAGAATTAATGGAAAACAAGGAAAAGGGAGATGAATTAAAAGAGATGTTATGCAACTGCTCACTATAGACAATACTAGTAACAGGTATAAATCAGGAACTTGGAAGGGTTGAGATACTGAGTTGTGAGTAACTCAGCAGGTCAGAGCATCTCGGGAGAAAAGGAATAGGTGACATTTCGGGTCGAGACACTTCTTCAGATTCTCTTTCGAATAGCATGGATTGGCAACATTTTAGGTTGGGATCCTTCATCAATTACACAATAGGTGCAGGAATAGGCCATTTGGCCCTTCGAGCCAGCACCGCCATTCAATGTGATCATGGCTGATCATCCCCAATCAGTACCCCGTTCCTGCCTTCTCCCCATATCCCCTGACTCCGCTATTTTTAAGAGCCCTATCTAGCTCTCTCTTGAAAGCATCTTGACGCATTGGTTTTAGTTATCCCGAATTCCAGTGATTTTAGTACGTTTTCTTGGGCAATATTGAATGTGAATCAGAAGGGAGGGAAATAGAAAGTAGGAAGAATTTCGATTTTTTTTAAATTTAATTTTAATTTTTAGAGATACAGCGTGGACATAGGCTGCTCGGCCCACTGAGTGCACACCGATCACCAATCACCTGTGCACTAGTTCTATCCTACACACTAGGGACAATTTACAGAAACAAATTAACCAACAAACCTGCACGGCTTTGGGATGTGGGAGGAAACCAGAGCACCCGGAGGTAAACCACACTGACATAGGGAGAAAGTGCAAACTCCACAGAGACAGCACCCGTGGTCAAGATCAAACCCAGGTCTCTGGCAGCAGGTCTTTGTAAGGCAGCAACTCTACCACTGCACCACTCTGCCACCCCAAACAGCTTCGGTCCCAGTCGTCCTCTTCACCTAATTCCATCTTCCTATCACCCTCACCTCTTCTGGCTGTGGTGCTGCTGCTGCTGCTGCTGCTGCAAGTTAGAATGTATTTGTTCCATTCTAGTACATAGGACAATGAAACACTCTTGGCTCTTAGCTCCATCTGTAACTTTCCAGCGATGCTCAAAAAGCTGGAGTAACTCAGTAGGTCAGACAGCATCTCCGGAGAAAAGAAGGTCAAGGCTCTTCTTCAGACCTTTCCAACTTTCCAGCATCTATTGCACTCTTATGTACTGGCAATCTCTCTGTTCCCTCGCAGTCCTGGTACAGGGTCTTAACTTGAAATATCCTCTTGCATCTTTTAATGCCCCTCAACTGATTAATTCGTCCAGTATACTGTTTCTTTTTGATAAGCACAAAATGCTGGAGTAACTCAGTGAGACAGGCAGCATCTTTAGAGAGAGGAATGTGTGACATTTCGGGTCGAGACCATTCTTCAGACTGGGGAGTGGGAGGTACTTAGATAAGGAAGTGTAAGGTATGAAACCAGGACAAAGGGGATGGAGATCAAGGAAAATGTAGAATAGGTTATCATTAGCTGGGAGAAGCATCTGCAGTTCCTTCCTACACACACTGTTTCTTTTTGTTCTAGATTCCAGTATCTGTTGCCTCTTTTGCCTTCAGAGCACTGGCTCAGCCACAAGTAGTGTTTTGTTCAGTTCTGGGCATCACACTATTGGAAAAATGCAAAGGCTTTGTAAAGGACACAGAAGCAATTTACCAAACTGATTCAAGGAATAAGGAGCTTGAATGTCATGGATATGTGGGAAGCTAATGTTGTTCTCCTTGGAGCAGAGAAGATTGCAAAGAGATCATGAAAGGTTTAAACAGGGTTGACAGCGAATCATTATCCATTAGTGGTGGATATCCAGAACTCAGGGACAGGGAATTAAGGTGATTGGCAACATTCAAAAGTAATGAGAGAAAAATTATTCTTATGTTGCAAGTTTTCAGGATCTGGAATGCAATGCACTGAAGGCAGGTCCAATTGAAGCATTCAAAAGATAGCTGGATAAGTATCTGAAAGGACAATGGACTAACCACTGGGCAGTGGGTGTAAATGGATTGTTCCTGCTTCAAAGCAGTCTGGGCTTTATGTACAAATGGTTTCCATCCATGCTGTAAACATTAATATTTCTATAATTTCAATTGAGATTAACGTTTTAATAATGGATAAATATATGATGAAAAGAGAGTAGCAACATATGCTCACAAACTCAGCCAATTATGAAATATTACTTTTTTTTATTCAGATGCTTTTACATTTCTTAAAATTGTATACTTGTAAACATGCCAATAATATTATTAATTGCCTCATTAATAAACATTTTAATATGAAATAAGAATTTCCCGCAGTTTGTGGGCTCTGCAACCTTGCAGTTTTTTTAAGGACTCTCTGTCCATGAAATATAGAAGTTCTTTTGTAACTTTGGAATGGAACAAAGTATTTCCCTTATCTCATTCATTTATGTCAGTTCACTGAGTCTTTGGTTTGTTCTTATTTAACAAATCCTCAAGTCTGAGTGTGGGAGGGTGTCAATTAGATATATTATGTGTCAGGCTAGCATTAGTTTAATTAAACTGCTTTAATGAATGTTCCACTAATACATCTAATGCATCAACTTGTATAAGATGTTGGTGAGACCACATTTAGAGTGTTGTATTTAGTTCAGCTGCCTGCTCGGGATTGGAAAATGGAAGTGGACTTGGAAAAAAAGCTTGTGTTTTCCCCAGACATTGTGGCTATAACACTCTGGCCAGACATGGTCCTGTGGTCCACAACAGCCAAGTTGACATACGTTGTAGAATTGACAGTTCCATGGGAAGATGGTGTTGAAGAAGCTAATGAGAGGAAAAAGACCAAGTACTCTGAACTGGCAACTGAAGCTGCCCAGAATGGCTGGAAGACCATTCCCTGTAGAAGTGGGATGCAGGGGATTTGTTGCTACATCTACGACCGGTCTATTAAAGAAAATGGGGGTGAGGGGTCGCTCCCTCCAACAAGCACTCAAATCATTATCAAATTCTGCAAAAAAAAGCAGCAATTGGCTTTGGATCAAAAGGAAAGAAAACAATTGGGCTGCAAGATGACAGGGGGGTATGGAATTGAGGGGGGGGGGGGGGTTCCTGGGACGCCAGGTATCACCGTTGAGGCCTATGGAGATGTTGAGGGCTTATCAATGAAACGTCAAAGAAGGAGGGTGCCCACCTGATGACCCCGATGACGTACCTACCCTACCTTTCACCACTCCAATCCCACTGCAAATATCAAGAGTGCCGACTTACAACAGGGATTGAAACATCAAGGTCCTATTAGCTCTACTGGGAACCATGTTTTTGGAAAGATGTTGTCAAGCTAGAAAGGGTACAGGAAAGATTTACGAGGACGTTGCCAGGGCTAGAGGGTCTGAGCCATAGGGAGAGGTTGAGCAGGCTGGGACTATTCTTCGGAGTGCAGGAAGATGAGGGGTGATCTTGTAAAGGTGTACAAAATCATGAGAGAAATAGATTGGGTTAAATGTGTCTACCTTCAACATTCATGCCACTGGGCTGCAAGCTGCCCAAGAGAAATATGAGATGCTGTTCCTCCAATTTGCATTTAGCCTCACCACTGACAATGGGGAAAACTTTTTTCAATCTCTTACCTCGACGGAGATGCGATTTCTTTCTGTATCGTATCTCCGTCCCCACTGCGGTCTAACATCGTGGAGTGGCGCGGACTTTCCTGGAGACCGACCCGGCGCTTCAACCGCGGGCGCAGCGCGGACTTACCATCGTGGAGCTTGCGATCCCTTTGCCGGGGATCGACTGTGGAGAGCTCCAACCGCGGCGGGCCTGTGAACGTTAACATCGTGGAGCCCACGGTCCCTGGTTAGAGACCGACCCCAAGCCGCGGAATGTTTCAACTGTCCCGCCGCAGGGGTTTCGTTCACCCCAACGCGAGGGCTTCGGATATCCAGCTGCGGGCGCTTTGATGGCCCTGACTGCGGATAGTTCGACAGCCCCGACCGTGGGAGAATAAAGAGGGAGAAGATTGGACTTTATTACCTTCCATCATGGGCCAGAAATCCTCGGAGGATGCGGGGGGATGAGGGCACGTCCCTCCCCATGCTTTGAGAAGTGGGGGACAATCCCCCCCCATATTTTGTAATCCAGACTTTATCAGACGCTTTCTAAGGGCTAAATCGGCCCGATCACGGGGCCTTTCAGCGCCCGGCGCGGATTAAAATCAAACTGCTGCATCGAGGCGATCGAGGCGATCGAGGCTCCCGATGTTGAAGCCCCTGCCGGCCGAAGCCTCACGTGTGTGCGCATGTGTGTGTGTGTGTGTGTGCGCATGCGCGCGCGTGGCCGCCAAGAAATTGTGTGTGTCCCGTGTTTTGATAGCGATTTCCGTGCCTGCCTTCCGTCGCGGTGAGGAATGTGGGGAGCCGCTGTGGTGGATGATTACGTTAACTTTTATTTTATGCGGCTGTGCGTCTTGTTGCTTTTCACTTAGTATGGTTGAATGGTAACTCAAATTTCACTGTACCTTAAATGGTACGTGACAATAAACTGACCTTGAATCCTTGAAACCTTGAGCTTGCAACTGTGAACAGAATGGAAAGGGCTCCAAATACAATTTTAGAAGAGAAACATAAATTATTCACAGTGAAACATTCAAACAGTTTTTCCCACAAACTGAATCTGGATTCCTTTTACTTACACCTTTTCATCTTTCTCAGCACAGAACTCTGCAGTAATGGAGGCGGTACTGTTTGCAACTCTAAATGTTATTTTGTGTCAATTTTTGATTCAGAGCTCCATCTAACGAAAACCACCGTTCACTGACCTCATTGCAGCTCCTGAGAAACAATAGGTTTCTCTCTCTTTCTCTATCACCTGAAACAGAAACACTAGGTGCTTCTTCTGCCAGTATTCTAAAACAGTCTTATTACCCAAACCAACCTCCCTTCCATTGACTCCATTTACACCTCACACTAGCTCGGCAAGGCCAGCAGCTTAATCAAGGACGAGTCTCAACCTAGTCACTCCCTCTTCTCCTCTCTCCCAATGAGGCAAGAGGTACAGAAGTGTGACCACGCCACCCAAACATTCAGGGAGAGTTTCTTCCCAGCTATTATCAGGCAACTGAACCATCCTATCAACAACTGGAGAGCAGTCCTGAGCTACTATCTATCTCAATGGAGACCCTCAAACTATCTTTAATCGGAATTTACTGGACTTTATCTTGCATTAAATGTTATTCCCTTAATCATTTATCTGTATGCTGTGGACGGCTCGATTGTAATCATGCAATATTCATACCGTTGAGTTCTAAGCTACCCAAGTGGAGTATGAGGTGTTGTTCCTGCAGTTTGTGTGCGGTCTCACTCTGGCAATGGAGGAGGCCTGGGACAAAAAGAACAGTCTGGGAATGGGAAGAGGAGTTAAACTAGTTAGCAACTGTGAAATCCAGCAGGCCTCGGTGGACTGAGCTCAAGTGTTTGGCAAAATGCTCGTTGAGTCTACAAAACCTTGCTCTGTTAGTTTTAGTTTTAGTTTAAGAGATACAGCGCAGAAACCACTGAGTCCGCACTGACCAGCGATCCCCGCATAATAACACTATCCTAAACACACTAGGGACAATTGTACATTTACACTTACATTTACACCAAGCCAATCAACCTACAAACCTGTACGTCTTTGGAGTGTGGGAGAAAGCTGACGCGGTCACAAGGAGAACGTACAAACTCCGTACAGGCAGCACCCGTAGTCGGGGTCAAACCCTGGTCTCCGGCGCTGCAAGCGCTGTAATGCAGCAACTCTACCGCTGCGCCACCGTGCTGCCCTTGTTAAATCTGTATAGTATCTGATATGCAAATACTACCCTGTGTTAAAATAAATCTTCTTCCATTACTCAGAACTGGAATGCAAGCAAGTCATGCTCGATCCCTAGGGATTGCCTAAAAAAAATAGTTTTACCAGAAGAAAGACATTACGTTTTCATGGTCTATGTATTTCTTATAAACAATAAATACGTATTTGGTTTTGAAATATTGTCAAAGTAACTAACGTCTCTTGCACGAATTCAGCCTAACTGCCTTGAGTAAAGCTAGCGTTTGTTATTCTTCTCGGGAAATTCTTCTTACTGCTATCTTTAATATTCAAATGCCAGAATGCCCTGCATTATGATGCCTAGATCATTAATCTCACTACACTGTCGAGCGCGCTCATCTCTACATCTGCTTTTCAAATGTACGGCACAAGTGTATTCATTTTGCTTTTGAAGCATTGCTTCAAAATCATCTCTCTCTGTGCTATAAAATATCCAACACTCCAGAAAACCCAAGCGGTCAGAGGGAGAACGTACAAACTTAGTTTAGTTTAGTTTAGAGATACAGCATGTGGGAGGAAACCGAAGATCTCGGAGAAAACCCACGCAGGTCACAGGGAGAATGTACAATCTCCGTACAAACACCACCCATAGTCGGGATCGAACCCGGGTCTCCAGCCCTGCACGCGCTGTAAGGCAGCAACTCTACCGCTGCGCCACCGTGGCCGCCCTAAACTCTGCAGCGTAAACTCTGTACGGTTTACAAATTATTTCCCTCTGATTCTACTTCCATTGTTTCCAATGTCAGTCACTGGATGCCTGTGCATCTGGGCAGTGACTTGGACTGGCTATTGTACTGGGAGAGCTCTTGGACTACTTGCAGATTAGCTGTTGATCGATTACTCGATTGCAGATGGATTTGGTACTTTCCAGAAGGACACAAAGTGCTAGAATAACAGTGTCTGGAGTAATCTTTGGAATGTGGGAGGAAAACAGAGCACCTGGATTCGAAATGTAGCAAACCTGTATTGCAACCAGAGAAATGTTGCTTTCACTTTTAGCAAAGTTTAGCAGTTGCTTCCAATTAAGAGATGGCATCGTGTCACAAGGGGCAGCACGGTGGCGCAGTGGTAGAGTTGCTGCCTTACAGCGCCAGAGGCCTGGGTTGGACCCCGATCACGGGTTCTGTCTGTATGAACTTTGTACGTTCTCCCTGCGACTGCGTGGGCTTTCTTCGGGTGCTCCGGTTTCCTCCCACACTCCAAAGATGTGCAGGCTTGTAGACTTGGGAATGTTTAAAAAATGATGGAAATGGGAAATCCAGCAGGCCTTGATGGACTGAGCTCAAGTGTTTGGCAAAATGCTTGTTGAGTCTACAAAACCTTGCTCTGTTAGTTTTAATTTTAGTTTAAGAGATACAGCGCAGAAACCACTGAGTCCGCACTGACCAGCGATCCCCGCATAATAACACTATCCTGTACACACAAGGGACAATTGTACATTTACACTTACATTTACACCAAGCCAATCAACCTACAAACCTGTACGTCTTTGGAGTGTGGGAGAAAGCCGACGCGGTCACAAGGAGAACGTACAAACTCCGTACAGGCAGCACCCGTAGTCGGGGTCAAACCCTGGCCTCCGGCGCTGCAAGCGCTGTAATGCAGTAACTCGACCGCTGCGCCACCGTGCTGCCCTTGTTAAATCTGTATAGTATCTGATATGCAAATACTACCCTGTGTTAAAATAAATCTTCTTCCATTACTCAGAACTGGGATGCAAGCAAGTCATGCTTGATCCCTAGGGACTGCCTAAAAAAAATAGTTTTACCAGAAGAAAGACATTACGTTTTCATGGTCTATGTATTTCTTATAAACAATAAATACGTATTTGGTTTTGAAATATTGTCAAAGTAACTAACGTCTCTTGCACAAATTCAGCCTAACTGCCTTGAGTAAAGCTAGCGTTTGTTATTCTTCTCGGGAAATTCTTCTTACTGCTATCTTTAATATTCAAATGCCAGAATGCCCTGCATTATGATGCCTAGATCATTAATCTCACTACACTGTCGAGCGCGCTGATCTCTACATCTGCTTTTCAAATGTACGACACAAGTGCTTCATTTTGCTTTTGAAGCATTGCTTCAAAATCATCTCTCTCTGTGCTATAAAATATCCAACACTCCAGAAAACCCACGCGGTCAGAGGGAGAACGTACAAACTTAGTTTAGTTTAGTTTAGAGAGACAGCATGTGGGAGGAAACCGAAGATCTCGGAGAAAACCCACGCAGGTCACAGGGAGAATGTACCAACTCCGTACAAACACCACCCATAGTCGGGATCGAACCCGGGTCTCCAGCCCTGCACGCGCTGTAAGGCAGCAACTCTACCGCTGCGCCACTGTGCCACCCTGAACTCTGCAGCGTAAACTCTGTACGGTTTACAAATTATTTCCCTCTGATTCTACTTCCATTGTTTCCAATGTCAGTCACTGGATGCCTGTGCATCTGGGCAGTGACTTGGACTGGCTATTGTACTGGGAGAGCTCTTGGACTACTTGCAGATTAGCTGTTGATCGACTACTGGATTGCAGATGGATTTGGTACTTTCCAGAAGGACACAAAGTGCTAGAATAACAAAGTGTCTGGAGCAATCTTTGGAATGTGGGAGGAAACCAGAGCACCTGGATTTGAAATGTAGCAAACCTGTATTGCAACCAGAGAAATGTTGCTTTCACTTTTAGCACAGTTTAGCAGTTGCTTCCAATTAAGAGATGGCACGTGTCACAAGGGGCAGCACGGTGGCGCAGTGGTGGAGTTGCTGCCTTACAGCGCCAGAGACCTGGGTTGGACCCCGATCACGGGTTCTGTCTGTATGAACTCCTCCCACACTCCAAAGATGTGCAGGCTTGTAGACTTGGGAATGTTTAAAAAATGATGGAAATGTTCTGACTGTGATTGAGTAGATGACTGTAAGAAAAAGGTGATGAATGTTTCAGCAAATTAGGCAATGGTGACAATAGACAACTAGACATTAGGATTTTGTTATTCTACGATCCTATAATAACATGGACTGTAAATGCCAATGTACCTATAGGGCAATAATTCAGACAAACTACTGCATTTCTCTCAGTCAACAGTGTTGAAAAAGTTTAAGGGAATAAAACAGAGCCTTTAACATTTTGAAACAAAATAGTCACAAGGTGCTGGAATAACTTAACGGGTCAGGCATCATCTCTGGATAACACGGATGGGTGACAGAATGATCCCAAAGCAAATCGGCACAACGTTCTTGAATAACTCAGCGGGTCAGGCAGCATCACCGGAGAGCAATGGATAGGTGACGTTACGGGTCGGGACCGTTTAGCAGGCCCGAAATGTTGCCTATCCATGTTCTCCAGAGATGCTGCTTGACCTGCGGAATTATTCCAGTACTTCATGCCATTTTTTTGTAAACCAGCATCTGTAGTTCCTTATGACCAAGAGCGGAACTCACTATAAAAACATGGAGGGGACACAAATTTTTGGTAGCCAAGCGCGCATGCACGCACTCACCCACACATGCGCATGCGCACACTCACCCACATTATGTCCCGCTCCCATTGCCTGCTGACCGACGTCTCTCTCGTCCAATCGGCGCCCTCGATCAGCAGTCCCACCTCCACTGTCTCGCGGAAAGCGGAGACTTTAAAATCCGGATCACAAAAACTTGGGGGGGACGTCCCCCACCTCGCAAAACCTGGAGGGGACGTGTCCCCTTTGCCCCCCCCCCCCCCCCCCCGCGGGTTTTCCGCCCCTCCTTGTGACTACCTTTAAATTTTGAATATCATTTATTGTCGACATGCATTTTTCATTTTAATACATTGATTTATCTTTATCTTACAGGCAGGTGAAAAGTTTGGAAATGAGAATGGTTTATGATGATAGACAAGGTCATTGATAATATTTCTTCTTAGTTATTAACAGTATGTCTAATACATTTGTACATGATTTAAAATATTAAGTGAATGCAGCAGTTATATTTGAGTGCTTGTTTGGCAATCTTTCAAAGCAGGAAATTATTCAAAGTAATTTTGTGAGTCGAACCATGAATAATATTATGACATCACATATATGTTCATAACTGTCTCCAGCTACCTTTGAGATTTACACTAAATCTTGCTGTCTCATATCTGTGGTTGTAATCTGTGTTGCAACGATACTTATTGATTGGGTTTATCCTAATATAGATTTTTAGCTTCGAGATACAACGCAGAAACAGGCCCTTCGGCCCACACTGGCACTATCCTACACACACAAGGGATCCTACACACACAATTTTTCAGTTTTACTGAAGCCAATTAACCCACAAACCTGTATGTCTTTGGAGCGTGGGAGAAAACTGGAGCTGCCAGAGAACGTACAAACTCTGTACAGACAGCATCTGTAGTCAGGATTGAACCTGGGTCTCTGGCACTGTAAGGCAGTAACTCTACCGCTGCACCACCATGCTGCCCTTTAGTTATTTAGGAGACTCAGTGCAAGATTATATAAAGCATTGCACAGATTATCTGAATGGCAGAGATGCAAAACATTAGGGAAGAATTCTAGCTCTCATCAATTAGTCAGTTATAGAGTCATACAGCATGGAAACAGGCCCTTCGGCCCAACCTGCCCATACCAAACAAAATGCCCCATCTACACGCATCCCACCTACCTGTGTTTGGCCCATTTCCTTCTATCCATGAACCTGCCCAACTGTTTCCCCAACTTTGCAATAGTACGTGGCTCAACTACCTCCTATGGTAGCTCATTCCATACATCTACCACCCTTTGTGCGAGAAAGCTACCCCTCAGGCTCCTACTAAATCTTTCCCTCCCCCTCATCTTAAACCTATGCCCTCTGGTTCGCAATTCCCCTACTCTGGGCAAGAGATTCTGTGTGTCTACCAGATCTGTTCCTCTCGTGATTTTGTATACCACTGTAAGATCACCTCTCATCCTCCTGCACTGCAAGGAGTAGTCCCAGCCTGCTCAACCTCTCCCAATTGCTCAGTGCCTTGAATCCTGGCAACATCCTCGTAAATGTTCTCTGTACCCTTTCTCGCTTGACAACATCTTTCCTATAACATGGTGCCCAGAACTGAACATAAATTAAGTTAAAATCAATTGTCTTCACAAAAACTCAACAGGAGGTGGCCATGCAGGGGATTGAGATGTGTAGTGCGCAGCCAAATTAATTCACTGCAGGTTTTGCAACTTAATATTGCTCCTTCACGAGATTCAAACATTGCACCTTATTCTGGAAGGAAATCAGTATTTACATTGTTAAAAATATAGAAAAGAATTATAGTGAGTTCTTGAGTAATAAGACACTTTTTCGGCCCAAATCCACTGTGCTGACCAAGATGCCCATCTAAAATAGTCCCATTCGTCTGCATTTGGTCTATATCCCTTAAAACCTCTCCTATACACGTACCTGTCCCAATGTTTTTTAAATGTTGAAGCAAGGAACTGCAGATGCCAGTTTGCAAAGAAGGACACAGTGTTGGAGTAACTCAGTGTGTCAGGCAGCATCCCAAGTGAACATGGATAGGTGATGTGGAAGAAAGGGTCCTGACCTGAAACATCGCTTATCCATGTTCTCCAGGGCTGCTGCCTGATCCGCTGAGTTATTCCAGCACTTTGAGTCTGTCTTTTAAATGTTATTATTGCACCTTCCTCAACTTGTTTCTCTGGCAGCTCGTTCCATATAGGCACCACCTTCTGTGTGAAAACATTTAGTTTAGTTTAGAGATATGCAGCAGAAATAGGCCCTCCGAGTCTGCACAGACCAGCGATCTCCACACATTTACACTAACCAACCCACACTAGGGACAATTTACAATTTCAACATGTTAATTAGTCTACAAGCCTGTACATCGTTGGAGCATGGGAGGAAACCGGAGCACCCGGAGAAAACTCACACAGGTCATGGGAAGAACGTACAAGCTCCATACAGGCAGCACCCGTAGTCACGATTGAACTCAGATCTCTGGCGCTGTAAGGCGGCAACTCTACCGCTGCGCCACCGTGCCACCCCTCATGTCCCTTTAAAAAATGTTCTACTGTCTCTACCCAATAGTTTTGATTCTGCTTCCCTGGGAAAAATACTTTGACCATACACATTATCTATAATGTCATCCCTCAGCCTCCTTTGCTGCAAGGTAAAAACATCTGGCCTACCTAGTCTCTCCATACAACTGGAGCCTTGAACCCTGGAGTCACCCAGGTAAAAATTGTTCCAAAACCATTGCAAATTGTCTGCCTCATAAACAAAACTATTCAGTGGTGAGGGCCTTTCCATCAGCGGGTGTGTTTGTTAATCATTATTTATTCCGCAGCGGTAGTTCAACCAGTGACAACGTGGCAAAAATATTCTCGACTAAAGGTGATCATTAGCAGAAACTGCAGCAGGAAATAATCTAAGGTGCAAGTGGAGCTAAATATTTGTTTGATGATAGTTGTGCAGATTTGTGCGCGACAGGTTAGTTTATAAAGCTCCAGAGAGCACGCACATAGAGTGATTGATGTGGTCCATCAACTAAAGCTGCACTTGAAAGATTGGAAGAGAAATGGCATTTTGACTTTGCAATTTAAGAAAAACAACACTGCTGTGATGTATGCAAAAAAAATGTGTATAACCTGAAAATGTTTAATCCCGTTAATGAGCATTGTATTTTCTGCCCAATTAAGGCATGTTCAGAAAGCTATCAGGTCCATAACACATAACACATATTTGGGCGGCACGGTGGCGCAGCACGGAGTTGCTTCCTTACAGCGCCAGAGACCCGGGTTCGATCCTGGTTACGGGTGCTGTCTGTACGGAGTTTGTACGTTCTCCCCATGGATCTCCGGTTTCCTCCCACACTCCAAAGATGTACAGGTTTGTAAGTAAATTAACTTGGTAAAATTATAAATTATCCCTAGTGCGTGTAGGATAGCTTTAGAGTGCGGGGATCACTGGACGGCGCGGACTCTGTGTGCTGAAGGTACTGTTTCTGTGCTGTATCTCTAAACAAAACTAAACTATCTAGATTTGAATATGTTGTAAATAAGATCTGTTTGTATGTCTAAAGTTTGTGTGGAATTTTATGAAAAACTGGTATATTTTCTCCAGTGAAATTAGTATGTTTCAAGTTAAAGGAAGCGAGTGGTTCTTGTGTATTATGGATGAATGGCCAAACCACTTTTGGTATGTGTAAAAGGCTATTGACTCTTTTGACTACTCAGTTTTTCTTTAAACTTTATCGTTCAGGTTCCTTGGCTGAGAAATTGGGTTCTATTGAATTGGTTTACTTGGCCATGTGGATATTGATATGCTTGTGCTGCTTAAAGTGATCCTCAAAGACTTGCAGGTCTGATGGTGATTGAGGGGGAGGTGAGATCTTTAACAAAAGACAAGACGAGACAAAATTGGATTGAGGAACCTGTTGCAGGAGATAACATCCGGCTGCTTGTCATTGAATCTCAGGATCCCTTTCACAGTTGCAAATGGTGCATCATTAGCTCATTCAGTAGTTGTCCAGCATGCAGACTCAAGAAACAGGCCTGGGACATGTTTACCTTTCAGAAGTTTGACCTAGGCGGCATGGTGATGCAGCAGTAGAGTCGCTGCCTTACAGCGCTTACAGAGTTAGAGACCCGAGTTCGATCCTGGCTACGGGTGCTTGTCTGTATGTTCTCCCCATCACCTGCATGGGTTTTCTTCGAGAACTTCGGTTTGCTCCCACATCCCAAAAACGTACAGGTTTGTAGGTTTAATTGCCTTGGTATGAAGGTAAATATTGTCCCAAGTGTAGGATAGTGTTAATGTGCGGGGATCGCTGGTCGGGGCGGACTCGATGGGCTGAAGGGCCTGTTTCCAGCTGTTTCTCTAAACTAAGTTAAACTAAATGCACTATTTGTATGAAGGAACTGCAGATGCTGGTTTAAACCAAAGATCGTCACAAAATGCTGGAGTAACTCAGCGGGACAGACAGCATCTCTGGAGAGAAGGAATGGGTGACGTTTCAGGTCGAGACAGGAGTCCAAAGAAGGGTATGTCCCGCTGAGTTACTCCAGCATTTTGTGTCTATCTTTAAACTAAATGCACTGACAGGCATGAGTGATTCTCCATGCAAGTTCCCCATATGTTGCAAGCAAATCTGTAGCTTATGATGCCAAACCTGGTAGCATCTATTTATGCCGTAGCGTAAGCAAAGATCTCAGTCGTTACATAGAGTCATAGGGTCATATATCAATAGGCCCTTGCAGCCCAACTCTTCCACGCTGACCAAGACACCCCATCTAAGTTAGTCCCGTTTGTCCACATTAGCCCCATATCCATCTAAACCTTTCCCATCCACATTCCTGTCCATGTTTCTTTTAGGCGTTGTTATTGTATCTGCCTCAACTACCTCCAATGGCAGCTCATTCCATATACCTACCACCCTCTGAGTGAAAAAGTTGTCCCTCAGGTTTCTACTAATCTTTTCCCTCTCACATTCAACCTATCTCCCTTGGTTACCCCAGGTAAAATACTCTGCATTCACCCTATCAATCCCCCTCATGGTTTAGTACACCTCATTCTGCATAATGTTGGGTCCAGCGGTGTTGAATGGAGCTGCCCCCCCCCCCCCCCCCCATATTCATTCTGGATGTGATGGGCCTGATATAATGCAAAGGCGGGATAACATAGAACTAGTGTGAATGGGTGATCCATGGTCGGCAAGGACTCAGTGGGCCGAAGACCTGTTTTCGTGCTGCATCTTTCAATCCAATTCAATGCCAGTTAGTACGTTAACAAGGGTTTCTGCTGAAGGGAATTTAAGAATGAATACAGGAATGAGTGGGTTAGCATATGATGACCGTTTGACGGCACTGGGCCTCTGCTCGCTGGAGTTTAGAAGGATGACGGGGGGGGGGGGGGGCACCTCATTAAAACGTACAGAATAATGAAAGGCATAGATAGAGTGGATGTGGAAGGGATGTTTCCACTGGTGGGAGAGTCCAGGACCAGATGTCATAGCCTCAGATTTAAAGGGCACTCTTTTAGAAAGGAGGTGTGGAGGAACTTCTTTAGTCAGAGGGTAGTTAAACTGTGGATCTCATTGCCACAGAGGGCTGTGGAGGCCAAGTCAGTGGATATTTTCAAGGCAGAGATGGACAAGTTCTTGATTAGAACATGTGTCAAGGGTAATGGGGAGAAGGCAGGAAAATGGTATTAGGAGGCAGAGAACAGCCATGGTTGAATGGCGGAGTGGACTCAATGGGCCAAATGGCCTAATTCTACTATAACTTGTGAACGTGTGAACATTTATTCCCATCTTCGCAAGTTTTAAATTTGCCTGACTCTTCTTTATCAGCACCTTGACTGCAGAACAATCTCTCTGCTGTCTGCGGCTTGTAATATAAAGTCCTGTCCTTCTTTCCCCCAACTGACCGAGTGGGTGTCATTTTACTGATCAAGCATTGTGTGCATTTTAAATGTTTCCTTTTTAATGCGCATTGAAAATATTTTGCTTTGGAAACTGGCAATATCTGCATGGAATGCAACTTTTAAGCCATTTCAGTTTTCCTGTGGACTTTATGGCAATGATGCTCCTTCAGTTTATAAGAGAAGAAATATTGGATCTCGTTTAATGTGGTTTAGAGTTTAGTTTGGAGATGCAGCGTGGAAACAGGCCCGTCGGCCCACAGAGTCCATACTGACCAGCGATATCTGTACGCCAGCACTATCCTGCACACTAGGGACAACATACATTCTTACAATCTTACAATGCGCAATATACACTGAAGCCAACTAACCTACAGAAAGCACCCAAAGTCAGGATCGAACCTGGGTCTCTGGCGCTGTGATACGGCAACTTTACCGCTGCACTGTTTTTTTGCAGGTGAGCTTTGATGAATTGATAGAGTTAAATAGGCCTACTAATGTAGTACTTTCTGCTTCTTTATAGCCAGCGTATTGCCAGAAGTGAATATACCGTCACATAAAATAGAAATTGCAATTAAAATTAATCAGTTTAATTACCTTGAAATCAACCACTTGATTTTTATAGATGTGGCAAGTGGTGATGAAAAGCAGGTTGTAGACCAATGTTATCACTGGCTTCAAATAATTACTGTAATCTCAATCAGCTTGAAGACTTGTAACGACTCTAGAGACAGTTTAACATGGCCCAGTATACCTGTATGCAGGTGCTTAGAAGGAGGTACAAGTATATAGTTTAGTATATAGATCGTCGGCTTCCTCCCACACTCCAAAGATGTACAGGTTTGTAGGTTAATTGGCTTGGTATAAGTGTAAATTGTCCCTAGTGTGTTAGTGTGTGGAATTCGCTGGTCGGCACGGACTGGGTGGGCCGAAGGGCATGTTTCCGCGCTGCATCTCAAAACTAAGCTAAACTTATCTAAACTATTCTGGCTTTCTATCATTTCAAGGGAAAATACGTGTATAAATGGCTTTAGCTGTATGATTGTTCCTGCCTGGGACCAGCGGGTCTGAATGTCTCTTAACATCAAAACAGGTGCATTGAATCATACAAGACAGAGGTGAACTGGAGGGCAGAAACCGGTGCATCTGACTTTCTGTTCTGCTACTGAACTCAGCACTACCTGGCTGCTGTAAGATGTGCAATGCCATTAATCTAAATGAAGTCACGGCTCCTCAGTGAAAAAAGGTCAAGTATAGGTAAACAGTTTTACTTATCTTAATGCATTTAATTAATTTCTACAATTTTAAAATCAAGTTACATTTTTTTTAATTATTTAATATTTTCAACCAAATACTTAAGCCTATTTTGCATTGTTTTTATGTGCCTCTGATTATCATAGATTCATACATTAGGGAAACAGGCCCTTCGGCCCAACTTGCCCATGCTGACCAAAATGCCTAATCTACACTAGTCCCAACTGCCTGTATTTGGCCCATATCCCTCTAAACCTTTCCTATTTATGTCCCTGTCCAAATATTGTTTAATTGTTATGTTAGTTTCTATCTCAACTACCTCCTCTGGCAGCTCGTTCCAAATCCCACCATCCTTTGTGTAAAAAAAAGTTGCCCCACAGGTACCTATTAAATGTTTCCCCCATCACCTTAAACCTATGTCCCCTGGTTCTTGATTCCCCTACTCTGGGCAAGAGACTCTGTTTTTTAACTATGCCTCTCATGATCTTATACATCTCTGTAAGATCACCCCTCATCCTTCTGCGCTCCAAGGAATAAAGTGTTAGCCTGCTCAATCTCTCCCTGCACCTCAGCCAACTCGAGTCCTGGTGACATCCTTACGACCGTACCAGCCTCAACTACCTCCTCTGGCAGATTGTTCCATATACCCACCAAGTGGGTGCAAAAAATTGTCCCACAGTGTTGAAATGATCAGACATACTAATCTACACTCAGGTTCCTATTAAATCTGCCCCCTCATTTATAAAAATAACGTGAAAGTCTCTGATATCAATGAGCAGCTGTCATGACATTCGGAGGCAGGGTTTCAGGAACCAATACCTGTGGCTGAGTCATTACTTCAGCTTGTGGGAGGATTTCAGGTGCAGAGAGTCAGCTTGTCCAGCCCCAAATGACCACATCAGACAGTAAGATAGACACTTGGACATTTTAAGTGCTGGATGTTTTCTCTGGAACACCGGAGGTTTACGGAGAAACCTGACATAAGCATATAAAATTATGAGAGGCGTAGATAGGGTAGACAGTCAGTATCACTTTCCTACGATGTAAGCATCAAATGCTAGACAGCATAGCTTTAAGGAGAGAGGAGCAAAGCTTAAAGGAGATGTGCGGGGCAAGTTATTTTACACAGAGGGTGGCGAGTGCCTGGAGCGCGCTACTAGTGGTGGTGGTTGAAGCAGGCATGTTAGTGGTATTTAAAAGACTTTTGGATAGCCACATGGAAATGCCGGGATATGGGTTATGTGCAGGTAGATAAGTCATGTTCTTGGCCTCACTTATCAGACATTATGGGCCGAAGGGCCTGTTCTTTGGCTGTACTATTCTAGGTTCAATATTCTAAGTTTACAGGTAACAGGTCTGATTGGGATGCCTTGGCCCAATTGTATTGTACAGCGAGTATATTTTTGAATGTTTTACTCTATACGGGCTTGGAACAATAATTAATACATCAGATTTCTACACGTCCACAAGCACCTAAGTTAGAAAGTGTGTACTCTGGATTTAAAAGTAAACATTTCTAGAGGGGCAAATACTCTTGCCTTAATGGAGCTAGTGCCCCTGATGACTGCTTCTTGATAAATGCCTTAGCAGATCAAAAATTAGATTTCTTAATTTGTTCAAAAGCAGTCCATTTATCTTTGCACAAATTCTTTGTTCGCAGTTCCTTTTCTCTGTTAAAAAATGTTTATATTGCAAAACTGTATTTACAACAGCGATTATCATTTGTAAGTGTTGGCTACACAAACACTACACACTACCAATGCCAAATTTGACCTGAATAACAATCTGCATCCTGTAATTAAATTGAAAATATCTCTGCGGATCAGGCAGCTTTGGGGCTGAGCGACGAAGATTTTTGAAAAAGCAAGTTCAGTATCTCGATAAACACAAGGAATCATGGGATTTGTCAAAGGTCATTCGGGATTTAAAAAAAGCGAACACAGCGCTGTATAAACTTTGAGTACATTTTCGGTCTGAGTTTTTGTCTTCTTTGAATCTTATATTGGTTATGGCAGACCCAAATTACAACGATCTGACATTGGATGATTCTCTGCAATGGAAAGTCGAAGCTTTGATGCATTTTTTAGCGGACAGGGGGTTGAAAAAGACGGGACAAAAAGACAAACTCGCTGCATCGTACATGAAGAAACCCGTGCTACCGACTGCCTGTGAAGAAAAACGTCGTCATGCTGATCAATACAAGGAACTCTTGAAATATGGAGAAAATATTCTTCCCGATCCCATGAACGAACTGAAAGATGGGTGGCTTGGAGAATCGAAAGGACTAAACTGCCGGCCTTCCACATCCATCGTCGAGCTGTCAAAACATCTTGCCAGTTATGATGAGGCTAACCAGCCAGCTACTTCCCTGAAATCTCGCCCGCTTAGCGACTACAAATAAGGCAAGGCCTATAGCTATTTCATTTCATTCCCCCTCCCCTCCCCCAAAATAAAAACAATAAAAAATGGTTGTTATTCATCGCCACGATCTTGCTCACTCACTGTAGCATAAAGCAATAAAACCACCCAAATCATCTAAGTTTTGTACAAATGAACCATAAATACTCCTAGTTAATAGTTTTGAAAGCAGTATTTTCTTACCTCAAAGAAGAAAAACAGGAAAATACGTATGAATACGTATGATACCCTCCTCCGCCTAGCGGAGTTGGTCCTTACCCTCAATAACTTCTCTTTTGATTCCTCCCATTTCCTCCAAACACAAGGCATAGCTATGGGCACTTGCATGGGCCCCAGCTACGCTTGCCTCTTTGTCGGGTACGTCGAACAATCCTTGTTCTTGGCGTACCAGGGCCCCATCCCCGACCTCTACCTCCGTTACATCGCCGACTGCTTTGGTGTCACCTCCTGCACCCACACACAACTGACTGACTTCATCCATTTCACCACCAACTTCCATCCGGCACTCAAATACACTTGGACCATTTCCGACATTTCCCTACCATTTCTTGACCTCACCATCTCTATTGCAGGTGATACACTCTTGACCGACATCCACTACAAACCAACTGACTTCCACAGCTACCTGGACTACTCTTCCTCCCACCCTGCTTCCTGTAAGGACTCCATCCCCTATTCCCAAATCCTCCGTCTACGCTGCATCTGCTCCCAGGATGAGGTGTTCCACACCAGGTCATCACAAATGGCCTCATTCTTCAGAGAACGGGGATTCCCCTCCCCCACTATAGATGAGGCTCGCACCAGGGTCTCCTCCATTCCCCGCAACGCTGCCCTCACTCGCAAACAGGGCAGAGTCCCTCTGGTCCTCACCTTTCACCCCACCAGCCGGCAAATACAACACATAGTCCTCCGCCAGTTTCGCTACCTCCAACGTGACCCCTCCACTCGCCACATCTTCCCATCTCCCCCCCTGTCTGCCTTCTGCAAAGACCGCTCCCTCTGCAACTCCCTTGTCAATTCTTCCCTTCCGTCCCGCTCTACCCATTCCCCGGGCACTTTCCCTTGCAACCGCAAGAAATGCTACACTTGTCCCTTCACCTCCCCCCTCCACTCCTTTCAGGGACCCAAGTAGTCCTTCCAGCTCCTCCAACCTCATCTACTGCATCCGCTGCTCCAGATGCCAGATGATCTATATCGGTGAGACCAAGCGGAAGCTTGGCGATCGTTTCGCCGAACACCTCCGCTCGGTCCGCAATAACCAAGCCGACCTCCCGGTGGCTCAGCACTTCAACTCCCCCTCCCATTCCGTATCCGACCTCTCGGTCCTGGGCCTCCTCCACGGCCAGAGTGAGCAACACCGCAAGTTGAAGGAACAGCACCTCATATTCCGCTTGGGGAGTCTGCATCCTCTGGGCTTGAACATTGAATTTTCTCAATTCTGTTAACCCTTGCTGTCTCCTCCCCTTCCCACCTCTCCCTCAGCCCTCGGGCCCTGGCATTCCCTCTCTCTCTATCTCTCTCCCTTACCCTAGTCGCACCAGTTTCTCATTTTCACACTACAAACAGCTTACAATGGTTTGTTCCCTTTATCATCGATACTTTTTTGCATATCTTTCATTCATTGTTCTTTATCTCTCCACATCACCGTCTATATCTTTTGGTCGCCTAATTATAGGAAGGATGTCAACAAAATAGAGAGAGTACAGAGGAGATTTACTAGAATGTTGCCTGGGATCCAGCAACTATGTTACAGAGAAAGGTTGAACAAGTTAGGTCTTTATTCTTTGGAGCGCAGAAGGTTAAGGGGGGACTTGATTGAGGTCTTTAAAATGATGAAAGGGATAGACAGAGTTGATGTGGATACGTTTTTCCCATTGAGGGTAGGGAAGATTCAAACAAGAGGGCATGACATGCGAATTAAGGGACAGAAGTTTAGGGGTAACGTGAGGGGGAACCTCTTTACTCAGAGGATGGTGGCTGTGTGGAATGAGCTTCCAGCAGAAGTGGTGGAGGCAGGATCGATTTTAACATTTAAAAGTAAAGTGGATAGGTATATGGACGGGAAGGGAATGGAGGGGTATGGTCTGAGTGCAGGTAGATGGGACTAGGGGAAAACAAATGATCGGCACGGACTGGAAGGGCCGAGAGGGCCTGTTTCCGTGCTGTAATTGTTATATAGTATATCTCTTGTTTCCCTGGTCCCTGACCAGTCTGAAGAAGGGTCTCGACCCGAAACATCGCCTATCTCCTTCGCTCCTTAGATGCTGCTGCACCCGCTGAGTTTCTCCAGCCTTTTGTGTACCCTCGATTCTCCAGCATCTGCAGTTCCTTCTTTAACAAATACGTATGAAACGCAGATCTGTACGCACACAGTAGCTCAGCTGGCGAGAATGTTTATCCCGAATGACCCATGACCTGGGCATGCTCAGTTGTAATACCGAACTCGCTTATTGTACGGGAGTCATTTCTTTTCGGCAAACAGACAAAAAAGTCGAGTTTTGATTGATTGATTGAAAGATTGAGCATGTAAAAAAGCTCTTGTGGCCCACCGATCATCTATCACCCATTCAGGCTAGTTCTATGTTATAGTCATACAGCATGAAACATGTCCTTTGGCCCATCATGCCCATGCCGACCAACATACCCCATCCACACTAGTCCCACCTGCCTATATTTGGCCCACATCCCTCTAAACCTCTCCTTCTCCATGTACTCATATAAATGTGTCTTAAATGTTGTACCTGCCTACTTGTGCTATCCCACTTTCGCCCCCACTCCCTACATACAGGGGGCAATTTACAGAGGCCAATTATTCCACACATACCTCAGATGTGGGAGGAAACCGGAGCACCTGCTGAAAACCCACGTGGTCCCAGGGAGTACATGCAAACTCCACACAGACAACAGCCGAGGCCTGGATAGAACCCGTTTCTGGTGTCATGAGGCAGCAGCTCTAATGCATTTTATTGAATAGAGAACAGAGTCAAGGGGCAGTGTGGTTCTCTCCCCCTCTCACTTCTTGAGTTCCATTGAATTATACAACAAACCTCATTCTAATCCCAAACAAGAAGTCTGTTTAGTTTACTTTAGTTTATTGTCGTGTGTACGAAGGAACAGTGAAAAGCTTTTGTACAACGATGTTCATTCAGCGGAAAGACAATACATGATTACAATCGAGCCATCCACAGCGTACAGATACATGATGAAGGGAATAACATTTAGTTTACATTGAATAACGTTTAATGAAAGATAAAGTCCAATAAAGTCACGGCAGATACGGTGGCGCGGCGGTAGAGTTGCTGCCTTACAGCGCTTGCGGCGACGGAGACCCGGGTTTGATCCTGACCACGGGTGCTGTCAGTACGGAGTTTGTACGTCCTCCCCGTGACCGGCGCGGGTTTTCTCCGAGATCTTCGGTTTCCTCCCACACTCCAAAGACGTACTGGTGAGTGGGCTAATTGGCTTGGTATAAATGTAAATTGTCCCTAGTGCGTAGGATAGTGTTAATGTGCAGGGATTGCTGGTCAGTGTGGACTCAGTGGGCTGAAGGGTCTGCTTCCACGCTGTATCTATACACTAAATAAACTAAAATAACTGAACCCCGTACTTTCCAGAAAAAAAGCCCAACTCTTTCTCCCCCCCCCCCCCCCCCGCTCCATCCCTCTCAGCATTGGAGTCACAACTTAAAATGACACAGTGTGCTAGTTATTCTTCACTCTTTATTTCAACAGCTGCTTTGCTAAAATATATAGGGAAATATGATTGGAATGACGCTGTATGGATGTTAGTACCGTGTGTGAGGATTTAAAGGCAATGACTGAAAACATGCAAGATTATATAGCTGCATAGCAAATAATTAGTTACCGACAGAAAAGTTGAGGCTGAACCATAACTTCATATTCCAAGCCCAGCAGGTGAGGTAAACAAATAAACGAGTGGATTAAGGGCAGAAAATGCTCTCACATTTGTTACTACATTCTTTCCATTGTAATTACAAATGACAACTTTGTTCAAAATGTACAGTTTGAATTACTTCAGTCGAGGTGGGTGACACGTGGCACAGCGGTAGTGTTGCTGCCTTACAGCACCGTAGACCTGGGTACGATCCTGACTGCAGGTGCTGTCTGTGCGGAGTTTATACGTTCTCCCCGTGACCTGCCACACCCCAAAGACGTACAGGTTTGTATGTTAATTGTCTTGGTATAATTGTAAATTGTCCCTAGCATGTAGGATAGTGCTAGTGTGTGGGGATCGCTTGTCAGCGAGGTCTCGGTGGGCCGAAGGGCCTGTTTCCCTGCTGTTTCTCTAAACTAAACTAAAAAACTAAACTAATAAGTGTCAGTAAAGGTGAAGATATGCTTGCCTCAGACTAAGGCTTCTGGAATTGCAAAAGGTTTGGCTGTGTTAAATAAGGAAGACAAACTCATACAGAGCTTTGTGTGAGACCTCATTTGGAGGATTATGCACAGATTTGCTCTTTGGCCTTCATTTGCCTTGGAGCCTGCCCTGCATAAATACACAAAATGGATAATTGAGATGAGAGGTTTGTCCTGTGAGGTTAGATTAAGACTGGTCTATACTCACTAGAGTCTAGAAGAATGAAAACCAACTCACTGAGGCATACAACATTCTGAGAGGGTTTGACAGTGTAGATGCCAAAAAGCTGTTTCGTCCAGCTGGAAAATTTGGAACCAGGAAAGGCAGCCTGAGGATCTACGAACAAGGCTATGGCCCATTAAAAATGAAAAGAGCAGGCTAGTAAATCTGAAATTAACTCCCTTTGTTGGCTGTGGTTATAGAGTCATAGAGTCAGTGTCTTACAGCATGGAAACAGGCCCTTCGTCCCAACTTGCCCACACCGGCCAACATGTCCCATCTACACTAGTCCCGCCTACCTGTGTTTAGCACATATCCCTCTAAACCTGTCCTATTCATGTATCTTTCTAAATGTTTATTAATCATTGACGTAGTACCACCTCCGGCAACTCATTCCATACACACACCTGCCTTTGTGTGAAAACGTCACCCCTTAGGTTCCTATCAAATCTTTCCCCCCTCACCTTAAACCTATGTCCTCTGGTTCTCGATTCCCTTACTCGAGGCAACAGACTCTGTGAGCCTGTCTGATCTATTCCTCTCATGATTTAGTACACCTCTATAAGATCACCCCGCATTCTCCTGCTGGTCTTGATTAAGCTGGTCACATATTGTCTCATCACTACTGAATCATCCTTGCACTTTCTGCTTTTAGTTCAGATTTACGGACGGCACGGTGGCGCAGCGGTAGAGTTGCTGCCTTACGGCACTTACAGCGCCAGAGACCCGGGTTCGATCCCGACTATGGGTGCTGTCTGTATGGAGTTAGTACATGCTCCCTGTGACCTGCGTGGGTTTTCTCCGGTTTGTAGGTTAATTGGCTTGGTATAATATTGTAAATTGTCCCCAGTGTGTGTGTAGAATAGTATTAATCTGTGGGGGATCGCTGGTCGGTGCGGACTTGGTGGGCCGAAGGGCTTGTTTCCGCTCTACCTGTAAAACGATGAACTAAATTTACTGTCATAGCTTTGGGGATAGAGTCATAGAGTGATACAGAGTGGAAGCAGGCCCCTCGGCCCAACTTGCCCACACCAGCCAACATGTCCCAGCTACACTAGTCCCACCTGCCCGTGTTTGGTCCATATCCTTCCAAATCTGTCCTTGCCATTCTGCTATTTTCCCCAATGGTGATACGAATGGTCTCACATTCTCTGCTGATATTTTGATTCTAATCTCCTATTACCCTGTCATGTTTTACGTCATGCAATTAGTCTGCCGTACCCTGCTTTTAAATACCTTGCTTTTTTTCCCCCCCATCTCCTGCACTCATTTTCCTTTCCTCCTGCTTAAAAGCTTTTCATGTCAACAATCCTTCTGACCTGCTGAGAGTTTTCAATTTAAATTAGCATGAAAATGGAATGTGAAATTGTAATTCATATTTAGTTAATGTACAAAATCTGTTGTCCAACTTTGCATCGTTCAACTCCTGAACTGGGATCATGAAGGGCCGTGACAATTAATTGGTACAAACTCCATGCTGATCTGGGTTCATTGTTCAATAAAACATCTGTGCAAATGGCTATCAAATCCACTTAAATATTGCAATGAATAAGAAAGTCTTGCTACATATTCAACACTGACTCCAGTGCTGTAGTCATAATGGCTGGCTTGAGGTCTGCTTTTTTTTGTTTGTAGTTCTTCACTCGTCTGAAACTAAAACCCTGATTTGTGAGATAAAAAAATCTCTCGTGGGAAGCACAGAAAAGCTGCTTACAGTAACCCGCTTCAGAACATTGAACACTGCTCTCTGTTTAATTATTAAAGCCACACGTAAAGAAACAATGACTGAAGGCCCTTCTCTATCCTGCACTACAGCACTGTCAGGCAAGAATGTGTGCCATTATTTATTTACACGCTCAGATTGCCTCGGTTTACATTTTAAAAGTCAGGAGATTTTTCTTTTTCTTTTATTAAAAAGAAAAACAGAGAAATATTTGGTGCCACCCTGAAAGCTGAAGTTCTGTGCACAAAAAAAAAAAGATGTACAGACAACCTTTGCTATTCTTCCAGCTGTCATGTCAACTCTTCTGCACAGACCCAGACTGCACTGAGGCTGTTTTTTTCCCCTCAATAGACTGAGGCCCCATTGCCTTCTCCCTGTGTGTGGAACAACCGGGCTGTTGGCAATTGGCCAGGGATCGTACGTGCGATGAGGGCGCGGGTGAAACGGCGTGCGGGAGGGGGAGAGGGAAGAACAATGGAGGAACCGGCGTGGGGGGGACCACCGTGAGGGAGGGGGAGGGGGGAAGAACAATAGAGGAGCCAGCGTGGGGGGGGGGGGAACACACCGCCGTGAGGGGTGAGTGGGGGGAGAACAAAGGGGGACCTGCGACAGTTACGTTGTAACTTTGTCAGTGCCGTTTATGCAGTGACTATTTGTATACCTTGGGCATGCAAGCAAGGAATTTCACTGTGCCTTGTCGCACGTGACAATAAAATATTCCACTCCATTCCTATACTGGTGTATATTGGCCGCTAATTGACTTGGCATCTCTGTTGGTCGATCTACATTTAACTTCTGATGACAAACAAGAACTCGTATCCAGGTTTGCGCTGGTGACTGCTTCTCTCCCCCACTCCGCTAAAAAAAATCCCAATACCATCGCAGCACTCAGAGGTAAAAAACAGAGAGTTTTAGAGTCATGTGGAACGTTAAAGGCACCGTATGTTTTACATGGGGGTTACGTGCTTGAAAAAGCAGCGCATCATTCAAAAGCACTTTAAATTAAACATACAGGTGACGATGCTGCCAGCAGTAAATTTGAGCGCGTTATTCCAATACTACCGGCATGTAAATCAAACTTCACAAATACATAAACCAAACACATGTAAAACGCAAGGTGCCTGTACTTTGGGAATAAGGGCGGCACAGTGCCGCAGCTGGTAGATCTGCTGTCTCACAGCGCCAGAGATCTGGGTTCAATCCTGACCTCAAGCGCTGTCTGTGTGGAGTTTGCACCTTCTCCCTGTGACCGCGTGGGTTTCCTCCGGGTGCTCCAGTTTCCTCCCACATCCGAAAAACAGGTTAATTGGCCTCTATATTGAAGCAGCCTTTTTCAATTACACCGCCAAGCTGTGGAATATCCTACCCAGGGCTATGAGAGACGCCCACTCAGTTGGCATTTTTAAACGGCACCTAAAGACTTATCTTTTTAATGAAGCTTTTAACTGACTTTACTTCCTTTGTCCTTTTACACTCTCAATTATATTTTATATTTTTATATAAATCTATTAACTGCTAATGTTGTTACTGTTTTAAATTGTATTTTTGTTTAGACCTGTGTCTATGTGGACAGCACTTTGGGTTGCATTCAATTGTATGAAAATTGCTATACAAATAAAGTTATTATTATTATTATTATTATTATTATTAATATATATTGACCCTATTGTGTAGGGTCAATATATAATGCAAAAGTGGGATAACATAGAACTAGTGTGAACAGGTGACTGATTTATCAGTGCAGACTAGGTGAACTGAAGGGCCTGTTTCCATGCTGTACTTTTCAATCAATCAATATTAAGCTTTTATTAAATGTAAGTGTATCAGTTGTGATTTATTTGATAGCACTCTTGTGAGTCAGAAGTAAGAGTCATACTGTAGAGTGATACAGTGTGGAAACAGGCCTTTCGGCCCAACTTGCCCACACCGGCCAACATGTCCCAGCTACACTAGTCCCACCTGCCTGCACTTGGTCCATATCCCTCCAAACTTGTCCTATCCATGTACCTGTCTAATGGCCCTGTCTCACTGTGCGAGTTGACCCACGAGGTACCCCGAGTGACAGACTCGTGGCTGTGCACGAGACTGCAAGTTTATGATCAAGTGTGTAATACGAGTTCCCACGGGTATGTCATTGCTGCGATGTTCCTAGTTCCTCTCCCGAGTTAGCAAGTTCCTCTCCCGTTACTCTTGAGCCAACCGTGAATGAAGGTATGTTTTAATAAAGCAACAATGTTAAAATACATCTCCATCCTGTGGTTTTGAGTTATTTCAGCGCGGATGGGAAAATGCGCATCCTCCAGTAACCAAGCATTTCTTGTTGTTTTATGTTTTTAAATACTTTTTTGCAATGGATCTCTATTTTAAATAATTTTAAAAAAGGAAGCAGCCCGGGTGACTGACATTGAGCGGCCGCCAGGACCCGACAGCAGACACACACACACACACACACACACACACACACACACACACACACACACACACACACACACACACACACAGAGAGAGAGATACACACAGACAGCAGCTGGCCACCACTTCAGAGGAATTAAGCAGCTCGGGTGACTGAGCGGCCGCCGGGACCCGACAGTACACACACACACACACACACACACACACACACACACACACACAGATAGACAGAGAGGGAGAGAGAGACACACACACACACACACACACACACACACACACACACACACACACACACACACACACAGATACACACAGACAGCAGCTGGCCACCACTTCAGAGGAATGAGGCAGCTCGGGTGACTTTGAGCGGCCACCGGGACCCGACATCAGACACACACACAGATACACACAGATAGACAGAGAGGGAGAGAGAGAGACACACACACACACACACACACACACACACACACACACACACACACACACACACACACACACACACACACACACACACACACACACACACACACACACACAGAGATACACACAGACAGCAGCTGGCCACCACTTCAGAGGAATTAAGCAGCTCGGGTGACTAAGCGGCCGCCGGGACCCGACAGTACACACACACACACACACACACACACACACACACACACACACACACACACACACACAGACAGAGATACACACAGACAGCAGCTGGCCACCACTTCAGAGGAATGAGGCAGCTCGGGTGACTTTGAGCGGCCACCGGGACCCGACATCAGACACACACACAGATACACACAGATAGAGAGGGAGAGAGAGAGACACACACACACACATAGAGAGAGAGATACACACAGACAGCAGCTGGCCACCACTTCAGAGGAATGAAGCAGCTCGGGTGACTGAGCGGCCGCCGGGACCCGACAGTACACACACACACACACACACACACACACACACACACACACACACACACACACACAGCAGCTGGCCACCACTTCAGAGGAATGAAGCAGCTCGGGTGACTTTGAGCGGCCACCGGGACCCAACATCAGACACACACACAGATACACACAGATAGACAGAGAGGGAGAGAGACACACACACACAACTCAGCGGACCAGGCAGCATCTCTGGAGAGAAGGAATAGAGTCGAGACCCTTCTTCAGACTTACCCGAAATGCCACCCATTCCTTCGCTCCAGAGATGCAGCCTGTCCCGCCGAGTTACTCCAGCATTGTGTGTGTCTATCTCCGGTGTGAACCAGCATCTGCAGTTCCTTCCCAATCCCACACTCTCGGCCCCGGGGGGGTGGATGGACCATCACACGTGGACACATCCCACCCACCACCCCAGACTTGCCCCTTCGGCAGGTCTTTAAGCCGTTCATTGAGACAGAGTGAAGCCACGGGGCAGGCGCCTCAGTAATAAAGGACAAGTGGCAGAACGGCCGAAGATAGACACAAAATGCTGGAGTAACTCGGCGGGACAGGCTGCATCTCTGGAGCGAAGGAATGGGTGGCATTTCGGGTAAGTCTTGAAGAAGGGTCTCGACTCCATTCCTTCTCTCCAGAGATGCTGCCTGGTCCGCTGAGTTACTCCAGCATTTTGTGTCTATCTTTGGTTCAGTCTTTACTCGAGCAAAAGAACAGATTATTAAAGTTCCCACGGTAGACTCACGAGACACTAAGATAAACGCACGGGGCCACTACGTTATTACAACGAGTTTAAATGTTTCCATTTTTAACTTGAACAGTTAATTTGACTCGTGGAAAAAATCAAACATGTTTGATTTTTTTCACGAGTTAACAAGTTTCCCGAGTACCTGCCGTTAGCGCAACGAGTCGATAAGTTGCTCGTGCGAGTTCCGACGTTCCCGCTACGTGATCACCACGAGTGAAAACTCGGGGTCACTCGTGGGCCAACTCGCACAGTGAGACAGGGGTTTAACTGTTTCTTAAAGGCCCATACTAAATACTCCAGCACAAAAGGCTAGACTGGCCCTGCAGTCTAAAGCTAGGGAGTACGCCTGTGTGGATTGCCATCCTTTGTATGAGATCTTCAGCTCTAACACCCTATCCAATTCTCTCAGGTGCATATGAAAGGTCCTGAACGCTCTTCAAGAGCACAAGGGTTGTTCTGGGAATCCCGGTGAACTTTGAACAAGATGATTGCGGGCAGCCCGGTGGCATAGCGGTAGTGCTGCTACCTTACAGCGGCAGAGACCCGGGTTCGATCCTGACTACGTGTGCTGCCTGTACGGAGTTTTTACGTTCTCCCTGTGATGTGACTGCGTTAGTTTTCTCCTGGTGTTCTGGTTTCCTCCCACAATCCACAGACATGCGGGTTTGTGGGTTAATTGGCTTCTGTAAATTTTCCCTCGGATGTTGGATGGAACTAGTGTGCGGGGTGGTCGTTGGTCAGCGCGGACTCTGTGGGCTGTTGGGCCTGTTTCCTCGCTGTATCTCTAAACTAAACTAAACCAAAGAACTGATTATATGAATCCATGATAGATGAATGGTCTGATGAAGCGTCTCGACCCGAAACTTCACCTATTCCTTTTCTCCAGAGATGTTGCCTGACCTGCTGAGTTACTCCACCATTTTGTGTCGTTCGCCGATTATATGACTGTTGTTAGTGGGAGCTTGATAGACACCTTAGCTGCCGTGCAACCCAAAATGCCCACACTTGAAAAGGTAATCAATTACCCCGACTGAGGCTTCGATCGTCAGTTGCGGCGGCTTTGATCGCCCCGACTGCGGATGGTCCGACTGCCCCGACCGCGGGAGAACAAGAGGAAGAAGATTGAACTTTATTGCCTTCCATCACAGTGAGGAATGTGGAATCCACTGTGATGGATGTTTATGTTAACTTTTATATGGTTCTATGTCTTGTTGCTTTTCACTTAGTATGGCTGTATGGTAGCTCAAATTTCACTGTACTTTTTTTTTTTAAAGAAGGAACTGCAGATGCTGGTGAATCGAGGGTACACAAAAAGCTGGAGAAACTCAGCGGGTGCAGCAGCATCTAAGGAGCGAAGGAGATAGGCGACGTTTCGGGTCGAGACCCTTCTTCACTGTACTTTAACTGGTACATGTGACAATAAACTGCCCTTGAAACCTTGAATGAATTAGAAAGGTCTTTGGGATAGTGTGAACAGTACCACGGCAAAGCAAATCTTTCTTTAATTTTATGTCACATTCCCTTGTGCTGAGTCACCTCAGCAAATTATTTATTTCTCACGATTATAAAGATTAACAGAGATTATTCCTGTTCTTTCTCCATCAGTAATCCCCTAATTGAATGCTGCTGAACTTGTGCAGTGACCATTAATGGACGCAAACCTTTACTGTAAATGTTCTGCATAACTGGACAGAGTATAAATGCTGATGCCATTTTACATTTCACACTACACTTGTTTCCTGCCATTCTGCACATTTAGGTTGGCACCAAAGGTTATGGGCTTAAAAGGCAAAGCTCATCATATTCAATCCTCTGACCTAAACAGCATAATCAAAGGTCACCTAACTGTGATTAGAAAGGCTATCAGCATTGTACTGAGCTATTGTTTTTCACTCCAAGTTTCTAGGAAGATAAATATTTTTACCAAATGCAACGAAACAACGAGTGGAGTGGTTACGTTTTAGAACAATAGAGCGATTAATTTGGTAGTTAGTAAATCTGGTCGCTGGAGATCATAGGATGAGTTCAAACCCACCCACCCCCATTCCTTTTGTTAAACACAGGATATCAAATCGGAGCAGCCCGCTGTTTTAAATGAGTGTTGCTTGTAGTCAGCGATCCTGCCCTATTCACTGATGCGGGCAGCAGCAGGAGGCTGATGACAGTGGTGGTTACTGTGCATTTAAGGCAACTTGCACCTCACAAGGGCCAGGCGCATTCTGGCTGCGGGAAGGGACAGGTCATAGAGTCATACAGCATGGAAACAGGCGCCTCGACTCAACTTGCCCACACTGGCCAACATGTCCAAGCTACACTTGTCCCACATGCCCACGTTTGGTCCACATCCCACCAAATGTGTCCTATCTATGTACCTGTCTAACTGTTCATTAAATATTGGAATAGTCCGTGCCTCTGGCAGCTTGTTCCATACACCCACCGCCCTTTGTGTGAAAAGTTTCCCCCTCAGATTCCTATTAAATATTTTCCCCTTCACCTTGAACCTATGTCCTCTGGTCCTCGATTCCCCTACTCTTGGCAAGAGATTCAGTCTGAAGAAGGGGCCTGACCTGGAACATCACCTATTCATGTTCTCCAGGGATGCTGCCTGAGGCGCTGAGTTACTCCAGCGTTTTGTGTCTTTCCTTGGTAAAGCAGCATCTGTAGGTCCTTGTTTCTACATCTTTAACTGCTGCAGTCCTCTTTGAAGAGTGTACTCCCATGCTGCTGGTGGGTAGGGTGTTCCAGAATTTAGACATGGCTGTGTATTTTATAGATGGACCTGCCATAGCCATAGTGATGAGAGGTGTGAATATTTTGAGTGGTGGATTGAGATCCAGCCAAGTTCTGTTGCCTGGTCTTAGATGAGATCAACATAAAATGAGCTAAAGCCATTATTCATCCAGTCATTATCTGTGTTTTATGTGCTCAGGTGAGGGGTATAATTGTGTTCGAAACTTCTAGATACTGTCGCTTTGGTGAGCTTTTAGTTTGTCCTTTTTCATTCTGCACTTCTCCTGAACATGTCCTGAATATGCCTGGTGTCACCATGGTTACGGTGATAATTCAAGGGAGGTGGATGACATTTTTGCATCTGAATTTTGTATGAAAAGGCGGATGGAGCCAAATGGGGGGAGTGGGGGTATAGTTCTTCCTCTTCTTGCGTTTGCGGCAGCAGAAGTTATGCAACGCCTTCCAGGCGCTGTAGCCAGTTTAATGTGCTGTTGTCGAGGGCAGTGAGGTCTACCCCTCCACTTGGGGGGGGGGGGGGGCGGAGGACAGCGCAGTCGAAAATGACGTGCTGTGCTGTTTGCTGGTCTGTTCTACACACATAGGCTGCTGATGAATGCAGCCCCCAGCGATGGATGTTGGCGTTGAACCGGCCGACCTGTGTATGGAGTCGGTTCAGGGCGACCCACGCTTTGCGGGGCAGGTCCGAGCCGGGTGGGGCTGTGGTGGAAGATTGGAAGATAGAGGCAAGTGGATAATAGATGGAGGCATATTAATGAATAAAAGAGGCACAAAATGCTGGCATAACTCAGCGGGACTAGGCAGCATAGGAGACCCTTCAAACAGACGGGGACATTTGTGGGGAGAGAATAGCAAACAGGCTGCTGGAGGGTGATAAGCAGAAATACAAGGCTACCAGTGCAGGAATCCACAAAATGCTGGTGTAACCCAGCCAGACTAGGATGCTTCGTTACTCCAGCACTTTTGCATCTTTCTAAAACCAGCATTACAATAGGATACCGAGAATAATAGTTTAGTATGTTTTGCAACATACGAGCCAGGTTCAATCTCTTCCCTTTCTTTGTTCTCCCACGGTTGGGGCCTCGAGCCACGGCTCAAGCCTCCACGTCAGGGCGATAAAGATTGGGAATCTCATTTCGAGAATTCCACAGTGGGGTCTCAAAGTAATAAGGCAGCTCCATGAGTTAATGCATTGTAGGCCCCCAACCCGAAACGTCACCTATCCATGTCCTCTGGGGATGCTGCCTGACCCACTGATTTCCTGCTGCATCTTTCCTTGGTAAACCAGCATCTGTAGTTCCTTGTTTCCACAGGATAATGTGAAACATTAGGGGAGTGGTGGATGATTTCCAGCAGATTGTGCGTTGATCCAATTTGCAGCATCTGTAATCTTTTGTGTCTCTGACTTTCATTACTGTGTACCTGATTTTGCCCCCCGCAACGGGTACCATGTAATCCCGTGCTACCTGCTCCATGGTCGGATAGTCGGCCACTAAACCATCTCCCCCCACCTGGTTTGCCAGGTGAGGAGGGGGCTGTGGACCCCCAGCAGGATCAAAAACAAACCTGTCAAAGGGCGGATGAGCTTCTAGCGAGCCAACGGCTCAGTAGAATTTGCGATCACTGTCGTACATAGCATTGTAAGGAATGATGACACACCAAAATCCTAAACTTCCAGCATCAGAGGTCTGCAGGAACTGGAGGACAGAGATGTGTGGTGCATCCGTTACCGTTCCCGTTGGAAATCAGGACCACTGCGTTGCTAATGTTTTCAATGATGATGAATGAATGAATGGTTTTAAAACAAAATACTAATTTGTTGATTCAATCCAGATCGAAACCAAATAAAAAGTTGCAAAGGAGTACAAATATAAAATACGATTTTGAGAAAGATTGGCGAACCGTAGTTTATGCCTAATCTCTCTTTTCTCGCCTGAATATCAATGCAAATATAATTCGCTGATTTGCACTCAAGCTGCACCTGAAAGGCTTGAAGGCATGAACCTTTGGACTAAATATTGAAGCCATTAAACAAACGTTAACAGCAAATCAGACACAGGTCTAAGCTTTTTTTTAAGGAGTTCACCGAGAATAGATATTATTATGAGCGGAGAATAAAAATTTTACACAGCAAACAGGCCAAATGTTTTACCGCAAATGAAAATAGCCAGACAATTTGTGATTGGGTTTCAAATTAACGGCAGCAATTGGTAAAGATACCAAAGGTAAAGATACCTTTGTTATTTTTCTTCCTGATCCAGCATCACCCTGGATCGCTGGGTGATCCAGAGATCACCACATACACTAGCACTATCCTACATACCGGGGTCAATTTACTAATTTTACCAAAACCAGTTAACCTACAAAATATCTCTTTATTTTAGTGTTAATTTTAGTTTTAGGGATACAGCATGGAAACAGGCCCTTCGGCCCACTGAGTCCATGCCGACCAATGATCACCCATACCTATATTATCCTACCTTCACATCCTACGCACAAGGGGCAATTTTCGCTGGGGCAGCTGGTTACTTGGGCAGGGGGAGCTCTTACTCATTCTCAATACATTCCTTCACCATTAAGTTCCACAAATTAAGTTTGATATTTGAATGGCACCACAGTAAATGGTAGGCCCCTGGGGAGTGTTGTAGAACAGAGAGCCCTAGGAGTGTGGGCACCTTCAAATATCTCAAAGAACTTTACCTTGAATGAATAGCAATACTTTTTTGGTTCAGTAATTTATCCACTACCAGTGTGCAATGCAATTCTTCACCATTTTCTTCTTTCCTTTTTTAAACTTTGAGAGATACAGAGGCCCACCGAGGCCCAGAGATACAGAGGCCCACAGAGGCCCGCGCCGACCAACGATCACCCCGCACACTGGCACTATTCTAACCACTAGGGTCAATTTACAGTTTTTATCAAAGCCAATTAACCTACAAACCTGTACATCTTTGGAGCGTGGGAGGAAACCGGAGCACCCGGGGAAAACCTACGCGGTCACATAGAGAATGTGTAGACAGTACCCGTAGTCAGGAATGAACCCGGGTCTCTGGCGCTGTAAGGCAGCAAGTCTACCACTGCGCCACCGTGCTGCCAAATTCCCTACCGGCACAAACAAGCATTTAGTAATTACAAAGAACCTTAGGGTAGTTATGTTTATTAAACCTTGGTATGCTTCATATGATGTTTTGACCTATGCATCATATTATATTTCATGATTTGACAATTCTTGAATTTTAGTAGATTTGTAACAAATTGCAGCACATTTGAAGGTCAAATCTGTTTATCGATTGTCCACAATTGCTGGATCTTTGATGAAAGTTATAAAGAACAATTAGGAAGCCAGAGTGGAAATCAATCTTATTGCCTTCGCTAAGATTTGTTGATATTTCCATGGATTGATTTGCTAGACTTTGTAAGTCCTGAGTTACAGAGTAATTGCAATTGTCCCACTGGCCCCTGGGTATGTACTGGTCGTGAAATGCCTATGCGCACTAACCCCTCTTCCCATTCCTCAGCCCACAGCCTGTTATTGGCGTAACATTTTACATATCCATCTCAATTCATAAATGTTGTTTAGGCTTAGGTTCAGGTATTTTATTGTCGCATATACTGAGGTAGAGTGAAAAGCTTTGTTTTCATGCTATCCAGTCAATTCAGACAATACTTTATGTACATAAATACCATCAAGCCAAACTCAAGTACCTTAGGTAGAATGACAGGAAAGGTACAGAAAGCAGAATTTTTTTTCTCAGCATTGTAGCAGGACATTTCCTGAGACAAAGTCCAATGAGGTAGAGGAGAATCGGAACAGTACCCTAGCTTATGGAAGGTCCCTTCAGAAGCCTGGCAACAGAACGGAGGAAGATGTCCCTGAGATTACCAAGGGGAAGAAGCAATACAATAGACAATAGTTGCAGGAGTAGGCCATTCGGCCCTTCGAGCCAGCACTGCCATTCAATACGATCATGGCTGATCATCCACAATCAGTACCCCGTTCCTACCTTCTCGCCATATCCCCTGACTCTGCTATCTTTAACAGCTCTATCCAACTGAGAGCTCTATCTAACTGAGTTCTATCTAACAATCTATCTATCTATCTATTCCTGAAAGCTCCTGTTATGAGTACCTGATCCATCAGTTCCTCAGGTAGCATGTTCCAGATATCAACCACTCTCTGCGTGGATAGGTGACATTTTGGGTTGTGGCCAGGACTGACTGTGTCTGGCTGTACAGGTGATTCTGCTATAACATGATAGCTGTGCTCCTAAGAAACCTGATGTTATAGAAAATCGTGTTATAAAGACTATTGTGTCAATGGGGGAAAAAGAGTTAGGGCGAGAGTTTCAGCAACAACAAATTGTCTGTGCCCTTCATTTAATTTAGTTTAGTTTAGCTCAGTTTGGAGACACGACACGGAAACAGGCTCTTTGACCCACCGAGTCCACACCGACCATCGACCGCCGCACATTAACACTAACCTACACACACTGGGGACAATTTACAATTACACCAAGCCAATGAGCCTACAAACCTGTACGTCTTTGAAGTGTTGAAGGAAACTGGGATCCCAGAGAAAACCCATGCAGGTCACGGAGAGAGAGCACAAACTCTGTACACACAAGCACCTGTAGTCAGGATCGAACCTGGGTCTCTGGAGCTGAAAGGCAGTAACACTACCGTGTTTCAAATGTGCCGCCCACTTGATTTTATATACTTCTGGAAGATGGAAATCAGTACCCTGTGTTGATGACCTACTGAAATATGTTAAGTTGTACATTTGTGATTTAAAGTGCATTTATCGTATCTGCCCATAACACCAGTTTGCTCATGAAATTCTCCTTGATTTTAAGTTTCATGACAAAAAAAATTTGAATTGGTCTCTTGTCTGACCATGTCCAGGTAATTAATATGCACTAAAATAAAATTAATGCTTTTGTACCAAACTTTGGCAAACTTCACGTTGACTGCCACTCTCCACTTCCTGTCACTTGGCCAATTTCCTTTTTAGCTCGGTATGGCTCCATTTATCTCACAGACTTCAATTTTTCTAACATGCCTTTAAGTAACATTGTGTCAAACACCATCAGAAAATCCATACACCCACCATCAACTGCACCACGCTCATTAAATCACTCCATTAATTCTGCAGGGAACTCAACCAAGTTAGTTAATCAAGAACTCATTCAAGCCTTGCTTTCACCAAATCTGCATCGGCCGCCATTTCTTAAGGCATTTTCTTCCCAATAGTTTAGTCATGAATAATTGTGTCTAGACATTATCCCACTGTTGTTGTTAGCTGCATGGGCTTTTCCACTTCTTCTTTTAGAAACATAGAAACATAGAAAATAGCTGTATGCCATTTGGCCCTTCGAGCCAGCACCGCCATTCAATATGATCATGTGTGATCATCCAAAATAGTAAGATTAAATGAGAACTTATCAGTTTGAAGTTTGATCCTTATTTTATGAGGAGTTACGATGAGGGATTTTGTGAAGACCCCGCCAGCACGCATGCACAACATTCTTCAAAGCAGCGGTGTGAAATCACAGATGGCAGAACTGACTGGAGATAGTGAGATTAAGAGAAAACCATATACCACTTGACCTTATGATAGAGGGTTGGGAGCGGAGGGCACGAAATCCCTCATCTTACTATTTTACTTCGGAGTCACGTGAGTGACTTTGTGAAGATTTCAAAGCTCTGTGATTTCATGCCCTGGACTACGTCCATGCTCACACACTGCCGTAATAACTGATGAAGTATGTTAACGTGTTTCAGACTTGAAACAGAGCTGAAAAACAATAATGTATTCATTAATGCAACAAAAAACCCCTGAGTTCATGGACCGTTTAGGGAACAGAACTTAAAACAATATCTGCAAACATTGCGGGAATGGCCACAGGTTTCTTATAAAACTGTTGAAACGTGCCTTCATTGGCCCAGCCCGATGTTGCGAGGACATGGTCCATGGGTACCTCCATGGTCCTCGCCGCAGATGTGGACGCAGCCCTGGTAGAATGAGAATTTAAAATATCAGTGTCTACCCCTGCTGCATCCAACACCACCCTGAGCCACCTGGAAATAGTCTGCACAGTTATCCTGTAGTGCGGGCGTTTAAAACTGATCAATAGACCTGTTTCCATTCCCCTAAATTTTTAGTGACATTAATATAATGTCGGAGATGGGTGGCCATACACAGGCGTACATCAGTGGGATATGCGTGGAATTCCAATTTAAGACCGGTTGTTCCAGGTCTATGATGTTTAAGTAACTCGTCTATAAAAAAGGTTACCTTGGTGGGGGTCGAGACCATCCTGTCCAATTTCAGTTTGTGGAGGGTCTGGACCCGCTGAGCCGTAATGAGTGCCATCAGCATCACCACTTTATAGGTGAGTTTTGCAAGTGGGAGTGCCGAAACCGGTGACCAACTCCTGAGTAGGGTCAACACTACCCCTATATACCAAGTCACAGTGTATCGTGGTCTCGGAGGATTGTAATTAAATATACCCCTCATAAGTTTCGACACCAACGGATGGGATCCCACTCCAAGTCTGAGGTAGGACGATAATGCACTCCTAGCACTATTGATGGCGCTGTAGCTGAGGCCCTCATGATAGTGAAGGCCCGCGAGGAATTCCAGCACATCTGTGATGGTGGCAGAGTCGTAGGTGATATTAGTCCTGGAACAGAAGACCTCCCATTTCCTTACATGGGTAAGGTATTGCTTCCTTGTGGACTCTCTGCACGACGCCGTGATGATGTCCATGGTCCTGTTCGACAGCCCGAATTCCAGCACATCTCTTCAGAACCTGCAAGCTAACAGGTTCAGATGACCATGTTCAGATGACTCTCCCCTGATATGGGATGTGTCAGGAGGTTCAGGCATTTAGGAATCAGCACCCTTTCCTTCACCATGTCGAGGACCGCCGGGAACCATGGCTGTGTGGGCCAGTCGGGTATTATCAGTATCCCTGATGCAGAATCTAACTGGATTTTCCGCAATACCCGACTGGTGAGGCAGAAAGGGGGGAATGCACAGAAAAACAATTTCCCCCAATGTAGCGAAAAAGCGTCCGTCGCTACTGCACCATGGTCTGGTTCCCAAGAGACATATGTTGGTATCTGATGGTTCAATCTGGACGCAAAGAGGTTGATATCTGGTGTACCATACTGAGCTATAATGTTAGCAAATATTTGAGGGTTCAACATCCATTCGGTGTTGTCATTGAATTTTCGTGACCTGTATTAAGCTTACCCAGAAGGTAAGTAGCTGAAATCCAAATATCTCTTTCAATGCACCAGTGCCAAATTGTGTTTGCCAATTTGTCACAAGATATCGATTTGATACCACCCATATGGTTTAAATATGCCACCACTGTGGTGTTGTCTATTTGGAGACGGACATACGTATGATGCATATTTGTACAGTAAGCCCGTAGTCCGTGAAATGCTCCCAGCATTTCCAAATAGTTGATATCGTGTGATTGGAGAAATGTAGATTCGTGCAAATCCCATCTGCCGCCACAACTAGACGTGGTGTCGGTAGCTCCCCAGCCGTGAGCGCTGGCGGCAGTTTGCAACACGACTGAAGGGTTTATAACTATGATGGGATTATAACAGTCTCGGATGCTGTTAATCCACCATCGTAGCTCATTTCTTGCTTTGGTTGGTAGCTGCATAGGTCTATCAAAATGCCCAGCATTGGTTTTTAGTGCTGAGATTTTTGCTCTTTGTAAATTTTGATAATGCAGTGGTCCAAATCGTGCAGCTGGGCATGTAGCTACAAGTTTTCTAATTACCTTGGCAGCATGTCGAATAGTCAGTTTCCAGGCGCAAGCAAGGCCATTACATGCCTCTATAATATCTGCCGCTTTGTTATTTGGGAAAGTAATAATCATATGATTAGTGTTAATCGTGAATCCCAGATAGTCCACAATGACCGTAGGCATTAATTTGGATTTGTCTGGATGGATAACGAAACCCAGCTTTTGAAACAGTGACTTAGTGGTTGTTACAGCTAATTTAGCCATTTGCAAAGTTCCAATCAGTATGTCATCAAGATAGGCCATGACTATGTGGTTTTGTCTCCGTAGAGATGCCAATACTGATTTCAATATTTTAGTAAACAACCTGGGGGCTGTTGTAAGTCCATTAGGCAGTGATCTGTACTGCCACAGCTGCCCCATCCAGACAAATTTCAAATATCTGCGGTGATCTTTGCGTATAGGTACTGAATAGTATGCATCTTTTAGATCGATGCAGGCCATGAAGTACCCTCTGGAAATCAGTTGCTTGGCAGTTTCAAATGTTTCCATCTTGAAATGGGTATATTGCACAAAGGTATTCAGTTGAGTTAAGTCGATTATAATACGACATCCACTATCTTTTTTGGTTTTGGTAAAGACGTTGGATACAAACTCAAGAGGTTCATGTACAGTTTTTTCTATTACCCCCTTGTATATAGTCTGAATAGTTCTGCATGTCCTTCCACTTTCTCTTTTTGAGAAAGTACAAACTTCCGGCTAGGTACATGTTGAACTGGGGGAAGTTGTTTGTTTATAAATTCAATTTCATAACCTCGAATACTGTGCAATATAAAAGGGTCAGAAGTTATGGAACTCCACGCATCCCCAAACAGACACAACCTACCTCCCATGTGAGGTTAGACATGCAGAATTCCCAAGGGAACCAGACCCCCTTACCTCCATGGTTACCGGTGGGGCTTGGCCTTCCGTCCTTGGTTCTTGGGATGTTGTGGCGCCGTGGTGTGAGGTTGACGCATTTTCCAAGCGGGCCGCTCTGGGCCTTGGCCTAAAAAATACCTCTGTGGGTGTGGCGCGACCTTTGGGTTTGCACCCGTCACCCTATCAAGGTGAAACCGGGGCCTGTTGGGTGTTGCATATGGGTGCTGCCGTCGAAATGCTGGTGGCCTGCTGGAGGAAGGTGCTTTTATCATGCCGACTGCCTTTGCTTCCTCGTCCAGGTCTTTGACCTGTTCGGGCAGGTCATCCCCAAACAACAAGCCTGGTGACGGTGTAGCGCTGGTTTTACACAACCCCGCAAATTTGGGGTTGAGCGTGGGCCGGATAGAGCTTTTTCTGAAGCAATTAATTTTGTGTTACAGAGCAGGGCTAAGGCATCCTGCTGCTCATCCGTCATGTCCACACCATCGATTGACCTGGCAAACGCAGTAATCCCTAAGTCAGTAATTTGAGGATTTTCTGGATTTTCAGTTCCTGTGCCCTTATCCCAGGGCATATATTCCCCCATAAGGGTGTGTTGACATTTAAGGATAAGGGGGAAGTCTTTTAGGACCGAGATGAGGAGATCATTTTTCATACAGAGAGTGGTGAGTCTGTGGAATTCTCTGCCACAGAGGTTGTTGAGGCCAGTTCATTGGCTATATTTAAGAGGTGGCCCTTGTGGCTAAATGGATCAGGGGGTATGGAGAGAAGGCAGGTACAGGATACTGAGTTGGATGATCAGCCATGATCATATTGAATAGCGGTGCAGGCTCGAAGGGCCGAATGGCCTACTCCTGCACCTATTTTCTATGATTTCTATGACAGTTGGTACATTCAACGACACACAATTTTCCGGGGCCAGGTACTTGCCTGTGGTCTCCGTAATTACCTGTTCCTGAAGCTGGTGTGTGGTCAGGTAATTGATACTGGCTGCTAGCCATGGTTGAAAATGTGCGAATTTTGACACCATCCCCAGAAGTTCCTCTTCCTGCATCCCATGCAACTTAGCGTCTTCGGTCAACCCCTCTTCCAGGTCAGGCAATGCCTGACTTCTGGCACTCCCTTCCGAGGAGGGAGAGATGTTGGACAGCCCTGGAAAGGGGCCTGTCGTGGACCTGAATAATCCTGCTGGAGTAGGTCCCTCTGGAGCAGCTGCTCCATCATCCGCTCCATGCGGGCTATGCGATTGCCGTTGCTATCTGCAAACGGCAGGTTCTCTTCCCCAGATTCTGCTGAATCAATGGGGTTATTACCGCCAGTCCGCACCCCGTCGGAGTGATGTCGATGGGATTGATGCGGTAGAAAGTCGGTGCCAGCCACTCCGGCGGGGCTACGCCACTCCCGCGCGGATCTGCCGCCTGCACATGGTCTTCTGGATTGAGGCGGTGGAGAGTCGGTGCCTGCCGCTCCTGCGGGGCTACACGAATTCCTTGTAGATCTGCCGCTAGTCCGCGGTCTTCCTGACTGAGGCAGTGAGGAGTCGGTGCCAGCCGCTCCAGCGGGTCTACACGACATCCGCGTGGGCCTGTCGCTAGTCCGAGGTCTTCCGGACTGATGCGGCTCCAGAGGGGCCACTCGACTTGTGTGCGGTTTTGCCACCAGCCTGAGGCGGTGAGCCGGGGCCTGCCGTTTCAACGGGGCTCCCTGATTTCCGCACACTTTTGCCGCTAGTCCGCGGTCGTGCGGACTGAAGCAGTGGGGAGTCGGGGCCTTGGCTACCCTGCTCCCGCACAGTCCTTCCGCCAGTTCGCAGTTTCCTGGACTGTGGCGGTGGAGAGTCGGGTCCCGACTGAGCGGGGCTCCCCGACTGCAATGCGAGTGACGATATGTCGCGCATACTTCACGTGACTCCGAAGTAAAATCAGTACCCCGTTCCGGCTTTTTCCCTATATCCCTTGACTCCCTTATCCCTAAGAGCTAAATCTAACTCTCTCTTGAAAACATCTAGTGAATTGGCCTCCACTGCCTGTGGCTGAGAATTCCACAGATTCACAACTCTCTGGGTGAAAATTTGTGAATCATGGCGAGACATTTGCAATTGGAGACATGTTCGATGTTGTCTATAGATTTCTGCAAGTTAAAAACTACCAACAAATTGGGGCGGCACGGTGGTAAAATTGCTACCTTACAGCACTTACAGCGCCAGAGACCCGGGTTCGATCCTGATTCCAGTGCTGTCTGTACGGAGTTCGTACGTTCTCCCCGTGATCGCGTGGGTTTTCTCCAAGGTCTTCGGTTTCCTCCTACACTCCAAAGCCGCACAGGTTTGTAGGTTAATCAGCTTGTTATAAATGTAAAATTGTCCCTAGTGTGTGTAGGATAGTGTTCATGTTCAGGGATCGCTGGTCAGTAAGGACTCAGTGGGCTGAAGAGCCTATTTCCACGCTGTATCTCTAAAATATAAATGCTCAGACACATGTTGAATCTCAGCAACAAGAAGAACAAATGCACATAGCTAATAACATGCACTTGAAGATCTGTCCAAGTAGATTTGGAGAGTTTAGTACTTGCTGTTGGACATGTGTTTGCTTAGCCCTTCGGCCTACTTAGTCCATGCCGACCATCGATCATCTATTCTCACTAATTCTATATTATCCCATTTTCTCATCCACTTCCTCCACACTCGGGGTGATTTTACAAAGACCAACTAACCCACAAGCCCGCATGTCCTTGGGATGTGGGAGAAAATCCATGCAGTCACAGGAACAACGCACAAACTCCATTAGTGTAGGATTAGTGTCAACAGGTGCGTGATGGTTAGGGGTGACTCAATAGGCCAAAGGGCCTGTTTCCATTCTGTAAAGTCTTCAAAGGGGCTTAAGAGCATTTGATATATTTCATTCCCTCCAAAATATCTTTACAATGGTGATTACAATTAGTCCCTGTTGTAATGAAGAGGACACTGTAGCTAGACAGCACACACAAAATTCCCGCAAACAGCAAGGAGTTAATAATCCAGGCTTCCTCCTTCTGTTATCATCAACCAAGTCTCCAATCTTCTCCTCATTCTGAATATCTCTTCCAACCAGGCTCCTCTCTCCTCATAGAGGATGTTACCACTAGTGGGAGAGTCTAGGATCGCAGGTTAGCCTCAGAGTTAAAGGATGTTCTTTTAGGAAGGAGATGAGGAGAAATGTCTTTAGTCAGAGGGTGGTGAATCTGTGGAATTCTTTGTCACAGAAGGCTGTGGAGGTCAAGTCTGTGGATATTTTTAAGGGAGAGATAGATAGATTCTTGATTAGTACGGGTTTCAGAGGTTATGGGGAGAAGGCAGGAGAATGGGATTGGGAGGGAGAGATAGATCAGCCATGACTGGATGGCAGAGTAGACTTGTAGGGCTAAATGGCCTAATTCTACTCCTGTTACTTATGACTTTATGACCTTATAATCAAAGGTCTCCTCCAAGCCAATTGCCTTGACAGCCCCATAGTCCTTCTGATTGTGCTCCATGTCGCATCACCTGCAGTGTGAAATAATGGACTGGATTTTGCAGATTAGGCCTCGCCCATCACACTCTCTGCTGGGCTGGTTTGGAACCTGTAGGCCTGGATCCTAAGATGCATCTGAGTTTTGCACTATATAATCAGGGCACATGACATCTCTCAAGAAAACTACACTACACTACACCACACCACACTACACCACACTACACTACACTACACTACACTACACTACACTACACTACACTACACTAAACAACAAGGTTAGAACAAGCCCGGGCCACAAAACAGCCAAGGAAACCTATTGACAGATGGTGTAATCACATTCACAGCTGCAAATCCTTTTAATGCTTTTGATTGTCACTGATGTTCAGAAGCATTCCGCTTATTAAAAGATGAAATAAATCATCAACTGCAAAAGTTATAATATAAAGATTAATCTAAAACCATATAAATACACTAAATGAGATTTTAAAATATATCATTGCAAACACAGGGCATTAACACACACCTTTTTTCTCCACTTTCTTCCTCACTGTGAGAACATAGCTTGGAAATGGATGGGCTAGCTGACCCTGAGCAAGATCTACCCTAATATGGGATCTGTCTGCACACTTTTTAGCTTTGTTTAGTTCAGAGATACAGCGCAGAAACAGGCGCTTCAGCCCACCAAGTCCATGCCGACCAGCGATCCCCGCACACTAACACTATCCTACATGCGCGCTAGGAACAATTCACAATTTTACCCGAAGCCAATTAATCTACTAACCTGTACATATTTGGAGTGTGGGAGGAGACCGATACCCCCAGAGCAAACCCATGCAGATCAAGAGGGGGATGTACAAAATTTGTACAGATAGCATCTGTATTCAGGAACAAACTCGGGTCTCTGGCGCTGTAAGACAGCAACTCTACCGCTGCGCCACTATTCTGCGCTGCACCACTATTGTGGGCTGAAGGGCCTGTTCCTGTGCGGTACACACGTTCTATGTAGATTAATGGTGAAGAGAATCAAGGGGAGAAGATAGGAGTTTGTGAGCGAGAATAAATTTCAGAGGTACAGGGAAATAAAGAGAAAGGGAATGGGGTCTTCTTCTTCTTGCGTATGGCATGCACAGCCTAAAGTTGCAGGACAACTTGTTCTAATTGATTTTATTTGATTCTGCACGCCGGGTTGATTGCATTCGTCGAAACAGGGCGGACCACGTGAAGGTTGCAATCTTCCACCCCGGAATGGGATCAATGGAGTAGCTCTCTGGGAGCTTGCATGGACCAGATGGGCCAAATTATCTCTCTCTCTCTGTTCTTCTAAGATACGTGCTGGGAAGTCTCAGTAAACTCATGTTCCACCAGAGCAGAGAACAAAAATAACATTACTTTTTTTTTAAACCAAAAATATTTTAATCAATTATTTACAATAATATGTGCAGTATGAAATAAATCAAAACAAATCCCACCACCATAATACGTCAAACAAATATACTAAATAAACAATTATACAACTATATCACCATCCTTATTAAGGATGCATTCTGCACCCCGCGGTGCCCAGCGGTCCTGGAAATCCCCCAGGGCCCCCGTGGACAGTACGGAGTCTCTCTCTAACACCACCTGGGGCAGACGTAACCACGGAAAAGGGGCAGGCAGCTGACACGGGCAGAGCCCTCTTCCGCCTGGTGCCGTGACTCGCAGGTGGCCAGCTGGGCCAGGCCCAGAAGCAACTCAACCCGGATACCTTCAGCCCTACCCTCTCCCCAATGCACAGGGTGTCCAATGATGAGGATGGTGGATGTGAAGTGCAACCAGAAGGCAAAAGGATAACATTACTGACCAGAATCCTAACTAAATTTAAGATTTCTACATTTGGAAGTTGCACACCCCTGAGGTTCTGTAATTGCCAGCAATTATATCGAGAGGGTTGACGAGCAAGATGGGCCAATGCAATATGCTTTGTTTTGTTGGATGTTGCAGCTGAATGTAATTGACTTCTTTTGTCCTTTGATTGATTATTAGTCATCTCAGAAGTCTTAAAATTCCTCTCTTGCAATAGAGTTGGCAAACACAGTCTCAGCAAAACCAAAGTGCAAGACAATGACTTCAATGTTTCCTGGCTATTGATTATTGTCCCCATCTTTAGTTGGCTTCCTGCCTTTGTGTATTGGAGCAGTGTGTGAAGTGACTTATTGGACGTGGATGGATCACAGCCAAGTAATAGGCTGCATCTAGAAGACCAACCAACATTTTGTCAGCCGTTATTTTACAAAGACACATTATAGTTCTTTCAATTACCTGATTCTGTCTAACTTTAGTGTAGAGATAAAGTGTGGAAACAGGCCCCTTGGCCCACTGAGTTCACGCCGACCAGTGATCCGCACACACTATCTCTAGTCCTACAGACTAGGGACAATTTCCAGAAGCCAATTAATCTACAAACCTGCATGTCTATGGAATGTGGGAGGAAATGGGAGAACCCGGAGAAAACTCATGGGGTCACAGGGAGAATGTACAAACTCTGTACAGACAAGCACCCATAGTCAGGAGCGAGCCCGGGTCCCTGGCCCTGTACGGCAGCAACTCTTCCGCTGCACTGAAGATAAACACACAATGCTGGAGTAACTCAGCAGATTGGAAAGCATCTCAGGAGAAAAGGTATAGGTGAAGTTTCTCCAGAGATGCTGCCTGTCCTGCTGAGCATATTGTGTCTATCTTCAGTGTAAGCCAGCATCTGCAGTTCCTTCCTGCACGTTGCACCTGCTGCACCATTGCGCTGCCCTTCAAACTACTTTTGTGTGTTTGCAATACGGCTATTATTGTTAATGCCCGGATCTAATCTTACCCCGAGTCTGGTTCAGTAAAAGACACTGAGTAGAACACTGAAGCCCAAACCCTTCTTTATTTGTGTGCACTGCAGGGATGGTCTCAGATCCACTCACACAAGCCCGCAGTAGCCTCGTGCAAACAGAACAGAAGGCAGACAACCGACACACCCAAACTAATTACATACACGTTTTTTACCCCTAAACAAAGGCGGGGCCACGAAGGACAATGGGAGAGGCCACCCCTACATGCCAATCACTCCTTACAGATAGGAAAACACATTTAGAAGCACTTAAGGGCCTGTCCCAGCAGCATGCAACTCCATGCAATGAGCGCGACCTAACGTAGTCGCTTGAGCCGTTCGGCGTCGCGGGGCCGGTCCCACTTCGATCGCCGGAGCCGTGCGGAATTGTGCGGAGTTGGTCCCGACATCGCACGGGGCTCCGAAAAACTGACCATGTTCAAAAATTTCGCGCGGCAACGGCTTGTCGGCTTGCAGTCGCCTCGACGCATTACACACCGCCTCGACGTCGTGCCTCCGTGACCCTCTCTGTGTGTGGCTCCGTGGCCCTCTCTGTGTGTGGCTCCATGGCCCTCTCTGTGTGTTCCTCTCTGTCCTGGCGAACTTACCTTTCAGACTTCGCTCCAAGTTCGCCTTACTTCCCGCCGCGTTGCGCCACTCACCCCACCTCCGCGCGGCCCCCGCTGCCGGTTTGATCGCGCTCTTCGCATGCAGGCGCATGCTGTTGGGAACGGCCCTGTACAGGTTTGGTTGCGCTCACCGCATGGAGTCGGATGCTGGTAGGACAGGCCCTTTGCTCGGTTAATTTGCAAACAATGTATACAAAAACCTTTTAGCACCTAGATACTAAGTGTAAACAGATAATCCTCTATCCAATCACAAGCTTAGGTTCAGCATCTGTGCAACAGAACCTAGACTTGGGGTTTAGGCCCGAAACGTTGCCTACTTCCTTCGCTCCATAGATGCTGCCGCACCCGCTGAGTTTCTCCAGCACTTTTGTCTACCCTAGACTTAATGGCATCAGAGAAGCCACAAGAACAGAAACCACCTGGAGTCTCTTGCAGAAACCTAGACTTAATGGCAGCAAGTGGGTCATAAGTGTAGAATCTTCCTGGAGCTTCTGCAAAGAGCTAAACTTTGTGGCAACAGCTGGGCCACATGGACCTCTTGTTCCTGGTGTTCTTGTCGCCCCATTCAGCTTGACCTTGCTCACAGGCACTGTCAGCTATTTTTCAAAGCACCATCAGCCATTTCCCAAATTTCCCATATTCTTACGTATTATCATTATCAATGCAAATGTGATATTTAACATGAGGTGACTATGTGTTTCGTTGGCAAGGCCACTATTTATTGCCCATCTCTAATTTTCCAGAAAAAGGTGCTGGTGAGCTGCTTTCATGAGATACTATAGTCCATCTGATGGTGGGACACCCATATTGCTGTTAGGGAAAGAGTTTGATCTAATGGCCTGGAGGAATGACATTAAATTTCCATGTCAGGAGGGGAATTAGCAGGCGGTGGCATTCAAATGACAATGTAAATTATTGTGTTCCTATTTTGTTTAGTTTAGTTTAGAGATACAATGTGGAAACAGGCCCTTCGGCCCACCGAGTCCGTGCCGACCACCTATCCCCACACACTAACACTATCCTACACACACCAGGGACGATTTACAATTTACAAGCCAATTAACATACAAACCTCTTTGGAGCGTGGGAGGAAACCGGGGATCCAGGAGAAAACACACGCAGGTCGAGGGGAGAAAGTACAACCTCCATACAGACAGCACCTGTAGTCAGGATCGAATCCAGGTCCTTGGCGCTGTAAGGCAGCAGTTCTACCGCTCTGCCAACCTGCTGCCCATTGACTAATGTGGCACATCACTGCCCAATTACACCATCAAAATATTCACATGGTAACTGTTGTTTCTGTGTATTTCATTTAAATAAATAAGCAGTCATTACATATTTGGGGGGGGGGGGGGGGGGGGGGGGGCGTGGGGGGGAAGGAGAGGAGGGGTTATGGTGCAGGGAAGCTAATGTAATCTGTTGTTTACTTGTTTCAGTGTCTCAGTCACATTGTCATTTCAAATTGGCTATGCTTCGGTTTCTTTGCACAATCCAGCTGTGTGGCTCCTGTCAACTTTGTTTTTTTTCTTCTTCAGAAAAAGCATTACTATTGAGATGTGTAAATATAGTCAGCAATAAAATTTGCCTAGGGTTAAAAAATAACAAAAATAGGGACAAAGATTCACGTACTACATTTTTTTAAAGCAGTTCAGATGTGTAAATTCTTCTTTTAAACTATCACATCAGAAAATAGTTGAAATGAGATGCGCAAGATAGATTTGCAACGCTAAGAGGAGAACTGATTAACAAAACCCCAAATTATGAATGCATTTCAAAAGGTTTAGTTTAGTTTAAGAGATAGAGTGCGCCCACCAAGTCCGAGCTGACCAGCGATCCCCGCGCAGTAACACTATCCTACAAACACTATGGACAATTTACAATTTTACCAAGTTAATTAGCCCACAAGCCTGTATGTCTTTGGACTGTGTGAGCACCCGGAGAAAACCCACGCAGATCACAGAGAGAACGTGCAAACTCCGTGCAGACAGCAACCAATGTCAGGATTGAACCCGGGTCTCTGGCGCTGTAAGGCAGCAGCTCTACCACTGCACCACCGTGCTGCCCAGGTGTAGGTAGTAAGTGTGAAATCTTTCCCTTTTGAAAAGGTATCTACGACTAGTGTCTTTACATCAAGAGAGACCAGAGTATTTCACTGGGAACAGGAAGTGTAGGAGGTTTAGATGAGGAACTTTGCAATTGAGAATGCTTTGCCTAATTGGAGGGTGGAAGCAGTTCATTCACAACATTTAAGAAGTAAGCTCTTACTGAGGCAATGACGGGTGCTTAAAGTAGGTAGGAATGCCCCAGACCCCAGAGTTGTCTGAAGTTTGTAGAACTGGATGAGACTATATAAATAGTTTAGTTTAGCTTAGAGATACAGCACGGAAGCAGGCCCATTGAGTCGACGCTGATCATTGAGCACCCGCTCACACTACTTCTATGTTATTCCATTTACTCATACACTCCCTAACCACAAGGGACAATTTACAGAGGCCTATTAACCTACAAACCCACACATCTTTTGGATGTGGATGGAAACCAGAGCACCCGCAGGAAACCCACGAAGTTACAGTGAGAACATGAAAACTCCACGCAGGCAGCACCCGATATCAGGATCAAACCCGGGTCTCTAGCTTTGTGAGACAGCAGCTCTACTAGTTGCACCACTATCTCGTTGGTGACACCCTGACTGTCTATGATTGGACTTTATTTCCTTTACCTTGCACAAAACGTTTTTTTTTCCCTTTATCATGTATCTGTACACTGTAGATGGCTCGTAGATGTAATCATGTATTGTCTTTCCGCTGACTGGTTAGCACGCAACAAAAGGCTTTCCATTGTACCTCAGTACATGTGGCAATAAACTAAACTGAACTGAACAGAACTGTGCCATCCTAATAGGAAGAGGAAGGATTCAAACATAGTGATAGCGCAGATGGGTAAGAAGGAATCCATGGGTTAAGATAAGGGAAAGAGTTTGGAGGAGTGTTGATATGGCAGTGGTGGTTTTCTTGCCTTGAGGTCCTCCATGAAGATGGTGTGAGGGATAAAGTGATTAAACCCCATTATTGTAAGGGGCTTTACAGAGGATTCAAACCGATAGGGGCCAGGGAGAGGGTTCTGACACAGCTGTGTATCAAAAGTTACCAGACCCATCCTTGAGTAAGAAGTGATAGCATTGTATAGCGGTAAAAGGGAGTGATGTAGATAGATCCTATCAGTAGACGGGAGTGATAGATGGGACCCTTGTCACTATAGCTTAGCTTTAGTGCTGATATAGGAGGACTGAGAGAGTTCACTTGGAGGTGAGTAAAACTAGGGTAGGTCATGAACAACTGAGCATGCTTAATAAAATAAATGAATATTACAACACACCCCTGGTCAAGAAACTGCTCATCATGTCTGGACATGCGATGTATGATGTGGGAGGTACTGGGGGAACGTACCTACAGATTGTGCACCTCAGTGTCTGATTGGAGGGGGTCAAAGGAGAGGTTGGATGTAGAATTGTGTGTATAAAGGGGGTTTACCCTTCTGACTTCGGCGTGTCTCAACTTGAAGAGGCACCCGACTCTGCAGACTCGAAAATAAAGAATCTCTTGCTTCCCCGATTTAGTCTTTGAGTAGTGATTGTGAGCACATCGCATATCTCACAATGGTTTGGGCCTCCAACCACTTCTAGCCATAAGAAATGTATTTCTTTCTCTCAGAACTTTGAAAAACATGCAAAAATAATGCATGGTACAATGCGATAATGAGAGTGAGGAACAGTCTTATTAAGGCCACACTTGTTATTCAATAAGCTTAGTCTTCCGAGGCTAATTTTGGATCAAAGGATTAGGTGACACACATAAGTTAAAGCAGCTGAAAGCAAAGGCAGGCTTGCACTTATATGACATCCTTCACTTACCATCAGACTTTTACCCAATGAATTACATTTGGGAAATATGGCATCCAATTTTCATATATTGAGCTCCTACCCATAGCAAATAAGCAAACTAGCTGATCTTTTAGCAATTTAATTGAAGGGTAAATATCATCCAAATCTCAAGGATAATTCCCCTGCCCTTCTTCAAAATGGTGCCACAGCATTTTACAATATTATAGTCCTAGAGTCCTAGAGTGATACAGTGTGGAAACAAGCCCGTCAGCCCAACTTGCCCACACCGACCAACATGTCCCAGTTACACCATTCCCATCTGCCTGTGTATGGTCCATATCCCTCCAAACTTGCCCTATCCATGCACCTGTCTAACTGTTTCTTAAATGTCGGGATAGTCCCAGTCTCAACTACCTCCTCTGGCAGCTTATTCCATACACCCACCACTCTTGTGTGAAAAGGTTACCCTCAGATTTGTATTAAATATAGGAGCCTTAGTTTAAGATCTGACTGAGAACAACATGTTTCCGAGGTACTGCCCTGGAGGGCTCATGTATCTAGAGTGGGATTTAGACTCAAATCCTTCACGCTCAGAAGAAAGAGGGTAACAACTAACCCAAAGATGGATGATCAATCGCTGGTTATGCTGCAATATGCCATAAATAAGGGGCTTACCAGTCAAACACTATTTGTGGGATTAGGGCGACATGTCTGGAGGCCGAAGTTCAGAAAGCGGCATTATGGTGCAGCAGTAGAGTTGCTGCCTTACTGTGCCAGAGACCCCGATTCAATCCCGACTGCAAATGCTGTCTGTCCGGAGTTTGTACGTTCTCCCTATGATCACGTGAGATTTCCCTTGGTGCTCTGGTTTCCTCTCACATTCCAAAGACGTACAAGATTTGTAGTTTAATTTGCTTCTGTAAATTATCATTAGTGAGTAGGGGAGAAACATAGAAAATAGATGCAGGATCGTGGCTGATTATCCGAAATCAGTACCCCTTTCCTGCTTTCTCCCCATATCCCTTGATCCCATGGACCTTGCTCTGCAGTGCAATAAGATCACGGTTGACTCTGTCCTTCAACCACCTTGCCGGCTAATAATGAAATTCTTATGTTGCCTTTGTTTCCAAAATCCTTAATCTCAGCCTTGAATATACTGAATGACTAGATAGTTTTATCAGGATGTTACCTGGGCTCGAGGGCCTGAACTATACAGAGAGACTGAACAGGCTAGGACTCTATTGGTGGTGAGACAAAATGCCACCAGCTTAATCATGACCAGCAGGAGAATGAGGGGTGATCTTATAGAGGTGTACTAAATCATGAGAGGAATAGATCAGACACACTCACAGAGTCTCTTGCCTGGAGTAAGGGAATTGAGAACCAGAGGACCTAAGTTTAAGGTGAGGGGGGGAAAGATTTGATAGGAACCTGAGGGGCAACGTTTTCACACAAAGGCAGGTGTGTGTATGGAACGAGGAAGTACTATGGCAATGATTAAGAAACATTTAGACAGACACATGAATAATAGGACAGATTTAGAGAGATATGCGATAAACACAGGTGGGTAGGACTAGTGTAGATGGCCGGCGTGGGTAAGATGGGACGAAGGGCCTGTTTCCATGCTGTAATGCTCTAACTCTATGACTTTATATCCACAGCTAACAAAGGGAGATAATTTCAAAGATTTACTAGCCTGCTCTTTTCATTTTTAATGGGCCATAGCCTTGTTCGTAGATCCTCAGGCTGCCTTTCCTGGTTCCAAATTTTCCAGCTGGACGAAACAGCTTTTTGGCATCTGCACTGTCAAACCCTCTCAGAATGTTGTATGCCTCAGTGAGTTGGTTTTCATTCTTATAAACTCTAGTGAGTATAGACCAGTCTTAATCTAACCTCACAGGACAAACCTCTCATCTCAATGATCCATTTTGTGTATTTATGCAGGGCAAGCTCTAAGGCAAATGAAGGCCAAAGACCAAATCTGTGCATAATCCTCCAAATGAGGTCTCACACAAAGTTCTGTATGAGTTTATCTTCCTTATTTAGTACTGCCAACCTTTTGCAATTCCAGAAGCCTAATGCCCCTGTCCCACTTAGGAAACCTGAACGGAAACCTCTGGAGACTTTGCGCCCCACCCAAGCTTTCCGTGAGGTTCCCGGAGGTTCCCGGAGGTTTTTGTCCTCCGGCAACCGTCTTCAACTAGCATCGCCACCGGCATTCGACTAAAAAATTACCGATTTTTAAAACGGAAAGCACTTTCGATTATTAGGGAGACTGACAAAAACCTCTGGGAACCTCCAGGAACCGTACAGAAACCTTGGGTGGGGCGCAAAGTCTCCAAAGGTTTCTGTTCAGGTTTCCTAAGTGGGACAGGGGCATTAGTCTGAGGCAAGCATATCTTCACCTTTACAGACACTTATTAGTTTAGTTTTTTAGTTTAGTTTAGAGAAACAGCACGAAAACAGGCCCTTCGGTCCACCAAGTCCCCGCCGGCCAGCGATCTCCGCACCAGCACCATCCTACACACGAGGGACAATTTACATTTACACCAACCCCTACAAACCTGTTAGTTTTTGGGAGTGTGTGAGGAAACCGAAGATCTCAGAGAAAACCCATGCGGTCATGGGGAGAACATACAAACTTCGTACAGACTAAGCGCCCGTAGTCGGGATCGAACCCGGGTCCCTGGCACTGTAAGCGCTGCAAGGCAGCCACTGTGCTACCCAATATTGCAGGAGGAAATCGGGGAAAGACCATGTGAAAGTCTTCCAAGACCAGGGGAGGTGGGAACTAGAGCGGCAGATCAGCAAGTAGAGAGATTGATGGGTAGGTAGTGGTTATAGCAAGTAAATCTGAAAAGTAGGGACAGGTTAATGAACATAGTGAGGCTGGTGGGACGATGTGTGTTTATTTCACTGCAAAGAGTATTTTAGGTAAAGCAGATGCACTTAGATCCTGGAACAGTGCATTGAACTATAATGGAAACAGTATGGAAACAGGCACATCGGCCAACATGCCCACACCGATCAACAGGTCCCATCTACACTAGTCCCACATGTCTGCATCTGGCCCATAATCCTTGAAACCTCCCCTATCCATGTACCTATCTAAATGTTTCTTAAACATTGTGATAGTACCAGCCTCAACTACCTCCTCTGGCAGCTCGTTCCATGCACCCACTACCTTTTGTGTAAAATAATTCCCCCTCAGGTTCCTATTAAATCTTTCCCCCTTCACAAACCTATGTCCTCTGGTTCTAGATTCCCCTTCTCTGGGCAAGAGACTCTGTGCATTTACCCGAACTATTCCCCTTATGATGTTGTATGTCTATAAGATCACCCAGGAAAAGAGTCCTAGCCTGCTCAGCTTATCCCTCAGGCCCCCGTGTCCTGGCTACATCCTCGTCTATCTTGTCTGCACCCTTTCCAGCTTGACAACATCTTTCCTATAAAATGGTGACCAAAACTTATCAGTTCTCGAAATATGTCCTCTAACTCGTTGTACCTAAAGGTTAAACTTCGCTATTCACCAATCAAAGCTTGTTTTACTTCAAATCTCTGTATTCTACTCGCATTTTTATGTTACATCTAGGCATTTTGAAAGAAGTGATGCACTGTTAAACACCCTGTGCATTGTAGCCAAAGTATTTCTTTGCCGAGGTTTACTCCATCAATAGTGAATGTTGAGTTGACAAGCACAATCACCCCTGTGATTAATGTGCATGTTGCTCCATGCACTTTAGTCACTGCCTCATAGTATGTGGTACGCCAATGTAAATGTCTAGCAGCGAACAATATTAAAATATGAAAGCTACTGAACGGCATTCAATTTAATTTTATCATCTGTCTCCCGATGCCTTTCTTATACATGAGCTCTCCCACTATTGCTAGAAAATCCAGTTTATAAACCATGGCAGACTATAAATAGGAAGCTCACTGAAAATAACTATCCTTCAAGAGGAGAAAGTGAGTGAAAATATAACTAAGCCCCTCAACCATAAATGGTACACTCAGGGAACTTGTAGAGGCTACAAATATTGAACAGATTAAAAACTAAAATGGCAGTCGATGACTTTGAAAGATGCTTTTTCTGATAGGTACTTTGAGAAACATCTGCTATTGCAGTTGTGTGGATCTTTGTTTCACCTTTCTATCCTTCCCCGATCTCGCTGGCTCGTGTAGTTCAAGTGACCCGCTCTGAAACCCCGGAACCTGTGGATGCTCCCTTTGTTTCTGCACCGGGTATTATTCACAAAGCAGAAGATGGACACACAAAGCTGGAGTAACTCAGCAGGACAAGCAGCATCTCTGGAGAGAAGGAATGGCCGGGTGATGTTTTGGGTCGAGATCCTTCTTCAGACTGGTTAGGGATAAGGGGAAACGAGAGATATAGGCGATGATGTAGAGAGATCAAGAACAATGATGGTAAGATATGCAAAAAAGTAACGATGATAAAGGATTCTGCCCTGGGCCTCCTCCAGGGCCAAAGTGAGCACCACCGGAAATTGGAGGAGCAGCACCTCATATTTCGCTTGGGTAGATTATACCCCAGCGTCATAAACATTGACTTCTCCAATGTCCGGTAGCCCTTATTGTCTCCTTCCCTACTCAGCTCTCCCTCAGCCCTCTATCTCCTCCTCTTCCTTTCTTCTTCCAGCCCCACCCCCCCCCCCACCCACCCTACATCATTCTGAAGAAGGGTTTCAGCTCGAAACTTTCCCTATTTCCTTCGCTCCATAGATGCTGCCGCACCCGCTGAGTTTCTCCAGCACTTTTGTCTATCTACGATGATAAAGGAGACAGACCATTGTTAGCTGAAGATAGACACAAAAAGCTGGTGTAACTCGGCGGGACAGGCAGCATTTCTGGAGAGAAGGAATGGGTGACGTTTTGAGACCCTTCTTGACCCAAAACATCACCATCCCTTCTCTCCAGAGATGCTGCCTGTCCAGCTGAGTTACACCAGCTTTTTGTGTCTATCTTTGGTTTAAACCGGCATCTGCAGTTCCTTCCCACACATTGTGTTAAAGAAGGAACTGCAGATGCTGGAAAATCGAGGGTTACACAAAATGCTGGAGAAACTCAGCGGGTGCAGCAGCATCTATGGAGCGAAGGAGATAGGCAACGATTCGGGCCGAAACCCTTCTTCAGACTGATGGGGGATGGGGGAAGGCGGGGGGTGGGGGGAGGCAGGGGGAAGAAAGGAAAAAGGAGGAGGAGCCCGAGGGCAGAGGGAGAGGTAGGAAGGTGAGATGACAGCAAGGGTTAACAGAATTGAGAGAATTCAATGGTCATGCCAAGAGGATGCAGACTCCCCAAGCGGAATATGAGGTGATGTTAACTGTTTGTTAGGTGAAAACGAGAAGCTAATAAAGAGAGAGGGATGCCGGGTCCCCACCCAAGTCGCACTAGCTTCTCATTTTCACCCCACAAACAACTAACATTGGCCTGTTTCCTTTATCATCGTTCCTTTTTGGCAAATATTTCATCCATTGTTCTTTATCTCTCTACATCATTGTCTATATCTCTTGATTCCCCTTATCCCTAACCTAGTCTGAAGAAGGGTCTCGACCCGAAACCTCACCCATTCCTTCTCTCCAGAGATGCTGCCTGTTCCGCTGAGTTACTCCAGCTTTTTGTGTCTATCTTCAGTTTAAACCAGCATCTGCAGTTCCTTCCCTCACAAAGCAGCTCAGGCTGAAAGTGCTCAGTCAGGAGCATGAATTGAACCTACGCTTTGCCACTTGGTGTCATTAGAGACCTTGCTTTTGCAGCATTAAAACCAATCGTTGTTCTGGAAACATAGATGCCAAAGGTACTTGGATAATGGGAGAATATGGTGAACATTTACGATACGATACGACAGAACTTTATTTATCCCAGGATGGAAATTGATCTGCCAACAGTAAAAAAAACACAAAATACATGAAACATGAAATTAAAGTGATGAGTGGAAAGGATTGTGGATGTGCAAAGATTAAGGGGGGGGGGGTTTGGGGGGTGGGGGTGAGGGGGGAGTGGGGGTTGGGGGTGAGGGGAACCAGTCTACCCCATGACCGAAAGGGGAGGAGTTGTACAGTTTGATAGCCACAGGGTAGAAGGATCTCCTGGGGTGTTCTGTGCTGCATCTTGGTGGAACCAGTCTGTTGTTGAAGGTGCTCCTCAGGTTGACCCGTGTGTCATGGAGGGGGTGAGCTGTATTGTCCAAGATGCTCTGTAGTTTGAGGAGCATCCTCCCCTCCGAGACCACCACCCACGAATCCAACTCCGTCCCCAGGACGGAGCCAGCCTTCCTGACAAGTTTGTTAATCCTATTGGCGTCCGCGACCTTCGCCCTGCTGCCCCAGCAGGTGGCAATGGTCCTTCAAGTTCGCGTGGGAGGAGCGGGAAGGATGAAGGTAGATTTTCCCTATAAAGGTGAATGCCTCGGAGAGAGAGAGAGAGAGACCCAGCTCTAACCAGGGAGATGCCACCCATTCCATGTTGTTCAGTCCCCAAGTCTTCATGCACAGGGCGGCACAATAGCGTAGCGGTAGAGTTGCTGCCTTACAGCGCCAAAGATCTGGGTTCGATCCTGACTAAGGGGGCTCGTCTGTACGGAGTTTGAACATTCTCCCTCTGACCTGCGTGGGGTTTTGTCTGCGCGAGCTCCGGTTTCCTCCCACACTACAAAGCCGGCACAGGCGTGCAGGCTAATTAGCCTGGTATAATTGTAAATTGTCCCTAGAGCATGTAGGATAGGGCACGGGGATCGCTGGTCGGCACGGACTCGGTGGGCCGGAGGGCCTGTTTCCATGCTGTATCTCTAAACTAAACTAAACTAAATGGAAAAGTGTCGGGTGGTGTGCTTATAATCTTCCCTCCCCTTGCAAGCATTTGGAAAGGATTGCTCCCTTTGAGGGCATTTTGTACCATGTACCTGCAGAAAATTCATCACTGATTTCTCCCCTTCCCCCCTCCCTCTCCACCTACATTCCTTCCTCTGGCTTCATAATTTGCAACTTCATAATCTTCAATCCTTTTGTCTCACACCTTCTGTTTGTTTTTTTCCATTTCTGGGTTATGTTTCAATCATCAGCCTATTAAAACCCCTCCCACCTGTGTGGACCTATTAGCTGTCATGCTTTGCCTTGCCCCTTCTCTGTTCTTCCTCCCCCCCCCCCACCCTCACCTTCCATCCCTTACAATTAGTCTGACCAGAAACGTCACCTATCCATTTTCTCTAGAACTGATGGAGAGTCGCTAACCCAAAACATTGACTCTGTTTTTCTGTCTGATCTGCTGAGTTCATAGAAAATAGGACAGGAACAGTACAGGAACACCCCTATGGCCCACAATGCCTACGCCAAACATACTGCCTAAATAAAATAATCTCATCTGCCTGCACATGATGCCTATCCCTCCATTTCCTACACGTTCATGCACCGATCTAAAAAGCACATTGATATGATCTTTTATTAAAACATTTTCTGTCTTTTTTCCAGTTTCTGCAGTTCTTTTTAAACAGCTTGGTGACATTTGCAAACAACTGTGTGTGTGTTTATTGTCACTAATATAGGGGCAGAAATCATTGGAGTTACTCCTTACTGAATCCATGATTTAGATTTTCACTGGATCCAAGCTTATGTATCTCAGTATTTGGAAAAAACTTTTGGTGTTCATTTTTAAACAATGAGGATTTCATTCAGCTGGAAGATGGATGTTGTATTACGGTTAAGACTGTAATGAGATTAAGATAACACTGTCCTCCTATGGCATCTACTAATAGGCTTTAATAATTAAGCAAATTAAGATCATTTTATTATCAACAGGAAAGTACTATTGCAGGATAATGTATTCTGCACCACAGTGTTAAACAACCATTGTAGAGGAATCTGTGGATTAGGCTGTGGCTCTGAAATAGAACTGAATTTTGGAATTGGAAGCTAATATATTTAGCGCTTTCATACCGGAGGAGAAGTTCTAAGTATGTTAGTCTTGGAAGATTAGAAAAGCAAGGGATAATATGGATTATAGAAAGAGACATGCGAGGGATAACAAGATTAACACTGTTACAATGATATTAGGTGGCCCACGGTAATCTGGGCATCCTCTAATACAGATAGGAGTAATACTCTGACCTAAAATGGAGACTCCAAGTTATTGAATAACTACTTTGTGTTATTCCTCATGTTAGAGGGAGGGGAGGAAAATATCTCTGACATTCCGGCGAAACTAATAAAGGATAATTATTGTTATGAATTGCTGTTCGGCGCGGACTAGGTGGGATGAAGTGTTAAGTTTCCGTGCTGCATATCTAAAGTAAAGTAAACTAAATAACCTTTAAGGACTGCACGGTAGAGTTCCTGCCTTACAAAGGCAGAGGCCCGGGTTCGATTCAGACTACGGGTGCTTGACTGTACAGAGTCTGTACGTTCTTCCCGTGACCTGGCGAGTTTTTTCCGGGATCCCTCACTCCAAAGATATACAGTCTTGTACGTTAATTGGCTAGCTATAATTGTAAATGGTCCATAATGTGTGTAGGATAGTGCCAGTGTGTGTGGCACGGGCTCGGTCGGCTGAAGGGCCTGTTTCTGCGCTGCACCTGTAAACTAAATTAAACTAAATTAAACTGATCTAAAATAAAACGTCATTAGACTGGAAAAGGAACGGTGATGAAAATATCCCGAGGATCCGACCTGAAATGTCGTCTATCTGGCGGAAAAACAGTCCAACCCAAGACAGAGCCCGTCCAGTCTAAAGAAAGGTCCCAACCCGAAATGTAGCCTATCCACTCCATTCCCTCCACAGATGCTGCGTGACCACTTGAGTTTCTCTAGCACTTTGTGTTTTGCTCAAGATTCCAGCGTCTATGGTTCCTTGTGTCCCTCTATCCCAAATATCTGACTTTTTCCAATCCAGGATTTAGTTTTGTTTAGTTTCGAGATACAACTTGGAAACAGGCCCTTTGGTCCAATGAGTTTACATCCGATCAGCGATCACCCAATTCTAAAGGAAGCAAATAAGGAATTTGCATTTGGATGTAATGCTCATCTGATTATGTGTCTTGAAACTGATCTTTCAGTTTGATTTAAGTTAGAGAGAGAGAGAGGGAGAGAGGGAGAAAGGAAGGGGAGTGAGAGAGAATCCATTACATAAGACTGATCACTATTTGTATAGTTTAGTATTGTATAGTATATAGAAGAGTTTCAACCCGAAACGTCACCCATTCCTTCTCTCCAGAGATGCTGCCTGTCCCGCTGAGTTACTCCAGCATTTCATGTCTATCTTCACTATTTACATAGATCCCTTCATGCACAGGTCATCTCAAAGAGCTTTGTAGATAATCAGGAGGAGCAGTGGAGTGCTTGTTAAATTGTGGGCCATTATATTAAAATCCCAGATTAATGATCCAGAGACACAAGTTGAAATCCCATAACTACAAGTGGGAAATTTCAGTTTAGTTAATTAAATAATCTGGAACTTTACTAGTTTCGGTAATGATCATCAATGAAAAGCAAAACACTGCTGAAGTTGGAAACCCAAAATACAACATAAAATACTGGAAATACTCAGATGGTCAGATAGTAAATGCAGAAAGGGAAACGTGGTTTAATGTTTCAGGTCAATTATGTTTCACTTTATTGTCACAGTGAAAAGCTTTTGTTGCGTGTTATTCAGTCAGCAGAAAGACAATATACGATGCAATCGAGCTATTTACAGTGTACAGATACATGATAAGGGAATATTGTTTAGTGCAAGTTAAAGCCAGCACTCTGACAATGGAGGAGGCCCATGATAGAAAGGACAGATTGGGCCTTCGTAACCAACCTGATCTCCCGGTTGCTCAGCACTTCAACTCCTCCTCCCATTCCCAATCTGACCTTTCTGTCCTGGGCCTCCTCCATTGTCAGAGTGAGGCCCAGCGCAAATTGGAGGAACAGCACATTTTGCTTGGATAGTTTACACCCCAGTGGTATAAACATTGATTTCTCTAATTTCAGATAGCCCTTGCTTTCTCCCTCCATCTCCTCCTCCTTCCCAGTTCTCCGACAAGTCCTATTGTCTCTGCCCACTTTCTATCTTTTTCCCACTACCCCTCCCCCCCGACATCAGTCTGAAGAAGAGTCTCGACCCGAAACTTCACCCATTCCTTCTGTCCATAGATGGTGCCTCACCCGCTGAGTTTCTCCGGCATTTTGTGTCTAGCTTCGATTTTATCCAGCATCTGCAGTTCTTCCTCACACATGATATCTAGTTAAGATGATCCATATCCCTCCATTCCCGACACACCCTTGTGCCTATCTGAAAACCTCTTAAATGCCACTGTTGTATCTACCTCCAGCACCACCCCTGGCAGCACATTCCAGGCATCCACCACCCTCTGTGCACCCTCCCCGCACATCCCCGTTAAATTTTGTTTCTCTCACCTTAAAGCTATGCCCTCCAGCATTTAACAGATCAATCCTGCAAAAAAGGTTCTGGCAGCTATCATGTGAGCAAAAGGATCAAGCCCATTTCAGGTATATTGCTCTTTAAGATAGACACAAAAAGCCGGAGTAATTCAGTGGGACAGGCAGCATCTCTGGAGAGAAGGAATGAGTGATGTTTCGGGAAGGTCTGAAGAAGGGTCTCAACCTGAAACGTCACCAGTCTGAAGAAGGGTCTCGACCTGAAACGCCACTCATTCCTTCTCTTCAGAGATGTTGCCTTTCCCGCTGAGTTCCTCCAGCTTTATGCGTCTATCTTCGGTTTAAACCAGCATCTGCAGTTCCTTCCTACACATTCTGCTCATTAACTTGTCTGACGCCACTTTTGTACTGGATCCCAAATAAAAGATAACAACCTTGGACAAAGTACGGAACAGGGACCGATGAGAAAGGATCTGAACAAGAGACACAGGGAATCGCACGTGTTGGAATCCTGAGCAAAACGCAAAATACTGGAGTAACTCAGTGGGTCAGACCTCATCCGTGAAGGGAGTAGACCGGTGATGTTTCAGGTTGAGTCTCTTCTTCATAACGTTACCTGTCCATTTCTCTCCACAGATGCTGCCCAAACTGCTGAGTTCCTCCAGCACCTTTTGCTTTGGACAACAACAATGTTGGACAGGAGAGAAAACTGGGTTGAGAAGGACATGGAAATTACAAAATTCCTGAATATGAATGGTAAAATATACTCAGCTTTAAGGCACTTATTTTATACATTTCTGGCATCTTTCTGACTAAGGTACTTTTGCTATCTATGTTTTACTCTGATAATGTTTAATTGTCAGGACAGTGTGCTGCACATGTGTGGAGAAACCTGAGCTAACGACAGCTCATCTCCTAGTTTGGAAAACTTTGTCCTTCAAATCTGAGATTTCCAGTCTTCTAAAGTTTTAAGAATAAAAATGAAGAATGGGACATAGATTAATTGCAACATCCCACATGAAACCCAGTCACCATTAATGTGTGGGAAGGAACTGTAGACGTTGGTTAAACCAACGAGAGACACAAAGTGCTGGACTAACTCAGCGGGACAGGCAGCATTTCTGGTGAGAAGGAATGGGTGACATCTCGCGACGAGACCTTTCTTCTGTCTACCTGTTATTATTAACCTGTTCACTGCCAAGTTTTTTTTCACAATTGGTCATAACCCAAGTATACTCAGGGGTGGCACTGAACAGGTTAAATCCATAGGTCTTCCTGTCTTATGCAAAACCTAAATTCCCCGCGTTACTAACCTAAGATATGGAAGTATTAGAATTACGATGTGATTATGTTACCCTACTGTTTGCAATTGTCTTTTGTAATGTCTGCCTCAGGCTAAAGATTTTTTTTAAACACCCACCAAAGTTCCATGTGTTCATGTTTTACATTCAATAACACAGGCCTGAGTGTGCTTTGCAAGCAGAGCACATTTCAGCATTGCTACAACTTTTATCATAATTCGAAATTCAATCCTCCAGCTTTAATAGTCAGTTTGGCTTTGTGCATAGGAAATCGTGTCTCTAGTCAACATGGCTTTGTGCGCCTCACCAATTGAGATTTTTGTAAAGAGGCATAGCATGAAAACTGGAGCTACAGCAATTGTATGACACAAAATCTGCTTTCCCTTAAAATGAAGCAGAATAACTTGATTGAACACCCATGGTTCACCATAATGCTAGTGTGCTCCTTGACTTTCACATCAGTGGTATTGGAATTGATAGGATGACTGCACATTCTTTTACCCAGAGTAAGGGAATCAAGAACCAGAGGTTTAAGGTGAGAGGGGAAAAAATAATAGGATTCACACAAAGGGTGGTGGGTGTATGGAACAAGCTGCCAGAGGAGGTAGTTGAGGCAGGTACTATCACAACATTGAAAAGACATTTGGATGGGTGCACAGATAGGAAGGTTTAGAATATGAGCCCAAACGCAGACATGTGTGACTGGTGTAGATGGGGCATCTTGGTTGGCGCAGGCAGGTTGGGCCGAAGAGCCTGTTTCCATGCTGTATAGCTCAGTTCTTTGTCTTCTTCTTCTTATCGAGTTCACACTCAAGATTAGAAGTTGTTCAGCCAGAGCTGAACACACTGCTTGGCATCTGCGTACAATGGTGTCTGCCTTGCGCTTCGTGTGCTTCTTGTGCGTGGCGGTGGAAAGATTGGTGGAAACAGGGCCGTGACGTGAACGCCCTTTCCTTGACCCCTGCAGCTCAGTTGAGGATGTCAGTATCAGTACACATTAGTAATTAAACAAAGCACACATTTCCCCAGCATATTTCTCAGCTATTCTGCTTATTCTAATGCAATTTTAGTCTGCAATTTTATCACAGTCTTTCAAAGGTGGCCCCTTTAGCATATGTCAGTGTGCTACAGAATGCATTATTCCTATTATCTACATTTTTTCATAGAAATACCATTGTGTATTTACATTCCAAACTGCATTTGCATTGTTCATCGACTCATTTGAATTTCAAACAAAGCTTTGCATCTTGGCTGAATACACAGCCAACAGAAAAAAAAGTATCCTTCACAGATTTTGCTCAAGATGGATGAAGAATGAACTTTTAGTAATAGGGTCCTGTTTTCTATGAAAACCGAATAAGAATTGTGACTGAGAGTGGCCACGGTGGCACAGCAGTAGAGTTGCTGCCTCAGAGTGCTTGCAGCGCCGGACTCGGATTCGATCCCGACTGCATGTGCTGTTTGTACCTTCTCCCCATGACTGCGTGGGTTTTTCCGAGATCTACGGTTTCCTCCCACACTCCAAAAACGTACAGGTATGTGGGTTAATTGGCTTGGTGTATGTGTAAAATTGTCCCTAGTATGTGTAGGACATCGTTAATGTGCGGGGATCGCTGGTCGGTGCGGACTCGGTGGGCCGAAGGGCCTGTTTCCGCACCGTATCTCTAAACTAAACAGAACTAAATTGTGCATTCAAAGTGTCTGAAAGCAAGCGAATGAACCTTGTTTAAGTAGAAGTCTTGCATTCATGCCGTACATTTCACAAACTGGGGCTGTCCACAAGCATTTTGGAACTCAAGTACTTTCGGTGTGTACTCAATGTTATAATGTTTAAAGGGTACGATGGATGAGAAAATGAGCGTGGTAAAATATAATAACGAGCACTCTGTCCAAGAGATTGTCAGAATGGAGAAACATTGAACCTGAAAGAGTTATGAGTGCACAGAGATTTCATCCACAATGTGTTCAAACCACCAAGAATAAGAAAGTGCAAAGTCAACAGAAAACGGAATTGATTAATTGAAAGTTTGCACATGGAAACAGGCCCTTCAGCCCACCGAGTCCTTGCCGAATAACGATCACCCTTTCACACTATTTTTATGTTTCGCATCCACTCCCTACTCACTAGGGAAGAGTCCAGAGTGTTTTATTGTCATGTGTCCAAGACAGAGCAATGCAACTCCTACCTGCCGCAGCACAACAGAATATGTAAACATCGTACACTGTAAACAATATCATCAACGAGAGAAAAAATATATATCTTAAAGATAGCGGAGTCAGGAGATATGGGGAGAAGGCAGGAACGGGGTACTGATTGGGGATGATCAACCATGATCACATGGAATGGTGATGCTGGCTCGAAGGGCCGAATGGCCTACTCCTGCACCTATTGTCTATTAAAAGTTCAGTGTGTATGTATACACTCACAAATACACACATAAATTAATATATAAAATATATATATCACACACACACACACACACACACACAATTGGCCTATAAACCTGTATGTGTTTGGGATGTGGGAGGAAACTGGAGGACCTGGAAGAAACCCACATGGTCACAGGGAGAACATGCATACTCCACACAAACAGTACCCGAGGTCGGGATTGAAACTTGAGTCATTGGTGCTGTGAGGCAGCAGCTCTATCAGCTGCACCACTGTTTTTCCTGGTGCTCCGGTTTCCTCCCACACTACAAAGACGTACAGATTTGTAGGTTAATTGGTTTGGTACAGTTGTAAATTGTCCCTAGTGTGTAGGATAGTGTTAGTGGACAGGGATTACTGGTCGGTGCGGACTCGGTGGGTTGAAGGGCCTAAAGTGTGAGTGCTTGGGGTAAGGCAGGCAAGAAATACCCTGCAATTATTTCAGAATAATTGGAGGATGCTACAGTGAGATAAATTAAGAAAATCTGAATGACCTCCTTCATCTCCAATTATCACTGTGATCTTAAGAATTGAAGATGTTATTGACACATATGGGAAGGATCTTGACCCGAAACATCACCCATTCCTTCTCTCCAGAAATGCTGACTGTCCCGCTGAGTTACTCCAGCTTTTTGTGTCTATCTTCGGCTTAAACCAGCATCTGCAGTTCTTTCCATATAGCAGCATCTTTAAATTGGAACTCACTGGAGAACTACTGCCTCACGGCGCCAGAGACCTGGGCTCGATCCTGACTGCGGGGACTGTCTGTACGGAGTTTGTACGTTCTCCGCATGACCTGCGTGCGTTTTCGCCGAGTTCGGTTTCCTCCCACACTCCAATGTCGGTCAAGCTTGTAGGTTAATTGGCTTGGTGTAAATGTAAAAATTGTCCCTAGTGTGTGTAGGGTAGTGTTATTGGGCGGGGATCGCGGGTCGGTGTGGACTCGGTGGGCAGAAGGGCCTGCTTCCGCGCTGCATCTCTAAACTAAAAACTAAACTGTAGCTGCGCAGCGTCAAACAGAACATTTTTATTACACTGGCATTTGATGGTTCAAGCTGAAATTTCATTAACCTCTACAGTTTGATCTTTGAAATGCATTGATGTCACCATTGCACTTGCAGTTCGTAGCAGCATTGACTATCCATGTTAGAACTGGAGAGGAAAGAAACATTTAATGGCAGGTCTTTTTAGATAAATCTTTGCAGCATTACAAAGATTTGAAACATTTTATTAGAAAGATGTGCAATTCAAGTGACAGCGAATGTGGCTTGTGATAAATTAGGCAAATGTTGGTGATGCTCAGTTGTATTTCTTTGCTCTTTAATTGTTGCAATATTGCAAAGATTTATCTAAAACAATTCCAATCTATTTCACTAATCATTAAATAAGTGCTTAAATGGTGTTTTGTTGATGATCCAAAGATTTTATTAATTAGGAAACATTGCTTCTTTTATTTTTATGGATGGGAACACTTTTATTTAAAGAAAGATGCAGGTGGAAGTATACAGTAAGTAATAACTGATCGCACGTGAGAGATTCTTTCAATGTAGGTAATATCATAGTGTACTGGTTGGATGACTGGACTAGCATTCAAAGTTCTGGACCCTTGACCTGAGAGATTTGGTACCTGGAGAAGTTCATGCAATTGAATAAACCCATAATTATTTCTGAAAAGCCTTGGCAAGGAAATGGTAAAGGAAAATATTTAACTGTCATTAAAAAATCAACTGGTTTGCTCATGTCCTTTAGAGAACTAATTCTACCATCCTTACAACGCCTTGCCTATATATGAGGGAAGACCCACCAATTGACTCATGTTAAGGATTAGGGATGGACAATAAATGCTGGCATTACATTTTACATGTGAATTAATGAAAGGTTATAAGGCACGTAAATGTGATTTTTAATTCCGTCATGAGATGATGGAATGCTCAGTACAGTTTATTGTCACGTGCAACGAGGTACAATGAAAGGTTTTTGTAGTGTGCTAACCGGTCAGCGGATAAACAATACCTGATGACAATCGAGCTATTTACAATGAAGAGATACATGATAAGGGAATTAAAAGTGTGGAGCGATTGTAATATGTGATTGTAGATCTGCTTCTGTGGCTAGCATGCAAATGGTCACCTGGGTTGGGCGCTATCTTCTCATAATATCCATCTGATGTTTACTTTTTTAAGATGAATTGAAGAACTGTAGTCATATAGTGCTTTATGTATTCTTGGGGAAGCTTGGATGGGGGAATGAGGAGGGGTTAAATAAAGGGTCTCGACCCGAAACGTCGCCTATCTCCTTCGCTCCTTAGATGCTGCTGCACCCGCTGAGTTTCTCCAGCTTTTTGTGTACCCGGGGTTAAATAACTAATTGAGTGTCCAGAATGAGGCTGCAAAGTGCAGGATAAGGTGACAGATATTTAGGAGTAGGTTGAGTAGGAATTTCTGCTGTGGGTCTTTGGAACTTGAATCAGGAATTGCGATACATAATGCTGAGATCAATACAGATTGTAAACAAGGGACATCAAGGAATATGGGGGGAGTCAAAAAGTAGGGGTGAGATAGAAGATTAGCCATGGTCTTGCCAAGTGCTGAGCAGGTTCATGGATGTGTCCACTGTTTGTGTCTCTTAAATTCTCTAAAGTCTTTAAACCACTTTTCACAGCATGACACTTTTATTTGGCAGCTCTTGGAAAACAGGTGAGTCACAAGTTTTACACGGTCTTCATTGATTGCTGAGAATTTTGGAGTTTTGTTAAATAAATTTTGTTCATTGCAAAGGAGCACTATTATTTGTATTTTTTTTTTAATTTATGAAGTCAAAGATGTAAAAATAAAAATTGGTTGGATGGTCACAAATTCATTGTTGGGTTTTTAACTTTACTGTCAGACCACTAGTTAATGAAAATAATATTAATACATCACTGTAAAATGCACCTTATGAAGGGCTGATACATTATAACTGAAATAAATAACAAAAGAGAATGCTGGTAACCATTGGTAATATATTTATTAAACTAATTATTCAAAATGCAAACCCGCAAATTAGGATTTTCTGTAAAATCCTTAATTTGGTTAGACATGGGAAGGATGAAGAGAAGAAGGAAAAGCTTTCAAGGATAAGACAAATTAATGCAAGAAAAAACTTAGCTTGTATAATCCAAATTGTTCTTCTGTGAGTGGTTGAATTGAACAGATGATGATGCCACAATTCAGAAACTTACCCCTTATTTCAATTGCAAAACAAAATTTACATTGAGATGGTACACATAGTATGATGAAGGATGCCAAGTTATTAGATATAAAAAATGACAACCACACTAATACAATATATCTGTATCCGTGACCTGCATATACAATTAATTCAATTTAATCTGCATTTATAACTAGTATTGGAGTCAGCAAAATGGAGGCACAATCACGTAATAAATTCAACATCAAATCAGAAAAAACAAAAATGAACAACTAAATGAAACTATTGTCACATCGTGTGATTTGTACAGGTTGAGGTGTGAATGGATCATGTTTAACATTGCGTAAAGCACAAAATACCTGTAATCGCTTGTTTATAAATGTATTCATTATTAAACATCATTCCTTTAAACACACACTTATTGATTTGGAAACAGGATATATTTCAGATTAAAATAAAATTTCAATTTCCTCTCTCGCAGTTTTAGAATCCTTCTTTTATTTCCCAGTAATTGGTTTCAAGATAGAGTTGCAAAAATGTAGGACCTGAATCAAATTATATGAATTAATGATATACAGTAGGCAAGAAAACAGCAGGTTCTAAGGATCTTAGTGAGTTAAATGGCAAATGTGAGTTCCACAAGGACACTCAATGCAGAGATTATCAATATACTGGAATATTACTGAATAAATATCCACCACATTGAGAGTTGAATGTAAATGTCAGGCATTTAATAGACTCTGCCTGTCTGTTCCTCTACATAAAACAAAACACTTATTAATGAAATACTGTAACTTACCTAATAGTGAAAGATCAGGATAGAGTGAATTTGGAGAGGATGTTTCCACTAGTGGGAGAATCTAGGATCAGAGGCCGTAGCCTCAGATTAAAAGGATGTCCCTTTAGAAAGGAGACGAGGAGGAATTTCTATAGGCAGAGAGTGGCAAATCTGTGGAATTCATTGCCACAGATGGCTGTGGAGGCCGTTGGTGGATATTTTTAAGGCGGAGATTGAGATTCTAGATTAATAAGGGTATCAGGGGTTATGTGGAGAAGGCAGGAGAATGGGGTTGAGTGGGAAAGATAGATCAGCCGTAATTGAATGGCGGAGTAGACCTGATGGGCCAAGTGGCCTAATTCTGCTCCTGGAACTTATGAACCATGAACTTCCCAGTAAAATAATGGTGAAGCCCCTTTCACCTTTTCAGTAGACATTAGAAATTAGACATTAGACATTAGACATTAGACTCAGTAAAAGCCTGTTAACAACAGATATAATTTCACTAAAAATTATACTTATGGGCATATAGATTGCAATCCAAGTGCCGTTGTCTTATTTCATGGCTGACCTCAATGCTTTTGCTTATTACTTAATAATAGCACAGTCTTTTTTCTAATGTATTCTAAGACTATGGTAACTAGCTTTAGTATGATAAAATCAATGCTTTAGAAATAACAGTGGTTTGTCATGTTATAACAAGAATTACTAAATCAATACTTATGGAAAGATATGGATATTAAGTCATGTTTCCGATCCGGATGAAGTCGACTGAACAAACTTGTTAGACTGCTAGAGGAATACCTCTTATAGGTTTGTAAGGAGTTAAACGAGGAACCATTGCAATGCAATCAATGATAGGGCAGACACTATAGCAAAGAGTGCACCCTGTGCAGTCTGCAGTTACTCGAGGAAGGTGCGTCTTGCTGTCAAAGGTTATGGCCTAGAGAGAATTAAAAAGAGATTGGATAAAGAAATCAGAATAAAAGCTACAACAAACTACATAACATGCAACTAAAAAGTTAAGAAAACGACGTGCTTCAGAACTGCACTCAGATGACAATTGACAACATCTTAGTTGAGTTTAGTTTAGAGAATACCGCACGGAAACAGGTCCCTTCGGCCCACTGAGTCCGCGCCGACCAGCGATCATCTCGCACACTAGCACTATCCTACACACTGGGGAAAATTTACAATTTTTAACAAAGCCAATTAACCTACGTCTTTGGAATGTGGGAGGGAACCGGGGAAAATCCATGCGGTCACAGGAGGAATGTACAAGCTCCGTACAGACAGCACCCGCGGTCAGGGTTGAACCTGGGTCTCTGGCGCTGGCATCCATTCAATATACAGTAAAAGGTTTCATGTAGAATGTGAATTGCTGGTTTGTTTCTGAGGATCACTGATGAATTGAAGAACACAGCTAAATGGGATGATTAAGAAACACTGCATACTGGTACACACCATCGTTCTCATCTGGAACCTTGATGGATGACCTTACACTATAAAATTAGCATTCATTTATTTAGAAACATAGAAAAATAGGTGCAGGAATAGGCCATTTGGCACTTGGAGTCAGCACCGCCATTCAATATGATCATGGCTGATCTTCTAGTTCCTGCTTTAGTTAGTTATCTGGCTGCCAACTTCAATTTTGAAATTACTTTCAATCGGTTGAGTGCCATATTATAAATATTGACAAGCTTGATCGGTATTCCTTGATTCCGTTAGCCCTAAGAGCTAAATCTAATTCTCTCTCTTGAAAACATCCAGTGAATTGGCCTCTGTTGCCTTCTGTGGCAGAGAACTCCACAGATTCACAAGTCTCTGGGTGAAAAAGTTTTTCTTCATCTCAGTCCTAACTGGCCTAACCCTTATTCTTAAACTGTGACCCCTGGTTCTGGACTCCCCCAACATCGGGAACATCGTTCCTGCATCTACCCTGTCCAGTCCTCTAAGGATTTTATATGTTGCTATAAGATTCCCTCTCATCCTTCTAAATTCCATCGAATACAAGGCCAGTTGACTCATTCTTTCATCATACGTCAATCCCACCGTCCCGGAAATTAACCTGGTGAACTTACGCTGCACTCTCTCAATAGCATGTACTGCCAGTGATAGATACAAAATGCTGGAGTAACTCAGCTGGACAGGCAACATCTCTGGAGAGAAGGAATAGGTGACGTTTCGGGTCGAGACCCTTCTTCAGACTGATATCAGGGAAGAAGACTTAGCTTTACTGTCTCCGACTACATTTTATCTGTTTGCTTTGTTACCTTCTCCCAGCTAGCAATGCTCTATTCTACATTTTCTTTGATCTCCATTCCCTTTCTCCTTTTGTCACACCTTAAACTTCCTTATCTATCTATGTCCCTCTCCCTTGACATCAGTCTGAAGAAGGGTCTCGAACCGAAATGTCACCCATTCCTTCTCTCAACCTGCACTCCAGCATTTTGTGTCTACCTTCACTTTAAACCAGCATCTGCAGCTCTTTCCTGCATGCTCTATTGCCTGAGATGTGTTTCCAGTCTGTGCCTTTCATTTGAAAAGATCCAACTAAAAATCAAAGAATTGCGCCAATTTTCTTTAACTTTGAAAGAAACTTGCTAACTTAGGCACCTCCGGGGAATTATAACAAAGGCCCTACCAGAAACAAGCCTCAAGCTGAAGTACATGTGAAAGATCTACTGTACTGACACAATAGATGCTGTCATGTCAAACTGCATGCCTGCCGTTCTGTGATGCTTTGTATCTACTATGTTCCTATGCATGCCCCCGTTTTCTACAATTGTCATCTGGCAGGGTATTGACAAATTACTTCATGTGAACTGTTGTCACCGAACAATAGAGTGTATGGTTTTGAACTCGTAGGATGTCAGTGAGATAACACAGAGCCAGTCAAATCCTGAAATACTTTAAGTAAACGTTGAAAAAAAAAATCAGGATTAAATATTACCATTCTTTGAAGTTACCTCTTTTGAAATTCTAGGATGTATGAAATCAGGTCCAAGGGACTTTTAGTTCTTGATCCTGCTAATTTATTAATATTAATTACTTTAAGATCTTCAATCTCATTAGACTCTGACTCCCTACAATTTCTAATCGGGTATTAATGTCTACAGCAGTGACACACACAAATACTCTCAAACACAAAATATTCCACTTGTCTATCATTTTCTTATTTATCATTATAAATTCAGAATTTCTGCTCCTAAGGGACACATGCTTTTGCTAATTACCATTTTAAATGTCGGCAATTGCTCTTACAATTCTAACTTCATCCCTCATAAGTTTATTATCATATTCCTTATTGTTAGCTTTGTTATATTTTTCTCCAATACTTAGACTTCTTGGCCTGCCTCCATTGTAAGCCTCTTCTTGTAATTCAATGCAGTCCCTAACCTCTCTAATCAGTTACGTTTCACCACATTTGCATGGTTTTTTTATTCCTCAAAGATCTTTGCAATCTTGGTGAAGTTTGGCTCAGGGTATGGTGATTGTGCAGTAGTTAAGTTACCAGTCAGGTATACTGCTCATCCAGAGATAGACACGAAATGCTGGGGTAATTCAGGAAGTTTTTCTGGAGAGAAGGAATGGGTGACGTTTTGGGTCGAGACCCTTCTTCAGACTGAAAGTCACGGGAGAGGGAAACAAGAGATACAGCCGATGGTGTAGAGAGAAATAGGACAAATGAATGAAAGATATGCAAAGAAGTAACAATGATAAAGGAAACAGGCCATTGTCAGCTGTTTGCTAGGTGAGAATGAAAAGCTGGTGTGACTTAGGTGGGGGAGGGATGCCTGAACTAACAACCCAGAGACCACTTTAAATCTCACCACAGCAGTTATGCAATTGAAATTCAGTTGGCAAACTGGGGATCTGAGCGGTGGAACAGGATGGAAGAAAACTCAAACTAAAGGCATGACCGAGGAACTTGAAAATCACCAATTGCTGTGAAAGTCCAGGAGGGAAATGAACAATCTAGATGAGTGTAGAGTAGACAGTGAGAACCTTTCTCTTAGGGTGGAAAAGTCAAAGTCTGGAGGGTATAGCTTTAAGATAGCTTTGCCACAGACACCTGTGGAGGCCAAGTCAATGGATATATTTAAGGCAGTGATGGATATCGATTCTTTGTTAAAGAAGGAACTGCAGATGCTGGAGAATCGAGGGTACACAAAAAGCTGGAGAAACTCAGCGGGTGCAGCAGCATCTAAGGAGCGAAGGAGATAGGCGACGTTTCGGGTCGAGACCCTTCTTCAGACTGGTAGGGATCAGGGAGGAAACGAGAGATATAGACGGTGGATGTGGAGGAGATAAAGGCCTCATTCTCAGAAGAACGGGGATTCCCCTCCCCCACTATTGATGAGGCTCGCACCAGGTCTCTCCACATACCCCGCAACATGCCATCGCTCCCCATTCCCCCACTTCGCAAACAGGGCAAGAGTCCCTGGTCTCACTTTCACCCCACCAGCCGGCAAATACAACTTATTGTCCTCCGCCATTTGCACCTCCAACGAGACCCTCACCCGCCACATTTCCCATTTCCCCCCTGTCTGCCTCCGCAAAGAACGCTCCTCCGCAAACTCCCTTGTCAATTCTTCCCTCTCCCGCTCTACCCCTTCCCCGGGCGGGCACTTTCCTTGCAACCGCAAGAAAGTGCAACACTTGTACCTTCGCCTCCCCCCTCCCCACTCCTTCCAGGGACCCAAGCAGTCCTTCCAGGTCCGACAGGAGGTTCCACCTGCACCTCTCCTTCCTCATTCTTACTGTCTCCGACCCGAAAACGTTGCCTATCTCCCTTCGCTCCTTAGATGCTGCCGCACCGCTGAGTTTCTCCAGATTTTTGTGTACCCTCATCTACTGCAATCGCTGCTTCAGATTGCCAGATGATATATATCGGATGGAGGACCAAGCGGTGGCTTGGCGATTCGCTCGTTCGCCGAAAACACTCCGCTCGCGGTCCGCAATAACCAACTCGACTCACGGTGGATCAGCACTTCAACTCCCCCTCCCATTCGCATCCGACCTCTCGGTCGGGGCCTCCTCACGGCCAGAGTGAGCAACATCGAATGCTGGAGGAACGCACCTCTTTTTCGCTTGGGGAGTCTGCATCTTTGGCTTGAACATTGAAATTTTTCTCAATTCGTTAACCTTGTGTTCCTCCCTTCCCCCCTCTCCCTCAGCCCTTCGGGCCCTGGCATTCCCTCTATCTCTATCTCCCTCCCCCACCCCAGTCACACCAGTTCTATTTTTAACCAACAAAACAGCTTTACATGGCTTTGTTCCCTTTATCATCGATTACTTTTTTGCATATCTTTTCACGCATTGTTCCTTATCTCTCCACATCACCGTCTATATCTCTCGTTTCCCTGATCCCTGACCAGTCTGAAGAAGGGTCTCGACCCGAAACGTCGCCTATCTCCTTCGCTCCTTAGATGCTGCTGCACCCGCTGAGTTTCTCCAGCTTTTTGTGTACCATGGATAGATTCTTGATTAGGAGGGGTGTCAGAGGTTGTGGGGAGAAGGAGGAGGAAGGAGAATGGGGTTAGGAGGGAGAGACAAATCAGCCATGATTGAATGGTGGAGGAGACTTCATGGGCCGAATGGCCTAATTCTACTCCTATTACTTATGATCTTATGATTTTATGAAGATCAAGGTGAATGTGGAATGGATCATTGTTAGCTGTGGGGAAGGTGACGACGAGGTGTACAATTTAAACAGGAGGACAGTGAAATGCTTGTATCACTCTATATTTTCGTTCCTATTGTCATTTGAGGCATTTCTATTGCTTTAGTTTCCAGTTTTCTGAACATAACTGTTTCACCTTCAAAGATAGACACAAACAGGGCGACAGTGAAACTAGTACGATGACTAGGGTGGGGGAGGAACAGAAAGGGAGGGGATGCAAGGGTTACTTGAAGTTAGAGAAATCAATGAACGAACAGTGCAGCCATTGTCCACTCTAATAAATATGCGGACGGGCCTCCTCTGCACAGCCACTGACTGGCAGCTGCACGTCGATCTGGGCAAACAGCTGACATTTCCACAGCACATCACTCCGGCCAGACATGATCATCACCTCTGAGGTGACAAAACAGCTGATCATTCTGGAGCTGACAGTGCCCTGGGAAGAGCGTATTGAAGAGGCAAAAAATGAGAAGAAGGCGCAACAAGATTACCAGAACTGGTGGAGATGTGCCGGCAGAGGCTGGAAGACATATGTGGCCTAGAGGTGGGCTGTAGAGGCTTTGCAGGACGCTCACTCTGCAAAGTCCTCAACAGTTGGGCATTACTGGGCTGGAAAGAAAAGAGGGCCAACCCACTCCTTACTACTTCTTTCCCTCTAAATCTTATATAATATTTCACTGTATGTGTCCCTATATATAATAAACACCCACCCCCAAACCACCCCCTAAAGA